>ML675621.1:4106248-4706248 GCA_007922155.1 Mesoclemmys tuberculata
GCGGCCCCACTTCTTTCTTTGTTTTCTTCTTATTTATGTGGCTGTAGTGTTGAAAACACTGAGGAATTTCACTCATCTGCACACAAAAAACTAAGCAACTTTACAAATCACATGCCCCAACTCTGACCTTTAAAGACATATTATAGGAAAATACAATGGTAGTGAGGGTCATCCCTTACAAGCAGACTAGAGCTCGGAGATGCAAATGTATTGTTCGCAGTTGTCTGATGTTTTTTACATACATCTTGTTAAGAGGTTAGCAAAGTGGATAAGCTGCTTTCCTGTGTCTCACTGTGCTAGTGATTAAGAACAAAAAGGAACACATGAACATTTAAATGGAACTTGAATCTAACAATACTATTGTTTTTATTTCTCTTTGAAGTTTAAGTAGTAAATACCTGTGAACGGGTGTAAATGGCCACTAGTTACCCGTGTGCTCAGGACATAGGAGATGATCATTTTAAGCCACAAGCAATCATCTATTCATCGTTCAAAGAGGTACCTGCTGTCAAGAAGATATTGGTCAGCCTGCAAGGATCTATAAAAGACTCTAGTGGACTGATCTTTTTTATCTCAAACCTGTTCAAGGTTGTCAGGGAAAGTTTGGATCGCAAAATTGGGATCCCAGAGTGACCAGCCTGGAATCACCCTGCTAATTCTCATGGGAGAATATGAACTAACTCTGTACCTGGACTATTTAGTCTTCTTTTCTCTGGAATGAATTACTAACAAAGAAGCTCTAAATAAGGACTGATGACCTCCCAGCTGTTTGGGTAATTTCAGAGATGTTGCAATTTAAGAACATTTAAGTTAGTTTTATTTCATAAACAAAATCAAAATGCTCGTTTTGTACTTTTTAAATTGAATTTCCATCTTAATAGAGCTTGATGCAAATCACAGGTAAAAAATTAATCATCTAGTAAATAAGAAATGCATCATGCACCATTTTCAAATGTAATAAAAAATGTATCCTGCACATCAACATGTTTTATTGGTTACCAATCAATGAAAATCAACCTCTCTTTAGGAAAGTAACCAAAGTACAAATGCAAAATATGCTTTAAAATTGATGGTTGAAATCAAGGTTTCCTTTTTGATTATACAAATCATGATTAAAATTGGTGATTTAAATTGCTTGGATTTCAATAACTCCATTCTGCTCTCACATCTCCTCCTATTATTATTAATAATACTGTGATAGGGCCCAAAGGCCCTTACCCATAATCAGGGCACCATTATATTAGATGACATAAAAATATGTAGTAAGATGCAGGTGCAACCCCACAGAATATACACTCCAAGTCCCTGGTTCAACACGTGATCTGCAGAGACACACCTCTGGCTTACATTTTCAATGATTTTGGGTTCTACACTTTTGAGCGTCCAACTTCAGATACTCGCAACAGAGCCTGATTTTCAGAAAGCTCTGAGCACCTGCCCTCTGAAAATTAAGTCCCTTTAAGACATTTCCTGTCGGACACTCAAATCATTAGCCTCTTTTGAAAATTTGGCCTACTGTGCACATGAGGAGCCCCAATCAGTCTATGAGGCTCCCCCACATGCGAAGGGTCCTCCCCTACCCCCCAGCTCTGATTAGGAGACTGGTGTCTAAACAGGGAACACCAACCAAGAGAACAAGACCACAATATGCAAACAAAAGCATCACATTAGTGGTTGGCAAATGTCTTGAGAGTTGGTTTTGGTGGTTTTGGTTTGTTTGATGTATCAGATTTCTCAAGGCTTCAATGGCAGTGTGTTGTGGTGGTGCCTCGGGTTATATCTGCAGAAAATACTATAACACTGTGAATTATTATAAGTAATTAAAATTAAACTACATATGTTAAAATAAATTAGCCATGTAGGTTGTGATGCATTATCCTTGCCTTTGTGTGATTGTTCATTGACTTAATTCCTCATTTGCAAGGTAACAGTAATTCACAAAGGGTCTCAGCACATTCACATATTCAGGGTGTAACTGATGGCAATATGTGGGGTCAGGAAGGAATTTTCCCCCAGATTTTCACCTTCTTCTGCAGCCTGGGGGTGCAGATTGTTTTACAGGCTTATTGGAGTATATCTCAATCAATTCACTGCCATTGCGGAGCATCTCAGTGCAGGTCTATGCTACCAGCGCTACATGCTGTGCCACCATAACGCATCTGGTGAAGATATGGTACATTGACAGGAGACCGCTCTCCCATCGGCATAGTTACTCCACCTCCGTGAGAGGCAGAAGGTATGTCAGTGGGACAGCAGCTCCCACCAACATAGTGCTGATTTGGACAACGCTTAGGTTGCTGTAACTTGTGTTGCTCAGGGAGTGTCTTTTTCACACCCGAGTGACCCGAGTTAGATCGACTTAAGCAGTAGCGTAGACCTGCTCTCAGCCTCTCCTGTTCTCTGGCTGTGGCATACGGACAGAGTCTAGACTCCTTTGGACTGTAACATTTTGGTGTAGTTTCAGTTGTTGGCATTGTTGGTGGTGTGCGATATGCAAGAGGTCAGCCTAAATGATCTATTGGTCCCTTCTGGCCTTAAACTCTAGGACGCCCATTCACTGAGAAAAAGCAAGGCTCTGCAGTGGGAAGAAACAAGAGCGCATATTTCTTCATATACTCAAAGGGCTTGAACACTTTCAGCAGGTACTTTTGCTGAGATTACTTTTCACTCAGCATGCCAGAGAGTGCAACATGAGACCAAGTACATGGTAAACTTAGCTTCCAGCTGTATTTAACCAGTGACATCAACATGATCAAGCTAGACACTTGACAACATTGTGTACGCCACATTAAAGTACTGCTTCTCTCTTCCTGCATTTGTGTACGTGTGTGTATCTGAACTTAACCACAAAAATAGCAAGTAATGAAATTCATTGACCTGAGTAAGAAAAACAGTAAGACGTTTGTTAAAATACTATAAACAAAGAACATAAACCCCTTAACGAAGTGAGAAGGTATTCATTAGGCCACAATAGAGAGCAAAATAGAACCTCCTGCCACTTAATGTGTCCCTGCATTCTATTTCTGCACCTCCAGAACTTGAATTCTATGGATGAGTTGGTACGAGAGAGCAGTATACACAAGGCAGAACAGAGGGGGAGGATATGAACATGGAGAAACCATTTATGGATCATGTAAATGAGGATGAAAATGGAACATAAAGTGAAAAGCATGCACACATTGTTAGATTTACTTTTCTTTAATCATAAGAAGGGCTACCAACTTTCCTTCTGGCTTAGCGTAGGCATTAATTTTCAACCCTTCTTCCCTCCCAGCTTTCTGCTTTTAGGGACGTGAAATATGGACACTGAATTGAATCTGGTCTGGCTGAGGTGTAGGCAGAGAAAGTGTCCATACGGTCAAAATATTTTGGTTTGTAGTTATTGTAAAACCCTTAATTACACCCACAAGCTGAGTTGCTAGCGTAAGTAGGCACTAAGGTACGTGCACTAAATTATGTGCACAAATAGCAGATGTGCATTTATGTCTTCAACTGTTGTCTATACCTAGCTTTGAAAAATCTCATCCTAAATAGTAAAAAAGAAAGGATAGATTTACAGGACCATCGCTGTAGCCTGTTGCACACTAGTTTGGTTGTGATGTCATCAGATCACACTATCAATTACACTGAGTTTCATGCATTTTCCATATAATACAATGTTAATAGTCATTTCACTTCCTGCTTAGTGAGTGAAGACTTTTTAAAACTGTTAGTAAGAGACTGTGAGGTCTTTGGGGCAGGAACCATTAATATAGCCAAGGCAGACAAAAGAGTAGGAGAAGAAAGGCATTTTCATCCCATTTCATAGATGGGGAACTGAGGCAAAGAGAAGGGAAACTACTTGCTTCAAATCACCCAAGGAGCTCATGGCTGGACCAGAATGTCTAAACCAGAGACCATCCTTCCTCCTCAGCACTGGCATTTTGTAAAGAGAGGTGTTCTTATTGCATCTTCTTAAAGATCTGCAGGTGAAAATGTAAATTATGTTCATCAATGTACAATTATGTATATTTCTTGGTCCATGGTCCACAGATTTGTATATTTCTGTATACTCTGTAAAAAAATACTAAATGTGCTATTATTCTTATCACCTACATGATTCTGAGTCCTTAAAAATACCATTTACATAGACCAATTGCTCGTAAGTTTTCCTCTTGGGATGCACAATATATTGTACATTACTCAGCTTATGAAGTTTCACTATTATATTTTAAAGTGCTCTTTGCTACTTTTATAATGTAGCTGAGCTAAATCCTGTCAGAAGAAAATAGATTTAGGAAATTTTTAATTTAAGTTTTAGATTAGAACAGTCTGCTATTGGAGGCAGCATATAAACACACAGAGAGAGCACACTTCCTTTCTCTAGAGGTTTCTGACTTTGCCTGGGTAAAATAATGAAAGAAATCACCATCACTGCAGCCATTAATGAAACCACGAGCATATTAGAATAGCTATAGCTCCCAAAGGTCCTCACAGATATTATAGGAAGACACACTCTCTCAGGTAGACAGCCTATATTGGTCTACTGATTAAAAGGCAATATTCGTTACATATCTGTGTGGGAGAGGGGTGTGGGGGGGCCCTTTTAAAGAATGACAATATATAATTTGAACCCTTTAAAGACAGCAGGTGACAGGTAACTTGAATTTCCTCCATCTCCTCTTGCCTTGATTATTGAATATGTTTCTTTATAGCCTCACCCGGTCGCCCAAGTCCCACTTCTTCAGACTCCAGCATACAAAGAAAGCTGCTGCCAGCCTTATCACACATTCAAAGCGGTAAAGTCCTATCTACCCATCCTCAAAGACCACTGAATCCACATTCATTTCAGAATCTAGTTAAAAAATTGCTGCAAATCCTTGTTTTTAAAATCTCTGTAGGTTTTGTACTGACCTATCTTGCACAACTTGCTCCCCTCTATTTCCTCCCATCTACCTTCTCACACAGCTACTGTGGTCACACACATGATCTGGTCTCTGTTGGTGCAAGGGCCTTTAACCTTTAGTTCCTACAATGGGACATTTGGGACCTTCCTGCAACAGGACCTTCCTTTACTGCTCCACGTCAGCAACTCTCTAATGCACTTCACATCTTAACTAAAGACTACCTTTGTCCCTTGGAAAACACTGTACTAGAAAAAGAAATGAGGGGATGGGATTGCATATCTGGGATTAATATCACCAACATGTGGCGAGGAACAAGAAAGTGGGGGTTAAAAACAAAGTAAAAAGAGTCCTAAAACTGAAAACCACTCACGTGGTCTGTGACTCTCACAAGTGTACCACGCCCTAATACACCCGCACACATAGTCTGTTCTTTCCACTAATCACACAACTCTCAAGCAATAGCACTGACACCTGACAGAGTCTTCACTGCTGCTTCAGGGAATCAGACATGAGACTGGTTAGTGAAGAGATAACAGCAAAGCCTCGAATGAAGCAATAAAACACCATGTACAGTACGTTTCCTTCCATCTCTTTCACCATACACCTTCAGCTTAAAAAAATTTAGAAAAAGGTTATTCAGCCACTTTTGAATTACAAAAGTATCTGCTTTCAACACTCAGAGATCTAACTGTATTCCTTCCAACAAAGCAACTGGTCAATTGCTGTAAAACAAAATGAAGATTAAAATGATAAAGGTGGATGTCAGAAAACATTCCCAGAATCATATATTTTTGAAGGCATGCTGGGAAGAGAAGGGAAACCAAAGCAGAAAAAAATGCCAGAAAAGAAGATAAATTTATTTAGCAAAGTCACAATGAGAAAAGGGAGATGAGAGAGAGGAAAAAGGATGTAGCATCCAGGGAGGGAAGAATGGGCGAGTGGAAACAGCTGGAATTGTTCAGCTGTGTCAACATTCGGCTCTTTCACAGATTGACTAGCAAAGTGTCATCTGAAACCAATTACATTCCCAAAACCCCACGGACCCAGTTCATAACATTGATTAATCCACATTGTGAAAATGTCCCCAAGCAAAACTAGAACAGCTGTCAGCCCTTGGAGCTCAGAAACAGCATTTGAAAAAAAAAAAAAACCGGGGGGGGTAGGGGGGACCTTGTATACTATTTTTTTGTAATTTTCAGTGTTAAAAAAAACCCAACAACAAAAACTCCATTGCTAGGAGAAGGCTGTTCAACATTAGACCCCAGACAACACACATCCCCAAGGACTGAACACCTGCTTCAGAACCAATAGTACTTTCAGGCACATCAGTGGCATTATTCAGAAATGATCAATTGTTCTTACAAGGCAAAACAATTTACCTAACTGTAGAAACCTCTTCATTTACCAGCAAAGTAGCAGGTCAGCCCACTACTAAACATAGACACCTTTTGTGCATTTTTGTGGTTCCTCTTGACTTTGAATGAGTTGAATTAATACAGAGTTGTTGAGGAAACAAACACATTAGAAGTCTAACAAATGAATTTATCTTCAAAAGACTCCATGTTTTGTCCAAGAATGTAAATACCAGTCTCAGGTAACTGAGCCATATAGCAAATTGTTTGTTTTTCAATGTAGGCTATCAGGTTGACTATTCAACAGTCTAACTCATGATGCTGACCTCCAGTCTCTGTAGACATGGGGCAAATATTACTGATCTCTACAAGCAGATTAAAAGCCATGCCACTGCCACCACCACAAGAGTCCTCAAGTCTCCAGTGCAACCACCTTTTGTTTGGGGGACCAAATGAGATGATGAGCAGAAGAATCACCCTCACCTCCACCCCCTGAAGGCCAAGCTCTGTGCTGTTCCCAAGCACTTTGCAGAACATCTAGCCAAAGCCTAACCATGCCCACTTGCACAGCAGAAGCACACCACATCTGCTACTTAGGGCTCCCCCTTTGCCAAAAATGCAGGGGAAGAATTTGCCCTTTATACTGTATGAGAGAGAGAGAGAGAGATCAAACCAGGCACATTCTCATTAAATCTTTCTGAATTGCAGAAAGAGATCAGAACACATCGGAATGCAATGTTGTCCCTGGGTATAATTAAGGTGAGAAAATGGGAGGGATAATTGCTTTGTCTTTTCTAACTTGGGAAAGTACAATTCAGGAGAAGAAAAAGGGAAAAATCTTTCCTTGCTATGGTAATCAAAGCACTTCAATATTTAACTTTTATGCGGAGATATGTACTATTGTTCGTTCACAAATAAAAGCTGTTCTAAAATAATTTTAATGAATATGAAGGCTCTCCCAGTTACTCTCAGAGACCTAGGACTTCAGCTATAATACTCTTCC
This sequence comes from Mesoclemmys tuberculata, assembly GCA_007922155.1. NCBI lineage: Eukaryota > Metazoa > Chordata > Testudines > Chelidae > Mesoclemmys > Mesoclemmys tuberculata. The sequence goes on from ML675621.1 coordinate 4,113,490, forward strand.
TGTAGTTCCATCAGCAGAAATTGCTGTCAGTATGTAACACTGGAAGAAATTTTGTGCCATTTTTATTTTTGTTACTAAACTTTGGAACTAGAAATAGTAAGAGTGACATATGAGCATCAGAACATAACTCAACACAAGCCACATAGTTCAATTATATTGCCATACTCCGTATGGTTCCAAGATACCAGTGAAGTGACAATTCCCTATTCCCAATAAACGCCTTGTCTTTATGTAACTCACTTACCGTGCATCTTTTGGACAACAGACAGCTCATAGATTTAACTAGAGATGCACGAGAGGATCTTTGGTTTGCCCTCAAACCCTATAATAGAATTTAAAGGGATACATTCAACACTGTTTTCTTGGAAATTAACTTATCAAAGTCCTTATTACTTACCATAAAGAGACAGTTACCTATACAACGTGGAAGGGACTAAGGGGTGGAAATTAAACATTTGGTCCCCTCTATCACGCCCTGCTTCTTTCCTTTTTGCTACCAGAGATTTGTTAATTATCATAATTAATTATTTTAAACAACAGTTCTTTCACAGCCCATTTCCAACATTTCACAACTTACACAATCAAATAGACCAAAAAAGCCCTTTCCGCAAAACATGATGCACATGATCAATATCATCAATTCAACAGTTAGACACAACTGTGATTAATGAATGATTTATCCCACTCTCCTAAAATAAATATGAAGCACTAAACCATCACATTATAAAGTCACCAGACTGAACGCATTTTCCAAAGGGAATGGACAAATGCACCCCTCAAATTCAACTGGGTGGCAATCAGAATTTCCTTTGGACTCTACAAAATATCCTAGCAATAATTTATACATTATAGAAATTGGATGCTTCAAGAATAACACCATCACTTATTATTTGTATTGCAGTACATACTAGGAAATGGTAACACATGGTGCTAGGGGTTATGCAAATAAAACCTGAACATCAGACTCCGTATTTTGCTTGATAAATGTAGACTACCAAGAATAAATCAGTAGAATCGAACATTGTCCAAGGCTACAAAATTAAACAGCCCTTGCATTTGTGCTTAATATTAACTTGGGATATGCACGAGTGATAGTAATAAGGTTACACTGCATTAAAAACCACACACACACACACAAGTATTTCATACATAAGAATTTTGTGATATTTACATGTTGTTCTAATTTCCCATAAATGTCAGAAATGAAAAATTGCCATTGGACCAAATAGTTAATATTCTGCATCGGTAAAGTGGGGGAGGGAGGAAATAATCAAGAAAGCCATTAAACACAACTCAAAAATCAACACAGGAATTGTTGTACTGGATCAGATCAACGGTCCACCAGGCAAAATGTCATGCTTGTGGAATTGGCCAGTACCTTCACAGAAAAGTGAATGAAAATACATAATGCACATGAGTAATCGTGTAATGTTAAACATGGTGGCATTGAAACTTCCTTCCTGACCTCAGCAGCTATCATTTTATTTATATAATGCTCTCACATGGGGCTAGAGTATTCTTAATATTTATTTTTGTGTGTATCAAGGTAAAATGCAACCACAGACTATGAAATCCTTTCTCCATTCATCTTACAAGAATCCAGCCCTTCATCCTATTAAGTGTTTAATAGTGCCTAAAACTGAGAGAACAGCATATGTAATCTTAAATACACCGTAATACCAAGAATGCAAAGACTTCAAACATAGTTGTACAGCATCTACCATTGTTAAGCATTCATCAGGACATAGACTTAAAGCCAGAAGGGACCATTAGATCATGTACTCTGGCCTCCTCTGTAACACAGATTATTAACTTTCACCAATTACCCCCTGTATGGAGCACAGTATCTTGTATTTGGCTAAGCATATCTTCCAAAAAGGTGTCCAGTCACAATTTGAAGACATCCAAAGATGAAGAATCCACCAATTCCTGCGTTACAAATGTTATTTAAAAATCTGTACCTAATTCCTATGTGGTGCTGACAATTCAATTCAAACCCCCCAAAAGTGTCAAGTGTACAATTCATTTGTGTGGGGTATCAAAAAGGTGTTAAGTGGGCTAGTCATAGGTCCATTCATTTATGCTGATAGGAATCAAATAATGCCAAGAGATGCTGTAATGGGATCAAGCCAATTCGTTTATTAGAATAGTTCAAAGAAATGTTAGTGCTATTGTCTTCATGCATCTGTAACCTGTTAATGTGCATGATATATATACTTTGTTTAATTAATTCTTGATCAGAGGTTCGTGTTAGCTTTAAAATGAGAATTTGCTTGATGTGTAGACTTCTTGAAAACTAATGAATGTTATCTGTACTGTTTTCACTTTTCTATCCCTATTGTAAATTAATGGCCAGCAATTACATTGCCTGGACTGCCTGATGTGTCAGCAGCACAGGAGGAACTGAAGTCTAACATGAGATTAGGAACAGATTGAGCTCTTTAAATCTCTCATTCTTTAAGGCATTTTCTCCAGCCCTCTAATAATATTTGTGGCTCTTTTCCACATTCTCTCCAATTTTTCAACATTTTTTTTAAAATGTGGACTCCAGAACTGTACACAATATCCAGCATCAGTCTCACCAAGGCAGTATATACAAATAAAATCCCTCCCTACTCTTCATCATTGCTCCCACTTGTACATTCAAGTATCGCATTAGCCCTTTTTATTGTAGCATGACATTGGGAACTCAAGTTGAGCTGCTTGTCTTCTATGACCCTTAGATCCTTTTCAGAGTCACAGCTGTCCAGATGTAGTCTCCCATTCTGTAAGTGTGGCCTGCATTCCCCGTTCCTAGATGTATAACTTTGCATTTGTGTCAATGTATTTTATTTGAATGGGCCCAGATTACCAAATGATCCAGATGGCTCTACATCAGTGACCGGTTCCTCCCATTATGTACTACTCCCCCAAACGTTGTGTCATTATCAGCAATCGTTTTCTGTTTACTTCCAGACTGTTGTTGAAGATGTTGAATAGTGTCAAGGTCTAGTACTTATTCATGTGGAACCCCACTAGAAACATCCCCATTTGATGATGATCCCCTATTAACATTTTTTGACATCTATCAGTCAGCTAGTTCTTAATCAGAATGTCATGTGGTACAAGTCAAACATCTTACAAAACTCTAAATACCTTATATCTATGCAGTTACCTTCATCAACCAAACATGTAATCTCATCAAAGAATGAAATCATGTTTGTTTGACGAGACCCATTTTCCAAAAAGACTATCCTTCATCAATTCAATCCCATATCAGCTTTTCCGTTATTTTGCCCAGAACTCATGTCAAGCTAACCATCCTATAGCGACTCAGGTCATCCTGCTTGCCTTTTTTCAATATTGCCATAACATCAGCAACTCTTCCAATCTTCTGGAACTTCCCAGGTATTCCCAGATCTATTACTAATTAACATAAAAGAGATCTCCTCAGGCAACTTTTTTAGGACTCCAGGCGCAAGTTTCCAGGCCTATTGATTTAATTTCTTTTTATCCTTGGTAGATGTTGTCTAATATCCTCCTCAGCTCCTAATGAATTAGAAAGTACTTCATCTTCCTCATACAATAGGAGTATACCACCCTGCTCCTCACCAGAGCCTCTGACAGATATGGGGGTGCATTTTAATAACTGCTAACACCGTATTTTGACCTGTCACTGGCATGTGTTTTCTGTATGAAAGCTTTCTGAGTAATGTTGGTCACAGGTGGCTGCAACTAAAGTTATCAGCCAGTAGCAGAAGCAATGGGAATTGCAAAATACATCTTGGTGAGCAAAGTATGGCGAATCCACCAGCACAGTGATTATACCAAGGAGGTATTTGACTATGCCAAGTCCAACAACAATTAGAGATGGAGACAAAGTGCAAGGATGTTCAGATCCAGGGGTTTGGGCTAACAACTCTACTCTAAAGATGAAGATATGGATATAAAGCAGTGGTTTTCAACCTTTTTATTTGCAGGCCCCTACAAAATTTTGAATGGAGGTGCATAAATTCAACCTGTGGTCGACAGACCCACCATAGAAGTCTTCGACTGAAAACTGACTGCACAGAATTCAACTATAAATGTTGCAAGTACTCGGCCTGGCATTTGAGGCAGCATGAGAAAGGGCATTAACTGTGGACTTCTCTGGTAACGACAACGCTTCTGGGTTTTGACCGGGAGGTGGGGGTATTCACATACTTCTGATTGATCTGAAAAAAGGAATCCCTTTTCTCGGATTTGAAACTTTATTTTCATAGTCACCTTTCATGAACTCCTTGGACATAGTCTGTGGACCCCCCAGAATCCACGAACCACATGCTGAAAACCACTGATATCAAGTAATTGCGAAGAGAATCAAGGAATTCATAAGAACATAAAAATGGCCATACAGAGTCAAATCAATGGTCCATCTAGCCCAGTTTCCTGTCATCGAACAATAGCTGGTGCCAGATGTTTTGGTTGGAAGATACTGGATTTTTTGGTCAGGATACTGGGTTAGATGGATCATTGCTCTGTCCTACTATGACTGTTCTATTAGCAATCCCTACCGCGGTACTTCAGTACCAGTATTTTTTTTGGTGCCAACACCTTTGAAAAATATGTAACAGCACAACAGATTGAACTTTAAGGTTCAAGTGCTAAAGAGGAGGTATGAAATGGGGGACAAAAATAAGCAATAAAGAACAACAGAAGGGATAGAAATGCTTCCTATGTACAGCAACAACCATATATAGTATACTTCTCAGAGCTGACGAGTGTTTGATGTCTGTAGCACTTTTATCAACTCTGTCATCAGAAGATATTTCTCAAGCCGAAACTTGGTGCTGTACCCGATCCCAGCAGTTACTTATTTTAACTACTATTGCATCACCACCTGATTTGTTCCTATAGTGACTGATATATGAAAATGCAATAAGTTAGCTATATCCTGTGTTCACTGCAAAATGCTGCATGATATTGTACTAAAGCTGCATGGCGACCATCAGGAACCATGGTAATTAAATGGCTACCTACATCACCATCACGTTATCACCAGTTAAATGTTTAACAGCCTAGGCTCCTATTGCATCCAGAGGAGAGGAGCTCTGACAATGGCATGCTTCTCAGCTGAGAGTACTCTCATGAATGTGCTAGCAGATATTTGGATGCACTTACCTAGTTTGCACGTGTATGTATTTACATGTAACAAATATGGGGGGTTGCCTATGTGTGCACTGTACCCGATTTTGAAAATATGACCCTAGGGACCATCACTGATACACTGAACAGCATCTGCAGTTCTGGAGATGGCCTTGGTGAAAATCAACTGTCAGACAAGGCTGATTTTATCAGCAAAAAAGTAATGCTTAGATACATTATATATAGGGAAAAACATGTTTGGGTACAATAAAGACGGGGGTATAATGAATGACCCCAAGTCACCCAGTTTATAGGTTTTTATCTTTTTCAATCTAGAAAATCTCTCAACTTCATTTTATTACATGCTGAGTTGTATAAGTATTACCCTTCTGATTACATTACAATTTGCCATGGCATATAGATCATTTATTTTAAATCATTCTTTGAGGACAAAACAAAGGCAGCAGGGAGCTACTGTCATTCAAACCTTACACCAGGAAAATGACATTTGTAATTTGATCCAGTTGTCTCCAGACCACTGAAGTCTGTCCCTTTCTACCTACCACACTTCAGCCACTGGCTTTCATTGAGCTCCAGGAATTTTCATATATGCCAAATTGCACAGGAACAGCCAGCTACAAACAGGCCCCATCAAGTGGTTACATTTATTTCATTTTATGCCCTCCTTTTCCCTACAGAGCAACAAAGAAGGAATAAGCCTGAATGTAGGAAGCAATTGTTGGCCAAGCTTCTGCCCTCTTCCCCCAAATGCTTTGTAATTGCTACCAAAATTGGCACTAGAGTTGCCTAACAAAATTGGAAATGGCTCACAGCCAGCATACAGATTAAATCAATATTTTTAGACAAGTAAAAATTAACAGGCTGGCAACAGTCAAATAGAGGCGAGAGCTAACATGATCCATTTGTTGTTTATTCTATTTGTTCTTTCGGAACAATTCCATACCTTATTGCAAAGACTCAGATGCAGAAATTACTCATCAAGGATTTAGCAGAGTGAAAATTTTGCTGATGTGAAAGTTGTTTATTGCAAAGCCACTTCTGTACTGAAGCAGGCAATGTGCTGTATCCAGCCTCAGCATATACGAGTGTTACACTTGCAGAGCAGTGCCTGTGGATTTAGCCTTGCAACATCTATTCAAATCAATGAGCGCCTGACTTCTGTGCAAGGCTCAGTAACCATATTACTGATATGGGGTTGAAGGTTTGGGGAAAAAACTCTCAGATCCAACAAGCACAGTGATGGGCACAGCACGTCCCCATGTCAGCTTTCTTCCAAGGACCAGTGCTGGAAATTTTTTAGGCACTGCTGGCCCTGTCCTAGCCCATTTTTAAATGGCATAGTGCAGCCACCTTCCACCACTGAAACTCTTGCCTTGCAGCCTGCTACTGGATGTCCTTCACCATGGTTGATGTGCTTCTATCAGAGCTTTTTATTTACCCAGTGTGTGAAAGATCAAACTGATCGATGAAATATTGTGGCTGGAGGAGCAAAGAGGGGGGGAAACAGACTGATCAGTCTGTGTGCAGGATTAAAATGACCACCCTAAACTCTAGGGTTTCTGGAGTTCTGTAGACTTTGGCCAACTGGAGGCTACCCATCATTCCATTACCGCCCAGATCTGGCATCCTGTGTAATCAGTAACATTTTCTGCAACATCTTTTTGTCAATATGAAAGAAAATCATCTGAACACTCTCCAGAACTCTGGGAGACAGGCAGCAAGGAAGAGAGTAACAGCCATAAGCTCTTTCATGCAATTCCTTTATTCATTCAGCACCAAGCTATACTATGCATATGTATTGCCACTCAGGCCTCTCTCTTGGTCTTAGCTAAATGGAACAAGCCATTTCACATGAAGTAGTAAGAAATTTGCAGGAATCCTCAGGCAACCCTGAAGTGCCAACATGAAACCACACTCCTAAGTACAGCAAGATCTATTTATTTGTTGAGCTTTCAAACCAGGCTGGCTTCCTAGTTTATATTTCAATACAAGCCAGCTTTGGGAGATATACAGATTTTCTAGAGCAAGTGTTATTAAACACAGAATTCACACTAGGACTCCAGATTTTGCAATGGTTGGAAAAATCTGCTCATCTCATTTTACATTTAACAGCACCAGAGAACAACAACTTCATTCATCCTATCCAACTTCTCCTTACCTTGGGCTCATACAGATTGATGTCATTAGTTAACCCATTAGTACCAGGACTTTGATTTCTCAACGTTAAAAGTTCATTTCAAAACATACTTCGCACAGAGAAATGTCAACCTTAACGGGCTCATTTGGACTTGTGTAACACTGAAATATATAGTCACATTTAATGACAGTTTTTGCCCTTTATGCTAAGCCTCCTTCGAGGGGGAAATCTTTCAGGCAAATTAGAAAAAATGATCATTGAAGAAGCTTCTAAATGCACTAAAGGTTCCCAAAAAATCTACCCATATTGTTCATTATAAAGTCAACGCATAAATGGTGTTACTTTCAGACCTAGTGGAAAAAATGTACTGTATCAAATTGCCGGCTCTGCTACCGTGGGTCGCATGCTTTTCTTTCTCGTGGAGGGTCAGCGCACCACCTGTTGCTCCCATTTCTGGGCATTGGCCAACCCAGCAATGCCTAGTGGGGCAAGAGAAAAGGGAGATGGGACCCAGGCCCGCCTGCTACTCCGCATCCCAAATAATAGCAGCTATACACGGCTGACAGTGCTTCCGGTTGCAATTTCCCCCTGGACTACTTTCCTCCTCTGTCCTTTCAGGTTCTGGGGTTCCCCACTCCCCTTTCTTCTTGGTCATGGTCTCTTCCAATCCTCCTCCTTGGGGGAGTCTCTCAGTACTGTTCCTACCTTTTGGCTGGGTCCTTTTCCCACAGGCCTCTATAGCTTTGAGCCAGTGGGGGTTGGGAGGGAAGCCTCCCTCCCAGAGTTCCCCTTCACCTGGTTCTTTAGTCTCACCATCAGTCACCGCACTCCTCCAATACTTCCACCAGCTCTCCCCTTCCTCTCCTCCCTGTCTGGCTGGGGCAGGTGTTTTAATCAGTTCTCTGGCCCTGCCTTAATTGGCCACAGGTGCTTCTAATTGACCTGTAGTAACCTCTGTTCAGTCCACAGAGAACAAGGCTCTGCTCCATTCTGGGGCTTACATACCTCCCTTCTATTACATGCCTCTGGTGAAAGATCTGCTGCATGCCTCCTCCTCCGAGGAGAAGCAGAAACACAAGCAGCAGCATCTGGTCCAGAGGCCACTCGTATTTCATGGATGTGAAGTGCCCGGGTTGCTATGAAATCACCCCTGTATTCAGCCATGCTCAGACTGTGGTTCTGTGTGTTGGCTGCTCAGCTGTGCTCTGCCAGCCCACTGGAGGAAAGGCAAGGCTTACAGACAGCTGCTCCTTCAGACGAAAGCAGCACTAAACTGAAGGGCCTGAGATGGGTGGGCCTACTTGCGCAGTTGGCTGCACAGACCAAGACAGATGGTTCAAGAGCACGGGACTCAGCTACAGAGCAACATAAGCATCAAGGTGCGAGCAGGTGGCTTTAAACAAGTCTATGGAATATGATGGAAGAACACGAGTTTCATACTGTCCATGTAGCCTCACATCTGACTGTCAATAAATTTTGGATAAAACACACACACAAAAATAAAATGTGACAGGGTCAGGCCGGACGGCTATGAGAAAGTACTAGAAGGCATGTATATTAGCCCCAGGCTCAACAAAGCCCTATTCCCTGGGTAATTCAGCTGGGGCTGATTAGGCAATTAGGCCACCTGGGGCTGCTTAACTAATCAGACCACCTGGGGCAGTTTAGGCAATTAGGACGCCTGGGGCCAATTAAGGAGCCCCGCCCCAAACACTTAAAAGCCTGCAGGGGTAGGCAGGCAGTGTGGGTTGTGGAGTTTGGAGAGAGGACGTGTGGAGGATGGAGGTTGGAGTTTAGTTATAGTTTGGAGTTACAGTTTACAGCTTTGGAGGTTTGCAGCTCGAAAGCCCGCAGTTGGAGTTGGCGGCTTGGAGCTGGCAGGCTGCTGCCTGCAGCCTACAGAGGCTTACAGCTTTCACTATTGCTACCGCAGCCCAGGAGGGCAGGGCACCTGGCCAGGGGGAGCAGGGAGCGGGCCACGGACTACCCCGAAGGGAAGGTGGCAATACACAGGGGCAGAGCGGGCCCCGGCCCCTCCCTTGACCCTTCCCCAGCTGCACCACCGGCTAGGCCGGGAAAGCGCAAGACCCACGAGGGCGAAGTATCTCACCCACCCACCCCCACCTTGTACAAAAAATAAAATAAAATTACCCTCCTGTTGCCTTCTGGCTCTGCTGTCTCACAGTTCTTATACCAGAACTTCTAACCCCTACCCTTGTAAAACAAAGATATTGCCCACAGTGCACGGACCTTTTATTTTAATCTAACAAACTCTTGGGTAAGTACTGGAAGAGGAAATGGTCTATCTATTAATGTCAACATGCCCATCTGAAATGCCTTAAAAAACCAGCAGAATTCTCTTGGCTCCCACTATCACCCTGATGTCAATTATTCTTGTATTACTATTTCTCTTTCCATCTAACATTCATCCTCATGCACATCTCTTATGAATCATAGAATCACAGAATATTAGAGTTGGAAGGGACCTCAGGAGGTCATCTAGTCCAACCCCCTGCTCAAAGCAAGACTAACCTCAGGTTTTGTCCAGCTATAGCTTAAAAACCTCTAAAGAGGGAGATTCTACCACCTCCCTAGGTAACCCATTCCAGTGCTTCACCACCCTCCTAGTGAAAAACTTTTTCCTAATGTCCAACCTAGACCTCCCCGCCACTGCAACTTGAGACCATTGCTCCTTGTTGTCATCTGCCACCATTGAAAACAGCCTAGCTCCACCCCCCCTGGAGTCCCCTTTCAGGTAGTTAAAGGCTGCTATCAAATCCCCCCCTCATTCTTCTCTTCTGCAGACTAAACAAGCCTAGTTCCCTCAGCCTCTCCTCATAAGTCTTGTGCTCCAGCCCCCTAATCATTTTTGTTGCCCTCTGTTGGACTCTCTCCAACTTCTCCACATCCTTTTTGTAGTGGGGGGGCCCCAAAACTGGACACAATACTCCAAATGCGGCCTCACCAATGCCAAATAGAGGGGAATAATCACTTTCCGCGATCTGCTGGCAATACTCTTACTAATGAATCTCTCTCATCCTCATCTGGCTAATTTGTGTCTTTTTTAAAATCAAGTTTTAGTTATATAATATTCATATTTGAGATTAAATCGTGGCTCTATTCATGTCAAGGGCACAGCTCACATTGACTTCAGTTGAGCCAGGATTTCATTCTTGATATCTAATAAAGAAAACAATTTTGACCCTTATTCTGTCCTTGTGGTAAACACACATCATTGTACAACTTGTGCATTACGGATACACTCTTATACCATATACTCAGCCACACACTATATTAGACCATACCACCACCAGATTTTGCACTATAATACCACACCTAGCTATCCAGCCACTGCCAGCTGTTTCAGAGCACAGATCTCTCCCACTACACCACTGCAACTATGACTGCTTCCAAGTATGTTATTACATGGGATGATTTGATACGAGTGATGAGTCATTGTGCAGAAAAGCAAATGTATACCATATGCCTTTCTGGGGAAAGAGATTTAGACATTTGCCAATATTTGTTCACTAATCCCACATTGTGTCACCAAGGCAGAGCAAATTTGTTCCGTCTTTGAATTACGCCTTTCATTCTTGCTTAAATGGATACCATTATACTGTGAACCACTAAGTGTCATACCACTAAAGGAACGATAGGGGTATGGCAGGAGGTCAACTGAACATATTACCTGTGGTAAACATTTTCTTCATCAGTCTGAGGAACGAAATTGCTGGCAGAAGTTTGGACTGTTCTTGAGGACAGATATCCATAGCAGAACAGTTATATCTCAATGAGACTACAAGCTTGATGCAAGAATTAGTGAGGGACATTTTAAGGCTGGTGTTTTGCAGGAGGTCAGACAAGATAATCATAATGTTCCCTTCTGGCCTTAAAATCTAAATTATATTAATCTATTCGGAAATTAAAGCACTTTCTCTTCCACAGACCATGTTCCTTTTTTTGCATTGTTTGTTTTCTGCCATTAAGTTTAACAATCTGTTTATGGGATTTTTCTTCTTCTTCTTCCTGGCTGCCTGAATTATCTCCAAGTGTCTCTAAATCGTCAGCAGCAATTCCCAGTGATTGCACTGACACAATGATAATGGTGGAACTGCGGCTCCCCAGCTGCTAAATTCAGACAGAGATCTTCTGGGATGCTCCCTTTTTAAAAATATATTTAATTTATTTATTATTGAAGCCACTCCGCTACACAGGGAGATCAGTCGGATTTTCCAGCAGGCAAGGAAGGATTTTAAAAGACAGAAGAAGTGAGCTGTTCCTTTCCCCCATTCTGCTCTGTCATCCTGCACCTTAAGAGAGAATTCTTTCAGCAGCGCTGTGCGCTAATGCCACCCCTCACAGCACTGAACTGTCGATGCCAGAAGCAAGGCTTTCTTGATCATTCTCAACTGGTGCTGGTTCTGGGAAGTGCCAGCAGAGCACTGGCTGGAACAGGCAAAGTAACAATTAGTGGCACTTTCTCATCCTAATACATGATGCAGGATTCCCTTTAAAAAACTTCAAGATATTACATTATTATTTTTCATCTATGACCTTGATACTCAACTTTTCTACACTGGACTGACACAGATGAACTGTGACATGTAGTCAAGGTACTCGCTTGCAAACTTGACAGGGCTGTGAAAAGCCATATGATATAAACCAACAAACAAGCACCTGTTTGGAGATACATGAGTTCCCTACGTTTGGCAGTGATCCTTCTGCAGACGGCAAAGTCCTCAAGGTAATTCAGGTCAATGTAATGCAAAAGGGAAGCAAATATAGCACAAATATTACAGAAAGCACTGATACATCAGCACTGATCTTAGTTGAAATATATGGAGATATTTTCTGCACCCCTTCATGGAACAGGTGAAAAACGTTCAACATTTTTCATGGGCTCTTTTCCATGAAATATGGCTGCTCTTTTGCAACCCCTTTATGGAACAGGTAAAAAAGTTAAAAAATGTGAGTATTTTCAGAAAAAGTTATCTAAATTGTAAAAATTGAGCCAGCTCTGATAGTAATGGTATACCTACTTTTATGATGTAGGGTGAGATTTTCCAAAAGGTACTTAAATGATTCAAAATCACAAAAATCACCGATGTTCAATGGGACTTGCGTTCCCAGCACCGTTATCTTGTAAATAACGAATATTTCTTAGTAAGGTTACTCTACACCTGAAGTTTTAATTGACAGTCTAGCAAATACATGAAAAAATCCTGTATCCTGTGACATTAACAAATACCAGAGCATGTCTGTCACAAAGAGATGTTACAAACTGTAGTTAACTAATTTACCGAATGTATTTTTCAGTTTCAATAAGAAAGAGGTTTGCAGAGCCCATGCTAGTAGCGGAGATTTAGCTCATTTATATCACTGTTCAGTCATTTCAGTAAACTAAAAATCCACGTATTAAAGTCTGAAAAAGAGAAGTCATTTTTCGAGTCAAAGTGCAAAAACCCAAGCAACCAGAAACCTCACACTTTTTCCATCCTATGAATGTCCAAACTCACATAAGCTTTTTTAAAATTGTCTAAAAGACGCGATCAATAAGAAACCATGAACAAAACTAATAGTAGCAGTAGGCTACGCAACAGTTCAAAACATCCACTTTGTGATCACTCCTAAATACAACATATAGTGGAGGAGCAGAAAGTTATTCAACACGGACAAGAGAGTTTGTTTACCAGATTTATAAATCAGCTGCCTGTTTGAAAACGAGGGGCTTGAATCTCATTCAGAGCCTGTCTTTACTGCAGGATAGTGTTGATAACCAGCATCTAGGTCTGAGCACCCGGATTAGTTTAGCCCAGATGTGAGCGGTCACACTGTAAAGCCATAGCCAAGTTACTGGGTTCTCACTGGTACTGCACTTCCATCTGTGTGTTACTAGAACTTTGGGAGGTCTATCCTATGGTTCTTTGCGCTGCCTTAGGTTGCAATTTTATGATTATTTCCAAGTAAATTGTGGGAGAACTTGTCTGTCCTTCTGGGTTTACTGGGGGAATTCTGGGAGGGCGCTGGAAAACTATCAGCACTCGAGCGATTTAGCCTGCATTCTCACTGGAAAGAGGGTGGGTTGCCAGCCTGAATGAAAGTAGACCCAGGGCTAGTAGCCTGGGTTGAAAGCACGACCCATCTCAGGTAGGATGTTTGTGTGTGCGTGTACACAGGAGATGGGTTAGAAGGAATACCCAAGTAAGAACCCAGGCTCTCCCTGAAGCAAAGATAGGCTCTCACACATAAGGCCACTGTATATTGCTCATGTAAAAGGGCCTTAAATCAACTATAATGTACTCCCATTTTAAGGCTCATTTACCCTGCCATAGCAGCATAAAGGGACCTTAAGGTAAGTGAGATTAGGCCCAGATGTTTATGACAAAACACTGTTTTGCTCATAAATGCTTTTCTGGTTAACAGGTAGCTGTTTCATTTATTCTCTCTTTAATAATATTTTAGGTAAACAAACCATGCCACTCTTGCCTTAGAATTATCACTGTTGCTTGTCACATGTGCAGTAAGCTACTTGGCAAAGAAAAAAAATTCTCTCCAAGAGTGGTGACCAGATTTTATAGGGACAGTCCCCATATTCAGAGCTTACATGGACACCTATTGCCTCCCCCACCCCATCCTGATTTTTCACACTTGCTATCTGGTCATCCGAGACATGTCTGAGATTTTCTGAGGGACACTTCTTCAACTGGAGAGATAAAGAATGCTTTTCTGCTGTGAGAGGCTCCATTTAATATTTCAATATTCTGTCACTAAGATGAAGGCCATTCATCTATTGATAAGTTCATGTAATTTGTTTGGGTCAAGTAGCCCCATCCTTTATTCTTCATGGACTTTCTCTCTGTGTCTGTACAAGGGAAAATAAAATATCCTTTTGTCGAAGACAAATGCATGTCTTTGGAGCCTAATTTGGGGCTGTAGATGGCTGGCAATCAGGGTGTGCAAAGTAGTCTTGTCTCTAAAGGAAGGCAGTGAATGAAGCCGGTAACTGCTTGCCTACTAGGGTACACACATGGAGACTGCTGCAGCCTTCTTCCCCAACCTGTGCTACAGGAGGGCTTGTAAGGGCCACTAAGGCCATTGAAACGCCAAGACCCCAGCTCTAAGCACATTTAGGCTGGGTCTACACTGACGGTGGCAAATTCGCTGCCATCAGATCGATTGCTCTGGATCGACTGAGCGGTCTGTGTAGACCCGCTCAGTCAATCCAGCAAGCGACGCAGAAAAACCACCCTGGTAAGTGGCGCAGCGCAGTGTCGAAGAGAGCGCTGTTCCCGTCGGCGCAGCGCAGTGTGGACGGCACACGGAGGAGACGCTGTAAAGTCGACGGGAGATACGCAAGTGATTTATGTCACTTGCATATCTCCCATCGACTGCCGCTGAATCGCAAAGGTAAGTGTAGACCGGACCTTAGGCACATGAGGAACATTCTGTATGCAAGTAGTTTCATTGAGCTCAGTGGAGCTATTCGCATGCATGTCTGGAGACTGGCAAACGGCCATGGTACTATTGTAGTAATAATTATATGGCATTAGTAGTCGGGTGGTGGCTATGGGAACAGATAGCACAAGCTTTAAGTGGGAAGAGATAGATACACAGGAAAGAAAGCAGGACAGAGGGCTGGAGATCAATAAAATGAAACAGCCGAGCTGGGCCAAAAGGCCTCTGTTCCTGAAGTGTCTTGTGTTCTATTAATACTCTCTCTTTGACACTGTTTCTCTTACTTGGGTCCTTTATTCCTAATTGCCATGTCAGAGTCACTGTATTTGTGTTGCAGTTGGAAGTGATAACCAACTGACTGCTACAAGTTTATTCATTAATGACCTAATAACAGCAATCTAATGACTCCCCCCTCCTCCAAAAGGTAGCTATAAACCTGTCCCCATTGTTCTGAACTTTCAAAAAAAATCCTCTGGGGAGCTGAAAGAAACAAATTCTCTGGAGAGCTCAGACCAACAGAAATGCATTGTCTGGAATGTGAAAAAAATGCAGCTTAATAAATCATCATGTGAAGTTGCCATGGCAATGGTAAATGTATAGTCACCTATATTGTTTAGCTCCATACATCCATTCCTGCAGGACTAGGATAATGCTGACTCTCAACACTATTAAACCAAACTTGAAATTCCTATTTAATGCGAGAGGCTAACAGCTCTACTCAAGTGTTAGGACAGCGCGTGCAGACTCAGAACGTGCAGGGCTACATGAAGTGAAGGAACATTTTCTTCACGCAGGTCAGCTATGCACCAACCAATCAGTGTGCTTTTTGCACAACTTACTTTCTGCTTCAGATGTTTCTTTAAAGCAAAATGCCAAAGAGCTGTGTTTGCTTTATAGAAGTGTCAACTGTATGGTGGTCAAGTGAGGATTCCCCTGGGAATGCCATCGGGCAAACCAGTATAGTCATAGGTAATTGGGCACATAAGATATAACTACATGTATCTACATAGATTTCTGTTTGAGCGAGAGGAGGGAGATCATGTGATACAAGAGGAAGGATGGTGTTTTGTTCCATCATCCAACTGGGCTAGTAGATCGCACACAAATGTCCTTGAGCAAATTGCTTAATATTCTTGTAACTCATTTTCCCCACTGGTAAAATGGGGAAAACGCTCACCTTGCTCACCAGGAAGATTAATTCCTCAGTTAGCATGCGGGGAGGTTTGAGTTCCCAACAGTGAGGGCACTATAAAAGAGAAGAGTATGTTGGGCTTTAAAAACTCACTATTCCCAAGAGGAGTTTGAGCGCATAGACTTGCTGGCAATCCCCAGCACTAAAGAACAGTCAGTGTTTATAAAACAAAGACAAAATATTTCCCCTTTCCACAGGGAAGGAAATTGCCTTCAAGCACCATAATAAGACACGAGAAATAAACAAACGTGACAGCAACCCTACCTGCAGTTACTCACTAGAGATGCACAACTGAAATGCCAGGGCACTAGGAAAGGCCATTTGGCTTTCCAGTCAAGGGAAAGAGCAGCGAAGCTGAAGGCAGATTTCAATATCCTGGAAATGAATCATGTTCTCCAGATATTCGTTAGAAATGTTAATTGTCCCATCTCAAAATTATACCTGTCACACATGCAGTGGGAAAATACAGCTTTTCAGAGGCATGATGCTAGGTACCCTGAAGTGGCCTGGTTTCCGAGCGGGGTACATTTCTAGGAGGACCGCTAGTACTTCCAACAAGCATTTTTAATCAATGATTAATTCTGATATTTCTGCATTTGCCAAATACCCCCAGTGTAATATTATAAGCTATTTTTTTCTCAATATTTTCTATTTTGATTTCTTATTTCATTTTTAATAACATACAGTGCTCAGGAAAGGTGCTAGAATGACAATCCTAGACAGTGAAGTCCACTGCTTATTCACCCAGTATATACAGCATGAGTAATGGCAGTGCAAGATTCCCTCTTACTGCCCCAATAACGTCCTTAAATTCTGATTTAGAGGAATCCCAGTTAGGAATGGAAGGAGCAGTTCAGTTACATAGGTTTGGATCCTCTTTTGGGACAACCAACTAGGGTTCTGAGTAGTACCCAGTTATGATGATGGTTCTTGTGACCTGTCCACTAAGAACTCCAGTAAGATAAGGAAATCATTTCATATGGTGTCTGAACAGCCATCAAATGACAATGAATTTTCATGCACAACCTAACTGGGAAAGATTCAACATTGCACCTTAGAGTCAGCAGACAAGGTATCAAATTACCAAGCATCTGAACCATTCAGTTCCCCTATCACTTATCTTCTTATAATGAAAATTTGCAGGTAACTAGTCCATAATAGAACGACTTGCATTCAATATTTTTAAAAGTCCAGTCAAAGCCATTCCCAATGGGTGATTGCATACAGTGATTATGAAACCATAATTCCAAAGGTGAAGTAAAAACCCTGTGGAACATAATATGAAAACACATTGCACATATTTTTTGTTAAAGCAGTTCTCAGAATGCAGTGTAGCAGCTAAAAAAGGAGCATTAATCATGATGCATACAATTCAGCTAACCCTTCTTCTCTTTACTGTGGTCCCTCAAGGGCCTGCTACTGTATATGCTATGAATTTATAATAAACAATAAGATACAAAGTTGGTCTTAAGACATTTCTTCTTTTGGAGCTGTTAAATAAAAAATGTAGTATTGCACTTGGAATACAGGAAGTATTAAGCGTTTTCAACAGTAGATAGTAGGCCCAGGGTGTTTGGTTTGTATCTCTTGCCTTTTATCCTGCCCCCAGTGCACTTAATCACAATTCCAGTATTCCCATCCCCACGTATTCAAAAATCATGAGTTAGCCCTCCCCACCCATAAACCAAGACAGACTGGCTTAAAATAACAAGAATTCTTAAAAATTAATAAAAGTTGGGTGCTTTTTATTTGCCTTCTGGTTTTTTGTTTTTGTTTTTGGAGTCCCTAGGGTGCACTTGAGTAACATCTTCAGGATTTTCTCCACTACTGTGAGGGCTTGAAGCTTACTGATTATTTTAAATGAAAGCTGAGGTTCCCATGCCGTCTCCCGATTCCAGCAGCTGGAGCTTTATGGGGAAAGAAAAAACGAACCAAGCAGCAAAAGCAAATATCATGCGTCTTGTGATAAAAATGACGAGGGCTGGCAACACTCCAGTTCCATGGTTACAGATCTTTACTTACAACAGGGGGTCCAGCACTAAAATTTTCAGTTTTGTCTTTGCACATGGACAACACTACCATGCTACCAGTAATATTACTGATTTGCAAAAGCAGTTGGGATGTTTTTAATGGTGGCCTGCACAAACTAACTTTTAAATGTACAGGGAAAGCACTGTAAAACAGATGGTTCAATGGTATTAAGACACACTGGCATATGGGGAGCCTGAATTACAATACTGAAAATGGTTTCCTACTCTTGTGTTGGACGTGCCATTTATCTCAACTTTTAAACACCACCCTGGCCTTGGCAGGCACCTCAGTGGAACTTGCACATCTAACAGGTCTTTCCCCATTGCAATTGTGCCAGTCCCCCCCTCCACCGTCTCACAGAAGGGACAGGACACGGTATTCTAAAGACCTAATTCCTGCTGTCAACCAGATTATGCCACCCCATGAATATAAACCCGGCGGAAATGGGGCAGCTCTACTTGTGAAGCTATCAGAAGAGCTCAATCCTGGATAGAGAGGAAGAGCAGAGGGAGATGATTGAAATATGGCATTTCACAAAGCCATGGGTAAAAACCTCAAGTGCCCACTGGTCAGAAAACGGACTGTGTTTCTTAACCAGTTCTCCTCCCATTTGCGTAGTAAAACAGGAGCAAGCCAGATGGCAGTTGTGTGGAGTTAGAAGAGCTTTGAGTGGGAGCCTTTAAGAACAGAAGTGTGTGCACGTGCACGCACACACACGTATCTTTAAGGAGAGCACCAGTCGGATCATTGCACAGAGCCTTAAATTATAGATTTTCATTATTAACCTTTCAACTCTGCTTTCCCTCTTTTATGGCGTAGAATTTGCATCCCTGAGACAAACACCAGAGTTCAAAACTCAAAGATTTAAATGTTTCCTGTTGAACAGTTACTTACTGGGACACAGGAACATTAAATAGTACCGGGGAAGTCTATATGATTGCGTGGTGCATCCACCTCTTTGACTGGATAACTAAAAGACTATTGCTTGATGGAACTGACACGGAATACAGTCTTGGCAGCCTAACATTGCAAGTCTGAGCTCCAGATGGAAATAGAAATTCGTAATAGGCTTAGGGCAGACATCCAATGTGCCATCACACCAAGGTTGCACCACAGTGGAAGCAATCTGCAACCTCACTGGAAATAAGTTGTAAGGAGTCAAAGTGATCCTTTGAGGACAAAAGCAAGACCAATATTTTGTGTTGTCTGCATTATGTCCACAACATAATATTAAATATGCAAAAAGGTTACAGACAGGACAGTTGCCTTTGAAACCTTGTAATGTTATCATTTTTTGAGCTCTTTTCTCTTTCTCTATAGAAACCAACATATCAAAAGCCGATTGGATTTCCTACCTGTGCACACACTGCTTTCCTTTAGAGTCAGTTTCTCAGCAAAACCCAAAATTTATGGGTCAAAGAATAGCCTCTTGAATAAAGAAAATAATAAAATGTTAAGTCTTTTCCTTGCTCTATGAAATATTTATGCCAATGAATGATATCTTGCAAAATATGGCCCTCTAGAAGTAGACTCCTAATTCTCTGCAAAGCAAATAGGTATGCACACGAAATTAGCACACTGACATGCTGGGTTAAAGCCAACTCAAAATTTAACCCTGAATATATCTTTTTTTTTAAGAGTACAGACTGTTCAGGAAAGCAGGACTTAGATATGTTAGTCACTGGAGTTTTCTAGAAAATGGCAACGGAAGTAGAGCCACCAAAAGTATAAGATACCCTAGAGAGTTAGAGAATTATATTCTGAGAGGAATTTTTCTGTACCCCTGAACAAGACTCCTTCCAATATCTTCAAACTAACATACAATACATGTTTTAAAGTATAGCTCTGAATACATCAAACGAGATATAGCCAAATGTTAACACCCTCTAAAACAAATTGTTCTCCCCAATATGGATTTTTTTTTAAAAAGTACAGGAGCATTTATTTCCTTGTCATTAAGGTGGCTCCGATCACTGTGTCCCCAGGAAGCAGTTACACTTTCCTATTATTCTTAGTCCCTCTTTTCACCAATCTACACTTAGACTCCCATGACCCTTTTGTCCGTTCTCCACTGTGTTGTGTTGCACAGGTGCTGAACATTACAACTCAAAGGGCAGATACACCGTCAGAGCCTTCACTTGCTGAATGCACTGTTTATTGCAAGACAGAGTAAATTAAAAGGATATAACCGGATCTTTTCTCTTTTGAAACATGTGTGTGTTTGGAGGGGAATCCTACGCCATGTGCAAGGTGAGCCCTGCACTGTATTTAATCATTATGTTTTCCCCAACCAGACACCACCCAGCTTCTGAAACATTCAAATCTCCCATCACCACTCATACATAAGAAATCCTAACTTGGGTGAGTTTCTTCCTGATACAATGTCCTCCCAACCTACTAGTTATGTTCTGTTGGCGAAAAATAAAAAAACAAACGCCCTTCTCCGCAATTTTCTTCTTTAAAATATTTTTTTAAAATAACATAAGAAACACAACTGGGAAGGTGAACATGCAATGGGGGTGCCTCATCTGACCAGACTGTTATCTCAGTCACAGTACGCATTTTAGGGTAGTGCCAGCCCCTGCTGTATATACTAATTAATTTTCTGTTGCCTAATTTACATGTTGCACTGGATACAATGGACCTCCTAGGCTGCACCCCCTCACACACACACCAGAGGTACCACCTACAACAGCATAATCTTTTCAAAGGGCAACCAAAGCCTCATCCTGCTATTGTTCAGAAACTGCAGCAGAGGTCAGCAGAGAAAGGACTAATTAATATAACACAGAGCTATTTGAAATAACTCAGGTAGGCACTAGCAGTACTCAGTCTTGCCACGTTATCAGACTGTGTGGTGAAATGCGTGTGATTTATTCCATTCTCTTTCTTTTCATCTCAGAAAACTGTCAGCATTGTTGTACCAACAACATACTGTTACAGTGGCATCGTGAATAGCTTTTGGATAGCAAACAAGAAATATTAAGTGAGCTTTGCCAATTACTTACCGTATGTTTTGCTCACAAGCTGACTTATTCCCTTTGAATTCCATTGTTGTAACGTCTACCCTTTTAAAAATAATAAGCACCACTTAAGAGCAATTGTTATTTTAATTGCGAATTGGGATCGTAAATCTTTTGTTTAAAAGGCAATTGTGTGTTCTGCTGAACTCTTCTGAATGTGCTGTTCTTTAATTCCCTGCAGTCAACTTTGGTTATAATGAAATTTTTCACTTGCAAATTAGATTTGCTTGTAGCAGGAAACAAAAAGCCATCATCAGAGAGACAGTAAAAAGGGGCTCATCCTTACCTAGTAGGGAACAATTAGTTGCAGCGTCTGCCATTAGGAAAGCCTGTCTTATTTTGCTGGGTATGTTGCTTTATGATCTCAGCCAGGATTGAGAAATGTGGACTGCCTATGCTCAAACATGGTCTACTTGGAGATAGTGATTTAAAAAAAAAGAATCTAGAAATTGACATAACCAACCTTCTAAATTAAAGAAAACCACTCCAAGGCTCCCCCAGAATAAACTAGTACTGGGGTTAGTTGAATAAGCAACTATTGCTTCAGTGAACTAACACATCTGAAGTAGACTTTGCCTCAGAGAGCACCATCCCCCTGTCCTGATATCATCTGGGAAATACTGGCATTAAATTGCCTTGGATTTGAAAAGTAAAAACCCTAAAAACCCACACCAAACCCTCTTGCATACATGCTCCTCTGATCTCCCCTTCTGGTTGAGCAGGATGATCTTTTGAGATAACCTGATAAAATAACCACCACTCACATGGCAAGTTTTACAATGGAGACTAGAAAAAGAGATGGCATGTGAATGTGATTTAGAGGTCATTAGTTCTTTAAGCAGGGAGTTGTTAGTTTCTATTTCTATAGGGCCAGAGACCTAGCTGGCCCACCTCAGTGCAATTCCACTAACTTCTGTGCCACTAAACTGATTTACAGTAGCTGAGGATCTAGCCCAGAGCGACTTATCAACCAACTTCACGTGCAAGTACAGGACACAGGGTACCACTGGACATAACTTGTCTCACCGCAGTGGGGATGGGAAATTTGGACCAAGGACAACTGCTGCTCTTTGGCAGTCCAACTCAGCAAGCTACTTAAGCACATGCCCAACTAAGCTTGTCAGTAAACAATCTCTTTGAAACAATGAAACTATTCACATGGCTGCAGTGGGGCATGTGCTTAAGCAGCCTGCTAAATGGGGTGTTTAAAGGGTCACAGGATCTTTAATGAATAGAGCAAAGTGGACTTTGCCTTTCAATATCTCTTTGGAAGAAAATTCTAACTCTTCCTTCCTTCCCTCCCTCTATTTCCTTCAGTTTATCATCCTTTCCTCGGTCTCGTTCCATGTTAACCATGGCTATTGTCACCAAGATAGCCAATCTCTCCTCTACATGAGCACCTCAAGACCAACCAATGGATCCTCACTACTCCCTCCTCCTCCCCTCCGGGGGAGTTAGCAAAGAATTTTCATTCACATGTTACTTAAAAAAAAAAAGCCAGGGAACTGAGCCACAGACAGATTCTGTAACTTGACCAAGGTCACAAAGGAAGTCTGTTGCAGAGCCAGGAACCAAAGCCAGGTCTCCAGAGTCCCAGCCCAAGGCCTTAACGGCAAGACCATCCTTCCTTCCATATTAGACACACATTTCTTTTCTGAGAATACTGGAGCTAATTTAAACTTGAAGTTATGTTGCCTCTGATCCAGCTTGCTTAAAGTTCCTAGACTTTATTTTCTTGAGGCCATAATAATTCTGGCATTGTACAATCCACTTGTTATTTCAATAACTAAAGCATATGTGAGAGGGAAGTGCTGTAGTTTTAGGCTCACTGAAGGAGGCATTGTTCATTTTTATCCTTTCACTGGGTGATCTTTATCTTTAGCTGCCTTTGGGATTTCTTTTCTTATTCTTTTCCCCCCTGTTAGAAGAACACCAAAGGCATTTTTATAAAGCTCACCCTAACAAATCCCCATCTCTAGGAACAAGCCACAACTAATTTGGGAAAGTCAGCAGATGGGAACAGACACGCAGATGATAATGAACAGACATGAGGAGAACGATCCCCACATTCAAGCAGAAATAGACAAGTCACTGAAAACATATTCATTTAATGACACTGGCATCAGGCTCGGCACAGGCTTGAGGCTCCGGAACTTGAGACATGGTACAAATAGCAAGTTCGTCCTCTGGAAAAGAGGAGAATGTCATTTGGGGCTTTAAGGTGACAGTTTGACAGCATATGCTCCCTGTTCATTTCTTTTGACAATGGCACCACAGATGTGTCTGGGGGTCTGCTCCACACCAACCACCATCTTAAAATCTTACACTGTGGTTTAGGTGGTTTTAAATCAGCTGCAAACGAGATATCTAGACATTTTATCAGAAATAGGGGGAGAAGAGGGGTACAGAAGGGCCTTCACCCCTCGATCCTGCAGAAGCTAGCCTTGATTTGCTAGCTGCAAGGTTTTTGGAACTGTCCTCATGGAGCTGTGACCCAAAACTAGGGGCCAAATGCAGATGAAAACTTTGCACTATGACACTGAACCAGAATGTTTTTCAAGCTTAAAAAGAAATTCAAAATGTCTTATTTTGTTTCCCTCTGCTTTCTGTGGAATAATTTATCCTGTTGGGGAATGGTTGGGATTATGTTCTGACAAATGGGCAGCCAATTGCAATGGAGTGTAGGATCCTCGACTTTGCTAGTCTGCATTAGACCACTGGTCCATAAGTTCAGGACACTGCCTTCAGCAGCGTGCCATGCCTGATTCAGAGGAAAAGAACCGACAGTCCGTGATGCACTTTGCCAAATGTGCAGTGCTGTCTGTTTGAGTGCGCTGGGGCAGCGACAGAGTGGAATAATCTGTTTTGGTGAGCAAGTTAAACCTTTGGGGCTTTAGCCAAATCTTCAGTAGTGGTTTATTTAATCCCCTAATATTATTGGCAACTTTGGGTTTTTCCCTCGTAGAGCACTTGCTAAAGGTGCACTGATTACATATATATTTGAATTGTTTTCCGTGGTTATTTTTTGTCAAGTGCATTTTGTCAGATAGCAAAAGGTGCCTAAGGAAGGGAAACATGTAGTGCTAGTGTGGGTCAGTGCTGGAAAAAAGTAGGTGCTTCTCACAGAACACAGAGTTTGTAAGTGGAGGCTGCCTGTCTACAAACTCTTAGATGAAGCTGACTGACAGGTGCATCGTTTTTGGGAGCTGCAGGTTGGACTTTCAGTTCCAAACAGCTGTCTGGACATTATGCTCAGTCCTTTTTTCCCCGCACACAGAACCACTGAATTAGAGTTAGTTTGCAAAATGAAAAATAAAGATTGGCTTAAACTAAAAGGTCCAGGTTAAAACAGACTCCAACTGGGGATCTTTGTATCCGAGCTCTTAGGCGCTATGCTAATTTAACATAAATAAAGAAATATGTATAGCGAGTAAACCAAAATGCTGGATCCATACATCATCCTGAACTTGAGGTAAATTTAAATCTGAATCTAAAATGTATGCAGACACTCCTGGAATCTGGCAAAGTAAGTTTTAACTAGTTTTGTGCCAGGAAGTTGCTGGGTAAGACGTAGGAGTGGGCCTTACAATGAAGTTTCTGCCCATTACTATCCCACAGGTAAAAAATGAAGCCGTTGGTAAATGGGCCCCAACACTCTTCCCTCCTATGACAACTTGGCAAGATACAAGACCTGTTCCCTGGCCTTCTCTGCACAGGAAAGCACCCTTCTGCACCCTGGCAAAAAGTAATGCTGGAGCTAGCCAATGTAAATCATTCCAAATGGCACAAAAACCGTGAGATGTGATCTTTCATACCTCTCCCCACTGAGCATGTAACTATCCTCCTCAGAAAGAAAATCAAAGTCCTACCTCAAGCTGTGCACTGCGTCCTCCACTGTTCAGTAACATCGGGGCCATTACAGGGGCTCTGGCTCACTTGCTTTCAGCTCCTTACTCAGCCTGTCCCCTTAACGTCATTTAACCTTTAACTTTAAAGCTATCTTCCCTGCATGGTGAAGTCTGACAGCTTCAGCATATGCCAAAATCATTGTTTTTATTAGTTTCTTATCACAAAAATTTTCAGTGTATCACATGGATTTTACATCTCCATGTGGCAATAAACAGACACACACACACGATTGTTGTGGAGACTAATTAGTGTGAAAGACAAAAAGAGTGGCCTGTATCTCCTCTGCTCTTAGCACCCAGAAAAAGATTGGTCTGATACAAAGATCGAGAGCAGAAGACAGTCTGAGAGCTGCCAAGAGAAGCAGCGATAGGCCGGGGTAGGAATTAGAGGTGGTGCAGACATCACCTATACTTAAAATTCCAACAGAAAAAAAGATGTATAACGTTGTCAAACTAACCATTCAGATTGAATATTTCCATACCGGGTGTTTGCCTCAGACTGATTTGTGTTTTGGCTAGTATTTTTTTTTTGGGGGGGGGGGGAACGACAGGGAGGGTTGAGAGGGGGGGAAGAGTTTCAGCTGAAATTATTCTGCCATTTGAGAGAGAATGAGGTAAGGGGAAAGTGTGTTTTGCCCATGTCTACGGTTGTTTTATTAAGAAGGCACAGAATTCCCATGCTTTGACACAGGAACTTGAAAATTTGGCGGGGGGATTATCTTTGATGTCAGGGAGCTGTGTTTTGCCATCCCTATGCATAAATCCTTGAAAAATGCAGTTCGTACATGCTGAGCAGAGGTCTGTTGGAATCTTTGCAGAATTGTGCCAGACTCTATCTATTTTGAGCATGCACCCCCAAGGAGTTCAGTCCACTGCACTGGGCGTACAGCAACTTAATATGCACCTTCCAATCAGCTGAGCAGAACTTCTCCTGCAATTACTCTTCCTGGCTGCCAAACGCGGCAGTGGCACGAGGCACTAGAACGGAGAATAGGGATACTCTCTCTCCCCTGCTCTCAGTGCCAACACCCAGGTAGCATGGAGGAGGAGAAGGAAGCTGCCCAGCTTGCTCAAACACAGAGGGGAGAAGATGGGATGGAACTGGGACAAGGGAGGAAGGGACAAGCTCAGAAGGGCATAGGCTGGGAAGATGAAGCAGAGGTGTACGCAACCACTAGAGAACACACTTCTCCAGAGCACGAATTGAACCTATGATGCCCAAGTGCTAGCATCTCTCTGCTGTCAGAAATAGCTATTAAACTCACTGAAAAAGTGCATGTCTCGTCCCCCTGTATTGCTTGTCCATGTAGAGGATAAAAGCCTATCACCGCTATCAGTTCCTCCATTAACTCAAGTGATAGAGGGCTGTGCTGTGGATTTAAAGGTGCCAACCCTGCTCATTACCCATGTGAGGGCCAATATGGTTCGGCATGATAGAATGTCTTTTTTCAGTTTTTATCTTTTTAAAAATAAGAAATTAGACTGAAAATGACATTAAAAGAATGTTAGTATTGCAAAATCGTATGCACTGAATATGGGAAAAATGTGCTCAGATAAGTAAAGATAGTATCTTTGTGCATACACACCAGGGGCACAGGCATCTGACATGTCCTAATTTTTGAGTGCTTGACTTTCCAATCTTAATATTCTTTTAACATAGTTTTTTGTATGGAGAGAGAGAGAGTTTGTGTATGTAAGTAAAATGGACAACACACACTGAGCATGGAATCATTTAAAGGTTTCATCAACGTGAGTTCAGGCAACCTGCATTACTCATAAGTGACAAAGCTCTGAAGCAGTTAGTCAGGTTATCCCAAATGAGCATCGAAAATACGTGATGGTTTTAGAGAGAGAGAGAGAGAGATGCATGAACGCACACATGCACAAAATGATCCTATTCCACTACTAATTTTCTTGGCAGCAGTCAAATAATCTTTTGTTTTCTCTCCTTACATCATGCTTTTTCCTGTCATCTTTTTTTTTTTTTTTTTTTTTTTTCAATCCTTCCTAGCAATCAGTATCCCCAACAATTCCTTGTTCTTGGCATGAAACATCTTTACATCCATCCCTACAGGGCCATCCCTCCTGCATCTGTAACTGATTTCTTTAAATCCAAACGTTCCATACTTAAGCTGAGACAGATTTTATGTACCGGTGCATGACATTTAGAGTTACAATAACAGAGCCCTTGGTTATGTTTTGATCTTGAATATTGAACTATACTTCCATTTAGGAAGAACAATGTGAAGTGACTGCTAAATAAACTGCTACTTTCCTCTAGTTTAAAACTCGGCGAAACACTGAACATTCTGCATGTGTTTGCTGAAAACTATCCGGAATGACTCTGTAGAAATACAATACTGTAGGTGCAATGCACTGTGTAGTGTTTTTCAATTCCCTTCACATATATAAAATACTGGCTCCAGACACCTCGAAAACCTGTGCCCAGAAATCACTGGGACACAAACAAAGGACTCTGTGAACATTGCAACTCCAAATCATTTGCATGCAAGAGGAGATTAAATCCTTTTCATTTAAACTTGCTGGATTTGCCTTGCAACCTCCCTGAAATGCTACTTTGCAAGTACAGTGTGTTTTATGAATCTAAAAAAGGGACAACATCAAACTCTTTTAGATCTTAACAAATGTGATGGAAAAGGTGATTTTTTCCTGTTTTTTCCTGTTGAACACTATGCTAATTCATTTCAATTTCTTTTTTAAAATAAACACAATTAGATTCAACTATGCTTTCCAATATTTTTTAAAGCTTATTTCTGCCTTGGAAGAACAAGAAAATATGTACATTTCAAATAATTGCTTTGAAGATTTAGCAGGAGGCAACAAATCCCAGACATTTTACCTTCCTTTCTGTTTACCTGTCAACTTTTTATGCCTCCTAATTTCAAAACCTGCACTCCCTTATCACGGTCAGCAATGCAAAAAATATCCTTCTGTTCCCCCCGTCAGATTGAAGAGCATCATGCTATGCAGATAGATCACCAAGGGAACCAAGAAAATTAACAAACCCACTTAGGTGATTTTTTCTATGATTAGCCCCACTGCAAGCTCAGTCAATTTGCATCCAATATAAACTTTGACAAGCATTCTGAAAACTTCTAACGTCACCAATTTACTTAAATAAATTACTCTTATAATGAGCAAAAATAGTTTTGCCTATACCAAAACAGTCTACCTGCAATTGTGAGGTGAAGGGGTCTATAGTGATCTAACTGATCTATAGTGTTAGCTAGAGACAGAGTGAGTCCTCTTTTATTCTTCATTTTTTTTAAAAAAGGCTGTTGGCTGTTGTGACTCTCAAAAAGGAGTCAAGCCTTCGTTTACTCAAGAAGTCCATTTTTCAGTGCAGCTAGGTCTAGCCCAGCCTGTTATTAAACTATGACAAGATCCAAGGAAGAGTCTCTTGATGCGAGATCAGATTAAATGGAAATAGCCCATTATTACAATCCATTATTTCCAACAAGAGAAACCCAACATAAGATCCGAACCTGAGGTGAAATCCTGGCCCCCCTGAAGTTAATGAGGAGTTCTGCCATCAACTTCACTGAGGGTGCCTTCATCAGAAAAAAAGGTGTGTTCTTACCTCAAGATAATTAACACCTGATATATTTCGTTAGATTATATTAGCAGGTTGAAATCTAGGCTGCCCCATCATCTTTATCTTGAGCTGTTAACATTCCTGAAAGATATAAACTGCCTCATCAATCACGTTAGCTGCTGCAAGGTAAGAACATGCCTTTTTCCAAGTGGTGACGAACCCAGTGGGACCAAGGTTTCCACCCCAGGCTTTTTGTGAAAACGAAACCTTCATTTTTATTACAGTGACACCTACCGTCCCCATCCGAGACCAGGCTCCCTTTGTGCTAGGTTCTGTACAGCACGTAGTGAGAGGCAGCCCCTGCCCTGAGAAGTTTATAATCTAAAGAGACAATGCAAAAGTGGGAAGGAAAACAGAGGGGCAGAGAGGTGAAGTGACTGGCCTCGAGGTCATACAGCAAGTCACCGGCAGAACCAGGAGTAAAACCCAGGTGTGCTGACTGACAGCCAACCTGCCAGAATGCAATTACAAAAATTCAGATTAAATTACTTAATTTAGCTCAGTCCCCAGAAAGACAAAGTATCTGCCTAACAAACATATCATTTTATTTACTATTTTACACACACGCAGACGCAGACGCAGATGCACACGCAGACGCACACGCAGACGCACACGCACGGGAGGAAGGAAGAGATACTTCACTTGAAAACCTTCATGCTTTTTCCCCCCAGTTATTTTTTGGTGATCAGGCTTAAAGAGCAAAAATCCAAGATTGGCTGAGCATCTGCAGCTCTAGTTGAAGTCAGCGGAAGCTGGGAGTGCAAAGCATCTTTGAAATCCAGAATTTCTGTTTTCTCCTTGTTCATTTTGACTACTGCTTCTATTTGAAAATTTAAGCATTTTTGTTAAGCTCATTTGATGTAACAGAAAAATTAGGCTTAAAACAAAGACCAGCTCTGAACCCATCAAGGTAATAATAAGTGCATGAAACCTTTATGACAACTCCCTCACCCCTCCATCACTGATGACCACACTGCCATCTTTAATGGAAGACACATGACTGATACTATTGATCTGGAGTCAATTGCAATATCCTGGTAAGTGGATACATTCTATCTTAAACTTACAAGATTTCACTTAAGTTCAGGGTGTTTGCAAACAATCTATCCTGTTTTCCCAAAAGAATAATTCAATATATGTTTAGATACTGAACGATCTAAAAAGGGCTTGAGGGCATTCAAGGAAAGTTTTCCTTCACCTTTTAAAGTTTTCCACTGGAGAGAAAAAATGGCATTTTAGCAAGTAACAGAGTATTTTATGACCAGGCTAATCTACATGCATCATACATAGGCACATTTCTGTGTTATTTTAAGACTGTGGGCAATCATAAAATGATTCAAAACACTTCATGAAACTCCATCAAAGTTTAAGCAGTAATTCAAGGTCTGTATGCTTCACCTGGTGTCTGGCTTGTGCTTTGCTTGCCTTCATTACCAAGTAGGTTGGTTGTTGGAAATGCAAAAAGATGTGACCACCCCACTCCTCCTTTCTTATGTAAATCGAATACCTAAAACAGACATTTAGTACCTGAAAGTTCAGTAAGGGCTTGTCTACACCTGGAGACTAACTGGAATACCTATTCTGGAATGAGTGTCCACATAGGAGATATTTCAGAATAGCTGTTGCACTTTAGTTCACATCTGTCTTATTCTGGAATAGCCATAATTGTGCAGGTCAGACCACATGGTTTGCTACAAGAGACAGTTTTTCTGAACTAACGTTAAAACGGAGAGTATACAGAAGACCTTGTTTACTGGCAGCAGACTCATTACCATCTAACCATGACCCTTCAAACTTCTTTCCAGCTTCACCAGTGGAATTCTCAGAGATGCCTGGTCTACACTACTGAGTTAGGTTGCTGAAAGCTGCCTTGCGTCGACCTTGTTATGCATGCACCTAGACAAATGTGTGTCCCACCAATGTAAGCACCCAGTTACAGCAGTGCAAGTGTAAAAGCTGCATTACTCATGTCAACCTGCACTGTCCTCCAGCAGCTGTCCCACAATGCCTGACACTGACCACCCTGGACACAACTGTGAACACTCCTGTCCAGGGATCAGAGAGACTAGAAAACCTCCCCCACACACTTTAAAACCCCACCCATTTTAAATGCTTTTCCTCATTGTCCAACTTGGCAAGCACCTAGCAGCTCTCCATCGTTGCCATCCATGCCAGCTACATGCTCCAGATGCATTCTGGCATGTAGTAGACAAGACAGCTCCTAAGCCTGTTGATAAGAGGCAGTACAGGCACAGCTATGGACCAGTCGTAGAAATGTGCTCACCTATGAGCAGACTGCGTGGGGAGCAGATTGCGTGGGGGATGCAGGACAAGGGGTATGATAGGGATCAGCAACAGCGCTGTGAGAGTGCAAAGGGACAGTGAGTGGCAGGCGTATCAGAAGGCCAGGGAGGCCAATAGTCAATCTGGTGCTGAGCCACAGACCCGCTGCTTTTAAAAAGAGCTAGCTGCATGTCACACACAGTGGAGACCTCACCCCCCCTCACACCACTTTGGATGACTCCAAGCAACGCAAGACACAGACCCATGTTATGAACAGCAAAGATGAGGATGAGGAGCAGAACGAGGAACATGTAACTGGCAGGTCCAACTATGCCACCAGCCAAGACCTGTTTAAGAGTCACCGCAGACCAGTCAGCCCATCAGTTAAGTACTGCCAAGCCCAATGCAAAGGAAAGAACCTCAGGGTAAATTCCCCAATACAATGATGGCACCTCCAAGTTTGCAGGCCCACTATTAACTATTCATTGATTTACTCATGCTAGAAGAGGTAGTGCTACAACAAAGAGTTCTGCTTTTCATTTCCCTACAAGGGAAAGGAGGATGACATGCGGAGCAGTTTGTTTATGTACACAGAGACGCCCCTTGAATCCTGTGAGATCTCAACGAAACTTTCATGGAGGTACTCTCCCAGAAGTTTCTAGGGTTGGCAGCCCTACTTCTTCCTCCACGCTAGGACATTTTCCCATGCCAGCCTGTGATAACTTTGGCAGGCACCATTGCAATTAACAGGCTAGTGGCATAGGGGCCTGGGCAGCTTCTGGACACCAGGGCAGCTATGCTGTCTGTGCCTTTGCCATCTTCAGGAGCAAGAGATCAGCTAAAATCACCACCACCTGTGGAAATGGTGGCAGTTTCAGTGCCACTGCCCTAAACTCACAGTTTCATGCAACCAAGCAATTCCCACCTCATTCCTCTGGCCCCTGGCAGAGCCCACTCAGCCTGGCTAGTGCTGTGAGTGGTGCCATGCACAAGCACTTCCAAGTAGTAGTGTCAATAATCATGCCTTGGGTAAAGCTTTAGGGGAGCAAGGGAAGGGAGTTCTGAACCTTAACTTTTGTCTTCTATACTAGCCATGTTATCTCTGTTGTTTTATCTGTAGCTGCTGACATTGTGGCCTTCACGGGTGCCCCCTCCACATCCATGGAATGCCTGAGCCAGAGAAGGAGGAGAAAGAAGAGGATTTGGGGTGACATGTTCAGCAAGACCCTGCAAGCCAGTGCTGCATCAGACCATGAGCAAAGGGCCTGGAGGGTGAACACTGCAGACACCCTGAAGACGGAGAGAGTCCAGAAGAGGCACTTTACCACCTGCTGTTGCTCTGTGAATGCCACCGACAACTTTGAACTGGTTTTCACTATGTCCTACAGCAATTTGTCCTCCAGGAAATCATCATGTTCCCACTGATTCAGTTCTCCTTGAGGTTCTGCAAATACCAAGGGATCATGTGTCCTGTGTTTGCAATGCTCATGACAATAAAAAAGGCATGAAAATTATGGGACATGGATGTCATTATGGGATGAAGAAAGTTGCATGATGGGCTCTTGGGTCCCTATCAAGACTGCATGACTCGTTTCTGCCCCACCATGCATTGCCAAAACGTCCCAATAGACAGTGCGCTGGATGGTGGTGAGTTGCACACTGATGTGCCTAACCATGGTGCACCACACTGTGCATTGACGTGAGCACATGTAGCGCCAACAATAGGACCCAACTATGCATGCACGTGAGCCATATACTAACTGTGGTGGCTTTACGCTGACATACCTTGCATTGGCTAAAGTTGGTAGTTTAGACATGGCCTTATACAATGCTAGAGATTGCAACTCATTCAGGACTGCATAAACTCTCCCAGGGAGATAAGAGAATTAGGGTAAGTGCCAACATTACCACAAAGCCTTTAAGCACAGTAAATAGGGAGGCCACAACTGAAAAGAAAAAGCTTCCAATAAAACCAGCACACAAACCAAACAATCTGACAGTGACCTTTTAAAGCTACTTCACAGCAAGGTGATAAATTATTTACCAACAAATACTCAGGGTTTTTCTTAAATTAATTTTGCAAGTGAATACTTGACTAATTTACTAAAATGATTATTTGTTTCCCCTTGTGTACTAGGGTCCCAATTCAGCCAAGCACCTATGTGTATGTTTGACTAAGCATTTTCTCAAGTTGATGGGACATATGCACATGCTTAAAGTACTCTGCTCAATCAGGTCATAGGGGCCTAATCCAATGCCAGATGAAGTCAAAATAGGGCATTCATCGACTTCAATCTGCACTGGATCTAGTCCCAGAACATCTCATCATCATCAGAAAACATACTGGTACCAATGTCAATATATGCAAAAATTCAAAGACACATCGCTCTTCTCCACTTCATCTATGCAAACTGACATGTTATCCGGCAAACCTGTTATTGGAGAGAAACTGACATATTGAAAAGCCACTAGTGGTATCAGAGGTTTTCATTTTTCCTCTCAAAATTTTAACTGTGGGTATTTAACAATGGACAAGCATGAAAATGATTTCCCTAGTTTATGATCTGTAACTTAGACAGGTTATCATAATGTGAATAATGAAATGATGCTTTGCATAGTTTTATTCCTACGGGCTATAAAAGAAAAGAGCATTGGCAGGTGTCCTGTCATTGCAAATGGTCCCGGGGTTTCTGACGTCTCACTTCGATTCATGTTAATGAGCAAAAGAATACGCAGACAAAATCTGCTGTTGGCACAGCGTACAGGAAAAAAGTTCACAGAATCCCAAAGAGACTGAGAGAGATGGGGGAAACAGCGGGCACATCTCTAATGAATAAAATAATAGAGTTTCAAAGGTCTCTACAAGCTGTTAAGCAGGGGTGGGTGAAGAGACAAAATAAAAGACTATGTAAATGGCCTCATAAGATTTGAAAAGGACCCACACCTTAATTCAAATTCCCCCGCACCCTTATTTTTGTAGTCTACCCACTTTCTGTTTCAGCTTTAGGCAGAATCGATAATACACAGAAAAAAAAAGCTGTTCTCAGTCCGGTTGAAACCTTAGAGACATTTGACGGTTTCTTTGGATGAGAAAAGCTAAGATATTAATCTCCACGTTTTGGCTTGGAACACATGGGACTTTACCCAGAGAAAATGGCGACCCTCAGCCCTCACTACTAATAAATAATGTAATGAATCAAATTGACTAATTGGATTCCCGACAGACTTCTTAAACATCTTTCTCTGATTCATAGACAAATATACATATATGCCACAAGCTTGGTAGGTAGATGACAAATGGATAGAAAAACTCGGTGCCTATACAGCTGTTCTGAGTTGGGATTAGTTGATAAAACATTTCAAAGACCTACTGAATTCTTTTGTCACCCTCATGTGATTCCTCCTCCCCACAAAGTTTTGCCCAAAATATGTTGAGTTCCTTGATGGAAACACTGAATTTGGAAACTGCTCAACTTCATCCTATATAATTAATCAGCAAACTCATCAAGGGCAGCCACTCACTAAAATTACAGATATTTTACTCTGAAAAGGTAAATATTTTTTACCAGATAATCTAAGAAACATTGAAAGGGTGGCCAGGACAGGAAGAGGGGAGGGGAGGAATTGGACACACTAAGTGATTGAGATTGCAAGCAATCTCTGTAAAAATACTACCAAGCTCCTCCTCTTTCTTGATCTTTTCTCCTCTCTGTTTCCATGTACTATCAAGAATGTCCACCTCAACTGGGCAAATTCTGCTGACTGTGCATTGAGAGTGACTAAAAACCACATCCCCAGTCTGGATAAATGCATCACACGGGAGAACCTTTCTGCCTACTTGTAGCTGTTCTGAGGATTGGGGCCCATCCCTTTATCTGTTAAAGAACTCTGGGATACTGGGGATCGAAGGCACAATTATAAATGCAAGTTAACAGCGTGCCAGCCTTGGGCAAAATCAAGGGACAGTTTAACGATGCAAGAGTCATAGATATTGTATGTTAGAACCAGAAAGGACATCTGCAGCGTATCCATATTAAATAGGATTTGTGGCATTCATTAGCCATGGGGACGTCATCTCTGTTTCAGGAAGATCCATTTCATTACCATCGCTGCAGCTACGGTGCATTTCCTATAAACACACACAGTAAATGTCACTCTCAGGAACACATGCAGTCTTTTTGTAAACAGGGTATTGTTGGCTGGTCCCAGGATACTGGAGAGGTGATATTAGAAAGGTGGGTGAGAGAGAGAAAAGCTTTCGTGCTCTCTCACCAACAGAAGTTGGTCCAATAAAAGATATTACCTCACCCACCTTGTCATTCCCAGGAAGCACATTTTTTACCTCTAAAAGCCATAGGTTTAACTCCACCCATGTAAAGTATGGTTGGTTCATTGTCAGGGGAGTGCTCATTATTACAGCAAGATTGGGAAGGACTGCCACTGCCTTTCCCATTCTGCATCTGTGACACTCCTTTCCCCCTAGTCCCACCCTCACACACAACATACAGATGAAAAATCATGCATAGATTTTAAATTACAATTACATATACATTAACCCAATTACATATTAATTAAATTTCAGTTATAAATTTACACACCTCCCCAATTATTCTCCCCCCTCCTTTAACAAAGGGGAAAAAAAAGGCAGATAGTAACTGACAATTCAGTAGGCAGAAAAGACTAGATTTTCCACATTAGCATTGTTTCCATTACTGAAAAAGTATCAAATTAATATGGCTTTTAACAGAAAACTGCATGGCAATCAGTATTTGGTGTCATGCAAATTGTGCGCGCATGCTATATTTACAATTAGTGTAGCATTTATTGCTTTGAGATAAAAAATAAGAATCAACATTGACCTCAGTGAGTTGCTAGGGACACGTTATTTGCATTAGTGTCTCAGTAGCTATTTTTCTGCTGACATGCAGTCTAAGACAGCATATGAAGTCCTAGTAAGGTATACCTACAGCCAAGCATGCTGCCACAGAGCCCAGGAGAACTATACACTGGCCCTCTCATTATGACTACAGTGGTCATAAAGAAAGTCAGATTCGTCAACAGATACCAGAGTTAATTCTTTCGTATACTAGGGAAAAATCTTTGATTTCACAAACCAGTGTTTGATAAAAGCTGGAAACAAAAAGTGACCACTGTATTTTACACAAAGGAATGAAGGATTTCTACTAAGTGACAGTATATCTGGTTCATAATCACAGAAACAGATGCCATCACCACATGGGCCTGTTAACATGTTAACACAGCTGGGCAACGGGGGAAGCTGCAGCTCAGAGATCCAGCTAAACAGCAGCAGGACCACATATTTCCACCCAGAGAGGGGAGAAGGTAGCAACACCTGTCCCCAAAGGGGTGCATGCAAGAAGGACTAAATATTCAGTTTGCCCTGTAACAGGCATCATTCCTCTATGAAAACGTACTCAGAAGAGAATCTGTCTTTTTTCATATTCTATTTGAACTAAACCTTACATTACATTTTACTAGTCTGCATGAGGCCTTTAAAAGCGAAGTGCTGGGCAATGATTATAAAGGGCACAACAACAAAAATCAATAAGTGCTAGTAATGAGTTACAAACTAAATCAGAAAATAGACAAATTATAGACTAAAGAGAAAAGGCAGACAAGGCATGACCCAAAACCAAATGCAACAGTGGGCCACCAATATTACACTAAAGATCCACCTAATTCATATAGGGGATTTCACCCAAATAATCATTGCAATCCACAAAATGCTCATTTGACCAAAACATCATTTTGAGTATTGGTGTGCAAAAAGTCTTTCCACAATGGTAATATTTCAAGAAAACCATTTGTTTTCTTTGTCAGAAGTCAACTATTCTGAGCATCAACACGTGGTGGTTTTCCTTCTCTAAAACTCTGGCATTTCCAAACATGTCCATTTTCCCCTGAGCAGTACTAACCTCAAACTGTCTGCCCACCATGTCAACACAGCAAGTGATTCTTGTAACAAAAGCAGCTATGCACTTTTAGGCATCTCAGACGTCTTGTGTCTAAAATGCAACTCAGTTGAAATTAACTGCATATTAAATGAATAATATTTTGCATATTCTTCCCCTCTGATTTTTTTCCTGCCCTTTGATGGAAGCACTAACGTGAAGGAGGTGGCTAATGAATTTTGACCCGCGAGATAATGAGATACACATTTTAAAGGCGTGATTTTTCCCAAGCACTAACATTACCCTTGGAAATCTCAGTAACTCATCTCCCAGTG
Organism: Mesoclemmys tuberculata; assembly: GCA_007922155.1. Lineage (NCBI taxonomy): Eukaryota > Metazoa > Chordata > Testudines > Chelidae > Mesoclemmys > Mesoclemmys tuberculata. The sequence continues at coordinate 4,150,509 of ML675621.1, forward strand.
CGATGTCAAAATATTTCCGCTTCAAAGACTAAAACATTCCTGGGACTCCCAGTCAAAGAAAGACAGTATACTGTAAAATTTGTCAAAATAGTTGGAAATCTGTATTTCGTAAAACGTTAAGGACACGTTAAGCATTCTCTTACAACGGGACTACTTTTCAGAAAAGTAGCCAGGCTTCAAGACAGAGACCTCATGCTATAGAACAAATTTAGGGTGAAATCCTGCAATCCTCACTGAAGCTGAGGGGACAAAGGTCCAAGGACTGTAGGAACTGGCCCATGGCATAAGTTGATGAGGATTTTGCTTGATTAAGGAATGCAGAATTTGGGAAATGGAATTTTATCCTGTATGGGTATCATGTTCTGATGACACTGCACTGATGGGGGCTCAAAAGATCACACCTTTTGGTGGTACTGGGGAAGACATTTATTTACTTGATTTATTTCCATTGAAAATACTATTACCCAAGTTGGGTACAGACTGGGTCAGTTCCACCGTGTGTGTGTGTTGAGAGGAAAGGAGGTATCTAGGGCTTCCTCAGACACACCTGGACGGTTTTTTAATTTCCTGTGTGTCAAGCCTGGTTGGGCTTTTTCTTGTTTGCATGAACAAGGAAAGTGGCAAATGTCCCTCTTATGAAACCAATCCTCCTTTTAATAGACTGCCGTACTAATGATGTCATCACAACCACCAAGAATTTGAAGAGATCTTCTCTCTCTTTAACCTCATCTAATTACACATTATGCATCTACCTACATAACAATATTGTATTTGAAGTCTGAGACATCTCAACACTGTTCAATTACTCCTTCAGTACTGGTGAGTTGGAATACTAAAAGCCCTTGCACTAGCTCGCTAATAGAGAGAGTACTGCACGACCCAAGAACTAGAATTTCTTACCTTTTATGAAACAAAACAGCATTTTAATAGACACACTGGTCTCTTTCAGCATTAAGTTGTCCAGTACTAGTGAGGTGAAAGGACAAGATGGGGGGAAAAAACCATATCCAGTATTTTCTGCTCCTTTCATAATATGGGTATCTACTCTGTCTTTATATCAGGTCCTTTCTGACCAGAGATTTCCTAAATGAAAATGAGAAATTGTGACGGTTCTTGTCCAATACTGTACTATCCAAACCAGGGTTTCTCAGCCTTTTTCAGTTCACTACCCTTTATTCCATCCCAGAACCCCATCCTATCTAGTTGTGACATCCCTCCTATTCAGGAATATAGAAAATTCAGGATGGTCATGAACCAACATCAGTTTATGTACTCCCTATGATTTGTCATCTCTGTCTGTACTTTCAGCTGTCTTCATTACAATGCAGCAGAGGGTACTTCAATGAATTTAACATCTCAGCAGAGGGATTACACCATTTTTCAAACACAAAAAGGGATGCCTATATTTTATTTTCCCCTCCATCCACAGAAATTGCAACCTGGTCCATATGTTGAATAGACCACATCCACTCTGAACTGTGACCAACTGAAGAGTAACTTTTACTGTCCATTTCTCTCCTTTGCTGGACATCAACTTTTCTCTTCCAAATTAAAACAAGAAGGTTGTAAGAACATCTGATGCTTCTTACTTATGATGCCAAAAAAGGCAGGGAAAGGGTGTATTTGATTTGGGACACACACCATTACCAAACACCTCTTGTTCAGCTGCTCCCTCCTTGGTAATCTTCTGTTCAGGAAACAATTTTCTACAACTTTTCTACTTCAGCTCCAGTTTATAATTCTCACCATGGCCTTTGCCTACATCTCCCCTGACTATTGGCCTCTCGATGCCTGAAGGATGCTGAAGGTTTTGCAAGTCTGGACAGTAACTCTGTACTTTACCAGATTCATTTCATCCAAGAAATCTGACAACTGGGGATCCCGATAAAAGCTCAACTGACCTGTTTTCTTTCTGGTTGTCACTTCACATGACTCCAATATTTCTTGGAAATTCTTTCCACCATTCGTTAGGTCAGATGAAAGCCAGATGACCGCTCTCACTAACATCTCCCTCCACTTTTCTTTTGAAATCTAGTGTATTATTTAAAAAAAAAAACTAGTAACTGCTGGTCAGCTTTCAGTGGTGTTACCATTGGCTTATTCGGCTAACATTATGTTACTCCATCTCTGTAAGCATTTACTTTATCCCAAGCTTACCATATAATGATAGTTTAATCACAGCGAATTCTATGTACATTTCCACATTCAGAATTTTCACAGCTTGTCTTGCTGCAGCTTTAGAATATATTTCACTTTGTTGTTTGTCTAAGGAAACTCTTTTAAATTATGTTTTTATCTATTAATTTAAAAAAATTCAACAAAAACAAGATATCAGACAGACATAAGTGCTCACAGCAATCTACACACTGTAAAACCCAACAATGACAATGTGGATGCATCTATACAGCCTTTAACATTAAGTGGGAAGAGTAAGGAAAAGAGTCCATACTAACAGAACCAAGGTGGAGGAAGCAAGATGAATATTAAAATATCTGACATGGATAAATGCAGACCACTAACATACTGAATACAGAATTGAATCTTCTCCAATGTCACCAATTAATAGAAAAAAAACTATTTGGTCTTGGAAACTTTGTATTTTTAAAGCAATTTTATTTGACTTTGCTTATTTTGGAGAAAAGAGGGCAGAGTTACTATTTTTAGCTGGTCTGATAGTGTCTGTTAAACAGCATGCATCAGTATACTGTGACGGGTGAGCAGAAAGTTTGGGCTTCAGAGCTGGGCATCTACTATTGCTGTAACTGAGACCTTCAGATGTTCATTCTGCTGTGCCCTGCCGTAAGGAAAGGAGTAAGTCCTGAAGCCAAGATCCAAAGAAAATGTATGGCAGTTGCATGGTTATAACCCCTGAAGAGGCTTGGCATTTTCTTTAATTTAAGCTTTTCATTTTAATATGCAGGTGTTTCAATACCCAGGAATGGGAGAAATATTAGCTTAGTTTTAAAAAAAGGTACAATGTGAGCATTTGAGGATGACATTAAGCAAATCCTCTAATGACCCCGGAATGTCAATACCAGACAGGGAACTGCCCCCATCAGTAAGTGGCCAAAAGTGTATGATTTTTATTACCTTGGAACACATACACATGATGAAATCTCAAAGTGATGCCAAAGTAACACTTTTTTATTGTTTAAAAAGTCTTTGACAAAAGGTCAAGGCAGCATTTTCAAACAGCAAGGCTCAGTCAAATCTGCCTTTAAAACATTTGTGCAACAGAAACTGCATACAAGAACTAAAATGTTTCATTTAGCACCTCCCTGGATAACAATCTCAACATTATTGGAAGTGAGAGCACTGGCTAATTCATCACTGTCTGCTTTCTCATAGCCAGATTCCAAGATGTTTATTTTTAAGCTCTCAATTCCCCAGTTGGGTTGGAAACAATTAACACTTATGTGTGTCACAAGGCCAGTGGCTGCTGTGTAGACATCAGGATATTTTGGAAACCATAACTTAGGGTAGCTACAAGTATATGGAACCACCCTCTCCAGAACCAAATCCTTCAGTGAAATAGCCACTGTACTGACTTTTCTATGAACTTTCTGGTTAAGGTGAAAAATCTGAGATTGTCAGTGCCAGATCTTGAGGGATTATGCAAAGGGCCCAATCATTTTCCCAGTGAGCATAAAGGTGAAAATGGTCATGCCCAACATTAACTACTGTATATTTTTCCATCGCTCTTGTGAAACTGCATTTGTTTTCAAATATCCGATTGTCTGTTCATACATACATTTAAGAAAAATAAATGTGCATTAATGTCTGTGAAACTCAATCCCACAATTTATTATTAACCATGTTTATATCAGTAGTGCCCAAACCAACCACAATGGAGTCCCACTCTTCTAGGCACTGTACAAACACAGGCTAGCAAACAGTCCCAGCCCCAAAGAGCTCACAATGGAAACAGACAAGGTAGACACAGTGCAGGGTAAAGCGTCCTATGGGACAGTTCCAGATAATATAGTTGAAGGGGTATCCATTCCTTGCATGGTGAGCACTACAAAAGTATGAGAAAAGCCAATTCATTCTAAGGCATCTCTGCTCATGTTTCACACTGAATCAGCAGAATCTCTTTGTACTTTTAAAGGTACTATATATTCCAGTATGTCTTCAATTCATCTTGCTCCTTTTTACCAGGCCCTTGCATTGCAGCAAGAGCACAGAACAATGAAGTCACACTGCTGACCTACCCTTTAAAGTGACCTTACCTTTTCCACTCCTCTGTATTCAGCCAAGCTGAGGAGATGAATAGTTACTTTAATTTCTGTCATCTTTAATTCTGAAAACCAGAGTCTATTTTGATTCCATTTCACATTTTTCTCACCTTGCCTTGCTTTCTCTCTTTTCCTGCCTTTTCATCTCTTCCTGCCTTCTATTTTTGTCATTCCCTTCACCTCTCTTATATTGAAAAAACAATCCTCTCTCTCCCCTAATTTGCAGCTTAATCCACATCCCTTACTTAATATCTAACCCAGTCTGATTCTTTAACAGTTTAATAATTTTTCTTCCAGCTTGGTTATACAAGGGGCAGGCTGAGACCACAGTGAAAGTTTCACTTTTCTTGTAACACTATCCATCATCAGCACCAGTATGCATATTTAAACACAGTCATTGCTAGCATTGTTTCAACCCGGGCGTGGACAGTGCCTTCCTATTTATCATGACAATGGTGGCTGAGCATCTCAGAAGAGATAATGGGGAAGACTGGCCACCTTTCCTGCTCACGTCAGTGTTTACCAGATCCCCACTCTCAGTTACCAAAGAGCCAAACCTCATTAGCATGAACCAAACCTCTCTTCTAACAGTCAACAAAAGCAAAACACTTCTCTTACTCTGCTGAAACTGGACTAGCCAGAGGAGCCAAGATTTTCAAAAACTGGTGCCTAATGCTAGGCTTCTCAATCCATATTTAGGCTGCAGAATGTGTGGCCTGATTTTCCTAAGTGATGAGCGCCCAGGGTCTTTAATAGTGAAGAGCTTTAATAAAGATGGGCCAAAGGGCCTAAGTTTAGATCGACACCTGAACTTGACCCAAATTTGGGGCGTGTGGATCCAGTTTTGATTCTGGCCTAACCTTCAGAACGATCGGGAAAACTTTCAAAATGACAGTTTTATCCAGATGAAAAGACAATAAATGAAATAACCAGGCTACAGAGTTTTGGATAAAGCAATATATTGTTAAAACAACAGGACAAAGTCCTACATCCACCCAAGATAACTCAGCTGGATGGTGGGAACTCCTCATGGGGGAAGCAAGGGGAAAGACTCTCCCCCTTCCCAAGGTATGCTATGCAGCCATTAATTCCATCCAGCTTAATAGCAGGAGTTGCCTCCAAAAAGGGCAAAGAAGGAATGGAGGAGTCACAACGTCATGGATCCTCTGGCCCCCCTCCACCCCTATTGTAGCTCAAACCCCAACAGCAGAGTGACAGGTAGGGACCCCTCGAGGGTTAGAATCCATGGTGAAGGGACGGAGCACACAGCCTCTCATGTAGTAAAACACATCAGTTTCACTGCAAGAAGGCCCCAGCACAAGCAGAGACAGCTTTTACCCCTTGGTTCATCGTCTCAGCGTATTTTTCTGTGTTCTGTATAAATTACCCAGCAAGATGCAGAACTTCATTTACATCACTGCCCCTTTGGAACTTGCAAATAATTAAAAAAAAAAAATCAGATGACAATTAAAATCCAATTATAAATCTTTTACAGCTTTAGACACCTATCCAGGAAAAGCCTGGTAGGGGGCATTCTCCACACAGCAGTAACATCACAGTCTGATCACAGTTAGACCTGGTTTCATAGGTGCTCCTGACTGCGCCCTCCAACCTCAAATCTGTGCTCAACAAGGCCTCCCACTTTGACTCCATGTACCAGATCTGGTTCTCATGACTAAGTAGATTTACTATGACTATTACCAGCCAATTTACTTCAGAAAATGACAAGTGAAGAATATTAAATCTTCATCACTCAAATTATTAAACAAACAAAACTCTGAGCATGTCACTGATGAGACACGGATATGTGAAGGATTACAGGGATAGGGTTTTGTCTGACGTGAAAAAAATTTCTATAAATGAAAAGAGACACTCCATGTTGCATATTGAACAAGATAGTATGTTCTGGAGTGATAATTGCTAAGGGGATTATCAGGACAGTACTGTATACAAATCTTAAAAATTCAAAACAACCAGCTTCATTTTAATAATTCAAAAATGCTTACGGAAGTTAGGACGAACACTAGTAAATATGAGAAAACAAGTATAATGTACCAAACTTATACAGTTATGCCTATTTTCCCCTTTGATTATGTTTCTGGAAATAATCTATAGGGACAGTAATTTTATTTTAATCTGATTTAACATTGTAGACTTTTGACGTTTTACAAATTATTTCATTCTTTGTTCATTAAACCCTATTGTCTTTATTAACACCACTACCACTACTTTGGGCTTACATAGTACTTTCTATCATAGGATCTCAAAGCACTTTACAAACATTAATTAACTCACATATCAGGAATAGAGGGATTAAGTGATTTGTTCATGGTAACTCAGGAAGCCTGTGACACAGGTGGGAACCAAATCCAGATCTCCTATCTTCCACACCTCTGCATTAACCACAAAACCCCACACTTCGTCTAGTGCATCAATATAACTAGGTTGTCAGGAACAAGCCCTAAGCTCTATCAAGACATAAAGTTTTTTTTAATTATTTTTTGAAATTAAGAGAATCTCCACAGATACATTCATTGAATCCTAATTTTATTTTTAAACAGTCAAGCACAATCCCACAATCCAAAGAAAGAAACACCCCAGGATGTTAATTAAATGAACAACAATGGGGAAACTTCAAGTGATGGTGTTACCAGACGTACTAGGCCAGGGATGTCAAACTCAAATACACAGTGGGCCAAAATTAAAAACTTGGACAAAGTCACGGGCCAACCTTGATATTTATTGAAAAAATGTCTACAATTGAGGAAGTTTTTCCTTCTCATCAAATATAACGATGAACCTTTTCATACAGAAACAAACTTAAGTTTTGCTTAAACATTGAATCTGGAACAAGCAAAGCTTAATACTATAAACACATGTGAAATCAAATGTCAAATAAAAGACATCTGTGGCATTCATTTCTTAAATAAAAATTTAAAAAAAAATCTTATGCCTCTTTCTCTATTTGTAGCCTTCTGAGTTAAATTTCAATGGTAACCTTTTTTTCACAGGCTAACAATAATAATAATAATAATTTCCTTCAATGAAAATCCAACAATTCAAGTCCATGCTTGTCCTTTACATGTGTGAACAGATATTCTGCTTCCCACTTTTCTAGAAAGCTTCTGTTTTCCATCTTTCGTTTGGCCATTTTTGGGAGGGGTGGCCCAATGTGACTGGTAGCATGAGGTCACTAATGAATGTCAACAGAGGAGGGGGCGCTTGTGGGTCCTGATTGATGCGCCAACGCACCAGCAGAGCATTCTGGGATTTGTAGTATTAGCGGTGCATGCGCTGTCTACCAGCGGGCCAGCTCTAGTAGACATTTGATATTTTCTCGCGGGCCAAATATAATTACACTGCGGGCCAGATTTGGCCCGCGGGCCTCAGTTTGACATCTATGTACTAGGCTGACCTTCAGAGCATCTTTCCCTAAGGCAAGTAGCTGTAAAACAGGTTTTGCCTTCATGATTCGTACATATATCAGTAGACATTAAAGGATACAAGTATGAAAAATATTGGGAGCACAGAGCAAACTCATTTGTGATGCTAACGAATGGGGTAGAAAAGCTAATGAGGCGATCAGGCAAAATTCATATTCACCTTTTAAAGTTTTTTTTAACATCACTTAGCATTATTAATTAAAATGGGTTAAAACGATACAATGAATAATCTGAGAATTCATTTGTCTCTAACACTAAATGACTTTCTAGCTGGGCATAAAATCAAAACATACATTTGGCACTTTTACAAATCTTGGTGGAAATAATGAGAATCCATTCTTTTTTCTTCAGCTCCTGGCCAATCCTCCCATCTTAAACATGAAGAAACTCCTTCAGAAGAATGAAGTGACAATTCATCTCCTTGTGGAAGAGATGGGGAGAGATGGAGATAAACAAGTTGTCCTTTTATCCCCATCTCTCCAGATATGCGTTCTCAAGAGTTTCATTCACTTTACCTGAACCGTCTAGAGAGATGACTAAAGGCCTACATAAAACTTCTGTGCTGGATGCAGGAGTAAATTTCAACTCAAAATATAGTATTTTATACTTACATATGCAAATCACAGGGGCTTCTTGTTAATATTTTGTTTTAAACAACCTCTCTCAACATCAAAGTGCCTCAGGTCAAACATTAATACTAATGATAGCACTAAGGAGCTCAGCTATGAGCAGACAAAGTCCCAAGTGTATTTTCTCATTCAAATGATGGGGAATTTCTGCACATCTTCACCTGTTATTTTTTAGGGACTGCATGAAATTTAACATCTCTCACAGTAACGAAAAACAAAAACAAAAAAATCCTGAACTGGTTTCACACAGTTTTGAGTACTTATTCTGAAGTATATAGGATAATTGGCTGGTTAAAGACTAGGTGGGACTTCACACGTGAGAAAACATTGTGGAATTTGGCATTTGAGAACAGAGATTGAATATATCCATTACTGAAAAATAAATATCAATAGTAACTGAAGGAATGCCAAGAAGATTATAATCATATCCAAATTCTGATCAAGTCTAGGGTTTGGGGGTGATGGAGTGCAAAGTCAGGATTAGACCTCAACAGTGATTAAGATTTATAAGCTGTTCTTGCAAAATTTCAGAGCCAAATGGAAGAAATCCACTGTTTTTACAATATTTCCACCACCTTGAGCTTACATCACACAGAAAAAGTTCTCAAAGGATTTTGTCTTCTTCCAAATCAGAAGTAAAAACATAAGCCCATTCCATTTCTGGACCTAAACTGGATCCACAACTGCACAGGAGGGCTCAAATGAAGCAATCAGAGTTGCAAGACCCTTTCTGGAATTGTAAGAACACCTGCTATATAACATGTGCACACATAAGGCAAAGCGGGAAACTCAGCTACACCAGTCTATAGGAATCTGTTCTGACCGCTTGTGAAAGTTAGGTAGGTGCCTGCATGTGAATTGAGGATAAAATTTTCAAAAACCTTTAAAAATCACTTTGTCTCTGTGGCCACTGAAAGGATAACTGTAGATGCTGGTCCTGAAAGTAACAGCTCCCAAAATCAAACAGTAGGTCTTAAAAATACTGCAAAATGCTCTTGTATTGCAAATGATGGAGACAGAATAGACAATCTTCAAGAAAGGAATAATTCACTTGATTTTTACTCCTATGGATGATATAATGCAACCCCCATCATGGCTCTGCCTTGTATACCGCAGTTTATTAAAATAAATATTAACTGTCCGTGCTTCTCCATGCTCTATGCACTATTGATAGCTCCCAACAAGGCGATACTCTGTATTTAAAATTGGTTATTGATTTTATTTTGTAGGGGGAAAATCTCTTACCTTTTGAGAAAAAACAGCATCAGTAATTATATCACAAAAAAGAGCAGAGAAAGAAAATTAAAAAGCTATCTCTGACTAACCTATCACATTTAATGCTAATGATTCTTATCAGATGAGCACATAGAATTTACTATAAATAATTTAGGTACCTTTGCCCCCATTGATGATTTGATACTGTTAGAGCATTTGTGATTTAATCCCCAAAACAAGTTTCACACGCTTAGCCTTATTAAACAAAATATTTGTTTACACTTGTCTCCTATAAAGGTATTGATTCAAAGGGTTTTCAAAATGGTCCTTTAAAACCTTGGAATTTTACTAGTTTCAGGACAATGGGATTAGGCAATCTCTTATCATGGATGCAATCTGCTGGTCAACATTAGCAGAGATAGCAACATCCAATTAGAGAGAGTATCAAAGCTAATAGGGATAGATTTGCAGAGAATTTTCAAATATGTCTGTCTTTGAACAAAATTTGTTAGGGCTCCATCAGCTGTTTGAACAGCTTTAATGAAGCTGGGGCTCAGCTAAGTCTGTAGTTATTTTACTCAAACTATCTTTGAAGAACTTTATTTTCTGAAGCTTTAACATCCTATAATTAAAAAGAATTCTTAACATATTTCAATATGAAATAGGCTGTAATTTAACAACAAGTTTTACCTTCCATTATGGTCTTGATATTCGGCCAAATGCTGTTAACCAATAGGCACCCTTTCATCTATTGCTACTTGCGTCTTTACGATTGTTAAAGAACACAGAGAAACCCTCGTCTCAGCTTCCTATTCAGAACTACATTAGTACATTTGAAAAATGCCTGTTTTGGGCAGCCAGTTCCTCTGCCTGCAGTGCCTGCTGCATGCTAACATTTACCTACAGCAGTGCAAGTCAATTCAAATGCCAAAGTGCAAGCCCATTCCAAACAGGCAAGTTACATGAAGAGATTAAACACTTATTCTCACTAAGCCGTAAGCAAAATGAAACTCCGTTAGAGCATTTAAACATTTTCTTAGATCCATACTCTTGCTCATGCAAACAATTTACATTATATTAAATTAGTGGAGTAATGGGCTTATGTAAAAGTACCCAGGATGTGGACTGAACATGGTTAAGCAATAGATAATGACATATGACTTCTAATGTAAATGTAAGATCATTAAATCCACTGAACAGTAAACAAGAATCTTAATAACTGCAGTTATTGTGCCACTATCATCTAAGAACAGGATAAAAACAATCACACACTTAATGGCCAACAGATGATATGAAAAAATGGACTTTGAATACTTTGCAAAGCAAACTGGTGAATTCTTGGCCAGGCTAAACTTCACATATTTTGTTTATATCGAGCTACTCTGGGGGACTTAGTACCTCATGTCACAAACGCTCTTTCAATGGATTGCACCTCTTAGCATGTAGCCTTGCATCAACGCAACATTCCTATGAAACGAGCAGCAGAGAAGTATATCCGTTATATTTTTTAATGGAATACCTTGTGATTTTTGGTTCATGACGCACTCTTCATTAATCACATAAGGCAAGAATCAGAGGACTGATCAGGGTCGCCTAAGAAATGCAAATTGTCTATGGCCAAGATGATAAAAAGAGCTCCATAACATCACCACAAACTACTGGCAAATTTCTGGTTTTGACAGTCTTTGCTGTGGTGTTGTACTCTGCAAACCCGAGGCATTACTACCATTAATTTGCATTGCAGCAGCACTTACACGCTTCACTCAGGATTGGGGGCAAATCCTGGCAGGTGCTGTACAAATACAGTGGAGAAGGTAGCGAGTTACGTTTTCAACACATCTGTCCAGAAAACACTGGGCTTCCTTTACAATCTTTACTAGAGATTTTTAAAAGGCTCGTTAGCAAAATCTGCAGAAATGGACTCCTCCCTGAAGGAGATGTTCTGAAACGATTCTTGATGAAACTTACCACCTTTTCTACTCCATGAATTGCTATATTCTGTAGAAAACATTACAATCAACTAAAGAGTTAATTTCAGGAGCCATCTTAATCTAGTACATTCTGCTCTGAATGCAAATCACTGTCAGCATTGTATTTTGGTTTATATCCGTGATTACCCAAAAATCATTCAGGATGCCTTAATGGAGGCAGTCTAAAAAGAGATCCCTCCCACTCTCCCCCCGCAACTTCCTACATGTCCTTCCCCTTCTCTTTTCCAACCGCAAACCAACAAAACTAAATGTTAGGGTTTGCCTGGTTTCATGGTAACAGCAGCTGCGCTGACAACTTACCAGGAAATTTGTAACCATAATGGACATCTCCTCACTGTGAGCCAGTAGTTGAACACTAAGCACTTTGTGGATCTGATATTCTCATCCTCCAGAAAAAGCCAAGAGCCTTACCCTTCCTCGTCACCCATTTCTTACCGGCACATGACCTACAAAGGTATTGGCTAAGAGTGGGGAGCAACATAGCTCTGCCTTTCTGACTACTGGGTTTTGTTGTAGGGCAGGGTGGGAAATAAATGAGGGGAAAAGGGCTGGTGGAAGGAAAGAAACTGTAAGATAAAACACAAACACAATTCAAGGAAGATGTTTGCTGCTTCCCCCCACTATTATTATTTTCAGCTCTCTTAGCCTGTGGGGAAATGTTTTGGGCAAAATGAGATAGCTCTACATGAAATGCAAGCTTCTGATGTAGACAAGAAATCTTTTATTCCCCCCAGAATATTTGTCTTGACACTTCAAAGGCTTATTTCTCACATTTGCCGTGATTTTTCTATGAATATATCCATCTACATGCACACAGAGACTGCAACAAATCTGTGGCCACACAGGACTTCACAGTCATTATTTATACCAGACAGCATGGCCTATGGACCCCACAATCAACAGCAGGGGGAAAAAAACTAGTCTTTTGCTCCAAAAAACTCAGGTCCACCCTAATGAGCTAATGGAGAATGTTAAATGTAGTCATGAGGTATTATTATATGGGCAAGACATTATTAGACAACATGGGCTGGTCTGATATTTCATTCTCCAGAGCGCAGTGGTACCAACATACATTAAGCAGCATATTGCACACACACAAGCTGTCCCTTCCATATGTCTGATCCAACTACAAGGGAAAATATAACAGACAGGCAGACAAACAAAGGGATGAAACAGACAGAACTTTGATATTTTCTAAAGAATATATTTCCAGCATTTCCCATCACACCCTCGATATTTTCATTGGTTTCTTATTTTCTCAGGGGTTACGGCTTATTAGCATCTGCTGCCAGCTCACGCCTGAACTACACTATTTAATCTCCCATAATGAATAATAAATGAAAGAAGGCACTACTGAGAATTGTGACAACCTGCTTGTCAATAAAAGCTGGTTTTCACAGAGAGAAACCTTCTGCTCAAACTGCACCTACCTTCATGCACAACCCATCCCATTTGCAGTACACTTATCTGTTTTCATCACATCAGAGAAGTGTCAATTCTAGGAGTAAATCTTTTCATCTTGAAAGCCAAGTGCTGTATCAAAAAGTTATAGCCACAGTTTTAAAATATTACAGCCACATTTTCAACTTCCTCACAAAGATGTATTTATAGCATAAAGGAGGGGTGTAATACAGACTTCCTGAACCAACATTTACAGAAACATTAGACCTACAGTACCACTGTCTCAAGTATATTCATTTCCATGACTATATTAAAATATCCGATTATTTTTAAAATGGCTTTTTAATAGTCTAGGCTCAAATTTCAGGTTTTGATATGGAAACTACTGTGCGGGGAGAGTGGGGGCTGTTTTATTATACTCACTAGGAGTATAAATATCTTCAACATCTGGATGAAAAACTTTTGTAGATACTGGAAAGGCAAACTCAAGGCTATTGTGCTAGAGCACAGAAACCACCACTTAAAAACATAAATGAAACTAACCCATCTACTTTAATTTCCTAGGCAGAGGACGATATAAAGATTAAATCAGGAGTTTTAAGTATTCCAGTATTAATAATCCAAAACACATTAAAAGGATATTTGAATGTGATTATCTGAAGTTGTCAGTAAGTTGGCTCCAATCCTGCAATGAATTTTGCATCTACCTAAGGGACTCATATGGCCACCATTACCCTAGGATCTGAGTGCTTTACAGTCTTTCATGTATTTGTTCTCAAAAACATCCTGTAAGATAGGGAAATGCTATCACCCCATTTTACAGATGGGGAACTAGTGCACAGAGAGGTTAAGTCTCAAGTGGAACAAAGAACCAAACACATGCCTCCCAGGTTCTAGGCTAATGCCCCAATATTGGAACATCTCTCGTCCCAAACCTCTGCATGGCTAGAGAAGTCTGCTCCCAAGGAGCTGTCTGTAGGTTCAAGGCCCTAGACAGCCCTTCACTATTCTGTAATGGTGGAGTGAAGCATGACCTCAAGTAAGGCCACAATTACAGATATACACACAAATTCACCATTTCTAATGTCTTTGTTGATTTTAAAACCAAATGAAGACAAAACCCTGACTGTTAACAGCACTCCCTCCACTACCACAACCCTTACTCTTATCTTGTCATCTCATTTACTTCTCACTTACAAATTTGTCTTTTCCCCATTTACAAAATAAATTCTTCCATTGTCACATGACAATCTTCAGCCTGTTCATTTTACATATTCTCTCATTATTCTAAATAGCTACAAGGTTTAATATTGCTTCCCTGGGGCCACCACGGAGCATCTGGAGCTGTATGTGTTCCAGAGAACCCCCCAACTTCCCCTTAGAATGTCCAGACGCATTTGTCACCTCTTCTGCGTCTCTTCACTCCTGAGTGATATGTTAGCTCTTCCATCCTCATTTTTCAACTCAACCAGACATGTCTGTTAGCTCTGTTATGATTGATCTAAATCTTGACAATTAATAAACATGATGTGCTTAAGGTTCTGTTACCTAAGTATTGGGAATTCCAAGAAAGGAACTGCTTTTAAATGAGAATTTTACAGGTAAAATTTCAGCAGAAGTCAAAAGATATTACGGTCAGCCAAATTAAGATCATTACTCTCTCCAGCTAAGACAGTAAGGTTCCTTGGCACCACAGACATCACAGTGGTAAATTTTTTTAAACAGACAGTAACCATTTTAGACTGACTTAAATGGACTGCCCTGTACTACAATACACAATTCTGATCTTAAAGCTGAGTAACACAGCAACATGAACTCTGCAGTTCTTTCTAAGCTATGTAATACAGCTGTTGATTTTATGCCACGTTAACTTTGGCAATGCATAACGTAATGCCCTTGCCATCGGAGAGCACATCCCTTCAAGATAGTCTAGGACACAAGTCTGCTCCCCAACGTGCTAGCCGTCAGGTTTGGGGGACAGAGAGGGGAAAAAAAAAAAAACAGGAGAGGAAAAACCCTTTGCCTCCAAAAGCTGGAGAAAACCTTGAATTAGTAACAGGATCTGATGTGCCAAACCATCCCATTCAGTTTGTGTAAGAGTTGTACGTGGCTATATCAGCCACAACTACCAACTGAAGTACCCACATAAAATTGTTCTACAAAGCAAATGGAAACCCGCATTCAGAACTGGGTAAGGAGTAAACGCAATGGAAATGAACTGAAAGTTAACTTGCTCGGAGGGTAAAATTCACTTTGGGACTAGGAACTGCAGAAAATCCCTGAGGCAGCTCCTTTTTATGAGGATTGGGTGGCTGCAAAACGGGAACTGCCAGCGGACTCTGCAACTGTGACCCCGGGCAAGTGAGTGTTCTGCATCAGTGCTCTGTAAACCTCTGCTGACAGTACTTTGTGGAGGAGTTAATGCTGCTACTTCATCCAGGATTACACAGATACAGATTCCACAACCCTGCATATAGCCACAGGGGCAAAAGCTAATAGGCACAGTTGTAGGGAGCATGAGATACTATCAGCAAAAGCATAGTTTGTCAGGAGGAGAAAGGTTTTCTTCACCTTCCTCCCACCACTGACCTCTGAGAACGCCTGGGAGCAACGGCCCTGCTCCAGCCCAGGGACTGGATGACCTATAGCAGTCATCGAAAAAGGGCAGATCTGTCATTCACCTGCCTGACTTTTAAGCTTTTGCTATGCCCACATCACTGTAGCCAACGAGTGCCTCACAAGCATCAAGTTGTCTATGTCCACCTGTGTGGTAAGGACGTATCATTCTTCCCATTTCATAGACTGAGAAACTGAGGCAGAGAGAAATTAAGTCATTTGCCCCAGTTCGCACAGGAAATCTGCAGAAAAGTAGGAAGTAAGACTGCAATCTTTGGAGTCCTCCAAAGACTAGCCTCTTATCCAAAAAGACCATCTTCTCATCTCTGGAGTACAGATGCAGTGGATGCGGATGGAAGCGGGGTAGTTGTACTTCTCCAATGCCTTGTGGTCCTTTACATATTTGCCATGTACTTTGGCTTTAAATGAAGAGGGTGAATTTTCTGAGTGCACAGCAATCAAGATTTTTTTTTTTTTTTTTTGAGGACAGGTAGGTTTTCAGGCGGCATTTTTATCCTAGGTGACCCAAAAGAGAACGTATTGCTAACAAGGCTAGAGTCCTAGTCTGGAGATTTGTTTCCCAGCATCCAGATGAGAGAATAAATTGCTGGAGTTTCCCTTTCAGTTTATCATGTCATCCAGACCCTTCAGATGAGATTAGTTTTGTTCTTCACTCCAGACCATCTGTTAGCCCTCCATAGAAAGGACATATACACACTGATGTTTGTTATTGTACAACAGGAATGCCCTCTTCCTGCATAATATCACCAATTAATTGCTGTTACTTTAAACTCTAAGGGGATAACATTGAGACTATCACCACATAGGCACACACAGGCAGAAAACACTTTCATCTATAATTTAGTAAAATGGATGCAGTTCAGCAACAGTTAAAGACTCATCTCTTATGCTTTTTGTGCATTTCCATAATTGATTCACTAGATAATGCACTCTGCTTTCTTATTTAATAAACATGTTAATGATTTCAGACAATTACTCAGAACTGCCTACAAGTGTCTGCCTAAGACACCCAGCAAAAATAATTAAAATAAAATACACACCAAAAGGCACATCCTTCATATCCCATTACACAAGATATTAAGTCAATATGTCACACTGTCACCAGTCACTTGCTACCTGCTGTTATATATTTATTCAAACTCTAATGTTTGTGCTGGAGCACTAGCTAGACACCCATGTGGGCTAAACAGGGAGCTAGAGAATAAAACTGGTGTTCTGTCAAAAGGAGAGAGGCTTCGAAACAGAAAGAAAGTAGGAGGGGAAGCAGAAAATACAGACTAGATTGAAAAGATTAGAGAAGACATCTCTGTCATCAAGTCTTTTTTGTGCTAAAGGGAAAAAACATGGAAAAACCAATCTTGTTCTATTTTTCCCTCCACAGCTTGGAGAAGGCCCCGTAGACAAACATATCACTTTGCATCTTATACGCTTGCACTCATTTTAGCCACTCTTTTGTTTGCTTTGAAAGCTGTAGAGAGTCTGCTGATCACAGGGCTGGGATTCACAATCACACATTCCAATTGTCCAGGGGATTTGAACCATGGTGAATTACAAGTTGTGGCCACAAGGGGTGGAAGAAATCTTGCTCTTGCACCTGCACAAAGCAAACGCCAGAAGGAAGGTATTTTCAGTCACCCAGGCTAAGTGTTCTTCTCTCCTGCCCTACCATTACACGTCACAGCAAGTATTTATACACATACCTTTGGAGGCCGTCTAGGATGAATAGCAGACATGGGGGAGAAAGAAACCACCAACTAGCTTAATAGCGGATATCACAATTACAACATGAAATCTAATACTGCACTTAGAGTAAATTCCAGCAAAAGGGCCTATGGGTTTGATCTGCTACTTCATTAAAACATGTAATACAGCAACGGTCAATTTGATTTTGGAAAATTGGTTAACAAGATGTGCTGCCTAAAGCCATCAATAAAGCTGGCCTGTTGGCTTGCCTGCACTTTCAGTGCTGCAAAGAGACCAACAAGGGTTCTTGCCACTCTTCCCAGCTGGAGGTTAAACTGCTGCAATAACATCTTACAGCTGAAGGGGTAAAATAAGTGGGAAATTGTCAGCACCCTTTAGCGATAGTTTTTAATCCTAACAGGTCTATTTAAAACAGCTATTCACCCCTGCATGTTGACTTAGCAATTTGGGAAGGGGAAGGAGGGAATCAATAGCAAAACATTACACGACATCGCCATTAGCTCCATCCAGGCAAGGTTAATGGAAGAGCGACAGCAAGATGTTTCACTGACTCTAAGTAAAGAACTAGAATATACACATTACAGTGCACTAAACTATAAACAGCACATTAGGAAGAGAATGTAAAAGCCTGTGAGAAGTGGACTGGTTTCATTTTACCATAATTAAAAACTTTACAACTGTAGTTTGCGAGTCATCAATATCACCATGGTATTCCCTACGCAATCCACGTCAAGAAGAGCGAGTACCTCAGCAATACTCATCAGACAAAAGGCATAATTGCCAATGGAGTCTTGCGTGTACAGATAGAATACATATTACATATGCACCTGTATAACGCATTTCATTACGTCTATACTATAAAACATTGTCATGTCCTGGACAGTACACCAACCTCATCAAGCTGTCAGAGTTTACTCGCCAAACACACAATCTGCTCACCCATGCTTCACTGTGACATCTGATAATGAAAAACACCAACATTTAGTTTGTCCACCTAAATTCCTTGCTCTGGGCAACAGGCAAGTACAATTTAACAGTACCAACTCAGACACACATTGCACTTTATGGATGATGTGTCAGGAATGCAGAAGTCTATTATCTCCTGAAGATAACTTTTGACAGGTAAGTTCTGGGTTCCCATCCCCCTCCCCCCCCACACACACATTGCACTTTGAAGTTTCTACCAGTTTTAAGGTTTTTAAAGGTTCTGTTGGGATTTGGCATTTGACGTACAGGAAATCTCTTCCAATCTGGCAAAACTTTTCAAATTGGTGGAAACACTGCAACCAGGAGGGATGGAATTTGGTTGGGAAAGCAAAATATCAGTGTCTTCAGTATCTACCATCATGGTGAATTAAACTCTGATAATTTTGTAGTGTCCATGACATCAGTGTATTTTAAAAGGGTTTTGTTAAACAGAGCTCCAATTTAACCAAATTCTTTACTTCTGGATTTTCATTTGCATTCTATTTCCAGGTTATTTATGAATTGAGAGTTTAGAGCCCTTGTTCACACTCTTACTACATTCAGCAACACTTCACATTAAAGGTTCGAGGTCATTTCTTCACTGTCCTCCTCTTCCTCTTCTGAAAAGCAGTATTCCTCCCCTCTCAACAGCCTATCGTTAGCTATTCAGAACATTCATACTAATTGCTGTGATTGCAATTCCCAACTACATCTCTGTAGCTCTCCCCAGTCTAAGAAAGATACAGACAGCCACGGGCTGAAACACAAATGACATGTTTCGATTAGGCTACAGATTTGTATTCCGTAGGCCACCTGAAAAACAACACAGGGAGAAAAGCTATAATTAAGATAATGAATTCAGGCCAGAACAGCACTGAATAATGAATACTTCACACTAAGATCGGTTTGTAAATCTACTCCAAAATGATGTTAACCTAAAACCAAACTGTAACTGGATCAGATATTTGGGCATATGATTGGCCAATCCAAGATATATGGTCTGGGATTTTCTTTGCATGTAAAACTTTATCCCCTACCAATTCATGTATAAAAATTTTTTAAAAGAAGAGTAATCAGTGAAGATGCCAGATTAAAAAGAAGTCTCGTTTCATTTTACTACAGATCAGCTATCATTCAGCAACCAGAGTAACATTCTGCAAGAGACCACTTAACTCATACCACTTAGATGTCCTTCCAAGATATTGCATTGAATTGATATTGATATTTTCTTCTTAATACCATGAGGCAATATTTCTGGACCTTATCAATCTAATGAGGGAAATGAACTCAAACCTGAAATTTACTCACTCGGTACTGCCTTCATGTAATGTTCAAGCCACTGCACACATAATGTTGTTACTCAGTTTTCTTTATGTGGAATCTAACATATGGCTTTCCACTCAATAGCTTGTCCCTGTAAAAGATAACTAAAATGCTCCAAAGTAAATAAAATACTAAAACCTGGTTAATATCCCAAATTGGGAAATACAGGTATAATTTTAAAAGGCAATGGCCTGTCACTGAAAACTTTCACTCATATTAATAGGCATCATAGATTTACCCCCTCATTCTCTATGAAGTCAATCGATTACTCAAATGATTTAGGAATACTCGTATTAAAAAGGACTTGCAGGTCCTGTTCCTAAATGGTTCACTGGGAATTCTGGGTGCACAGAGGATGCGGAATAGGGCATTCATTTTATAATCTATTTTAAAAGTATACATCACTGAAAGTTTTCTTTAGTCCTCTCCCCAGCACACAGTGAGAAGAATAAAAACACACACAAAACTCCAAACCTGAGCATAATAAATTACTGCCAGCTTTTATACTTCGTACATGGTCTAATTCTATTCAGCATCCAGTTCAGCCAAACCATTGACTTCATTGGGAATTTAGTGTGATCAGTCATAGTGAAGAGTACTTGGCCTACACAGGTATGAGAAATTCCTTTCATATTTGGTTATTTTACACACCTCCTGCTGCCATGGAGCCTGTGAATTTTCTATAACTTCACTTTTTAAAAAATAAAGTCATTTTAAAGTCATTTACTAAGCTGCCATGATCCATGTTCATTTTTCTTCCGTGTTTCTTCCACCATTGGTGATATCACAGATAACTATAGCAGTGTAAAGACCATAGCGGGGTAAGTGAGGCATCAACTGTTACAGGAAAATATGGAGACCAGGACTCAGGTCTTGGAACCAAGAGCTAAACCAAGAAGTCAAAGCAAGGACCACTGACAGACAGCACAGGAACAATTCCAAATGTCCACGAATCACTGTCTCAACCAGACCACAGATTGACACAAAATGACCTAGCCATTTTTTTCTATTAAAAAAAAAAAAAGAAAAAAAAAGCAAATGGAGACCAGCAAACAAGTAGGAAGCAAACTTTTTGCAGAACAGCAAGAGAGACTGTGGATCTGATCAACAGCAATCATCATGAATTATCCCTTTATCTTGTTCCAGGTTCATTTTTCCTCTATAAGGGAGTCAAATAAATGTTTGCTTCTATTTTCGTACTCTGTGTCACTACCAGTTGGGTTGCAGACATCCTTATGTCAGAAAAGAGTGGAGAGGGAAGAAGCCAGGGTGGGGATAGAACGACTCTGATTTGGGGTATTTGGCAGTGCCAATTTAAGGTCACTACTAAGGTACAGGATCTGACAGTGCATTAGAATAGGAAGAGCATTGTGCATGAAAACTGAAAAGTCAATATTTAGCAAAGGGCTTAATAAGGGCAAAGGGCTTTCCTTTCATGCCCTCACAGGCCACTCCTCCTTGCTCCTTAGTGCTCCCTTTGGGCCAACTCCGCAGCTGAAGTAAAGCAGCGTAGCTCCATCCAATTTGGTAGACCTAATCTTAATTACATGAGCTGATCATCTGGGCGAAAATCTCACAAGCATTATTTCCATGCCACCCACAGTGCCTAGAACAGCTTTCCTTCCCCATGTGCACCAAAAACATTTGCCTCTCCTCTCAATCAGTTCACTCATCTCTGATCTGAACCTACCTGCTCCCAACAGTAAAAAAATAGCGATCTTTCTAAAAATAAAAATGCAAAACAAAAAACAGTCAACATTGGATCTGCTCTCCCGAGAGCTGCACTGCAGTATCTTTTCCATCTGTTCTCTTTGATCCGTCTCTCTGGTTGGACGATAAGCTCTCGGAGGCAGGAGCCTGTATTGTAGTGGAAATACAGTGGTGTTTGGAAAGCACACTTGGGGTGCTCTATTCAAAGAGCTATTGATAACTGGCTTAGTTTGCGGGACAAAGTGAGTACTCAGTTGTGATGCGGATATCAGTTATAAAACATCCGCACATTGATCCGGTCAGCCACTACTGGAATGACGTGTAGGTCAAGCAATCACTGCCTTTGGATTTCAGTAGCATTTGCAAGTGCATGGAAGAAGTTTATTTTATTTAAGAAAATAAATTTTTGCATCAAGAGCAGAAAGTAATCTACCTTTGTAAGCCGAAGTGTTCCACTTGTGGCAATTCAAACGTTAGGTTTATTCCATGCTAAATTATACATAGACCATGGTGTTAAATTATACATGTAGGAAGAGCTCACATAAGTGAGCTAAAGCCTCCCCAGGTCTCTCCACTTTTCTCTTGCCTAAAAGAAGAGCCACTGTTTCCAGTCCTTTTCTGGTTATCATCGGTCAGCAGAATGGAAGGAGTGTTAAAGGTAAACACTGGGTTAAATTCTGCTTTTGGGGTTCCCACAAATGTAATTCTTCTGGGCCTATCTGAACTGAAGGTGAACTCTGAATTTTCTGGCATTCGTCCCTTCATCCCCAGTAACATCATCTCCAACACACACGAGGCATGCTTTCTGTCATGCATACCAAAGATTCAAGCATCACTTCTGAGGCTGACAGGAGGGCTGCTGTTTTCCTTTCTCTGAAGGATCAATACAGTGGGTGTTTACCTCCTCGTGCTGGTTTTTGACATGATACAAACAAACGTGCCAAAGTCAGGGTAACACCATGTAGGAAGATACTCAGAAAGAAAAAAAGAAAGCCAGAGATAGATGAAGAGTGTTTCAAGGAATGTCTAACTGACTGCCAACCTACCATAGCTACTGCTGCTAATATTAGCTAAATGTATTTAATCTAGGCATGATTTATCCTCTCCATGTTGCTGTCACCCAAGATGGGGAAGGAAGTCTTCCATATAGAAAAGGCATAAAGTGAGACCACAACATCATAATTCAGTACCAAGTTGGCTGAATGCCAAAAATGTGGCAATTACCAGATTTGGAAGCAATTTATTGTGGGTACGTACAGTACTACTCTTCACTACTCGTTAGTGTTCTTACACAGAAATCATTAACAAGTCCCATAGTGATGAACAGTTTAACTGCCCACTTTCTTCCCCATTCTACTGAAGAGCTACCATCTTTCTTGTTTGTTTTATTTTGTCCGGTTTTTTGGGGGGTGCAGTGGTGATCCAACACAGGAGGCCAGAAGGAATAACTGATTCAAGAGATACAACTGACCGCAGTGTCTGGCAATTTTTCACTGAGGTTTGCAAGCAAATCAGTATTTTTTTCTGATCTGTATCTGATGTGATTCTTTTTCAGTACAATACAGCACAAGAAAACACTCATCTAGTGCCTATATGTTTAAAAGCTCTTAAAACTGTATTTATCATATGTATGCATGTATGCCTTAGTGTGAACTGTGGCCATGAGATGGCCACTGAATCACGTTTTGTAGACTCGGTTTTATGTAATTTCCCTAAATTTTCAGTTGTGGTCCATAAATGTGTGAGGAAGTGTTTGTATTCATGTCACTTTTGAAAATGCAAATGGATATTTGCACACATACTGGAAAACTAGCATCCAATAACATGACCTGAAGACACCATTGCGCATCCATACAATGCTGTGGATGCAAAATCAGAGGCTTGTTTTAAGCCAGCTAAACAAAATAAAACTCGCAAAAAACAGGGGAAAAAAGAAATTCAAAAAGGTTTAAAACTTAGATAAAATGAAAACACATTCATCTTTGATTTTATTTAGCTCTAATGCAACCATCAGTTGATGGTATTTGGTTGGTGCTCAGAATCTAAAGCAACAGTCTCAACGGACTTTGTTTTCCTCCTTCCCCAGCACCTTAATATGCCATTTAAGTTACATAGCTTGTTTGAATTATGAAGATTTCATTAACTCATCTTCAGAGTAATCTTAATAGACCACTCCTTACAGTTATGATGGTAGGAAGGCGTTTGCAAAGAGGCCGGTCTTGCATTTAATTCAGAAGGGGGCAAGATCTGTTGTGTTGATCTGTCTTGTGGAAAGCAATTTCACAGCTGAGAAAGCTTTCTTCCTTTGCCCCCATGAGCTTCCTGCTGGGCACCACCAACTCCATCAACCTAGTAGCACACAGGAGTTGTGGTAGGTTGTGCTGAAAAAGTCACTGAAATACATGAGGCCCAGTATAATGATCAGGATCTTGATTACAATCTGGTATCCCAAAGGGCAGCCAGTGTCACACAAGGAACAATGCATGGATGTGTTTTTGTCACCCTGGGACAGGTGAGCAGCTGGGAGGCTCAATGGTGAGCCATCCGGAACTCATTCATCTCCTCCCTTTCCATCCCTAGTTGAAGTTCAGAGAAACAGTTAAGCCTGGTTTCGATGAACAGATGGATCGACATGCCCAAGTTCGCAGCTGAAAGGCACAAGCACTGTCCAGGACAGCTGAAGAGGGTGAAAGACATTACTACGCATGGTCAATATATTGGTAAGCAGGAGCAGTGTGGGGTCCTCTAAAATTCAGGCTGCACACCACTACTCAGACAATAAGAGAGGAGACACCTTCAAGGGTGAGAGTGGTTATAGCTTTGGCTAGGTCTTCAAAGTGCTTCTCTCATCCCACCAACATCAACTCTGTCTTCCTAGGAATAGATTTTCCATCCAGGGGTTTCTCTCTCCCAGGCACCGGGCTGAGGGTGCTGTCTGCATTGTTAGCTAACAATGTCTGTGTTGCTTCTTCAGCTGGAAAGAAACAAAATTCAGAATCTTTTCTTCAACAACAACAATCATGAATTAGCAACAACACTGTAACAGCCGAAGATGTGTTTTGAAACGGGCAATGCGCTGCCCAAGTCAGGGCTCCAAACAAAGATGCTAGAATGACAAGAGATGGAAAGAGTTCTCAACCAGAAGACAGACTTACACTATGGACAGCAGCTGCCCCATTCCATTACCATATACTGAACTTGATGGGGTAAGTCCTCTGGAGAACAGCCCGTTAGTAAACTGAGCAAGCTGGGTGTCACCTTCTCTCCCCTTATCCAAGAATTGTTCCTTGTCCCAGCTATTGATCTCTACCTCCACCTGCCTGGGGCTGGGCATCCAGGGCACTGACCTGTTCTGTTCCTCCCAGCTAGGGAGTTGGAAGCTGCTTCTCTATCTCTTTTTTGCCCATGCACAAGCATTAGGGCAGAAGTTTCATGATCTCTAGGACGGCACTGTTATTTTCATGTCATCTCCTCAAGGCAAAACATTCTTTTCTCTATTCTGAATCCTCTCTTTCCTTTTTCTCAAAATTTGATTTTTCCCTGATCCTTGCTGCAGCCGTGTACAGTGGAAGTGAAAAACTAAACTCCAGAAAACTGCTTTCATGCTTTTAAATGTTACTTTAAACTCTGACTGGTTTTCCCATCAGAAAACCCTTTCAAAAATGCTCTCTCTCGCATGCTAATTTCACTGCAAATACCTGATCTGAATTCTGAGTAATTAGCAAATTAGGTGACCTGAGAGAAGCCAATCTTTTTTAAATATGCATATAAAAGCTTGTCACATAGGGTATTTTCAACTCAAGAACCTCTACGCTCTGAAACTCTAACGTGGTGTTCAGTAACACTAGATAATATCTCAGTTTGACTTTTTTTTAAGGGAATAATGACCATATTAATTAAGTCTCTTACTTCTATACTGGCTAGATCTAAAACAGAAGATAGCGTAATGTACATGAACTGAGAATGACTGAAATAGTGTCGACCATTCTCATTCACACACACTTATACAAAGTTTATCCTTCTTTATGTTATATTAATATTTTAAAAGAAAATTACTAAGGAGCTGCAAGAGCTAAGTTTAATTCTTTTTTATGCAAAGACACTGTAATAATGAAAAAGCTACTTGTTCAATGATCTTATCATTGATGCTTAAGTTATATGCAGTGAAAAGGAAGGTCTTTAATATTGCAAAGTGTGTCAATTTGATAGATAAAGGCTTTTTGCATGCACTCCCTCAATGAAGCTAAGCCTTAACGTAGTGAATTCTTACTTTCTTTGCCTTAAACCACCCAATAAAAAAAGTCGTTACACTTGGATGTACTAAATACAAAGCATCTGGAGTTTATTGCTCAACCATGGAATGTATTCAATTGTGTCGGATGCGCCATTTTAAAAGTTACATACAGACTGTATTGCTTACAACATAGGCAAAAGGCAGACATATTTTTAAACAGCATTAAAAAGGTCAAGGTATTTTAAATGTAATGACACTCATGTGCATGAAAGATAGTTAACAAGTAGCAGCCTATAAGTGCTTAAATCTTTACCTAACCCAGAAGTGCAAAAACACTTTCTAGGCAACGGGCCAGATATTTAACATGGGACACATTTAAAAAGCTAATATTTTAAAACCACTGAACCTATGAAAGTGTGGTTTGGTGTGCCCAGAAGCGTGCTTCCTCGAAACAGCAAGTATCCTCTCTGCGCCATATTAAATTGAACATTATATTACCAGTTAAACCAAAGCTCAGATCAAATAATGTTCTTTGGAAGGTGTTCTAGGTTCTCTCTTATCCACTGGCTTAAGCTGTGTGCATTTGACTTGCTCCTCCTTAGGTCTTTAAATAAAAAAGGGGAATTGTTGCAAAAGGGATAAATCATGCCAGGTATGCAGAGCCAGGTGAGAGCATGCAACATGAAGCTGCAGCACCCCAGAAGAAGACGGGAGAATCGGACTGTAAAGTGACTCCTTGAATCTCCCAGCCCACAAAGGGAGTCTGTCTGCCACAGCACACCTTTATGGGGTACACTCTGCTCCCATGCGCAGGCTGGCGGTAGCGGAGTAGGAACAGGTTTCCTGATTTCCCCTAAGCACAGACACTGCCCTCCTGCTCGGCTCTTACAAGGGCTACCCTGCACAAGGTAAAAGGGAGGCTCCTCAAGCTCTCCTGCCCACTTTGCACACTGGCATGGGAACTAAACAGAATCTGCTTCAGCGCAACCTCTCCTAGTTGCATTGTGTAATAGGAGGAAAGCACAGAATCCACAGTGCGTGCATGGACTTCACCCTCAAAGTTCTCAGTGTAGGAGTGGGAATCCTCCCACCTCTTCCCCTTGCCCAGGGAGTGGTCCCCCCACCACCAACGCAGAAAGAGTAACATGCGGCAAAGAAGTCACATGAAGAATGCAATGCAATGCACTTTTCCCACTCTGTTCATTGAACACACCCACAACGACTGTAGACTAAAGAGCAAAGGGTGGTTTTTAACATGATGTTTAAAGAAGGGAAGCAGCCCTCTGGGCTCAGAAGCCATGGTGGGGAGACAGTGGCAGATGCTGTAGATGGAGCAGTACAGAAGGCAGACCAAGTTGTGGGGATTAATAAACCGATAGAACAGCAGCAGCAGAATGAGCAGGTGGGAGAAGTGGACACACGCTGGGAACTATCACTCATGTAAACATTGCCGGGGAATAGGTTCCCGGAAGCTCAAGTCGGAAGTGCAATTGAACTAAAGCAGCCGCTACCCTGTGAGACACAGCCCACCTCTTGCCATACAGACACAAGTATGCTTCGGCAAGGAAAACACCTAAGTAGTTCTGTGGTCCCCGTTGCCATGGTATGTAAGCACCGTGACCCCAGAATCTTTAACCAGTTTGTTCTTACGATATCCCTCTGAGGGAGGGAAGTGGCTCTACCTAATTTACAGATAGGGATCTAACTTTTCCTGTAACAAAACAGCAGCCTGTGAGGTAAGCTCTAAAGTCTTCTTCCTTCTCTTCTTCTTCCCCTTCTCACTTACGGGACTGTTTCAGTCATGACGACAGTACCCTATGCACAATTTGAGTTACTCCTTTATTTTTGTCCCCAGTCTAGATACTGACTGACAGAGGAATGCATGCAAAAAAGTCCGCCATGCACCTTTCCATTCAGACATGGAAGCTGCCTTCAACCAATTAAAGGGTCTCTCTTTGTAAAAGAGTTACCAGAACACCACTCTGGATCAAATCAACATGACTATACCATTGCAATGGTGGTATTTAGATATAACCCTGCGTGACCGAAACATGAACATATTAGCATATTTTGGTTGGCTGCAGATGAGGATTTTAAGCTTTGCACAGGGGACTAGTTACAGTGTGTAGCATCGTATGAAAACAATTCCTACTGTAGACATCTGAATATATTGCCCAGAAGAAAGATGAAGGATAGAAATGAAAAGATCTGACAGGAAGCACAGTAACTTAGTCCAAATTTCTGACAAGGAAACTGAATATACTCAGCAGCTGGGCTTATCTTTAAAAAAATACACTCTTTTTATATTCTACATGTGCTGTACAATACTACGCCATAAACATGATGACAAAAAGAATATCTATGTATTCCATTACCCCCTTGTTGCAAGAGCATAAGGATCAGCTGCTACAAGAATTGGCAGGAAAACAAATCATCAATTATAAAAACTGCATTTAAACTAAGTTGATTTATTGAACTAACTCTCTTCACTGGAACTCTAAGAGAACATTTTTGCACTTTCGTGCAAACTTGACTGAAGCTGCAAACAAAAAAGTATCCCTTTGCATTCATAAAGACTCTAAACGAAGCTTTTACTATCTAATTAAAAGGACACTACATTAAATGATGTAAGCATATGTTGTCATTGGCTTTACTGAGCGGGTGAGGCCTATTGCTTCGAGTATATAAACCAGTACTTCAAAAGGACCCTGATACATCCCCACAAGGACTATTTCCGATCTGCTCATACCTGCTATTTTTAAACTTAATCTCTGCCCCAACATACTGCAGTCAGAAAAAAATGTGAACATGCAAGGCAATGTCAGTATATAAATACATTTTATTGTCACTCGTTAGTTCAATGTTCCACCCTCCTTTCCAACTTGTATCTCAGATTCACTCTGATATGAATGCTAACACAAGACAGCTCTACACTTAAAAAGCTGCAGTGGTGCATCTGTGCTGCTGTAGCGCTTCAGTGAAGATGCTATTACTCCAACGGGATAGGCGGTAGCTATGTTGCCGGGAGAAGCTGTCCCGTCAACACAATACTATCTATACTGGGGATTTGGTCCGTATAAGTGCTTCACTCAGGGGTGTGCACTTTCCACGCCCCTGAGCGACATAGTTATATCTATGTATGTTGGTGGTGTAGATATGGCCTCAGTGGGTGAAATCCTGACTCTACTGAAGCCAGTGGCAAAACTTCCACAGCCTTTAGCTGGTTCAGTATTTTACCCAATGAGATTGGTTCAATTTATGCTTTTCAATGGAATTCACTACTCTTGGTTTTTTCTTGCCTGAGGTTTTGGCTAGCATGACGATAGTGGTCTTTATAGTTTATCAACTTTGCAGTCAAAAAGGTGGCCAAACAGAGGCACAAGTGTTTCACGTCCATGCAGGCCCAGGAAAAATCCTATATTTGAGAAAGTCTTCTTAACATGGTTAAATATTCCTCACAACCACGCTT
Organism: Mesoclemmys tuberculata; assembly: GCA_007922155.1. NCBI lineage: Eukaryota > Metazoa > Chordata > Testudines > Chelidae > Mesoclemmys > Mesoclemmys tuberculata. The sequence continues at coordinate 4,179,466 of ML675621.1, forward strand.
GAACTCAGACTGAGGAAGGAGTAAGTAAAATGGCAGTTTCTATTTTCATTGGAAACAGGAATTTGAATTCATTGATCTGAAACCATTCCCAGTATCGAACAGCTCAAAATGATCAAAGGGTCTGATTGGCTTTCCAGACTGTTTCCACCTGTCCTTGTCTTTGGTGAGATGCCTTCAGTCAGCGAGATCTTGTTTTTATGTTCCCAGCCCTTTCATTAGTGAAATGGTTAAATTAAGGGGTTGGAGTTTTTTTGCTGGTTTTTGTTTGTTTGACTAACACCCTATTTTAATAGCTTTCTATCCTCAAATTCAATAATAATAATAATAAAACAGTACTGCAAAATTGCAAACCACTAGATAAAGAGTATTACACATTCCTTACTGTTCAGGGTTTGCAACCTAAGCCAGCAATCCTGCAGTCACATACACACACGCTTAAAGTTAACAACAGGGGACTGGCTCCTTACATAAAACAAAGAAAAATAGTTCAGAAACGGGAGGATGCAGAGAGGTTATTGGGAAACAGGATATGATATGAAATATTCCTGAAAACATTAGGTTGTAGGATAAAATAGGGTCATTTTCCATCCATGTAATGATACAGTTTCTACAGAAAACTAACTGTATGATCAAAACACACATTTTGTTTAACATATTTGAACACTTGCTTTCAGACCTGATTTTTATTTATCAAACATGTAGACTGTTATGAATATTAGAGAAGAGATCGAATGACAGTCAGTCATGATGTAGGCTTGGTATGCTCTTGTTTGGTATGTTTTTGTTTTTTTTTCAGTTGATGAACCAAGAGCCAAAATATACACCATTTGGAAAACATCACGCACCTGGTATTAAAGTTAGCATTAGCTAGTGACCACGCAAGTAGTATCTGAGATTACTAGATCTCCTATTCTGAGGATACAAGAGCTCTGTGGCAACTGTGAATACAAGTTGGCATATATTGACTTTACTGGCTGTTGTCCCTATAATTGACAAACTAGCACTGATCACCAAAGGTCTTGAAAATTATTTTAACCTAATAAAATAGAGGGTGTCACTAATGTGCTGGAATAATTCCACTGGTGACACTGCTGTGGATCAGTAAAGATATAAATTCTGAACCCTAGTCTAGAGGACAATTGTATTATACCTAGTATACCACTAGAGTCAAATACTAAGGAACTGGGGGTATTGCACGCAAACTGCATGCTAATGGAGGAAAAGGCCATCAGATGAAAGGTTTTAGCCTTATGTTTCTAATCTGATGGTTAAAAATTCTCTCTTTTATTATTAAAAGGAAGCATAATCCAGTGCTTCAAGATCAGATACATAGCCCCAGAGTCCTGGTCCATTTCTCATTCATCACAAACAATCGATTCACAGACTTGCTCTGATATTTACAGAAACATACTGCATGAGATATTACTGTCAGCAGCCAGGCATCTTGTGTGCAGATTATTCCAGTATACATTTGTACACAACTGGGAATAATAGCATCAATATCACATTGTCCTATGGTGGCTGGCCCCTGTAAATGAGATAGGTCCACCTCCCCTGTGCCAGAGCAGGTGCTCTGGTTTTGGCCAATTCAGGAAAAGCAGAAGCCAGGGTCTGTACAGGTTCAGCAATCCAATGGGTTGATGTCCCTGAAAGAGGTCCTTGAAAGAAACTGGAGGTGGTTCCTGGGGGAAGGCTGATGGCAGGAAAGCAGCAAGAGGGGTTTGCTGGCTGGCATCCCCAAGCCAGATAGCCAGGGTCAGAAGGCTGTAGTAGGGTAGCAGCGAGTAGTAGTAGTTTTCCCACTGACATTTTCAGGGCCAGAGAGCTGGACCCAGAGGAGGGATGAGAGGGCCAGAGGGAGTGAGGGATGCTCCCAGCAGAGAGGCTATGGGGGTTTCTGCCGGGAACAGAGGGTTTGCACTGCAGTTGGAAGGGCCCAGGTGGCTTTCCTAGTACAGGACAGGAGAGGACTGTGCTGGACAGCTGGGGCATGATGAGGGACAGGGGGCTGAATGTTATACATATTGTTTGGACTATGCTGAGGGAAATCGGGACTAGGCTGGTGTGACTTTTGCTATGATTTATGTGCAGTGGACTTTTGTAATAAATGAATCTATAAGGGCTATATTTTATACTTGAGAAGGCTCCAGGGACTATTTCTGAGGACTCTGGAGGAGGGCAAACACAGTAGGTGTGCCTGTTAAGCTGAGGCCTGGTGCAGGTGGCCACTCCAGATGTGGCAGCCCCATGACATACACTAAGAAACCTTTATTCGGTTAATTTTGTGTAAGGGTAGCACAAAAGAGCTGGACAGTAATGACTGTTCAGAACAATCAGGTTTTGCTTAAGCAATTTCAAGACCAACAAATCCAACCATATATCAAAATGGTAACTACTAAGATGACTGAGTTTCAAATTAACACTTTTCAGATCTATACGTACTATTCCAGACTGGAATAACAGGTCCATAAACATGCAGAAACAATCACACTGTATGACTTAAAAAAAACCAAACCAAACAAAAAAAAACCCACAAGAAGCTTTCAATTCTAGCTGTTTTCAATAGGAAAAAAAAATCAGTAAATTACAGAGGAAATAGAGTGATTATTTGACAAATATAAAGAGAAGTCCAAATTCCCATTACCCCAACATTCATGTGAGATCTATGACCTTATTGAAAACTTCATGAAAATTACGTTTTCAGCATCACACGCCATGATTTTCAACTTCTATTAATACAGACGACTCAAATATTCAGAATTAGCTATTTATATTAAAAATAAAACGGACAAGATGTGTTCTAATTATACTCCAGGTCTACACAACATGTGATATGCGGGACACGCTGACTTCGTGTTTGAATTCAATTTTCTATTGCATTTCACCTTTTGGCTCACTGGAACAGATGTCTTTCACATTTGTTTCCTTATCAGGCATTCATTTTAAAAGGATTCAGTATGCTACTGTATACAAGCCAAATTTTGTTTGTCTTATTCACGTGAATAGCCACAGTGGAACTATTTAGAGTAAATCAAACAGGATCTGGCCCTACATTTTTTTCCTTTGGTGCACAAAAAGATAATTTTTCCAAAGACTGTACCTTGTGACAAGCTCATGAGGACTGCACCATAAAATGATATTTTTGGACTAGTAATCACGTACAAGTTTATATGCTTTACACCATCATTCTCAAACAACAGGATTTTAAGAATTTACCTGTAGCGAAGTTCCCACTCAACATTCTGGTTAGAGACATGGACAATATCTGGCTCCCGGGATCCTAATAATACTTGGCACTGGAGCGTCATGCCCACAAGGATATGGTCATTCAGCTGTACTGTTGAACTCAGGCCTTTCTACTTTAGGAGACACACGAAGAACAGTGCACACCCTGTATGTCAGGATGCATCCAAGACAGTTTTACTACAAAGGTGCCATTCCGTATTCACCAAGTTAAAGAGTTAGGAAAAGCACAAATCCCCAAACCAGAATCTGGCTACCTCACATAACCAGCCTCTGTCACTGGGGCGTGGGAAGAGCAGCACCTATTGCTGGAGCATCTGCTCTGCTTAGCTCTGTCCCCTGACTGAGAGAAGCGGCTGGCTCCAGGTCCTGGCTCCAAGAGATAGGTGCCAGGCTAGAGGATCCAGGCTGGAGATCATGTCCGCTGCCCCACCCCAATTTCCCTTCGCTGACCCCTCGCTCTGGTGACGGACCACCACCCCACTGTCCTGAGATTGCCCCAGCCCCTCGCTGTTTTGAACAGGACTATGTTAGCGCAAACCAGGCTCCTTTTAGTTCACTCCGCCTGGGTCTGTACAGGTTAGTTATCGGACAACACTTCAGAGCGCTCTACAGTTCAAACCCCCATAGTCTGGACCGTGGTGCTGTGTAGACAAGCCCTGAAATTCTACTGCACCACAGTGCAATGTAATAGAGAATTAAAACATTTGCTTTGTCAACTTGATCTGGCTGAGGATTTTAGTGGACATTATTAACAATTCTCTAAGGAGAAGCCTCAAGTGAATCTAGTGATGGCAATACTGTAATCACACAAAGTAATTTATTTCTATGCGGATTATTTTGCACAGAGAGGGATAAAGTGCAATTCCTATAAATATTTTGCCCATGCACAACTCAACCTCCAACTCTTTTTGAAATAGGGTCTTTAATATGGCTGGCTTTGTCCTGATAACATTTTAACTTTAACATGTATAATTTGGGAATTAAGTGTATTGACAGAAAAAGAAGAATCAGATAATCCAATACATTTATCAAACTAATCCAATCCCAATATGGGCAAATATCAGTGCCTTGCTGCCAAAGTCCCAAGTCCAGTTAATGCACTAGTTCCCACAGCTCCTGCGGTTTCATGAGTCCATTGCTAGCTCCTGCAACCCATTCTAGTGAACTTCCCTGGTTGTTTCTTAAACGCCTGGTTCACTTTACCACCTGCAGTTCCTCCACAACTGTCCTTCCTGTCCCTCCAGCACAAGGAGTCCCCTAATGTCAACCTTTACAGAATTGATCTCTGACAACCTGCTTCTCTTTTCTTTCCTGGCTGACTTGTGACATGAGCGGGAATTCACCCATCACCTAGCTCTGGCTTTCGCTTATTTGTACACTACACTGTTCTTGGTTACAATAGTTACAAAAAAGTGCTTTAAAAGGTAATGAACTGTTTTGATCCCTACCTGGAAAATCTGACCCAGCCCAGATTGTGAAGGCTCCCTGGTGGAAAAGACAGCCCAGTTTAATTATTGCTATGAAGAAAATGACTACTTGTTCAATTTAGAAATGAAAAATAAAAAAGACTTCATATGAAACTGGAATCCCCAAGAGGAAAAAAAGAAGCCAGGAGAATAATTCTGAGGCACAATATTGATCTCTCACACTGAAACCGTAGGGTCAAATCCTGCTTGCCCTACACTTGTGACAATTGGGGTCCACACCCCCAGGGAAAAATTGGGCATTTGCAGTCCAAAGAATAAGCAAATGAATCAACTGATTACATACAATGTTATTGTGCTATAAAAATATGTCATGTGAGGGCTTTCATGAAGTTGAGAACGTTACAGAAATCAAAATCATTATGAGATATGTATACAGGCTCTGGTTCTGAACTGGAGTGTGTATATTTGGAGAGGTGTGATCGTTCACATCAGCGCCACCTCACATCAGAACAGTGAGTGATCAGTCAGGATGAGGCACCTCCCAAGCCAGGTTCTAGGGTGTTTTTTGTTTTTGTTTGTTTTTTTTAAAACAGAAAAACCAGACTGAAGTAACAATCCATTGTACAACCCAGGAAAAGACAATGATAGGCCAAAAAGGTTCCAGGCAAGACATTGAGACAACGGGGGATTTCCCCACTTTAAATATCTATAGTGTTTGAAGGGGGGGAAAACAGCAACCCCTTTTAAAATGGAAAGGGTTTGAAGTGAAAGGCAGCCCGAAACTGAGCAACAGCCTCTAGGAGGGAAGCCATCCATGAAACACTGGATTCTCCTCCCTCCCTCCAGTGCTTAGGGGTACTCTGCAAACTATTCAAAAGTAATAAATAACTTTATTAGAAAACTGATTTTACCTAATATGGAAGTGGCAAGTCTAAGGTTGCTCCTTTATATTTATTTACTGTGTAGCTTGTGTTTTTGCTCTCTCTTACCATGTCATCTTTGAATGTGTGTTTTTTCTATTAAATAAACCATTTGTTTATTTTTACCTCCAGACGGTCTCTGTTGTGCAACCCGGGTGGGGACCCTGTGGGGAGCCACAGTGAACTGATAACTGGGGGCTAGTTTCATGCCTCCAGGGCTCACGAACCAGAGGAGAATGGTAAGAATTTGTGACTGACAGATCTGGGGGGACTCGGGACTGCAAGGGCTGTAGGTCAAAGGCGAGACAAGACTGATGGATGCCAGGGTGAGACCCTGTACTTGCTGGCACACTAGTAGTGTCAGGTATCTGAGCCATAGCAGCACAGCATTAAAGCATCCCAGGATTACAGGGTAGGCAATGCCGGAACCCTTACTCTGGGTAATGCCCAAAGCATCTCATACATTCATTCTCTCTCACTTCAGAGACCAGGAGAGAATGCTGGAAGCAGCTCGTTCAATGCAAGATATTCTACCATGCAGGAGAGAAGGGAACATTTCCTCTTTTATGTCCTTATTCCTGACTAAATTGAAGGAGATGGCAATACTTGAAAGCTTCTCCAGTAAGAAGGGAACTGAAGTATCAGTTATAATTCCAGCCGCTCTCTTATTTATGCTGGGAAAAGCTATATTTTCTGGGACCATGAGGCTGCCAACTGGCTGCTCTGCTGAAAAAGATTAAGGCATAAAGTCAAGGAGGAGTACTGGAGTAGTGAGACTACGGAAGAAATATAGCTGGGATTTAGGGACTCATATTTTCTTTTGACAGTATGATATAGAACTTAACACAGTAGTTACTTTTCCAGGACCATTAGAGTGTCTGGGTGGATTGCTGCTGTCTTTTCATTCATTTAGTATTTGTGCCTTAAAAGTTTGTTAGGTAACAAGACCAAGTGGCAAATTTTGCCCACAATTACACTGGTGAGAATCCAAAATAACTTCACTGGAGTTAACGGAATTATTCCAGAGTTATATCAGCATAAAAGATTAGAATTTGATCGTAACTGCTTCGCATCTGTTAGAATGTCAGCAAGAATATGGACAAAAGCTTTATAAAGCTATTGGGTTTTTTTATTTTATATTTGCCAATGTTTTCCCTCCTGGTGACAGAGCCATTATTGTTGGACGGAATTGCTCCTTACCTTTCTTTTTTAGAATCTGAACCAAGTTAGTTACTCCCTCTGCAACAATATCATTGTGAATGACACAGCCCTATGAAAGGTGTGAGGCAAAGTGAACACAGCCCAATGCCCCCAGACACTATATTCCTGTATATTAATCACAGCACCCCAGCCCAAATTTATGATAACCTCACATGTACACATTACTCACCCAAACTATCTGATGTTCTTACTGTTGTCATCCTTTTCCACCCCCCATCCCAGCATCTGTCACCTCTTCTAGTTTTTCTTTGCTTAACTTACATACAAGAGGAAGAGGAACATCTTTGTCGGCGAAGCACCATGTACATTTATGTCACATACATAAATTATTAATAATAAAATTCAACAAAGACAAATTTAAGGTGCTACACTGAGGGAAGAAAAACCACATGCACAGATACAGAATGGGGGATAGATAACTGGCTTGGCAGCAGTGCTGGATCACAACATCAACATGAGTCAGCAGTGCAATGCTGTTACAAAAAAAGCAAATGCAATTTTAGGTTGAATTAACAGAGGCATAGCATGCAAATCACAGGATGTGATAGTACTGCTGTATTCAGCATTGAATAGGCCTCAGCTGGAGTACTGTGTGCTATTTCGGTCACCAATGTATAGAAGGGATGTAGAGAAACTGGAAAGGATCCAGAGGTGAATGACAAAGATGATCAGAGGGATGGAATGTAAGCCATATGAGCAAAGGCTGAAGGAATTGGGTATGTTCAGTTTGGAAAAGAGGAGATTAAAGGAGTGACATGACAGTGGTCTTCAAATACTTGAAAGGCTGCCATAAAAAAGATGGAGGAAAGTTGTTCTCTCTTGCCACAGAGGGCAGGACAAGAGGAAATGGGTTCAAACTACAGCATAGCAGATTTAGTTTAAATCTCAGAAAAAAAACTTCCTGTCAGAATAGTAGGACAACGGAACAGACTGCCTAGGGAGGTCATGGAAGCACCTTCACTGAAGGTTTTCAAAAGGAGGCTAGATAGTCATCTGTCTTGGATGGTTTAGACACAACATATCCTGCAGCTTGGCAGGGGGTTAGACTAGATGACCCTTACAGGCTCTTCTAAACCTATGGTTCTGTGATAAATAAGAAGTCTCTTATGTTTACAGGAAACTAGTGGAAAAGAAGAAAAAGGAGCTCATGTACTCTGCATGTGAAGGGACATTAACATCAGTACAGTATGACACCTACTATGGATTCTCTTCAATTGTTCCAACATGTTTGTAGCCTTTTCCCTGGTGAAGCACTCAAAAATAAATTCATTTTAAAAATAATCACCCACCACAAATGGCAGATGCAATAGAAAGACTAAGGAATGAACTGACAAGAAAGCTTGAGGCCTGCATGGGGATAGAAGCTTTAGGGCTAAAATAGCTCAGAAAATTCAAAGCGGTTGTTTTGCACACACACAGTTTTGTTTTTCATCATGGATTTCTTTGACAGAAATTCTCTGGCCAGCTCCATTTGGATCTGTATTCCCTCTAGCCCTAGTCCTTCAGGATGAATCGCGCTGGTGGGAACAGTGTCAGGAAAGCATCAAAGCTGCCCATGCTGGACTTGATAGAGAACTTCAGCCTTCAGAGCTGTCAGCCAGCACTACATTCACGTTTTTCGAAAAGATCAGTTTGGATACAGACATATCTGCAATGACATCCCAGATTGCCAATGCCACCATGGTCTGCTTTCCTGCCATGGGCAGTGGGACAGCAAAAGCCCAACAGAGAAGAAGAATTTGAAAATGAAAAGCATGGGTAGGAGAAATTAGTGTGTTCTATGAGTCATATTCAGCTTTTTCCTCCATCCTGATGCTGTCATGGTGCGGAAACAAGAAAAGAAACTGCAGTTTCTCCCATCTCACACACATTTCCTGTCTCAGGGGCTATGGAGAGGTGACCCTAACTGGTGCGCCTACAGCCAGCTTATCTGCTATCTTCGAAGTGGCAGGGAATTTGAAAGGCACTTTGTCCAATTAGAAGTGTGGAGAAATATTCATCCTCTCCCTGACTAAGATGAAGCACTTCTTTCAAAAGCTATAGTGGCGCAGTGCCAGCTTTAGTGAGACCAACAGTTATTAATTAGTTTTATTAGTGGCAGGTCCTTAATGTGAAGTGACAAAGAAAGAGACGATCCCGTCAATACTGAAAAACAAATTGTCCAGATTTCAGTTGTGCTCTTTCACAACACGTTCAGGCGGCCAGCCAGAGAAGAGTGAGGAAAAGTGAACCCAGCCAAACATCTGTCTACACTGTTCCTGTATATTAATGGCATGCTGAAAAGACAACATTACCTCAGGTGGCTCTCTGGGGAACTATACTTGAATTTTAATTACGAGGGAGGGAGCATTCTGAAAAATGATGTTCCCTACATGCTAGCATTAAACATGGTTTGAGTTACAGCAGTCACTTCCTATGAGAACAAAAATAGACAAGATTAGGGGTCAAAGCCTGTTCACATGGGGCTGCTTGCATGAGTGAAGAGAGTAAAATTTGGCCTCAGAGCTGGAATCAACATCAATTGACCACCTTAAAATGTTATGCAGAAGAACAGCATTTATTTTGATGACACAATTGTAGTGGGAAGCAAAGTAATCAAAGTACATGCTTCAAGAAATAGAAGTTACCACTACCCCCAAAAACAGTCTTGTTCAGTTGACCAGAATCTTAGCATCAAAATTGCCTATTGCCAGCAAATCCTATTGTCCTCTGATTTACACCCTTTAAAAGGAAGGCGAGAGAATAAAGGTGAGTTGTACCCATTATATTATTCAAAGTTCTGGGTAGGCATGGAATGCCTGTTTCTTACAGTACTTCTTAGGATAAAAGTGACCATGTTTTAAAACTTCAGCACAGACAGGGGAAGTTGTAATTTAACACATGAAATGACTGATCCTAGGATTCACTTCAACCAACTAATACATGTTAGAATACAACTTGCCCTGTCTACAATAAGGTTTTTTAATGATTTAGTTGAAACATGTTAGCTAACACATTTAATGAAATCCCTTTTGCCTTTGTTTCGGCACGCGGTAAGAAATCAAAGAGTAATTAATGGATACACTCATGATGAAATAATTAATCTCTGCTGAAGTCATTTATCAATATCATCAGAAGATATGCAATACTATCATCATCATCATCATCATTTATTATTTGTATGCAAGTAGTCCAGAGATGTTCCTACCACAACCAGAGATTTTTCTAGCTATAGTAAGGGACAGTCCTTGCTCCAAAGAGCTTACAGTCTAAACAAAAAACAAACAAAACAAAAAAAAAATAGACAAAAGATAAGAAGGGAAACCAGGGCACGGAGGTGAGGTGACTTACCCAAAGTGACATGATAATATAGTGACAGAGCTGGGAATAAAACTCAGGTCTCCTGAGTGCAAGTCTGGTGTCCTATTTCCTAGACTACACTGCATCCTTACTCCCTCTCCCATACTAGAACACCACAAAGTTCTATGGCTCTAATACAACATTCTCCCCTGCCTCCCCAATCCACAACCATATTTCACGATGACGCAAAAAATACTGCATGCTGCACCACAGGCAGATCAAATATCAATGTCCTTACATAAAACTGGAAGGCAAGATGGAAGAGGATAACAGCTTCATTTCTCTCCACCCCCTCAGAAACAAAGATCTCACACAGTTCCTACAATCAAGCCTTGGGAAATTTTTAAAAGGAGAATTAGAGCGATATACAGAGATTGGACTCATAACTAAACACCTAAAATAAATAGTTGTCTTTCTTACAATAGAACTGTCCAGTCAGAACAACACTCCAGAGTCTATGCTGTAAAACTCAGCAGTCACTTAATTATCTCAGAATAACCATGCACCTTCAATAAAGGACCTGGAAAAATATTAATTTGGTAGAAAGCTTTAAAGCAGCACCGTTGAACAAAAGACAGCCAAGACTATCCTCTCAAGTTCTGAAGTAAATAATTTCCCAGTGGAGAAGGACGCCTATGGATCTAACTCTGAAAAAGAACAGTATGATCTAATGGTAATATTTTTAATTAAGTCAGCTTTATCAGATCAGCAGGCATGATGAGATACCCTAAAGAAAACTAACCTTCAAATAGGAAAAAGAGAAAGAGAAAGGACTATATTTGTTTTCAGACATCCACAAAATTCAAGGAAACTTCAACACACAAGTCAAAGAGCCTGTATTATTATTTCAGCTATAACAATATGAGCGGTATACAGGCAACTTCACATTGTGATACCTCATAAGGATAATGTAAAGATGCATACCTTGTCAAAAAACCAATCAACCAACCAACCAAGAAAAAACCAATGTTGGGAATCATTAAGAAAGGGATAGATAATAAGACCAAAAATATCATATTGCCTCTATTAATCCATGGTATGCCCACATCATGAATGCTGAATGCAGGTCTGGTTGTCCCAGCTCAAAAAAAAGATATATTGGAATGGGAAAAGGTACAGAAAAGGGCAACAAACATGATTAGAGGTATGGAATAGCTTCTGTATGAGGAAAAATTAATAAGCCTGGGACTTTTCAGCTTGGAAAAGACACAGCTAAAGGGGGATATGATAGAGGGCTATAAAATCATGACTGGTGTGGAGAAAAATAAATAAGGAAGTGTTATTTACTCCTCATAACACAAGAACTAGGGGCCACCATAGGAAATTAGTAGGCAATGAACTTTAAATGTTTAAAATGAACAAAAGGAAGTATTTCTTCACACAATGCACAGTGGAACTTTTTGTCGGAGGATGTTGTGAAGGCCAAGAGCATAACAGTGTTCAAAAACAGAACTAGATAAGTTCTTGGAGGGTAGGTCCATCAATGACTATTAGCCAGTATGGGCAGGAATGAAAAACCATGCTCTAAAGTATCTCTAGTCTCCGTTTGCAAGAAGTTGGGAATAGATGACAAGGGATGGATCACTTGATGATTATCCATTCTATTCATTCCCTCTGAAGGACCTAGAGTTGGCCATTGACAGATACTGGGGGCTAGATGGACCATTGGTCTGACCCAGTATGGCTGTTCTTGTCTTCTTAACTGCTCAATGCTAGCTCTACTTGCCCAGTTATAGGACACTGAAGAAAAACTGCAGCAATCCATGGCACTACATTTTAGAACTCGAATATTTTGCCACACACAATTCCATTTTCAGTAATAATAAATGCATTTATTCAGGAGGAAATGGTTTCACAGGCATAAATAGGAGTTCGTTGTCAATGGGATTTACATGTCTATTTGTACCTTAGAACATCTCCCTTAAGTGCCTCCATGGTGCTCAGTGCTACACAGGACACAAAGAGAATCACAATCTTGGGAGTTTATAATCTAAAACCAACACAAACAAGACCCTGTGGAAGAACCAAATGTTGTGTTATCTTTGAGAATCACACCTCTGTCTTGTAGTCAAAGAGGGAGTAAGACCTCGACTTATTCCACACACACACACCCGCCTTTTTTTCCCCTGTCTTCTTTTGAGAGCAAAGTCATAATCGATTGATTCTGTTCTTGATGCATTTCGGGCTTGAATCTACATTATTGCACTATTTGGGATGATCTTTTAAAGTTCAAATTGCTCATTATAAATTTGCTCCTGCAGTGCTGGAACTGTTAATTTATTAGGCAGAGTTGAATGAGTTTGGGCAGACTGAGAAACGAACAATAACTTCACTCCAAAGTTAAACAAACCCTTTTATTAGAGTCAAATAAATTTGGATTACTTTTTTCTTTTCCATTACTTCTCACTGTCACATTCTCCTGAGTCCAAATTCTCGCTATGACTGGAACTAGAAATGATGAAATTTCACTTAAAGGGCTACTTACATGGAATGTCATGTTGGACTACAAGTATGGAGCTCTGGAAATCTCAGTAAAATAAAAAAAATCAAGAACAGAAACTAAAAAGAGTTGTTGCTATCTTGATAGCTGCATGTGCGCAAAGTTTATTAATATTAATGGGAGGGAAAATGTGTGCTCACTGAAACAGACAATAAAAGGGAAGTTTACTTTCCTTATTGTGAGTCGAGTTCTTTATGATGTGTGGTCCCTATACGTATTTCATATATGCACTCCATGCCCCTTGGGACTGGAGAATTCTTGCAAGCAGTGTCTGCTCGTCCATGCCTGTGACACTGCTCTCCTCCTCTGCATCAAGGGTATATGGGGCAGAGTGAATCAGCCTCCTCTTCAATTTCTTTCTCTACTGCAAATTTAGTCATGATCCAAAGCAGAGGGGAAGGAGGGTGGATAGCAGAATACAGACAGGGCCCACACAACTCAAAGAACTCCAGTTACAATAAGGTAAGTAACTTCCCTTTCGTCTTTGAGTGTATTCCAATGTGTATGATTAAGCAGTACTCAGAAAAGGGGAGGGTGCGATGATACGGTTGGTATAGCTATTTATGAAATTGCTGTCCCAAATGATGCGTCAGTGAAGGAGTGTTGGACCAAGGCACAATAACTCGACAGTGTGATGATGGAACTCCAAGCAAATGCCCAGCAAATGTCAAGTAGAGATATCTCTTGAAGGGATTCCACTCAGGCCGCTTGTGCCCTTGTAGAGTGAGCCCTCTCCCCATGCGGGGCAGGACTCTGTGTCAACAGATCAGCTAGGATACAGCCAGAGGTCCACTCACAGATACTGTGAAATTAAATAACTTGCCCTTGGATTTGTTCTGCTACAGTACCGAACAGTCTAGATGACTTTCTGATCAGTTCAGTTCTTTGCAGATGAAATGCCAACACTCATTGCATGTCAAGGGAATGAAGTTTCTTCTGCTTGCTAGAGACATGAAACTTTGGAAGAAACACAGGTAAGTGAATTGACTCTTTTAGGTGAAAATCTGGAACTAGCTTAGGAGTCAATTTCAGATGTAAGCATAGTGAGACTTAGTTTTTACGGGAACATTGCATGTGACAGTTCAGCCATGAGGGCCCTGAGTTCACCTATCCTTCCAGCCGAGGTGATGGCAACAAGGAAGGCAATCTTTGCTGTCTGGAGGGACATGGAGCAAGTAGCAGTTGAGGGGGTGGCTTAGTGAGTGCTGAAAGTACCAATTTAAGGTCCCAAGGAGCAATTTGGTTTCTTTACTGGTGGATGCAAGACAATTATCTGGTGCAAAGTTACTTACCAGGCATTTCTAGAATCTGGCTGTTATTGGGTAAGTAAAAAGAGTGAGTAACCATCCGATGACAAATTGCTGACTGCTGCTAGGTGAACCCATAAAGACTTAAGGCAAAGACCTGTCAACCTGAGAGTGAAAAGGCATTCTCGCTATTTTAGACTATCTACTGTTTCTGGAGATATATGATTTTGCTGGTCTGGAGAAACATTTCTACTTGGTGAAGTCCTTTCTGCTATTACTGAGAATGTTCCTATTCTGAAAGCTGTGCGAATCATTCTATATTTTATGTCTACCCAAATACCAAGCCGTGAAATGAAGCACATTTAGGTTGGAGTGCCTGATACTGCCATTCTCTTAAGTCAAGAGATCTGGGAAAAGACCAAATGCTGATGGGTGGGTGGGATGACTTTCATAGGAGATTTGGAAACCAGAATTGTCTGGGTGATTTGGGAGCAATGAGGGCACTCTGTAGTGTTCAAAGTAAGAACCCTCTATAAAATCTGAGAAATTTTCTGTGGGCAGGGCGAATGTCCACATGAAAATACAAAAGCTTGTGAACCATGGGTTCTTTTCCAGAGACAGGACTATCAATGCCAGCGTAACCACATGGAATTTTAGTTTGTAAATAAAAAGAGTCATCGCAGGTTGAGAATACATCTCCACCCTCTCTTCTTCTTGGGAACTAGGAAATACTTTCAATAGAACCCTTTTCCTTCATGTTGGAAAGGCACTTGCTCTATTGCTCCCTGTAGGAAGAGAGGTTCTGCCTCCTGGAAGAGGACTGCCTCATGAAAATAGTCCGTAAGAAGGACAAGGAAGAGGTTTTAGGAGGGTAGGAAGAGAACTCGATGATTCTGACAAAATGGATGATATCCAGCATCCCCTTGTCCATTGTTACTATGGTCCAGTTGTGGGAAAAGAGTGCACATGGTCAGTAAGGACATGTGAGGATTGTGTGGAAATGGCATCAAGAAAGGTTCATAACTCTTAAACGTCACGTCAAATGTATCTTTTGGTATGTAGTGAAGTTGCGTTTATATGGTTGAAGTATAGAAGGTGAAGGGTATCATGACTTTTGCACCTTTTGTCTTTTATGAGCTGGTTCATAAAATTGCTGGTAGCAAAAAGCTTGAGGTTTATAGGAAAGTCTATAGTATTTCTTCCTCAGGACTGGTGTAGATATACCCAGGGAGCAGAGGGTTGCCCTGTAGTCCTTTAGTAAATGTAAAGAATCATCAATCTTTTCGTTGAAAAAACAAGCCCACGGTACTCTGGATCTTCCTTGGAACACCTAAAGAGTGTGCCATGATTCCCAGTGTGTGAAAAGGGGTTCCTATCCATGAAAGCTTACGCTGAAATAAATTGGTTAGCCTTTAAGGAGCCATATTAGTAATATATTAATACAATTTGTATACAATTAGTATCATGAATACAATTAGTAATATATTATTACAATTTTTCACACTCAAAATAAAACTAACAAATTTTGAAATATTTAGAGGTTTAAAGACAAGGTGGCAGAATGAGCCATTGCCTGCTGATCACCTGTTACCTGAGGCCAACATCAAAGGCCCAAGCTGTGTAAAGGAAAGGACTGAACTATTCCTGGGGGTTCTGGTTCTAAATCTGAGACAGTTATGAGCTTGTAATCACACCGAAAACTCACTGTGGGTTTTGAAGGACTGACACCTTCCCAAGTCTGAGGCTGGCGTTGGGGTAACCTCTGGTAAGATTTTTAGCATGCACGTAGGCTCTTTTATTGTTAATACGTTTTCTCTGTAACATTCTCGCATTTAGAATAAATGTGCGTGCTGTGTCGTAACCTGTGACTAAAGCGATTACGTTGTTCATCCCCTTCAAAGAGAAAGCAAAGACCTGTTCAGGCAGTCTGGCTTGCTGGGAGAATCACAGAGTAGGCAGACAACTGGGCAGCCTTAAAGATTTCCCCAGTCAGGAGAGGGAGAAATGCAGGTCTCTGTTTGTCAGAGATCATGGCTGAGGATGTAGGAGACTATGGCAGATGTCCTTAGTGGACTAGTAGGGGAGAATACAGGTGTAGTGCCTTGAACTGTGACAGTTTCATATTAGGGTTCTCATATATACAAATAGAACCAAGGTAGTAAAAGTCCTGGATGAACTGATTTCTCAAAGAGATATGAGGATATCTTCACTACATACACCTGAGAAAGCGGTGTATATATTTTCTGAATTCACTGACCCCTAAATAAAAAGCCAATTTTAAACGGAGAGGTATATAATGGCTAGTAGCTCTCAGGTCAGCATGTAACACATTCAGAGAGATCAATAATTTCAGTGTATGCTATCCAGGGCCAATGTATGTCTATTTAACTGAATATTACCTTGCAGTTCCTGTGCACATGATTTGTTACGACAAACAATGTTAATAGTGCCAGAACATTTGACTTTCAGTCATTAATTCCTGTTATTTATGCTTATCAACACTGGTAAATTGTATTTAAATAAACAGTGAGCTGTTGTTCTGGATATTACATTGAAGTTTTTCTGAGGTGTCAATTTGCCTGATGGGCCATCATTGCTTTATTCATGGCACCCAGCACTGCTTTTGTACACAAAGACATGCATGAATCCGAATAGCGAATGACTGTTTCCAAAATATGAGCATGATTCTATCTGCTTCCATGTCTGTGTTAGGTTAATGGAAAATACCACTTGCCTCACAACTTGGCTTTACATTCCAGCCCTTCATCCTCCCCTCACGACGCCAAAGACCTACCCCTAGCGATCCCAGCATGGGAGGTCTTGCATACGACAGCCTGCCTGCACTTTTACACTGGGCCCCTGACACTGCTGTGCTCAGATCTCTCTCGCAACTCTGTGGATTTCCTCGTGAAGTTAGCCTAACAGTACACTGTGCACTGGAGCATGAGAGATTCTAATGGAGCACCGCCAAGCCCCACTGCAGGCCAGGGGCACACTGCCAGAAATGAGACACATCCCTCACAGGGGATCATCTAAGGTACGATCCTGTATAGCATGGACAGTCTTTATTTATTGTACAAGTGCCAAGCACAACACTGGGACAAAACAAATAAAACCACCACAAATGAGCGGTAAAGGAATGACAGGGGTGAGAGAGGCAACTAGAAACTCAGCAAGGATGCAGGAATGGAGAGGGGAACCCTTAGGCAAGAGCAGATGAACCAACCCCATACTGCATGAATCCAAATCCCATCTAGGCACACGCCTAGAATATTTCATCGACATCAGGAGATCACGGGAGGGCTCATCATCTGATTAAACATATGAGAATCTGGAGGAATAGCCTTTTTATTTGATGAAACGTTGCAAATGTTTCCACATGGAACTGAAACTCGTGCACTCAGAAACAGAGCTGAACGGTGCACAATCTCCGCAGGGTTCAAAAATTTAAATGATAATCTATTAATAATAGGATACACGATAGACTATATGACCACTATGGCTCGGAGTATTCAGATGTAATTTCTTCAAACTTTCTTCCCAGTGCTGTTTAGAAACTTCTTCACGTGAACTATGTTAAGAGTAGTCCCACAACAGCATGCAAAAGATGAAGTGCAGTTTTTCCTCTTGCAGCACTATAAAGGATCAGGTAATGGCATTAAATATGGGGGGAAGGAAAAAACATTTTTTCACCTAACAGATTAATATATCACTCATTATCTGCCAACCTAACAATTAAAATCTTACCTATGTCACTGGACAGCACAAAATGCAAGGTAACGGGCATAATTTTGACAATGTAACAGGAAAATTAAAAGACACGTTAGCTTATCACCTTTGTAATTACACCGAAAGCAGACAGCTTTTTCATGAGCTGCTTTATCATGTATTTGGATTAGTGCAATGTGAAACGCAGCAACTGCCGTTATGTAACTAAACCCAGCGTATACAGTTGTCATTCTGGGTAAATTTAACTCTGCAGGTTTAGGACAGAGGTCTGTTGCCAGAGAAGGCCATGTGTAATAACAGAAATTTAAAGTCATATCACCCCGTTTGTTTATGCTGGGTGAGGGCAGAGGTTCCACAGAAAGAGTTAGGTAAGTCACTCAGACATCACGTTTCATAAGACCACATTCTGCTTTGTCACAAAAACACTGTAGCCTTAGCCATTCTAACAGCAAGTTTGAGAACAATGATTCCTGACAAGAGCCCGGTTGTTCATTTACAAAGCTGGCCACATTTCCCTCCACCTGCATTCAAACAGCAGTTCTGGCAATATAGATACTTTTGGGGTTTAATGCAGTTATGAGCCAAGGTGTAAGCACTGGTATAGAGAACATGTCATTACAGGGAGTCTTATAATGAGAATAGAATATATTATTATCACTGTTACGAAACTCCATTAGCTCTTGCAGTAAGTGTAACACAATGGCTGAGAGTTATGACTAATCTATCTGTGAGTTGTTTTCTTTATTTTCTTCATTAACAAACCAAACACTAAGTTACCTTTAACTGAAGTTTGCTAGTTAGTGCTCAAGTTGCTAACATGTAGCCCAAACAATAACATTACAGTAAAAAACAGACAAAAATTTGTAAATATGGAAATGAACATTAAAGGAAAGGAAATAAATATACAAAAATCCCCACAGCTGAAACAAACATACATGCGCCTGATTCTCACATCACTTTAAGGCCTTTTTGTGCTGCTTTGGCAGGGTAATGGGGCCCTAATGTAAGTGCAGAAACACATGCAATTACATGATGAACAGCTCAGATGTCCCACAGACATACCTGAGGGCACTTTTTGGTCCTTATCTTATATCCAGCATTGCAGAACACAGAGGGTGTCTTCTTTTTTCCCTCTGAATCCTTATTTGAGACCACTTTCCACTGCTCAGGGTAAGGCCTCTAAGTCACTTGGCATTCATTGGTCTGGATGGAACCTATCTTAGCCAGAGAGATGGAAGATTTAAGTATATTCTTCATAACTACTACAGAGATTAAATTTTCTTTACACAATCTACTGTATATATTGTGAACTTCTATTTCGTCTAGCATACACACAGGGTTTATTGTAGAGCATGAGAAAAACAGGAAAACGTAATTCCACGAGACAAGGATTCTCAAAGCTGTTACACAGTAAATCAGGGAGCTAGCATCAAGCTGACAAGTAGGATGTATCCAAAGAAGAAAATCAAGGTCTGATTCCCCAGTTCATACATAACTAATAACACGTAAGCTGCATAGTTATATACTGAAGATCTGCATGTCTTCATACATCGTGAGGCGTGAGATGGAAACCCAAGTGCTCCAACCTCCTATGTTGGGCAGGTTTTCTACTGAAGAATGTTACTGCATTGAATCTTTCCTGGTACATTTTTATAATCATGTATTCATGGATTACACTGGAGTCTCTCAGCCAACTCCTATGGCACAGAGACAAATGTCTCCATTTATAAAAATATGTAGCCCTGCAAGCAAATATGTTTATTTACCATTCTAGGCCATCGCCACAGCCTATGGAGAGTTCATGGTCATAAATGTGGCACGAGCAGCATTCTGAGGACATATACAAGATGTACTGTAAGATCTTCCCGATCTGATAATGGCAGCATGAACCCATCCCCTTGACGAAGTGAGATAACCTTTAAAAAGTAAAATCGTTTTTGCCTTTTCTTAACTGAAATGTTCAGGCAGCGTTGTGGGAATAAGAGCTTTTTTTTTATTGCACTGAATCAATTGCTGTCCATGCTCAGTCAGTGTACAACACTAATGGGGAAACTATGATCTGGATAAGCATCCACTAATATGAATCCTTATTCAAACCTTATATGAGTTAGTAATTCAAGCCACACCCCACTTCAACATCCATTGATGGTGGATTCCACGCACAAGCCCAGTCCCCCATTCTCCACTCCCCTTTTTGAGATTTCTCTCTTTCAGCCCTTGGCTCCTCACACGCTCCCTAATGTCCCACTTCATGAAATGGCCTCAGCCCTTCTTAGGACAACATGGAGACAATCAGATCATCAGAGGCCAGTAGCTCATCTCAGAGCCAAAGCCAAACAGCTGCCTTCCCCCTTGTTCTACAGCAGCAGTCGGCCTACCACTTTATCCACTAAGGGCTGGTCGACACAAGGCAGTTTTGTCAACAAGATAGTGGAGGTGTTCTCAGCTCTCCACCCTGCCCCTCTGAGGTCTTTGGAAGTGCTCCTGTTGAAGACACACTCCACTAACCCAAGAAGGGTATTGTGGATGTCAGTCGACCTATGTTGGGCTATTATTCTTGTTATTGTTAATAGCTTATCTTTATGCACTCGCACCTCCAGGCCTTTGTGCACCCTAACAAAAAATAAACTCCATAAGATAATTAAATGAATTCTAAAGTAGCTTCCTTAAGAGGGTTCAAGAGCAAGCACAAAAAAATAGAACCCCAACATTTCACATTAGTATGTAACAAATTAAACCAAGAAAGGTAACAGAAACCCAGGCTTGTTTTATTTTTAGGTGCCTCCTACCATTTTCTTTTTGCATACCAGTGTGCCTTTTTGGCTGGCTGAACTAGTTACTGAAAGCACCTGACAGTTTCAGCTGACTCAAGGAACACATTTAAGCTTTATCAGTGCTGCATAGTTATTTGCATCAACTCAGAGTCTGTTCTTTTGACAGTTGTCTCATTTAATTGAGTAAAAAAAGCTGTCAGTCTAAAGCAACTGAGCCCAAGGTAAACTCACTTTGAACTAACCATCTGTCAGAGCATCTCCCAGGACAGTCAACACTTAAGGATAAGTTGAATCCAGTTCTCCAGATTCCTAATTAAATCATTACTGAATTACATCTTCAATGGCCCTAAAAATCAACACATACATTGAAACTACACAGCACAATCCCATTCCTCTTAATATGGGGAGGCACGGAAAGACACAGATAAACTTTCTCCCTTTGATAGCACTGAAGTAAAAACAAAGACATTTTCATGGTAAATTAAAGCCATACTGCAAACCTCAAAACTAGAATCAATGCTGAAGTGATTTTTCTGATCCAGATACAGTTTTTCATTTTGAGTGTTGTATTGTGGCACAACAGAAGAATGCAATACAAATATCATACAAGAGGATAAGGCAGATCATTCTGCCTTGGGTGAAGCTTTCGCTTCAGCACCCAGCAACACTGCAGATCTAGTCAGGTAATTTACCAGTTAGAGTGTCTGTGTAGGACGCATTGTGATTGTGGGAAGATTCACAGACATGTGTTGCTCTATCTAGTGGTGAAAGTGAAAGAATTAAAGCTACTCTGTGGTACTAAACTGGCGGAGGGATATACATGTAACTCTGTAACCAAACCCTCAGTTACAGAGCAGCCTGATACTCATCAACTGTCATCACTGGTGCAAAGAAAAGGGGGCGGGGGAGAGAATAAAATAGGCCTTGGGCCCAGAGGTGGGGGATAGCAGGGGAGAAAACTCCCTAAGATTTCCACATAAACAAGAATATGCAACCAGGTTGCAATGAAATTTCTATCTACACTGCAACTATTGGGCCTCAAAGCTACCAATTTCAATCCATCAACTGTTTTAACCTCATCATTTCAAATCCAAGGCAACTCAAGACTTGGGGGTTTTCTTAAAATGTACTGTGAAGTTATTTGTACCTCGTTAACCCTAACCTTTTCTAAAAAGGTCTGGTGAGACCATTTATGGGACTGTAACTAAGTGTGGGCTAGTTAAAGATTAATTCAGCTCAGCAAGACCGAGATAAATTAGGTATATTCATCTTTAATCCAGGTTACAAGATCAGTTGGTGTCCATTCCGACATGGAAAACAAAAGCTGAAATTCAGGTTAGGAAAAGGTAATTGAAAAACCAACTGATAAGGAGGTTGTGTAAATGTCTACATTTGCAGAAGGAGATGGAAGGAAAGGGGAGTAAGTTTGCAACGTAATATAAGGCTCTCTTCTCCATGTTTTCAACCCTTTTTTCCCCTTCATCCTTAGCATCCACAATTACATAAGTAAATTATCTGGCAGCTAGCTGAATTAGTAAATCATTGAAAATTAATTCCACAATTGTAATTTCTTCAACATGTTCTTAAGTCTTTGAAATACACACAGAACTAATTACATAAAGCAGTTTTTCTATCAAAGCTACCACTCCTTCCTTGTTTTAAAACAAGGGTACCAAGTAAATTTAGCAGTCTCAGCTCTACAACTTGCCTGGGCACCTGGTCATGAGCTACCAATCTTTAACGTCAACTAACCCATGAGTGTTTCCAGTGCAAAACTATTCATTCTTAAAAGGAAATAGGAAGAGACAAAAATGGAGAGGTTTTGGTGCTTTAAAGGAAACATAGCCATTTCAAATAGACTAATTATTCTAACAGAAAACTCACTGTATAGTAAATATAAATATTAATCCCTATGGTTTATTTTTACGTCGTCATGGGATGATTTGGGGATCCTGTGTACCACTTCTGAATTGTGGACGATTCTGTGAAATTGCATCATGAAATTATCGTGTCATGGGAAGACTGTATGTGGACCCACCCTGAGTTAGCAGGATTGTGTCATGGCTCTACACCAAGCCAGTGACAACGGTGAGTGATCAGCTCAAAGCGATCCTCTCTCTGTTCAAAGTAAAATGCCTGGGGTCAGTGAGTTTGCTGGAAGAAGAGGCCTCCTCCTCTTGTCTGAAGGGAGAGGGGGGTGGAAGTAATGGAAAGCGATGATCAGGAGGAGAACAAAAGAAGCAGGGGTCTATAAAGGACTCACGGGGAACCTAGAGGAGAGAGCTGTTTTGAACTAGAATAGATGAGGGAAGCTACTGAGGGAGCAAGGTAAGCAAAGGGGCAGGGGACCCTGAAGGCTGCCAAATGGAACACAGATGATTCCCCACAGACTCCCAAGGAAAGGGTGAACTAATGAGGGCCACTGCATTTTGGATGTTTTGTCTGATCTGTACTCTGCCGTGCATTATCTGATTAAGGATAAAAGACCACGAAATCGTTAGATTGCACATAGTATGTGTGCATTAACTACTTCGCAAAAGCTGCGTGCTCCTCGGAGAGTTAAACTGTAAACCTGAAGCTTCACACCTCTTGGAGGGAGTTCCGGGGCGAGCTGTGTTTAAGTACTGAGGAGTCTAAAGGATCAGTGCTGCCCCAGAAGGGCTAAGCGGTGGGACACTGGGTTCCGACACGCAGAGGGTCTGTGCCTTGAGAGTGTGCCTAGGGACCCCAAGACTGGGGTAGTAGCTGGACTCTGTTCAGGCTCCCAGGAGTTTAGCACATCTCCGGGGAGCCAAAATACAGAGGCTTGTATTCCCCAAGCAACAGCCTTAGTGGGTGGCAAGATGGGCGCTCACTAGCATCTGTGACACAACATACAGGAATAAAGGGCCAGATTTTTCTCTCAGCTGCGCATGCATCAACTCCAAAGGCAGTTGTACAATTATGGGTCCCGAAAACCACTCTTAGGCATTTAAATTCTCTCTCTCACTCTCTCTCACACACGTGCGCATGCAACAGAGGCAGATTCTTTGAATGGATTGAGATGGGGGAAGCGGATGGTGTCTCAGTTTATATGAGTGATTTCTTTTATGACCTACACCAGTTTTTAACCGAAGTCTACTGAGAAAAGTGTGCCCAGTGCCCCAGATTGATGCCATGATTTAATAGTACAGAATCATGAGAGTGATGTGGCTGCGAGTACCACAGTAAGTCTGTAAGGAACATCTGCCATTTATGAGAAAGGAAAGATGATGTCTGCAGTACCAGGAACTTGGTCTCGTGTCACTAACAGCAAATCAGGAGCAACTTTAACTTCACAAGGGTGATGGCAAAGCCCAGCACTTCTGGAAATTCTGCCATTTATTTGGGGACATATACAAGCATCTGAGAACCTATCTTACAGCCCTCATTTTTAGAATCTTGGCCTTCCCTCATATTTATGTAGCAGCATAGGTGTACACAGTGTTTTGCTATGCAAAACGAAGATGGATTCCCTGTGCAGAAAAGTTTAGAATTCAAGACAAGAACTAAAGCAGGAGACAACATATGAAAGAAATAGAAAACTAAAACACCACAATTTCTTTACTATAATTACAAAGGATGGATCAGTTTCAAGATACATTGTTCAAAGAATGCAGGTTCATTTTGGATAAACATTGGCAAATTCCGGTGCATACACAAAATTGATCTGAATTATTCGAATACCTTACCTCTGCAAAACTTAAGCTGGAAATAACCTGACAACTCTCTCTCGATATTTTGGTACCTATGCTTTCAGACTTATTCTGAACTCAAAAATTCAAAGACGTGAGAAAATAGTGGGAAAAAAACCTTTAAAAAAAATAAAATCAATACAAGTTTGGTTTGGTTTCAATTTAACCTTAGGATAAAGGTTTGTGAGCTGCGGAAAGGACCTCCCCAGATTAGTTCACACATCTTGAATGATCAGCTATGACTTACATCAGTGTTAGGTGACCTAAATTGCATTCTACAATCTGGATGGGAGAGTATCAAGCACACATATCTGAAAAATAGTCTCATTACAGCACCCTATGGAAGTTATACTATGGAAAGTGAAGTACGACAAGGCATAGTTTATCAGCTTCTATTCCTTTTTCCTACTGATATTTTAGGAAGAGGATCCTGGTGAAAAACAACCACCACAATAATATTTTCCTTACAAGCCAACAGGTAAATGATTTTTTACTCATGATGGCTATGGAAGAAATAAAGATCTGGTAAAGCCAGACTTTCTGAGCAGATTCGCTGATAGCATAAACCGTGTTAAAGAAGGCTGGATTTATTTTATCCCGCTTGTGACGCTAAATAAAATATTGCAGTCCAGAGTCACGGACCGTGTCCTATCACATATGGCTAATAGTATCTACAGTCAAAATTAAACACTTGAGCAACCTCAGAACCTGTGGAGTACATAAAACTCACTCATCTGATTTCCATGCATCAGAATTCTCTCAGGACAGGCCCTCCCATCTCCTGCTCTTTCCCAACCTATTTTATGAGTTCCCTTAATTAGCTCATTAATTAGCTGTCACACAAACACAGCTCTCACACTACCT
Organism: Mesoclemmys tuberculata; assembly: GCA_007922155.1. Taxonomy (NCBI): domain Eukaryota; kingdom Metazoa; phylum Chordata; order Testudines; family Chelidae; genus Mesoclemmys; species Mesoclemmys tuberculata. The sequence continues at coordinate 4,204,446 of ML675621.1, forward strand.
TTCCACAGGCTAGAGGGGAACTCTTACTGACTCTACAGGATTTCTGCTTCATCTACTTAAGATTCGTCAGGACTTTTTCTACTTTCTTGCCAGTAGTATTTGGCTTCATAGACCCTATACGTCCTGATACAACTTACAAGGACGATGGGGCACTTATCTGGTGTAAAAAGCAGAATGTTTCTGTCCCAGGATGGTTCCCATATTGAGTTCTGAAGGCCTTGTACGTCCCATATCACATTAAAATCTTCAGCAACTAACTTTGGCTATTAACAGTGGTGAGTGCGCTTGAATTCATTCCTAATAATTAAGATGCTAAGAAGACAATCCATATTCAGTGACTTTTTTTACTTTAATAGCAAATATTCTGACATCTAAAAAATGGAGTCAGATGCCACATGCACAGCAAGTGTGCTAGAAATAAGTTTTCTTTAAAGTAACCTGTCATTACATAACAGGGTCATGATTTATGATCCTGTAATGTGCTAAGGGCCAGAGAGAGCACAGATTTTGCTATTAAGGAGCTCATTTGAAAGCAATTGTTGATTTTGCACTATATGTCTGTCTATATTACATTCTATTATTTGTATTGCGTGTTTATTAGCAGAATACATTCTGTATATCCAGAGCCATGATTTAAAGGAAGGATCTGGTACCACTCTTGCTTTTTACAGTTATCAAAATAAAATGACAAACAAGTGAAAGATCATGAAATATTCATGTAACTCCTCAGATCCATCGCCATGTTTATTATCGCTATATCCAAGTCTAGGATGTTCAAGCCATACTTGTTATGCACGGGGCTAAATTCCACTCTGTTACACCTATGCAACTCCATTGGTCCATAGAATTTAACTAAAAATTGCCTTTTTAAATTATTTTGCATCCAGTACTTATTTTTATAGGGCATACAATGCAATCTAAGGGATTCTACTACAGAAAAACAATTTTTGCCCCAAAATTGAGAGTCTGACAAATGGGGGGGAAGGGAATAAGAGTCAAATCTCTAGCAAAAAATACCCTAATTATATGGCCAATGCATCTTCCAGAAAAATTCTGCTAATAATTCCTGTTATCCAAGTATTGATTGGAACTGGGCTTGTTTTTTCTAAGGAACAGCAAATACTATCTCTAATATTCAGAATTCATAGAATCATAATAGATTAGGGTTGGAAGGGGCCTCAGGAGGTCACCTAGTCCTGTCCCCAAAATCTCTCCAGCAAGACTAGAACCTAATTTTGTCTACCCAGAAGACACTTGTTAGGACAGCAGGGAACAACGCTCAATTTTGTTATACTATCAAGACGTTTACTCATGCTGAAAATCATCCTTCCCCATAAACTGGGAAACAAGATGTTTAAGGAATGAATAAATAAACAAAGCACCTGAGGGTGAGAGAACTGAAATGTGAACAGTTAGAAAGAGACAAAATATGGAAGAGAAACAAACTACTCCAACAGGAGACACAGATGAATCCATATACTCTTTGCTAGCGCACAGTGAAGGGAAATGCTTCTTCTATTATACTTCCAAATGTATTAACAGAACATGCCACAAATTAGCAAAAAAAGATCTACTAAACTAATATTTGGCTGAGTGTCATCACCAGCACTAATCCAGCTAGTGCAAAAACACCACACAAGAACACTTACTAAAAAATCTGCACAGCTGTTTATCTTTCAGGAGCAGCCTTACAGTACATCAATTAAGCAATCTGTGACTGTACCTGCAGCTGCTCTAGTTGTTTGCCACGTCAATTTTCTGAAGCAAAACCTGTTTCCATTAACTGGTCATTGCAACATGTTGAACCCAACTGTCCATCATTTGTTATAATTTTGTCAATTAAAAAAACAGCTTGGGAGATGATCTTTGCTAATAGGATACCACATCCCTTGCATTTATTGTTTTTCTAAAGCTCTCTTTACTATTATTAAATTATTTAATGAAGACTTTTTATATGCATTTGAATGGAATCCTTATATATGACCTCTTTTGTTGGCTCATAAATGGAGCATAGATCTATAATTTGGTACCCCGATCTTCCTTTCAAAACCCAGCTCTTCCATTTTGAAAATACTATTGAACCTAATTACGAAGAGCTTGGATATAAAGGATTCAGATTTTCAAAAGCATTCAAGGTTCACAACTGGGTACAGACTTTCAAGGGTATTCAGCAACTAGAAGCTCTCACTGAGAGCAACGATGGTACCAGTGTACATATCAATCAAGCAGATCTTTATTTTCCCAATAGTTTCTTGCCCTCTCTTGCAGGAATAGAAATATTTCCCTAAAATCTTCACATTGAAAACAATGGGAAATGCTGAGCTCTTTGGAAAAATCTAGCTGAGAAAGTGTTCTGTTACTAATTTGCAATTAAGTATTTTATGTATCATTTATTTAAATGTTACGAAAATGATTTCACACCCTTTCTGAATGCTTTCCTATTATTTTAGGGCTGATAAGGATTACGATTCTGATTTCCTCCCCTTTATCCTGCTCTCATCCTTCCAAAAAAGAACAAGAGAAATCACTGTCGTTTCACTGCAGATTTAACACATACTACCTGACAACACTTTGCATTAGCAAGACCCAGACAGAAAGGAAGCAGAAGCATTTCAAGTCTTTTGGGAAGCCAGGCATGTCCTTTTGACTCTAGTGCAAAAGGACAAGGATTTGTGTATGTTGTAAAAGTGGGAAAGCAAGTTTCAGGAAACATTTATTGTCCAAAAGAAGAGAATTTTAATTCAGGGAGTCGTTGAAATGGGAGCAAATGAGAAGCTGGAGAAAACATACAGCCAAAAGAACAAGCACTGGTTCTCATGAGACTTCAGAAGTTGTATTATGGTTATTCTAGTGAGGAGTATTTACCAGACAAATCGGTTGGCTGGAAGCACATGTCAACAACATTCAGACTGGATTCAGTCGACACAGCGCTATGCTACTTGAGGGGGTGGTTTTACTCAGTCAGCTTTCTGACCGATTGAGCAGGTCTACGCTGACGGCTCAATCGAGCCAGAAAGATCGATATGGCGGCAGCGACTTTGCCGCTGTCAGTATAGACACACCCTTAGACTGTCTGAGTCTACCAGGTGACTTGTAACCCTGCAAATGAGGGTTGATATAAAGTAGGTCTAGGACGCTTGCAGTTTCCTACAAGAACCGTACCTACAGGCAAATGCAAAGCTCTGAGTATGCTCAAGCCCGTCACCTGACATTAGCAACGTATTTCATTGCTGATGAGCAAACTCAATAGTGCTGCTATGAATTTTTCAAAATGCTTCCCCTGCCCCTTTGCACACTTTAACTCTGAGGGTGCCCAGTACCCAGAGGATTGAATATGTTGTTACAGGATGTGCTCTGCAGTCTCTACAGGACCTACATTCACATTTTCTTCACCATGTGAAGCGTTAAACAAATTCTAAGGAGCGGGCACCTTGTCGGTTGGAATAGTCATGAGCCAGGTTCACTAAAGATACATAACCTGAATTTATGATCCTGTCAATATCCTTGGAAGGATTCTCTTTATTCTTCTGTAAACCACGTTTTCTTTATGTTGGTAAAACACTAAGATCCCATTTGTTAAGGCAGTACCTTAAACACAATGTGTATTTCCACATTATTAACAGACTTCCACAGTCCCCCCAACAAAACAAAACAAAAACTATAACCCCAACAAAAAACTGAAAGGTTGACAGACACACATACACAACCACTATGGGTGCTGATAAGAATAAATTACTGATAAAGCCCCAAATCCTGCAGCTTAAAACTGGTGGGTAGACTGCTGAGCCCCATGCAAGGCAAGAGTGTAGCAGTGTGCCCATGTGTTGTAAATTAAAGGACTGGGACCTTAAAGAGGAATTGTCCCTGCTATATGTCAATAGTTTTATGTAATAACTGTTGTGATGAGAGACATTCATGCTTAAAATAAAACATTGAAAAAGGAAAGCCTTGAAAAAAAAACAAATGCCAGTCAAAAGTTTTAAAAGAGAAGTTTTGAGAAAAATCTCTCATTTTAAGGGATATGTTCTGAGATCTGATATGTTTATGTCATGGTACTATGCATGAATTTCAATTGCTCAGATATTTACACTTATATGCAATTGCAATGATTAGACGTTAGAGCAGGGTCACTTCATGACAAAACAGACCTTTTCTGAGGCCAAGAAAAGTTGGAAAACCACTCATAAGAATACACAGCTATAGGGTCAGAATGTAAACTTTAAACTGGTAGCTTTACACAGCATGATTACTGCAATAACTTTGTGTCTCCATAGTACACTTCTTCAAAAGATTTTAAGGTCATTGCATGTACTTTTGCATAATAAAAAAGTGGACAACACTCCATGCTTGCATAGTACATTCCATACTTTCCTTACATAAATGAAATTAAAGCTCCCAACCCCAAATAGTAATAGAACTGTTATAACACAGAACTCCTAGCTCCCAGCACCCTCTCCCCATCACTTGTAGACCACACTGCCTTACAGAACCAATCAGGGGTATGTTAAGCACTTAAATTAAAGGGGCACTATCATGTAAATTAGGCTGAAGTTTAAGACTGTTATAAAATCCAACAGTCAGAAAAGTGGGGTTTCTGATTTCAATGACAATAGCTTATTTGGATACATAAATTCCGCTGCTGTGTTCACAACCTAAACACTGGTGTTTTGTGTTAACTGAGGACCCCCACCTAGAAAGCAGAAGTATCTAAAAACAGCAGTGGACATAACATAACTATATTAGCTGTTTCCGCTGCTTGAGATACAAAAAGGAATCAAAGAGAATTAACGGGGAAACAATTATTTTTGCTCCATTTTAGTATTTTTGGATATCTGAAACATGTTGAACTGACAATTTCCCTTTAAGCACTCACTTTTCAGGACTCCTGTGTGAAAGAATCAGTTTCTAAATAAAGCTCAAGTTTTAGGGTGTGTTCTGCTGTCGAACTGCACATGCAAGAGTGCAGAGCATGCCCAGTTTGTGTAGGTTAGGCTGTTATTTGCTCAACATGGCCACAAGTGGGAAGAAGGAGCATTAAGCAGCCCCTTACTTTTTCAGGCTTGCTACCTGCAGCACACTGGAGCACAAGAAGTTAGGATAAACCTCCTCATCTCCAACACAGGGGGCGTGGGATAGGGTCAGAGTTCTGCCTACTCCCCTGCTATGTGCCATGCTTGCCAGCATAGCTTTACTATGCAACATATGCTGCTCCAGCCACAGGCCCAATGCAGTTGACTTCATCCCCAGACAAGAGGGAGCAGGAGTTCAGCTGTTACAATCAGCTTCCTATGCTGCTCTCAGGGACTGTGCAGCCATGTTCTGCATCTTGCTTGGGGCAGATTATAAGGTGACGAGATAGCCCTCTGTGTAGAGTAATGCAGAACTCATTCCATTAGTACTTACCCAAGAGCATGACTTAGAAGACCCCATACGGTAACGTTCAAACACATGCACACAAAATAGACATTGCTTTTATTTCCCACGGGGGCAGGAAGAGTGGGAGAAGAGGAGGAAGAACAAAGTTATTCTACTAGGAAAGTTACAGAGTTAAGAACTGAGGTTAGGAAATGTGCAACTTTAACTCTAACGTGCTACCATTACTTTGTCCCCTCCTGTGCATAATACAATACTATTAATTTCATAATTCAAACTATTGCTCTAAAGCGATACAGAATTCATTGCATCTTAAATACCTGCATGGTGACTTCATTTCTGGCCCCTCTCCCCACAACCTGCAGAAATTTCACTATAGCTTTAGACTTTTTTGTAACAAATACTGCACAGACAGAAGAACAACTCATATAAAATGTCTAAGACACCAAAGATCCTTTGGGACACTATAACACTAAAGCAATAAGATTAAACTAAGTAAACGAATATAAAGAACCACTGAAAGTAAGATGATATTCTACCCACACCCATAAGCAAAGGGGTAGCATGCAGGGCAGAATAATTCAAATAATAGAGTGGTTGGAGTAATGTAACGATTGCATTTAGCCTGTAGTTCAGTAGAGCCATCTCTTCACAATGTTTTAGAATGGTTTCTGTTTAGATTTGTACAGAACTCTCTTAAAAACATCAACAACAATTAGCTACTACTAGGCTCCACTGTACTGTTGAGCACCTATTTTTGTAGAGGGGAGATAGGGGGGAGAGAGGGAATGAGCATGGCCTAATGAAAAAGGGTGGATCTGGCCTTAACTTACTGAGAAGTTTCTAAAGATCTACCTGAACTCTTGCCAACAAAGCAAATTCTGAAAACACAGGAAGAAAAAAAAAAAAGGCATCCTGCAAGAATCACCCAATCCTAAACCTTTCCCTGTGTTTCAGAAGCACCAGAGAATAAAATATAAACCTCTTTGAAGGAATCTTGGGGTTTCTCTCGGCTATTAGGTTGCAAAATGCATTTGCTCATAAAGTCGCCTTACAGCACCCTACTTTAGATCACAACAAAATATTTTCCTAATATTTGCACTGTTCCTGGACCATTAAAACAGCCTTTCATTTTAATCTGCTTCACACACTGTGGGAGGGGGCCTCTAATTTCACAGCACTGAGATAAAACAAATAATTCATATAACACGTTAGAACACCTTTGTTAAAAGCATTTAGTCAGATCTCATTGGAAACAAAGGGGTGTTGGAGCAAAGCTGTAAGAAGCAAGTGTTTGAGACCTCATCAAGCATTAAAACACATTCTGTTGCACTTTATAGTAAAGACAAGGTCATTGTGTACAAATGAGAGCTGTCCAGAGGCAATAGATCTTTTTTTTCTTTTTAATAGATGCCTCAGCTCCTCTAATTCTCCCTGCTTCTCCAGTTAATCCAGGGCCATCTCCATTCCTCCGTTCTCTATACCAGTAGTTCTCAACCTTTTTGATAGGAGGGACTGGCTTGCTGCCTTCCTAAACTGTCAGGAAGATCTCCATGGCCAGCCCAGATCTGTGGATTGGTCATTGAGAAGCACTGGTCCATACTCCTAGCTTTCCTTGGGCCTTTTCAATACCCTCACTTGGATGTCCTGGCATCTCTAATAGCATCCCATGGTTTTCCACAATCACGCCACTGCTTTCTCATGGTTCCCTGACCCACAACCCAAGTTTTCCTACTGCTGGCTGTTCTAATGCTCTCAAATGCCTCCAGGGTGCACTGCTCCACAGCATTCCCAGACCTGCCACAGATGGAGACAAGCAACTCAGCAAATACCTTCTGAGCATCACTCAGCAGTAGCATGAATACACACTCATGTCCCTACCTACCCTCTGTCTAAGTCCATGAAGACATTCTAGTTCTGCAGCCTCTGCTGAGAAAAGGAGGTGGCAGCAGGATGGATAGGAGGAGTTCACAGGCGAGGCAACAACCCAACGATCCCACATAAGCTGCTCTTGCAGTCTCCAAGCTTGGTAGGGAAGGATAAACTGTGGGTTAGGAGACATAAGCCAGCCAGCCTGCCACACGCCTCAGGCTACACCTGAGAGATGTGGTTAAGTCAACCTAAATCCTTGTTAACACCCATATAATCCCGATATAGGTCAAATTCTTCCACCCATCTTGCTACTGCCTCTTGAAGGGGTAGATTTACTACAGCAATGGAAAAACCCCTTCCATTGCTGTAGCAAGTGTCAGCACAAAGCAGTGTAACTGAGGCTTCTAGGGCAGACATAGCCAAAGACAGAGAAGCCTGACACTGGGGCAAAAGACATCAGTTCAAATTAAAGTAAGCAAATACCGACAGCCCACCTATTGAACTGTTAGGGTTGGGTCTGCCAGGTACCTTTGTGTCTCCTTCACATTACTGCAATGAGCTTCTTCACCCCAACTAGCTGGGTTGCGAGTGAGAGAGAAGCTAGAGGAAAAGAAATCAAAACCAAGTGTTCTTTTGGGAGTGGAGTAGTTGATCACCTGCTCCAATGGAGGCAGGCATTGCTACATAAGGGCTCTGCCTGCATTTTGTTGGATATTTTGATTGGTCCTTGCCTCCTTCCTGCAAATACCCCTGCTATAACATTGTTGCTCTCTATCTAGGATATCCGTGAGACACTGCCCAGTGTGACCTAGTCCTTTTAGTGAGAGGTTAGGGTTAAAAGCATGAACAACTGCAAATAGCTCAAAAACTAGAACCAAACATTTTAAAAAAGCATGTGGGGTATGTAATCATGCAGTTGAGTTTGGAAAAAATATCTTTAGAAATAAACCTCCTCCCCTCAAAAAAAATGAAAGAAAGATGAAGCAGAAGCATTTTGTCAGATTCTATCCTCAGCTATGTGGATGCATGTGCCAGGGTAGAATTAAGCCATCAAGGTCAAAACTTGTTGCAGGGAGCAAAGGCTGCAAGCTTTGCTCCGCGAAGGAAAGTCTGGAAGAACAGAACCAACTGACTAGTTTGCATCAGCAGACAGGTCAACCCTGGAGCAGTTTTGCATGGAACCTGCTTCCCTTCATCCCCTCCTACCCAGCTTTTCAAACCAACAGAGCCATGAAATGGACAGATTCACTGGCTATGCCCCTCATCTGCCTGCAAACCCTACTTGTGTGCTTGAATTCACAGCTCTGCTCAACAGCACATAGGGTTTGAATGGGTGCAGACTCTGCCTCTGGGCTCTCTGCAGCCTGTCCATCTATTCCCCTCCCATCAGAAAACAGAAGCTGCCTTTTTTCTGCCTTCTTGGAGCAAAAGGGACAAAAACCGAAAACCCGACCAATAGATATAGTGTTACACAAGCACAATTCAGGTTCGACATCCTGTAACACAACCCTTCCTTACTGTATCACAATACTCTCTAAAGGAGGGGACATCTTCCCTCTGCACCGCCGGAGGCACACTACTATCAGGGAGACAGTAATACAGCAGGATATCAGCAGGCACTACGAAGTAGCTACAAAGCCATGAAATCAAATCCAATCCACCTGTTCTCCCAACACTTGTTCAAGTTACTAAGAAGCTTGATATTCTCCCAAAATTACTTCACAGTGAGATTCAGATGTAGTCGCAGCAGACCTCGGCCCCGACCCTCCACACATCAACGGAAATGCTTATCTGGCACATTGTGAGTAGCGCCCCTGACCTCAATGGGGCAGCTCACAGTGCTTGAAGTTAAGCACATGCTTAAGTATTAAGGATCAGAGACCTAGTTGGGAATGTACAACACACCCAACCAAGAAGCCAAGATTAGCTTTCATGTCAGTGCTGCATGACCAACAACCGCATACTGATCTTCCATGGAATTAAGATTAACACAGTTAAGGAAGCATACTACAATTTAAATATGAAATAAAAAGCCAACACAGATACAGTAATAAACATCAAGAAGATGTTTCACAGGACATTTTCAAATACTTTTTAAAAATTATCTATTGTTTATAAACAGGCTCTTAGAAGACCTTAAATAAAATTTCTTTTGCTATTTGTTTTGTACTTTCCTAATGGTCAGACAATTACTGAGAGAGGGAGAGAGGAGAGAGGAGAGAGAGAGAGAGAGAAAGAGTTTGAAATATACTGTGGGGTTTTTCCATTTACAGTTTTCCTGTGCATCAGTATCAGGGAACAGCAATGGAAATAGTTGCTACACCTGTTTTTAGCTAGGCCCAACATTAATTGTGATATTTATTGTTGAACCACAGTGTGCTGAGACATCAAATGTTAAAAATCGAGAATACTTTCCTTACCAGATTAGAAATTTTAAAAGGGTCACTTTTGGGGCCTATTTTACTTTCAAGGTGAACTAACTGCAACTTCCATAATCACACTGCAAATAACTAACGAAATTATTCTCATTTAAAAATTATTCACCTAAAATATTATGCAGGAGAGAGAGAGACTTCCTGATACGCCCCAGTTTTCTTTGGGATTGGTTTCATTTTAGTTTTTACTATAGACAGGATTAGAGTATGTTTTGTGCTGACAGATTTTTGACTTCAAGAAAAGTATTAACAAAATCTGTATATTAGCTTGTCTTATCAAATTCTGAGTCTTCTTCAAAGGCACAGTCAAAACTATATCTCTGTGCTTTTACTTACAGTAGTACTTGGCAATAAGGTACAGCTGTGTACCACTGGTGCACAACTGGCAGACTACTTTGCCAGGCAAAGTCTATCAGTTCGTAAGTTCTATATGACTAGCCATTGTTTTTCCTTCATAGATAACCAAGAAGGAAAATCTCACTTTAAAATACTCACACACATAGGACAGGGGGAGGGAAAAATCCTATCATCTGTGTTTCACGAGATTTTATTCTTGACTATATCTCATAGACCTTGTACCAGTGTCAAGGAAGTCAAGTCAAACTCTGTTAATACACAATTTAATTTTCCCCACTGTGTCCATAATTCTCTCTATGTGCGTTTCATCACTTTGCTTGTACCTTATTGCACGTGTACATTGCCAAATTGTCCTCTAAATGTTCCCAAATCTTAATTTCTATTGGGTAACTAAGTGATGGCTCAGACACCAAAGGTGTATCATGCATATCCCATATACCGCACTGCATATCAGGGTTTACTTTTTTCCCTTGGATTCCTCCCCCCACAATTTTTCCTTGGGCAAATTTTTTTAAGGCAACTGGTAAGTTTTAATGTATTTCATTAGGCATTTCAAGCATAGCTAGACCTAAAAAAAAATCTAAAAGCACGCATCTAATAGTGATTCCCACTGTGTGTAATGACATGTCTAGTCTGGGAAGCTATGGAGCTGGGGCAACAGATCAGACAGTGTGCATGTACAATTTTCGAAAGCTAGCTCCACCTACATTATTCTTTGCACAGATGCTCTCTTCCTACATGAATATTGCCACATGCTACAAATTCTGAGCTTCCCTGGGAAATTCAAATTAGAAAAAATGGGTGATTAATGCTCAAACCCATTTTAGTATAATATTATGTTCTTACATTTCAACTGTATTTCCATTATTGCTATATATCAGATGCCTCAAAAATGTTTGAGTGGGCATGGAATTTAAGTGCATAAACATACTGTCAATTAATGTAAGATATTCTACAATATGTCCAAAATAAAACATTTTAAAAACATCAGCAATATAGCTTTTTACTCTTGAATCACAACATCTGCCTCATTAATCTCATGTACCTATGTGCGGTAAATGCACGGTACAACTTCAAACTAAGATCAAGAAAACTTGTAACAAGATTTAATTTAATTCTACAAGGGAGGTTATCATAATCCAACTCGGCTTTCTCACCTTCTGCTAGCAATTTCTTTCAGCTCCGGTTCAGCCACTAACTTTGTTCTCCATCACACTATCTAGTCACGCTGCTATAATACCAGCTCAAACACTGTAACAGCACAGCAATTTCTCAGAACTTGCCACTTTCATAGTGTGCTGCTTTAGAAGTGTATGGAAATTGTTAGATTAAATTACAAATGAAGGACTCTGCAGTGGGTCACCATTACTGGATCATTTATGTACATTTGGTTGAGCGTGAATTTTAACTGTTGTCCCTTAACAGCTGAAGCTTCTGTTTATGTTTTTTTTTTTTTTTTTTTTTTTTTTTTTGCTTATGGGAGAAGAGGAAATGAAGTAGGCTGGGAAATAGCCACAGACTTTCCCCAGGTCTCCCCGTCACCCAAATCACATTGCTTTAACATCAACGCATGCTTCATGGCAAGTGTCTGAAAGCCTCCGTGAATACCAGCACGTTTGTTGCCACGCTTTGTAACACATTATTCAAGAAACTAACTTTGTACAGAAATCTGTTTAAAAAAACCGAAACGACGAAAGCAGGACCTGCAGACATACCACTTCCAGCTTCCGTTTTGTCAGATCTCAAAACCCAGCGGGGCTTGGGCTTGCTCAGTAAGTGATTGCAGACATCTCCAATGGAAATGCAAAACTTAAAGGAACTTGCAGTCATGATTTAGTAGACAGCACTCTTCCATCTGAGACAGTACTGATTATTGATGTTAGAGTGTACTGTGGTGCTGGAAGTTCCATCTTTCGGGTGACATGTAATAACATACACAGCTGTAGAAGATTGCCACAACTTTTTCCACAGGAATAGCGCTGTTCATCTCAGTATCTTAACTAGATAGCTACATTCGATCTACCTAAACTCCCTCAGTGTTTCAGCAAGTATGGTATTCTTCACTTCCTGTCTTGTTCTAGCTGGCATTGCTCAGTGCCATTAGACAGCTGTCAAATTCCACACAAGTAATGACTGGATTTCAATAATAAGTGAAGTTATTCCTGTTAGCACTACAGTGTTTAAAGTACCTGAGGATCCTTACAAAGGAAAAATGCTATCAGGGTAGGAATAACGACGAGATTTAAACGGTGGTAACAGAAGCACACACAAATAGCATAAACACTTCCCCTCAGTACCTACAATTCTCTGAAGATGCAAAATTTTGCTGAAGCTTAAATGTGTCCAAATTAAATTTAGACAAGGACCTGAAAAGTAATTTACTTTATAATAACGATGTAATTTACACCTGTAACTCCTACTGACATGCGCCACTACCTACTGTGGTGTGTTTGTCAGCACAGACCAATTACTGGTATGCTGAAGTTTGTAGACAGAGAGCAGTGCTCAATGTGTCAGTTCAGGTCTCACAAAAATTCATGACAACCTCCTCTTCATTTTCAGCTAATGAGAGTGGCCAACCACTATTCAAACAAACCCAAAAAATAAAAATGTGAAATTTGGTCAGAATTTGCATATTTCACCCTTTTTACTTTTTGAAACTGAATTTTCCATTGGCCCAGGTTCACTCAAAATTGGTCCCAAATTCACCTGAAAAATTCATTAACTTTCTGAATTCACTGAGATAAGCTTTGAACTTATGTCGTTTTGGGGGAAATGAAGGTTTAATGGAGCTTGGTTAAGGAAACAGTTACATTCCAACATCATTTACAAATCCCTTTTCTAATGACTGGGTGGGAGCCCCCACTGCTATGTCCATAGGTCAAGTAATTCTGCCATGACAATTCATCAGATATTGCAATACAACACCTGTATCAAAGAGCAGTTTTCAGGAATTTGGGACTGTAACAGCACTGCGAGCTAGGTTTCCAGAACAAAATTCAGTCACATCTGGCAGTCCTATCATGCATCCTCCTAACCCAGCTGGATCCTCATGTATCCACTGGACTGAAACGAAGGCCTGCAACTGCTCCTCACAGTCATCACTAGCAGCTTCTCTGGATCCAAATGGAGGAAGAGAAGGAGACAGCATCAGCAGTTAACAGTGGCAGCAGCTGGCAAGGACAGAAGGCAAAGGAAGAGACAGAATACTGGCCCCAGATTCTCCCACCCAGCTACTCTCTTCACACAGATGACTGCAAATACCCATAGCTTAGGACCCAGTGTCCCGCACCCATAAGCAGTCACCTGCGCCAAATCCAGGTACCCACCCATCCCAGACACTTCAGCAACCTTAGCATCTTTCAGGCATCCCAACAACCCCATACCTCCACCCATCAAAGCCCCCACTGCCATGTCAATGCACTAACGCCACTACTTCCCCCACACACCCTGCCCCAGGTAATCAGTGATTTATGTCATTCATGAGAAATGTCACAAACAGAGCTGCACACACCTTGGCAGCTGTCAGGCTGATAGGTATGTTTTCTCTCCTGAGTTTGAATTTCTTGTAGGTGACAAAAGGAAATTTCACTTCCTGCAATAAAAAGAAATCTGGCCTAGTGTTTATTGTCCAATAGGATGCAGTCCGGGGGGCAGACAGGAGGAAAGATCACCGGTTAGGAGGAGGAATGGAATAGCAGGCAGCGAGAAAAACTGAGGTTGAAATCAAAGAGAGGAGGACAAATGGGATGCAAGATATTGTAAATTGAACCTCAGGAAAGTATGACACAGTGTCAAAGAGTCTTCCAAGAAAAGTGGTGACAAGCCCATCATTTGAGACATTTAAAATTCAACCTCTAAAACACGACTGTGCTGTAGTAAATCGCCCTGCACAAGCATAAGATAAAATTACATCACCAACTAGGGCTTTTCCATTTCTAACTTCTAAAATCCTATTTGGAGCAGAAATTACCATTAAGTATTTTCAACACATCCAAATTTTACTCAGCTTCACTCTATGCGACTAAAAATAAGTGAAGTACAATTCTCTGCTGCAGTAGCAGAAAATTCACACCCCAAACAAGTACCAAAAATTACAGACAGACAATGTTTTAACTAAACATTTTGAATTATCTTTTTTGGGCACACAATGATGAAATGTATAATACCCAAGTCTGAACTTGCCAAAAGAATCACTTAAAATACACCTAGCGAACTGAAAAAGACAAAACCAAAAGAACACCTATAAAGTGATTTTAGGAATTCTATTTAAAAAAGAAAGAGTGTTCCCCCTCATTTTTTCCATTTCAATTATGTTCAAAATGCAATAAATCCATGACTTTTAAAATCTAATCCAGTCAGCACCAAACCTAAAGTCAAGAAAATTGTATTTTTAAAAAATAAGTATTTAGAACAATTATTTCATTATTTTAAACTGAGAGACATTAATTCTATTATACAGGTTACACGTATGCCGTTATCCAAACTTGTTGCTGACTGTCAAAACTAGCAAACAGTACCAAAGCTAACATAAAGTTTTAAATTAATTATGTATGCTGAACTTGGTCGTACCAGTCTTTCTTTCACAAACATTTTAATCTATCCTTGATCAACATATTTTAATGAACTAATGGCAAATATTTTTCCCCAGAGTATTTTCACTTTCCAGTTTTTTGGACCCATTATCTTACAAAAACTTAGATAAGTCAAAATACCATCTTAAAACTTTTTGTCAGGTGGTACATGACGTAGTGCCAACAGGATAATGAAATCATTTTAAAGATAGTTTTAGATAATACAAAATCTTAGGGCTAGATTCTTCTCTCCATTATAGTGGGGATAAATCTGTGCTAACTCCATTAACCTTAATTGAGTTACTCCACATTTTCCAAATGGCAAATTTCCTCACGGTAGGAAACAAACAGTAGAAAAATCAGACAACTTTCAACAGCCAAAACTGTCCTGTCACTCAAATATAGTTCTATAAGCAGAGCTACAATAGTCCTACTGCCAGCTAATCTCCATTACCCAATCTGTTCTTTATTTAGTAAAATTACTGCATTTAGTTGAATGGTAACAGTATTTACATACTGGCTTATGAGCCACTGAGATACTTTTCAAGTCAATAAAATAAGAAAGTAGGCTATGGTTTTATTGCAACAAGGAAATGGGATTGTTCATGAGAAAACAATGCAAAAGTGGTATTACTGCTCTTATGCTACAAGTGTTTAAAATTAAACGATTGTTTTTTGTTTCTTGCCCCCCACATGGATGGTTCATAGTACATCTCATTTACCCAATGAGCAAATCAATAGTCCTAAATCCAGAACAGCACTCAGTATGAGAAAAGTGTTCTGAAAATTTGAAGAGAATACGCAAAACTTGAAAATTCAAAGGTCACACACTAACGTGGCAAATGTTGTTATGTCAGAAGTATTCTGTTTAGAACATCTGAAACATTGGCTAAAGTGTGGTACTGGCTATGGAACCATAGGATGAAGGACTGACGCCACTGTCAACTGATGTTATAATCAAATTAGTTTCAGCAGTCCAAAAATAAATAAATAAATAAATAAATAAAAATCAGGAAATAATTAGTCTCACCTGAAGACAACAAAGACCCAAGTGATTGGGAAATGCAAGCAGACACTCAGTAATTGAACAGGAAGGCATCAGGAAAACACATGCTATGTGAGTATAACTTTCTGTTTACAAAAGTATGGTAATCAACACCAAAAGCATGTAACACCGTGTCCTCCAACAACATGAACGTTGCCTTTAAAGTATTCAGCTTTCCTAACTACATATATGACAAATGCATTGAGGGACATGAAGAGGAAATTACTAAACACTTTCTGGCCCTCCTCTCAGGTGAGGATGAACTACTTTCCCCCTACTTACTGACACTGCAAAAAACAGTAATGGCCCGGAAAAGAAAAAAATATTTTGCTCTCTAGCCCTACCTCTAACAGACTGGGGAAGATACTGCAGGACAGTGTAACAGACACCCCAAGGCAGCTCTTGGAAAATGATTGAGGCTGACTCACATGCTACTGATAACAAAAGGTGAGAGCAAAGCCTAGAGAACAAGAACTTGGCTCCTGAGATCAGGATACCTGATGTAAAAAATGGTAATGCAACATTTAAGTTTGATGGAATAACAGAAACCCCAATCCAAAATGTATCATCATTTTTTCCAAATATGTTCATTTTTTGAAGGAGGTAATAAAACTGAGGGTCTTAGACTGGTGTGTCGAGCACTTCCTGATTGGCCACAAACAGCTGGCTGGGTCACATGATGCTAGCTTCTCCTTGTTTCCAGATGCTCAATCATTCATATATTATATATTGCTAAAAATACTCCTCTAATAATTACTTTACCATGTAAGCAACTGCTATAGTTGCCTTAAGAATATTATATGACTGCAGCTGAAAGTGGGAGTAGTATATGCAATTGTGACTAGGGTGCGCAAAGTAGTCAATGATACATGGTACATGTTATGAAGACATCTAAGAATATCCGTAATCAAAACACTTACGGATTAGGGTTCACCCTAACAGAAAACTACTGCCCTTAGGTAAAAATAAAACAACTAGAGTAGGTGACAATATCTTTATTTGGGAATATCGGGCTTTTTATCTGACTTTGGCCACTTTTTCAACCTAGAGTGTCATTATTCTTTTACAATTACTTACACTTACACACACACACACAGTAAACAATTGTGTAACACTACTTGCTTTGTAAATATTTTGATATCTAAAAGTACAATATAAGAATTGTTATAATAAACACTCACCCACTAGAACAGTGTTATCAAAAATAAAAATAAAATAAAGTTATTTAGGGATCTGACATAGAATATTAGGGTTGGAAGGGACCTCAGGAGGTCATCTAGTCCAACCTTCTGGTTAGAGCAGGATCAACTAAATCATCCCAGCCAAGCCTGTATCAAGGCGGGCCTTGATATGTTTGTGGTATTGAGAGATACAGTATTTCAAAGGTTACAGTAATTAAAGCTGCATTTAAGAATCCAATCTCTCACCATCTTTTTCTTTCCTAGATCTCATCCACTATCCTTTTCTTTAATTCTTTATTTTCTCCAATTACCTGCTAAGAATAGCCAGTTTAGCTGTATGGCATTGAATACAGCTTTGCAATGGAAGTAGAGACTAAAATAGATGATACAGAACAAATATTTCTGGTGTCTTAAATTTATTGATTTAAAAATCAAAGAATGCTTTTCTGGGTACCAATTCTGCAAAACAGATCTGCATGTGTGTCTGGACTGCCTGCATGGAGCAAATTGCAGGATAAGCCCCTAAAAGATCAGTTCATTTGCTGATCTTTATACCCCTACACGATTGGAATTTATCAGTGTTAAAGGCTATTCTTTTTACCTGTACTATTCACACATTATGAGATCAACTCAATTTCAAGAAAATTTAATATATTCCTTTTATATGAAAAAAAGCATAAAAATCAATCTTGGGAATCTTAAAAATAAGTAAATAAACAAATAAATCACAAGTCAACAAGGGGGTCAATTTCACCCCATGTCTCCATCTAGGTCCTGCTTTCAACAAGGCTAAACATGTTAATTACACTACTGTGGCATTTTCCTGAAAAGTTACAGACCTTCATGTTTCAAATATTAGAAAGGCATAATCACTTACTGGCTAGGTCAAGTTATATTCAATACTGTAATTTATGCAACATTAATACCAAGTGCCAGCTCCAATTTTCTTACTGTTCGCCATCTAGGAGCAGCCTTGTGTTTTCTGCCAATACCATTACATCATCCCTAAACCCAAACTTCTTCCTTCTTCAGATCATTGCTCTCCCTCCCCATGCATAAGCAATTATTGTCCCTAAAAAGCAGACATTCTCTTCGATGTTAAAGACTCTAAAGACAATTTCCAGGAGCTTTTGGGATTGCATTGCTGCATGGATGCCTCCATCACTGACCTTCGATTTTTCATTCAGACTGTTACATAACCCAGTGCTTTCATGCAGCGTGTGTGTGTGTTTAACCCCCCCCCTCCCTTATTTAATGCTACACAAGGGAGAAGAGGGACTTATGAGTCAGCAGGTTAGCGGTATCAAAGCCTAAATGATTCAGGATCTCGAACACATCACCCCCATCATCAGGAATATTGCCTTCTCCTCCTTTTCATACACACCTAAGTTACTAGTAGTCAGTCCCCTGTTACATCATTTATAAGGTCTAAAAGTAGCAAAATTTGCAAGGCTATTCTGAAGGCTGTTATTTTCCCCCAAATCCCCATGTGCCATCAATGACAATTAAAGCAGATGGAAGCACATAGAGTGGAGGCCAAGAGGGACATAGGAAGGGGAGGTTGCATAACAGCTACAAACTACCTCAGCTTTGAAAACATTCAGAAAACTCCTCAACGTATTAAGGGAATTTTCTCCAGTGTTTCTGATTAACCTTGTTACATAACCGGCTTGCATTCCAAATCCGCTGTCTCAAGCTCTAAATATATTCTTTGCAGCCAAAAGCTTTCTGCACACACAAAAACCTTCCCCATCCTCCCGTCTTCTCCAGAGCCAGCTCTTCCTCGCCTCCCCCCGCATTTGCATAACTGCGCGGTCATTATTCGGAAATTGCCTCTAATTAAATGTTTCAGCGTGTGTCATCTTGCTGGCTTTTACTGTACTCGGATTCCCTGAGTGGGAAGCTGCCTGGAAAGGGGGGCGTGGCCAAAATGGGAAAAATACTGTAAAACACAAGCCAACACATGATCAGCCATATTCCAAACAACAACAAGGAAATCGTGCACTCCAGGAGACATCGTTTCCCCCCCCCCGGCCGCAGCACCTGAAAATGTTCCCCGGCTCCCTGCCATCAGCTGGCATAGGACGCTGGAGCCCTGTGTGCGCCAGCCTGTCATTTCTTTAACCCAGCAGCCCATGCATGTATTTATTTCATCCCCCCCATCACCCAGCGGTCCTGTCGAGTCAGTTTCCCCCCGAGCGAGAGCAGCGACCCAGCCAGTCCTGACAGCGGGAACTGAACCCGCCTTTACCCCCCTCGCCTTTCGGGGAAGGGGGGACGGCCCATGGATTGAAAGCCCCCCGCCTGTCCCCGTGCAAGGGCAGACGGGGCAGGTCTCCCGCAGCGAGCAGCCGGCTCCGGGGAAGGGCAGCGGAGTTCCAGAGGAGCGGGCAGGTGACGCGGGGAGCAGCGCGGGACTCTCACGGCCCGCGCCCGGTTCCCGCTGCCCCGTGCACCGCACGTGCGGCGCGTCCCGTGAGAACGCGGGTGTCAGCCTCCAACCGCAATTAACGCGGCCCCCCCCACCCGCGCGCAGTGCCTTGTACCCGGGGGGGCACAGCCCGGCGCGGAGAAAGTCCCCGAGTCGGGCGCCTCCCAGACACGCCGACTTCGGGGCGGCCTGTGCGTGTCTGAACGCCCGGAGACACCGCGCCGGGGGGGTGGGGGGGGGTCGGTCGCCAGCGGGCAACCGCGATCCCGCCAAAGCCGATGGGAGCGACCCCAGCAAGACACAGAGCGCCCCCCCTTCCCGCAACCGCCCCGCACGGCCGCCGCGACCCGGCGCAGCCCTCAAAGTTACTTTCCTTGGCCCCCGGCCCGGCCGCGGGGTTCGCGTCCCGCGGGTCGCCTCAGGGGCCCGGCCCCGCTCGGGCAGTTTGCGGGCGATGCGCGGGAAGAGGAGAGCCCCCCCCCAGCCCCCCCGCTCCTGTCCCCGCGGGGAAAAGTTGGCCCGGCGCGGGGAGTTGCGGGGCGCGCGTGGGCACGGCCGCTCCCCCCTCCCCGCGCTCGCACCGCTGCGTTTCGCCCCCCCCCCCGGCCCCCTACCTCTGCCGCCGCCGGGGTAGCTCTGCCTGCGGGCCGGGGCCGGAGCCGGCGCGTCGCCTTTGCGGGCCGGCTCCAGGTCGCGCCGGCTGCCCGCGGCCGGCTCGGGGACGCTGCTGCCCGGCTCGCTGGCGGCGGGCTCGGGGGCTGCCGGAGCGGACTCCATGTTTTTCCCGCTGTCGACGGCTCGGAGATGGCGAGCTCCTGCGCTCCCTCTAGCTCCCGTGCGCGGCGCGACTCTATGGTCGGCGGCGCGGCGCGGCGGGGCAGGCGGCGGAGCCGAGCGGAGCCGGGAGACGGCGCGCCGGGCGCTCGGAGCCGGGCTGTGGCCACGGGCAGCGCTAGCGAGAGCCCCGCGTCCCTCCGCCCTCGCCTCCCCGCGGGGCGCCGGCTGCCCGGCCCCGCACGCGCGCGGGGGGCGAGGGGGGGTGTGTGCGCGCGGGGGGCGAGGGGAGGTGCGGGGTGTGTGTGCGCGCGGGGGGTGAGGGGAGGTGCGGGGTGTGTGTGCGCGCGGGCGGTGAGGGGTGGGGGTGTGCGCGCGCGGGGGGGGGGGCGAGGGGTGGGGGTGGGTGCAGGGGGGTGCGCGTGAGGGGGACGAGGGGTGTGTGTGCAGGTGTGTGCGCGCGCGTGCAGGGGGCGAGGGGGGTGGGGGGGAAGCTCTCGGTGCACAGCCAACGGGGACATGCCCAGGCCAAGCTGGCGGCTGGCCACATCCCGCAGCACAGGGGGCCGCTGCACGTGCCCACCCCCCAGGGGGCTGGGTGAGGAACAGCCCAAGGTAGAGCGGGCCAGGGAAGGGGAGAGCCAGGGTTGGGCACTGAGCGCTCTTCCCGCCTAGCCCGAGACTGGGGTTCCCACCGCTGCCAGGGGAGGGGGAACGGAACCACAGCCCTGGACCCAGAGTGCCCAGGGACACCTTCAGGATCCTCCTGAACAGGGCCACTAGCCACTCCCTTGGGCCCTCCCCTCTGCAGTTAGGAAAAGCCAGCACCAAGGCCAGACCGCTTTCCCTGGGCAGGTGCTAGGGGAGCAGGGCCTGCCAGGTGTCCCAACTTGGGAGAGACTCACTCATTTCACAGCCCTGTCACATGTCTGCAGAGCAGGCAAAATCTCCCAAGTCCTGGCCCTGTGGTTGTCTCACACATACCAGGTCAAGACACTGCCCCATGAAATACCCTTTGGCCTAGAGGAAGCTGCATAGGGCTGGGAGCCAGAAGACCATGAGTTACGGTCTCATTTCCAGTGAGTGATGTAAAATATATTTCTACTGCTCTTCACAACCTTCATTACTGACCACAGCCTCATATTCCCCACATCCCAGAAAACAGACAACTGTCATTCACCCTCTTTTACAGCACGTTCACACAAGTTTTACCAAGCCAGGCTAGCCAGAATTGGGAACAAAACACACCTCGAATATAAGAAAGGCAAATCTCAGCCAAACTGCCTTTCAGACTGAAAGTACCAAAGCTGAGTGCTTGGCTATCCTGTTTGTAAGCACTACTCCAACCACTACACCACACCCTGCATTAGAGCCAGGAGAAGAACCCACAAATCCCCACAGCCAGCATTCCACAGCTGTCTCACAAGCAGATGTGTAACATACTGTAGGACATCTTCAGTTCTAGGGCCTCATTCATAAATCAGATAACATTCGATTCCACTACTGGTTTTTCCTTTTGCTCACATGTAAATATCTTGGGTGCAGATCAGAAGGTCCTGGGTTTAAACCTGCTCTACCCAGAAAAAAAAACTGTATCCCAATGCAAACATACAATGGGGCTGAAATGAGATTGTAGAGTATGTTAGAAGGAGAATGAGAGCATCATAAGAAAGCTCTGTCCTTGTGCCCCAAGAAGGCATAAATTCCAGAAGGTCAGAACTTGACTTAGTGACCTTACCTTTCATTGACCCTTTCACTTTCATTGCCAAGTGAAAGGTTATAAAGCTTTTCACTTGCACCAACAGTCTGAGGCCAGCCCAGCCAAATAGGGATCAGAAGTTGTTCCCATCTAATGGATGTTTGGTGGCCCCTTTATTATGTAAGGTTAGTGGGTTTGAGTTACAGCTAAGTGCATTGGGGTCCCTCATACTCCCCACTGCAAAACAGCACCAACAAAAACCCTCCACAGCCTTCAACTCCGATGTTGAGAAAGGGAGGAGGAAACCTTCCAGCTGCACCTCTGATGCACCCTTGACCCCAGCTGTCTCCCTCCACCTCTAAAATCCCTCTTTTTCAAAACCTCCCCCAAATTCTCCTCAACACATGCTCTCCATGCAGTGTGTGTCAGGCAGGGCAAGTGAATGGGGCTGTGTGCTCTGGAGCTGCACTAAAGGGCCAGCGTTTGGAAGGGAGTGAAAAGATGTGGTTTGTGGGGGGCAAGGCTCCTACATGCTCCCCCCCATCTCCACCCTGGATGTGACGTCACAAATGTTGCTTTTGTGCGGTGGCTATGTTGCTGTCACTGGTAGTGGACAATTCAGGAAAAGTGTTCCCAGGAGAAATGTTGCTCGAAAGAGGTGGTTGCTCTTAGAAGGTGTTGCTGCAAACAAACATCTACTGTGCATATATATATGCACCTGCAGAGATTGAATACACTCATCCTATTTATGCATAAATATTTTTATGTAGCTTTTGTTTTTTCTGCTTGCAAAACTGAACAAATTATAAAGTTAGTGTTTGTTTTATTGAGAGAGAAAAAAAGAGAGCGAGACATTGAAGACTATGGTAGGACAATGTTCAGTAGGGTTTGTTTGTTGTAAAGTGAGAGTTTCTTCAAAAACTAAACATTATAAAGGAAAATAGACCAGAGAAGAAAGTGCAAGTGTTCATAACAGGGATTAAATCAATGCACAAGAGAGATCATCTCTCCTCTGTAATTCACGAGGAGCAGGAATCAGCTAAGGCAGGGCTAGAGGGAGCCTAAAATAATACAGTTCAAAAGGCACTCTCTCTCTTTACTGGAATGTTTCAGTAACAAACATACAACAAATGGACAAAGCAGCCCTGCTTCTCAGTGAAAACAGAAAACAAAGCCTCTGGAGAACCTAAACTCAGTGTCAGAGAAACAATAGCAGCAGGAGCTTCCTCATGTTTTATATAATTAGGGAGAAACAACCATTACTGCAGTCAGACTATGGGGCATTATGTCAGGGGCACTGAAACAGATTATTGCTCAAATTAGCTCCCTAACTAGGCAGCTACCAAGCAGCCCTTGTAGATCTTGCATGGAACAAACAAGCAAACAGCTGAGCCTGCTTCGCTACCACACACACAAGTTCAGTGGGATCCATCTCCCCTCATCCCCAGGAACCCACTTAGACACCATTTTCATGCTGCGACATCTTCTCTGACCAATTTTGTGATTATCCAAGTGGAGTTGGCTGCAACCTCCATCATTCTCTTGGAAAGGCTTGAGCTACAGCCAAATATCCTTAAACAAAGCAAAGACCTGAAGAAAGGAAGGGCTAAATTTTAGGCTGACATTACACCAGCAGGACCAGTATGATTTCCTGAAGATCAGTGAAAATAATTAGAACAATAAAAAAGCCTGTTTTGCTATCTCACATAAGTCCCTCTACCAATAGTACCAGCAGCATGGGATTTTCAATGACTGAAAGAAAAGGAGTATTAGGAAAGAAGCAAAGGTGGCAAGAGGAGAAATGGATCTGAAGCAGGAGAAGAATGTAGGTACAGTATTCTAATAAACATTGACACTGCAACATTCCCCCACAACTTCAATCATGGTAAGGTCAAATGTCCAGCCAGATTTAAATATAGTGATGTAACTAGAGCTGGACAGAAATTTTCCACAAAAACAATATTTTTTCAGAAAGTGCCGATTTGCTGAAGCAAAATGTTTGGCCAGATCTATTACAGATTCCATGAAACTTTAGCAAAAACACAAGCAGGTTTCCACTGAGGTTCCTAGGGTCTCCAGTTCTGTCAGGGAGCCTTTCAGCCCCTGGATTCCTGGCTGATGCCATAGATTTCCTTTTGGGAACACCACTTTTCTGTTTCCAAAAACAAAATTTTCAAGGGTCTTCAGTTTATGAGAAATTTCAGGTAAATTGGCTTTCATCCAGATTCAGAACAAAAGCAAACTGCAAAATATCAAAATGTTTTGTGAGCCTAAACTCCCAAGTGTCAGACAGCTCTAGATACATTAATTATCATAAGGCCCGCAGTCAACCACAGACCTGTGTGACTTATAGAGCTCCAGGTAGTCTGGCTCACCCACAATATACCATATGCTAAGCCTCAAGCCACCCCCAGTTCTCTATCCATAGTCCTTTCAGATACTAATGCAGCTGACTAATGCAGCCATTTAAATCTTTCACTTTAAGGAAAGCCACCCTACAGTACCTCCACACACCAACATGCCAGCTACGGCAGTGTTTCCCAGCTCCCTTCTGTGGTCCCACTGGACTCCAGTGACATCAGGCCATAGCAAAGGGTGGGTTAGCCATCCTCGTCCTTTTCTCTGCTTTGGGACCTGCTCATTGGCTGCACCCTATTAGCTTCCTAGTGCATATCAGGAAGTGGGTCACCACAAACTGCAAAGTCAAACAGAAGAAAAGGAGGTCTCCGTGATGTGACAAGGGTTGCGGGAAAGGAATTAGATGGCAGGGAAGGTGTGGGAGAGTAGTGGATGCTCAGGAGAAGCTAATTTCAGTCATCGATGGAAAGAGACCTGTGATGGGTCTTCAGATGAGTCAGTTCATATGGAGTCAATATTTGAATTTCTCTTGGCAGTACTAAGAACATACTTACTTTTATATCATTCTTTGCTGCCATATCCTCAGGTGTGTATTTCATGATTTATATAACTTAATTGAAATTGTTTTGCTGGTTACTGTTGGCATTGCAATTACAACAGCAGACATGGCTTCTACTTGAAATACCTGCTACCTGTCTGTACCTGAAGACAACTGTCTGTAATTTACCCAGCCCACTAATCTCTAGCAAAATATGCTGGTTACATGTCTGGAACCCAAACTGCCTGAACATTTGGCAGTAATTAAATCAAACACTGCTTTAGCAGAATTTTAAACATCTGCTCTAGGATAAAGGAGAAACAACTAAGAAATAAAAGGAGAGCAATGTGAAGGGACAAAGAGAAGCATTGTGACTAAATTATTAAAGTCTCTTCATTCGTATTTGTAACTATATATGCACACATGAATGTAACATAAAATATAATTTATACAATAATGGGTGCTCTTCCCTCAGCCTCTAAATGAAGCAGAAGTGTGTGCTGCTGGCCTCAAATATAGCTCAGCAGAAGTCCCTGAATAGATTCTTTTGTGGAGTAGTCTCCTCTGTGCTCTGCAAACTCACAATATAAACTACTAGCCTTTCTTCCACAAGCTCATTACTGAATGAACCACTCCTTTCACTTCCCTCTCCTGCAGTTTGGAGTTGGAGCCTTACTGGATTCCCTATCTATTTCTGAAAATGACTGAAACATAATATGTAAAACCAATTAGTTCTTCAGCACTCATCTATACGCTAGTGACCATGTTCACATTCCATATCTCCTGATGTAAAGGGTGAATAGTAACAGCACAAACATATTTCTAACCACCCAAAAGCCTTTCTTACTTTAGTAAGGCAAATGGCACAGTGATCGCTATCTCTTGTAGTTGGCTTTCTCAATACCTTTTCTTTCACTGCTGTTTTCCTGCAATTTGTTAGTAAAATTACTGAATACCTTCCTGTAGCAATCTGAGCGGCTTTATAAGGTTTTGTACAATTGCAGACAAGCCTCTCCCTCCCACAAAGTTGAGCTAACTGAATTTTGAAGAGTAATACTCCTTTTGTCAAACCTATCCAAACTATCTGACGAACCAAGAGAGGCATGGAAGAGAAAATTTCCAAGGATGAATTTTTCCTTCCTAGAAGACCTAGTGAAGACCAGAAAAAGACAGGCCACTTCTAAAGGTTTCAGAGATCAGACTCTATTCAAGTTTTTGTTGTTGTTATTGTTTGTTTTTAATTAAATCCCTTTCATATATGTTAATTTTAACACATTGACTAGCCATTTCCCCAAATGCAATGTTATGTAATTTAAATAATTAGCCTACCCATTAAGTCTGAATGGTAATTAGCATCTTTTGTACAATGATGTTTTTCAAAATATAGTTGGGTTAGCAAACTTTTGCGGGGATTTAAAGCAATATAAGAAAAGTAGCAGCATTGTCAGAAAAAGAGTTCTTAGAATTACCTATACATACATTGTTCCAACTGTACTGCTTATCATGTTCCCGTTGCCAGTGATATCCCTCCTAAATATCTTATTGGAGAGTCAGTATGTTCCAAGTTACTTTTTCTTTGTGCTTAAATCGTCGTTCACACTGAGATCTCAGATTGGCTATCTGCACTCAGATGGAGAGCGATGCCATGTCAATAACTCCACCCCGGGCCCAACCATCAGCCTTAAAAACCCCTCCCCTCCTACTCCCCTTCCTCAAAAAATGTACCTGAAGTCACAACCCTGTAGTACTCTGGCAGAGGGGCTTTTATGGGTTCCTATGGGAGAGGAGAATGATGTTGAGGAGGCAAGCCCGTTCTCTTCATTAACAGTACTTTGTCTTTCAGCTGGCCTAAAACTTTAGAAATTGCATCCCTAGTGTCTGAACCAAAAAATTACACTCCCCATTAGTCTCTTCAGCCCAAGCACAAACCCGAGTTGTTAGCATTTAGATTAGCATTAAAATTGAATTATGTCACAAAGGCAGAGCTGAAAGCTGCAATTTTAATTAATTATTCAGCTTTTACATAATATTGGGCTTAATATAGTTTATTTAACATTGTAAAATATTTTTATGTGAAAATAAAAGAAGGAAGCTATTCACTGTGTGCAAAGGTCATCTAGCACGGCCAAAGTTATTGAACATGTATGTTTCACATTCTATTTAATTCTTAGAAAACTTAGCATCATGCAATACAAAACCAGAGTTAGGCAGCAAGGTTAGAGCCAGGAAGACTGCATCTTGTTACATTTACTCTGGCGATAAACACATATATTCTTACTTAGTGAGATGCCAAAGTCAAGCAACCAGGCTTCGTTATTTGAGTGATCATCTGATTATTTTTGCTCTAGTTTCACACAGCTGACACTAGCTAAAGCGTGCAATCAGGTCTTGTTACCAGGCTGTCAGGTGGTTAGAAAACTTTTGTGGGGGTGGGGAAGAGGCTCTGAACTGGGAGTTCTTCACGTACTGACAATCTAACAGACCTGAAGGCAGTGTGGGGACTCAATCTTTCAGTGTATTACCTATATAAGATACTACTGATGTCAGGGTTCCTTGTGTTTGTTACATTTAGAAGATAAATACATTTCAGACATGTTCCGAGTCTGAAGCATCAGGAAGCAAGCACGTGCATGCTCACACACGCGTGCACACTTGCAAGGAGGAAGAATCACTCGTAAATATAATAATTCCAGTGTGTCAAAGGTACACAAGGCAGGAAAAGAAGGTTATTTTCTCCCATGTATAGAGATGAGTGAGAAGAAAGCAAAGACACCATGACCATATGCCACTATGACAATTATAATGGTAAGAAAACAGGCGGGATTCCTGTGATTTGTTTTTACCATGATGTTTCCTACATGCCTAGAATGTAATGAAGTATCTAATGGCTGTTAATGGCCTACATACAAAGCATCTGGTGGCTATGGTCCAATTCTCAGTGGACTTATGTCCACATCATGAAAACCAGACCCTTTACAAATATTCTCAGCGTAAGGTCCAAGTCTTTCTCCAAAATGAGGACTCAGGTACTCTTTCTTCCCAGAATTGGTTCTTCAGACCAGCTGTGGAGCAATGTGGGGATGCTTCCATTTTTGGGCTAGATCTGGCTAAACATGTGTAATAGTCACTTTAAGCCAGGTATGTGGCTCCAGGACAAATCTGGATGGGGCAAGAACTCTGCTCTAAATTAGAACAGCCCCCGAAGAGACCATTCCAGGACCAAGAGTTGGGGGAACCTAGGGAAGTTCTAGCCAAACATAATGTTGACCACATGCATCTCCTGCACCAGGGGCTGTACAAAGACACCCCTAGACAGGGGAAATCTTCTGCTGGGCCAGCTGAGCCAGCTGTAGGGACAGAGTGGGGTGAAAGACCTCGCCATACCATTGAATAAACAGCCAACTTGTACGTCTAGGGCCGTCAAGCCAACACCTATCACAACAAATGAATAAATAACAAAGAGTTTATTCCAGAATAATTTTCTAAATGACAATGAACCACAGACATCAAAGACAAAGAGAGAAAACAGACGGCAACATATCTGGTTCCTTTTCACCCCCATAACAGTCAAAGGAAAGACTCTAGGAAAGGCTTCAGGTCTAGTTTTAAATGTTTCCTAGGTTTGTTTGGGTTTTTTGTAATCATATATCAACTTTAATTTCAAGCAACTGGAGAAGGTGATAACAAAATGGCTATCATGAATTGCTCATCTGACATGGGACTCCTGTTATATCTTGAATTATGCAATTTAAATGTAAAATTAACACTGCATCTTTAAGTCTTCATTATGCTGATTCAAAGAACACAAAGTTCTCTTCAAAATTGTCAGTATGGGTTTGTCACTCCCCACTAAACAGAATTTCATTATATGCAGTAGAAAAATCTTTCCAAGAACACAGTGTCAATGCAGTTAAATAGGAAAGTTAGGTTTCATCTTTTTTTCTTCTCTAGAGGGAATCATCACTTTTCTTACAACTAAAGCTATTACTTAAAAGTACAAACAAACTGTGCAGAAAACTCCCACTAACATAGCTCAGACAGGGTACATTCTCATTTAAAAAAAAAATAATTGGCTTACAGTTTTTAGATGCAGAATAAAAAAAAACCCTTCCCTACACAGCGTTTCTTTTAGCTTACGTTTAAATATCGTGATAGAGACATTTAAGGATACCCATACAGTTGCTTTGAACTTACAAAGGAAAAGAAAGAAAGAACCACAAGGTACTCTTCCATTTGAGCTCATCACTTGTACCAGGTTACGTGCTATGCTTTTGCTAGCCTATCTTTCATACTCCATGAATCTTTCTGAGTTAGACTTCTAAACTTAGATTGCCTCTGCAATGAAGTAATTTCCCATATTCTATTTGTTTCTATAGTAGAAATGTAACTATCAATCAAAGGTACTGCAAAGCAGCTGCTCAGAGAAAACGCAAAGATAAAAAGGCAAAAAATTCTACTAAGGTGACAGCTCACTGGGTGAATTAAATTCAATTCATTACCTATCAAAAGATAGATTCTAATTTTTGCCTGTTATCATAAAGCCATAGCTTGATAAGAATAAGTTAGCCTATGGTTACATTCATAATAAAACAGCCATAGACCTAACCCCCCTACATCTTTTTTGCCATTGCTTACATAAATTCATCAGTACAGACTTCCCATTACTCACTCAAAGTAGTCAAATTTTAATTGACATTATACTGTTGTGCTGACCTTAGCATGGATGCCAGTATTTGCCCTCACCTTCAAATATCCAATAGTCTAAACAAAAAGTTAAGAAAGTTCAACAGTTGTTAAGCCATTCACTTTACACTGACATCATTTTGCCTTTCCTCACATTGTGTCATCAGTAGACTTGGCCTACTGTTCAGCCTCTCCTAAGCCCTGATGTATAGCTTCATGAGACCTTCATGTTGATGTTAAATATTCAAGTGAAGGATGAATTATAGCATAGTCACAACAATATATGAAAATTCATTTTGCATGTGATCATTGAATAATTTTCCAAGGAAAAAAGAATGTTGGCTCACTTAAACCAACTCCGTGCAAGACTTTGTTGCTTTCAATCAAATTTAGGTATAATCAATATGTACTTGCAATAACAATGGAAACCACAGATCTACTAAGAGGTTTTCAATAGTTTCATGTTGGAATATTAAGCTAAATCACAAATATTTGTTTTAAGTTAATTTGTTCATTTCCCACAGGGGGTGGTGGAGTTCTTTAGAGCTGGAAGTGTTTGAAACTGGTGAAATGCGATACACAAAAAGTTGCTGTCAGTGATTTTGCAACACTCAAAACTTGTATTTTTTTGGAATCACTGATATTTTCATTTTGAGAATATGTCACACTTTGAATTTCCAGAAAAAAAGTAGCTTTGAAATTTTGCTTTATGAAATGTGCCCACTTTTTCTATCAGTTTAAAAAAGTTTCCATTTTCAATCCCCCACGTCCAAAATAAGACAAAATGTAGTGAAGTTTTGGCAAAAAAAATCCCATTTTCAATATATCAAAACACTCAGAATAAGTAATATGCCTTTTGTTGTGAGTTTTTCTGGCCCCTCTAATTAAAACAGAGAAGAGGGAGAGTTACAAAGACTGAAGTTCTCCTGAAATTAATAGTACTAGCTAATAAATTATTCCAACTTCATGAACAAGACAAAGGGGAGTCATTTTGTGCCTGCCACCAAATTATAGTTAATATTTTTCTACTTGAAAGTGTTCTAGTGATATTCAGGAACCTTGTCTTCTGTATATAAGACCGCCCTCTTCCCCCCAATCCTGAATTTTGGGGCTTTACCACAATATAAATAAATAACTGCTGAAACACAAAATCGACTCTTGCTATTCACTGGTGCTCAAAAATGTCATCCTTGTATAATATAAAGTTTATATTCCTTCTGATCTGATCTCATATCCCTCCCCTTTCCTTGGGGAATAGACTCTTGGCCTGGGATGGTGGAATAAAAAATTCCTTATTAATTAATTTTCAGCTGGCACAAACCGCATCCTTTTTAAGTTCAGTGAGAACCATAAGTCTGTTCTCCTCATTTAACCACTTGTAATTAAAGATAAATAAATAGCTCAACTTTGCTTTTTCCCCAAATGAATCTGTTGATGATCATAGTAGGTTTTTCCACAGAACGATGGAATTAGGATGAGAATATCTTTTGTGAAGACCCGTATTCTATAAAATCTTATTCCCATGAGGAAAGGGATATTGGAATGGGTCCTAAATAGGTCATAAAATCTTTAGGAAAAATCTATTTTTGGAAAGTACATACAGAATGATTAGTGAAGAATCTGTAATAATTTTTTTAAGACTGGGCATTTTTTAAACATGTGCTCATACATTCTCTTAACATACCCTCATACTTCATTTTATGCTTGCAGGCCAACGTCCTTCTTTCTCTCTCAGTCTGGGTTTTACGTTGCCAAGCCCAAAATTAAGTGCCCTGGATTTGGCACACCCAGAAACTTGGATTTGATCATGCAGAGGCATTTCCTCTCCCAGATCAGGTACACGGACATTTGTGCGCCCCATTTGGCCATAAATAATTAATATTTGTGTGCACACACATCTGATTTTGGGTTCATGCAAATAATCTAGGTACCCAAATGTTTGAGCCCAATGGAGTTATGGTGATTTACACCAGCGGAGGACTAAGCCTTTCGTGTGTCATGTTGAATGCATGCACTGAGAACCTGCTAAGCAACTTATCCAAAAGGTTTACGTTGGTTTATACTTAAAAGGGGTCCAATCATGCACCCCTTACTTAGGCAAGATTCTCCATTGATTGAAAAAAAAAGAAAAGAGTTTTGCCTAAATAAGGAGAGAAATTCTGGACTCAGTATGGCTTAGGAGTTTATCTTTAGGGTAACGTTTTGACCAGTCTTGAGAAGATTCAGTCTTCATACAACACAAATGAATGGAACGGAACATTTTGCTAATCGTTTTAGAATGCTATATCAATATACTTGCATCCTTCTGTTGACGACTTGAATAAAACGCGTGCTTTATATTGAAATAGAAGATCATAGAAAATATTTAGATCCTTATTCAGCAATGTTCTAAACAAGTACTATGTTACTGTATGCATGTGTTGGTTTAGTTTAATAGCAGTGCTATTAGGAAACAAGCAACCTCCTGGTAAAGAGATGGAGGGGCAAAAGTAAATGACAATGCCTGCGCTATTAGCTATGAAGACATTATTTCCATGCCCCAGCCAAGTTACAAGACTTGTTTGGTCAATGCTCAGAGCAAACAGATGAAAAGTTCCACAAACACTTAAAACAGGTTCTCTCAATCTTTTTTGAACCATGCCCCAGCTTAACGTTTTTTTAGAATTACTCAGAGCCCCCCTCTTCTTCCCCAAGTCATGAGAGGGAGCCATTTCAGATTTCATTGTGGAGGTGGGGGCAACTTTCAGCAGGAGCCCAGGGGGCTGCTTAGGCTCCTGGCAGCTCTTCAATATTTACATTTTCATCTTAAAATATTCCATCTATTTTAGGAGCATAGTCTGTCCTCCACACTCCATGCTCATCCCCCATTCACCTGTCAGCACCTTCACACCCAGCAGTGCCCCCACCCCCGAGCTTCCCCCAGATCAGCTGACAGCACCTCCATCAACCCCCATAATGTCCCCAACCCCACTTGGCAGTCCCCCAGCTGCAAATGACCTGGCTGAGCCTCAGTCTGGTAGCTCTCCTTCTCTCAATCACCCATTGATGGTCCCTGCAGAGGATGGGTGAGGGGAGGCCACATGAAGAGAATTCCCCTGGAAGGCGGGGGTTCCTGTTCTACCACCTGCCCCTTTCGCCATTCAGCTGGGTCAGCACTCCCTACCACAGGTTCATGGGGAGCTCCCTCCAACCCAGAGCCGGGCTTACTCACACCACCGCTGACTAATCACAGCTTTCCTGTGGGGGCTGGGCTCTGTGAAACAACCCTGGAGTCCACTCGAAGCACAAACTACAGCCTGTCCTCCATCCTCAGGCCAGCAGGTAATCCCGGTTTGCCACGCCGCCCTAGAAAGTTTGATGCACCCCCCAACTCTGCACTCCCCTATAAATCGAAAAAGCCTCTCTCTGTCCGGACATCAGGGAGCTGCCTGTGGGAAACAGACTGACAGGCAGACAGAAACAGACACCCTCCTGGGGTTCTGAAAAAATTAGTTTCCCAGTGGGGGAAAGCTTTAAGTGAGAGAGACATGCAGGTAGGCCTTTTATTGTTTCTCTCATGTTTTGCTGTGTTCCTAAATGTTAAGATTCAACCATAGTTCAGTTTTCAGGAAGCCATCTAGTCACCTGTATTAACCACTGGTCACAAACTCCCATAGGAAAGACCCACAGGCACTCAAACCCAGTAGAGCCTACTGAGATACTGTGGATGATCCACACGGTGCTGTAAGCTTGGGTCTCTATAGGAGAATCATGGGATCAACCTCAGGAGCAGTAAGGGCATGAGGACGGACACCTATAAAGGGTCAAAGATGCAGCTGGGCCTGGTGCTGTGATACCAGGCTCTGCCAATAAGTTTTTCAGCTGTGTCAAGAGGAGCCCAATCCCATATGAAACCTACTTATTTTGGCACAAATACTCTAGTGCGCAAGTTCATAATGCACTCTCTCCATGTGTGTTCATGCACGTAGCACTGGATGGTTGAAGGGTGGTGGAAAGTCATTAAGGAAAAGGAGGTGGGGGCGTGCATGGTTGAAGCAAATCATGTTTAAATTCAAGTGAATACTCACAGTAACTTCATATGGGGGGGAGGTGGGGAGGATATTCACCCAGCTCTACTTTTATAAAGCACTTTCTCCATAAATATAGAAATTCAATAATTAACTTTCAAGCTATTCATTAAACTTCTGAAGTAGATAAATAATGAATAAGAGCCAGTTATTCATTAGAATGCAACACCTTAAAACTATCTGTTATCCCTTTTTGATGAATCTGACCCAAGGTTTCCTCTTTTACTGGAGGAGACTGAAACTGCATCTGACAGAATAATGTGCTTTAACTGTAAGGAAATTTACAGAACAAAACGAGTTTACAATCTGAATAGGAATTAAGCTACCCAACACTTGTTTAAACTCTGGCCAAACTTCCTTTAAAATGTCTTTTGCAGCATGCCAATGTTGGCCTTTGAAACCAAAGATGCCTAACCAGTATGTGGGCCTTCAGGATGTAGAATAGCCCTTTTTGAATTGTTCAGCAGTAACTTGACTGCCTGTGAATTCCATATGGACCCTGAATGGAGATGCAGAAAACAGTGGGGTTAGGGTGACCAGACAGCAAATGTGAAAAATCAGGACAGGGGGTGAGAGGTAATAGATGCCTATATAAGATTAAGCCCTGAATACTGGGACTGTCCCCATAAAATAGGGATATCTGGTCATCCTAGGTGGGGCCCCAGCTGGAACCTCTCTCCCCACCACCGCAGGCATTCATCAGTGCCATGGTTGCTTTGTAGTTGCAGAGGGTTTCTTTTTCTGTTCTTTATTTTATTTCCAATCTCACCTGAACAATGATGTCATAGCCCTTTATTCAAAGAGGTGGGGTGGATTATTGTGTCAACATTTCTGAACATAGAGTGCCACATTTAACATTTCTATTTTAGCTACACTCATTGTAGAGAAGCTGTGAAAGTTTACATCATTTGGTCACTGACTGTGTCACCACTGAAGCTAATTCTTTGCGTGCCAGAAATCATGGCAACCATATTTTAGCAGAATCCTAACACTGACAGCTCACAAGGTGGTGTACCCTTTTTCCATAAGGCATGAGCATCAAGTAGGTGTAAGTCCATACTGTCACATGTATAACCACACTAGCATCTGTTGACAAAGGTGGTAAAAAATCAAATATCTGATCACTGAAGGAAAAGCATTCTAGAGCTCAATGTATCTGGGGCTACAAAAAGGTAAGGCCATATTGTAGTCAGAGGAAATCTACAAAAAATATCAAGATAGCATGAAGTGTTGAAAAGATGAAGCTAATGAATAAAATTCTTCAATGGCCCAAGTAGTCATGCAAATTACTAGGGGAGTGCGAAGTACTGTTGGAATCATTCAGAGCTGTACATTTACAGTAGTTAAGTTTACTATGGTATTTGTCATAATTCTTACTCGAATTACAAGGGCATAAGCCAAGGTTCTAATCTGCAAGAAGAGATCGAGAGGAAAAATTGCAATTGGCCATGCAAACTTTTCACTGGCCTCTTTCTGCTCTACTTTCAGAAAGGGACTTGGTCTACAATGTGGGCAAAATTTGGCAGCAGTTGATGGAAGATACGGAAGCTATGTAAAGAACCTTGCATATCTCCCATCAACTTCCTAACTTCTACTTCTTGCGGCATGCCCACTGTGCTCCGCCGATGGGAAATGCCCTCCCATTGACACAGCATTCATCTTTTTGTGTGGATGGGATTAACGCCGACGACATCCAGATCGACTGAGCGGGTCCCCACTGCTGCTCAATCGATCCTGAAGAATCAATCCGGTGGCACCAACGGTGCCGCTGTCAATATAGACACATCCACAGCAATTTTAGAATGTGTGCACAGTCACAGATGCGCCTTAATAAAATAGCTGCTGCTGCTCCCACTGCCAGCCTCCACTAGTAACTTTAAACAGAGTATAGGGAGAAGGATCCCTACCTTTAGCTGAAAGCACCAGAAAAACTTTGTTATTTACATAGATTCACAGAAAACGCTGACAAGGACACCTATCCGTGAGCTCTCGGCAGCCTTGACGTTACTTAATAATGATACTCAAGAAGCACAGCAGCACAATGCAACATAGCCTATAACCAACAACCCAGGCAACTTCAGAGTTTATGTTGCTTCCTTCCACTTCAGCAATTCCCCACCCTTGCAATTCAGCGACTGTTCTCAAATAACTGGCTGGGGAGAGGCCTGGCAGGGGGAAGGAATTTTGCTGAAAGTCCCCAGTTCAGGAATATTACAAGCTAAGGTCTGTGTGGAGAGGGGAATTCCAAAGCTGGCATGCCCTCCTGGAGACTATACGGAGAGCAGCCCTTCTCACATATGCAGTGGGGCTTCTGCTTGCACGTAGTGCCGCTGCCGAATGTGGTGGAATGACAGTGTGAGAGAAAGAAATCTCAGGGAAGTAGAGCCTAAGCCATACACCCTCTAGTTTTCTCTTTGTAGCATTTTGGGGATCACCCAGACCACTAAGGGTTGTGTCACCACTTGCCTTGTAACTTTGGGCACCTTAATGCAATGCTGCTCTAGCTTAGAGTCCTGACACCAATACCCAGCTCACAAGCATCATGTCTCGTCCTGGCTTTCACCAGCCCAGTTACTCCTTCCAGTCCCATGTCTCCCCAAATCCATCTACCCCACATTCTGTACTACCAGACACCTGCACTTTCCCTCTATGGTTTGTTACCCCACAAAGGTGGGGAAACAGCCCCTGGTTATCAGTTCCCTTTGGCACAGACACTCTACACAGTTTGCACACCAGAGACCTGCATGGGGTAAAAATAAGCAAAAGGTTTATTTACCAGTATTGCATACTTTGCACCTCCTCCCTTGATCTGTTCTCACCCTGCCAGATTGCTTCATCAGTCTGCTGTGAGGTGGAGCTTAATGTTGCAGCACAGCTCTAAACATGTACAAATACACAGGCTCATAACCACAGTTGTCTATGTAGTTCAGAATGACCATCAACTACAGAACATGACAAGCTTTCATAAAAGACCTTACGTAACCTATTTTTTATACACAATACCATTATATACAACCAGTTGATTCAATTGCTTACTCTGCGGGAATCCAACCCTTGTTCTCCCCAGGGTGTGTCTGGTCCCTAGTTGTCACACTAACGTTAGAAACGTATGTGCAGTATCTACGGTCAGCCTAATATTACTGTGCCCTAAGCATTGGATTAAGGAGGTGCAGTCATATTTTTGGGACTGTCCAGCCAGGATAAATCAAGATGTAGCTCAAAAGTTATCAAGCTGAAGGTGCTGAGGAGCAAGAACTAGTGAATCTGCTGCCTGCCCAATTGATGTTACATTGGGGACTTGTGCTAATGAGCTGGGCTGTGTTTGAGTTGCTGTTTGACAAGTTTTCTGCTACGGAAGCACTCAAAGGGCCAAAGTGGAACTGCTGAGCTGGGATGTTACCCAACTGATGTGCTGCAACCCCCTTTTATGTTTCTGCTTAGAAGGATACTCCAGCTGCGGAGTTTCAAGGATAATTTTGAATCACTCTTGGTCTTTAAGAAGTTCTAAGAAAGTATAGGGCTATAGGGATATGGGTTGATGGATGTTTAGAGATTAGCATATTGCTTTCTATTTTATTTTACTCTACGTGTACGCTTTTAAGAAGCACTGAATTTAATTACATTTCATGAGCTCAAAGGTAGCTCTTTTTCCATATTTTAATTTAGAGTGGGTGCTTTGGATGCTTTCCGCTACTTTTTGTTAAGATGTCTCTGAAACGATGCCCTAAAAATAAAATAGCTCAAGTAATGGAGAATTTTTAACTGTTGAATATTCACAGGAGGCAAAATCTACACAAATCCTATGCACCATTTAAGACTCTGGAAGAAGAAGGTGGGATTGCAATCTGAAGAGGGATCTTAAAAACTTGTAGGAAAAATGGTGGATTTTGGTGCTCACAAAGAAGTTGTTATAATAAAAAATACAGAAAATGGAAAATAGTTTTGGAAAATCTTCTTGTGTTATGTCTCCCTGAGAGCAGTGATGGAGATGTTCTCTGTAAATAAAACCTGCAATTTTACTCGTCTCCTTTTTGGAGAAAGTATTATCTGTCTTTGCAGATAGCAAAGTTATTTATGCTTCCTTTTAACTCCGCACCTTTCTCAGTACAACCAGTAATTCTGCTCTCAGCTCCATGTATCTAAATCAGAAGTAAGTAGTTAAATTAATGGACTTATGCCAGTTTCGCGTAAATGACAACCGGCAATGCTCAGTGTGTCCACTAAGTCGCATCTTGCTGTTAATTTTGGTCAGAATATAGATCACATTATGTTTGAAAGTATCAGGGGAAAAGTTCCAATCAAGAGGGGAAAACGATTATTTTCCTAGATATTTCTCAAGCTACCCAAGCCCAAAGAAAAAGTTGATATCTTCAAAACTTCTTGTTTCTTTGCGGATTGATACTAATATTTTAATTTCTTGCCAAATTTTACTTTCTAAATCAGAAGAGGTTTTTCTTTTCTCTCATCTTGTTGATTCTAGACTGAATGGGGACAATCTCTGGCAGTAGAAGATCAGGATAAAGAATGCTGACTTAATTCATGTAAAGCTATGTTATTTGTATTACTCTTAATTGTTAGGAATGAAAACTATGATTCATTTGGGGGTGATGGTGGTAACTGTGGTTGTTTTAAAACCATGGACCAACAGTTCCAGAAGTTCCTAGGTTCCATTTCAAAAGAGGCTCCAAATTCAGTTTTGAAAATGGAATTTTGAAACTAAATTAAATAGAGTAAAATTTTCAAAAGCATCTGAATGACTTCGACTCCTCCTGTGAGTTAAACTGTATGGTAGACGGTTGTATGTGAAATAATTTTACTTTTCTGCTTGTTGTTGGGATTATGTTTTCTATTAACTTAATACAAGTTTTATTTAATAATTCTTTCAGTTCTATTCATTTCTTATTTGCTTTGGTGCAAATAACTTTATATGCATTCATTTTTATTGTGTGTAAGATTTTAATTAAATACGCTGGTTGAGGAAGAGATAAATTTTTAATTAAATACGATTGTTTTAAAATATTGTTGCAGAGCAAAGGAAGGCAGGTCAGTCACATTATGCTGAAAAGGAAAAAAGGAGAGAATCGTGTTGCTGGCAGTTCTGGAGATACAGGAATCCTTCTCCAATTAAGGCCAGGTACAAGCAAACCAGCCATGATCCTCTCACAGTTCAGATTGAACAGAGTACCAGCCACAGTCATACAGCCTAATAATCTCTCAGTAGAGACCAGGTTTTAGCAAAGTCAGAGAGATCTTCTCCATAATAAAAATCAATAAATAATATGGACTTCATTAGACACTGACCTTGCTTAGACAGCATGAATTGCAGTGCAGGGTCACTGTCAGAAGACATTCTGCACCCCTGAGAGAAGACACCAGACACAGCACCTGGTAAATGTATGGAGTGTCTAATACAGGCAGCTGGCTAAGGCTCAATTTGGGCAAGAAAATGTAGGATTTGGGAGCTTGGGGGAAAGAAACCGAAGAAACAGCAGAGATATCAGTTCCTACAACTGAGAGGAGCAAGGATACTGGTGCTTGCTTAGCTTCACAGCCAGGAGAGCGTTTTGGATTCTAGCAGCTCCGGCTGTCCAGGTAACAATGGCTGCAACGACTACTTTTAATCACAGGTGATTTGCTACAAGGTTGCAACCTTATATTCTGGCTGTGGGTCATGACACAGTTGTTGAATCTCTTTGTCACTTGGAAGACTGGATTACTGCAGTGTCGTGTACATGGGGCTACAAATTAAAAGCACTAGGAAATTGCAGCTACTGCAAAATACAGCGAGAAAAGCTTTGTTTATTTAATCAACAGCAGCTCACAAAGTCAAAAAAAAATTAACACAAAAATTCTTGTCTTGATTGTACTTAGGAAAGGTAGGGGTGTGGGAAAAGGGAGTGATTGTCACTCCTTGCATGGAGTTCTTTATACCAGACAGTCGCTACGATACCAAGTTCTACAGCACAGAGTGGAGCCTTCAAATTTTAAGCATGAATTTTGCTCTTATTTTCACTCATGTGACCATGTTGACTTTACTGTGGCTCTATCCATGCAAACGAGGCAGAATTTAGCCCCTCATGTTCCCATAGCAAATACCATGGATTTTTTTTCTAGGCTCTGATGGTGGTGACTGATCGTAAGACTTATTAGATTCTAAGACCAGAAGGCCCATTGTGATAATCTCATACGACCTACTCCATAACACCACTCACAGAGCTTCCCCAAAGTAATTTCTGTCTGAACTAGGGCAGATCTTTTAGAAAAACCTTCAATCTTAATTTTAAAATAGTCAGTGATTGAGAATTCACCACACCCTTCCGTTAATTATTCCAGTGCTTAGTAACCCGCAGGTTTAAAAATCTGCACCTTAATTCCAGTCTGAATTTGTCTAGCTTCAACTTCCAGCCTTTTGTCTTTGTTATACCTCCGTCTGCTAGATTGAAGAGCCCATGATAAGATGTTTGTTCCCCCTGTATGTACTTATAGATGGTGATCAAGTCACCCCTTAATCTTCACCGTCTTAAACTTGAGCTCCTTGCGTCTGTCATGGGCACGTGTTTAATCCTTTAATCATTCTTGTAGCTCTTATCTGGAACCTCTCCTATATATCAACATGAGATGAAAGCTAAAGTTCTCATTATCTGTGGTCATCAGCAATCCCCATGGCCTTTTCACAAGCACAGAGGACAGAAACATCTACACATTAAGGACATTTATACTGCACTTATTGTGGAATCTGAACTTACCTATTTAGTCATTGGAGTTCCAACGTCTTAATTAAACTCTGATTGGGTAAATGATTCTACTTACCCCTTCAGGAGAAACATTGTTTTGTGTCCAGAATTGTTATATATTATTGGTGTATACCAATCTAAGAATACTGTCCACCTCCATCCCTGGGGCTGCTGCATTTCAGTGATGGGTGAAGTAACTGCTCTATGTCATTTGTAATCAGTTTCTAAAGTTGTATGGTTGCTTTGGACTCTCAGATGAAAGCTGCTATATAATTTACAATTACTGGCTGATAATGTCACTAATGGTAAGCCATACTACTACTTGGAAAACAACAATTTTCCCCAAATAGGCTAAATAAATTATGTGTCTGTGACAGGATGCACATCTTAGTCCTAGATTACAAGAGATTAACTCCAGTTCAGTACTCCCCTCACATATACACTTAGAGGAACAGTGTGGTGAGGATATTCAAGGGCAAATCTCCAGTCTAGGAGCCAGTTTAGTGAGTTCACCACTCCACCTTATACAGTTTTCTGTTCACTTTTCATTACCGTATTTCACTTCATTCTTGCAGTTGCATCTGGAAGCCACAGACGGCTGCATTGTACTAGCCACTATAGACATGTGTAACCAAGATTCAGTCCCTATCCCAAAATAATTTTTTTTTTAAAGTCTTGCTCGTTACAATTGGTTTTGGTGGTTGTTGAGTCATTCCACCCGTTGATAGCCCTCCATATACTCCAAAGCTACTAAATGATTACTAACTACTGCATTTGTAACAGTTGAACCTCTAAGCGTATGTAATAAG
Source organism: Mesoclemmys tuberculata (assembly GCA_007922155.1). NCBI lineage: Eukaryota > Metazoa > Chordata > Testudines > Chelidae > Mesoclemmys > Mesoclemmys tuberculata. The sequence goes on from ML675621.1 coordinate 4,245,376, forward strand.
GTCCAGCAAACATCACTCCAATGATAATGTAGAGCTTAGGCACAAAGTTATGGGGCAGTCTCATCTTAGAATGACCTTGCTTTTTTTCCGGTTCACATTACCTCCTCACCTTATTTTTTGTACTGACGAATGTTTCTCCCTCTAATAATCTCTTTGAGAATGTATAAAAAGGTTAAAGTCTTCCTTTTAAAAAAAAGAAACCTCAATATTTGTCATTTAAAACAAGCTGTGAAGTATAAAATTAGTAATTTTACTAACATTTTTAAGAAGTCATCACTATCTCCACTATTTTTAATAATATAAAGTGGGCTATTTAAGGACATACTTGCTTTAAATTATCCACTTAACTTGACTGGCATTTGGTGGATTTTTAACACCTCAATTTTTACATATATATACAAGAAATAATGTATGCACTCTTGCTGCTTAAAACTGTTTGGAGGCTAAAACGATAGGTATGGTAAAGAAAGTAACAATGAAACACCTATTCAGAGAGTAAGAGAAGAGAAAAATTAATAATGTAGTTACTCGCAATTAAGAATTCACCTTATAAATAAAGCTGTGTATAAGTTTCATATCAAAACCGAAAGGCAGCGGTGTATAGTCTAGTATTGGTTATTGTTGGCTGTACTTGCTGTTGTCCTTTGTGACTGAAGATGATGCTGACTATGGTATTATATCTTGTGAGTATGACTGTGGCTAAAAAGGCTGACGTGAGAGTGGCGGTCCTTTCCGGATTGAGTGCATATGTAATTCGAAGTTAAGGAAGGGATAATTGTCTGTGCCCACTGAATCTGCCGTTGTTTATGATTCAGCATCTGTGCTTCAAAATCCAACTGGTGATTAATCTCAAACTGAGTAACCCCATCTTTGACTGCTGCTCACCAGCCTGATCTATCTGTTGCTGATAACTTCCAGCTGTCTATGTCAATGTTTCACTGCTTCATGTTATGCTTCAATGTGACCTTGAAACGTTTCTTCTGGCTGCCTCGTTTGTGGTTATTCACTTTCAGCAACCGGTTAGGCATTCTGGTATCAACCATCTTCAACACAAGACCAGCCCAATGTAACTGTGATGCATTGAGCATGGCTTCAATCCTGTGGGGCGGCTGCGTTCCAAGCTCTCATTATTGGTAACTCCATGCTGCCATTTGATGCAGAATACGGCATACAGATGTGATCAATGGAGCTAAATGGACGTTATCGAGAAGCTTGATGTGATGCCTGTAGCAAGTCCAGGTCTCACACCCCTAAAACAACTTGGATAACACTCTACCTTTCCATATGTGAAGTCTGCATGCCTGTCAGCTAAGTAGCAAATGAATCAAAATTGGGGAACGTGCTAAAGAGAGATTTTACATGCATTTGCTCTTTGGTTTGTTGTTGTTCCTCCTTGTCAACTAGAATTCATTTAGGCTCAAAGGACTTAATTTCCGTAAGTCCAGAGCACTCAGTTTCCCCACTGACACCCACAATTTTAATCAATAGGTGTCAAAATCATGCCTAAAAATATTGTGTTGGGTGTATATGAAAATGATACAGGCAAAATCTGAACTCTGGTAGGAGTCACTGACATATGCACTTCTTGGGGGACAGAGACAACTTATTGTTTTTACCCAGATCCACGTGAAACTCATTGGCTTTGGCAGTGTTTCAGAATGATTTCAGCCTGAAACTTTAAGTAGAGAATGTAACATAAAGACTGGATGCACTCCCATTTTAGTCACTGAAAACTCCCATTCACTTCAAAGGAACCCAAATGGAGTTATTAAAAAGGTTCTTCTGAACCATCTCTGTGAACTGACACCACCAAACTTGGCACGTATGACAGGGCTCTCACTCATGACTCAAGGCTGCAGTGTATTGGTTTGCTGTACACCACACGTTTTATTGGTACCCTGTTTTCCCTATAGGATTCCCCCTGCCCCACCGCTTAAGGGCTTTTTAGTTTCTCAAGGGCATGGATAACTCAGAAGACATACACGATCAAGTGGTCAGCTGTCAGGTTTCATTACAATATGAAACCATAAGTCTCCATCTTTCAAAAAATATGCACTCAACCAGGGACAGCAAGAAAACACTCATTTCAAAGGAGAACACTCATTTTATTCTCCAAGTTACCCACACGCCATCAAAATGTGTCATTCCCCCACTACTGAAAATTATATCTGTAAAACAATCACTGACATTATATGGGGTTATTTACACTAAGGGAAGGAATTATATGATATTTAAAATTTTCTGTATGACTATATTTTATTTTGCCTCTTGCACTTTGGGTCAGCATCTTATATTTGGGCCTTAGCACATGGACGTGTATGGCTTTAAGTTGTGCCAAATATTTACAAGGCCCAGCGGGATTCCTCCTCCTCCCTCTCTCCCCCGAACCCAAAGCTAGCTGATTTTCAGGTGGGTTTTGGGGTGTCACTGCAAAAAGATTATACACTAGTTATATATGGGAGTATTAGGACAGTCAAATAATTCTTTTTTTCCCCAAGTTCCCTATAAGCAGATTTCAATTCTCCCAAACGCATTAATTATCCTAAAATATTCACTGTACAATTCTGACAAAGAATCACTGGTCTAAGTGAATTGTTTATGCATAAGAGACCATTTGATATCTGAGCTGTGTTGGCTGTAGACTTCTGATCCAAAAATCTCATGTTTATGCATTCAGAGTTTGATTTTCACAAATAGTCTGCAATATTCATGTGTTGTTTTTGTGTATATTCCCGCCAGAGAACTCATCCGTAGGAAATGCATAAAATGAACAAAGCTAAAATTTAAAAATTTAAACATAGTTTTAGATTCCTTATTTTGCATAGAATTCAGCCATGTTTAACATTGGAGTTTGCTAATACATTATAAAGGTTTTTAATTTAATTTGTTGCCAAAATGAATATGATTAGTCTTTGTATATTGCTAATAAAACTGGTTTCTCCTACTCAGGAAGCATCTTTTGTGGGGCTGATTTAGGTTTCTCTGAAATCAATGGGACCTCTGCAATTAACTTTAATGGAAATACAACTAGGCCTAAAAATTAATTAAGTAATGCGTTTTCCTTCTGGTATCTTACCCATTTGCTGCTAACCCCATGTCTAGTCCTATATGATGAAGAATTCTTACTCAGAAAGATATGACCCTAAAACATCTCCAGCTGGAAACTACAAAGAATGCAACTTTTTATATATATGTAAAGTTAATATTCTGCAAAATCCTGACACTTCACAATGGAAACATTTCATGAAAGACTCAACTTCGTCTCCTGCAACTGGTCTTGACCTTGCTGCTTTTTTTCCTGATGCTGACACTGCCTGCTGTCTTTCTTCTTGATTCATTCCTGCCTGATACAGTTTCCTTGGAGAGAACTACTTCTGGGAGTGCTTAAATGCATTAATATGCAACATTTTTTCAAGGAGTCACAGTCGAAGTGCAAATGGCTAAGGAATTGCACAAATATATCCTACATCACTGTGCACGACTTACGTTACCTCATTTACATTCAATCCATTCTTAGAAAGAGAGACTGGTGTCAGTCCCGTAGCTGAGCACCCTCAGCTCCTATGGAATTAATGAGCTGAGGGCTCAGAAGGTCCAAAATGGGACCTCACTTTTTTTTTTTTTTAATAGCACCAACCTCAATCTTATGGAGCATCAAAAAACATAAGACAGCATACAATACCTAATACAAAGCACAACGAACTGCCCCGTCCCAACCCATACTCCTACATCAAAGTTAAATTCCTTGTTCTTTCCAAATTTATGATAACAAATAACCAAACTATTTCAGTGAGTTTATTCCCATCCCTAAAGGAGTGAAGCAAAACCTCGGGACAAACGTTAGTGAAAATTCAGATTCAAAACTTCTTGATTCAAGTCTACTTACTTAAAATAAACACCACATCAAGTAATTTTCCATTCCTTTAAAAAAGTTCAAGATTATGAACACTGCAAAATCTTGCCTAAAATACTCTTCAGAGAACTATAAAAAAAATAGCATTCCTTGCACTCATATCTAAGTGACTTGTGGTTTAGTTTCTTTTTCCTTGTGTAGGTTATTCATCAGCTTTGTATTTCCAAGAGTGGTAAAATTTATTATCCTTTCTATATAAGTTTGATTTGGTAAGTCAAGCACTATTTTTCACATTTCTATTTTAGAGCACCTCATACACATGCAGGTGGCTGGGATGCTCTATAATACATAACATTCTCACCACAGCCGCCTCTGACCCCATTTCTTGTTACAGGAGCAACTTGCTGGGGTGAGATTTGCTGTCTTTACATGGATAACAAACCCAGAAGAACTTTATAAAAGCACACTATAAAGTGGCTCTGTTTTCAGATTAATATAACCATCAAGAGTAAAAGCTCTGTTCCCAAGATGAAGCACTCAGGCAGCTAATGTAACTTGTACAGTAACATTAAATCTGGTTGTTAGTTGTCTTGTACTGTCTCTACCAGATAATATTTCTGAAGAAAAGTTCTTGATCTACAGATTTAATAAAAGTTTGAATAAACTGAGGCTTTAAAACTCATGAACACGTTCAGAAATGGACAAGTATCTTGGAAGAGGACGGATTGTAATCTATCATTTTAAAGGTATTAAAAATGCTGAATATTAATTAAAACTTATTTTTAACCACATCCCTACATTTCTGAGTTCCACTCAGAAGCACTGAATTACAGCAAGAAAGGTTCTTTGCTCTCTATTACCAACCAAATCACAAGCAAGAAGTACCAGAGCTTCCACATTCACTGAGTTCTCTGGGGCTGGAGAACACTCAGAAGAGAAAGAATTTTAGGGGGAATTTTGCTGACAAACTCAAAAAAAGCCCCTACGGAACACGTCCAATGCAATGCTCAGACTTGCAATATGGCCAAATTTGAGTGAATTTTTATGGGAACAACATAAGACCTCTGAGCCCAGGATGGCCCCGTATCAAATTTGAAGTTCCTGCTCCTAAGTATGGAGTGCTAGAAATTCTCAGCAATGCTGTAAGAATACACCTGGGCAAACAAATGTATGTGTCCCCTGTATCATTCTTAGAAATGGCAACCATTTTGCTGAAAGTTTGCCAGAAAGAATCTGAAGCAGATATGAGCATGGAAAATTTCAACTTTAATATTTAATGTTTGGTGAAGGTTTAAATAATCAGTTGAATAGGGTCTTATGATAGAAAGTGTAGTCAACCTTAACTTAGGCATTACTGCCAATTCTGTCTACAAACGCACACACATAGGACATACATATCTGGGGCAGGCAGCAGATCAGGTCAGGTCCATGTAAGCTACCATTTACTCATGGATTCAAAAACAGGTTTTCTAGAAGATAAATTTTTATCTTAACTGCGAGATGTTTTTTTCCTTAGCAATCATTCTTTTCTCTCTTTTCATCCTCGCTTCTTGTGTATCTTGATAGATCTTTCATCTTTCTGTGTCTATTCTTTCCTACGGACTAAGGGCTAGTCCACAGTAGTAGTGCTACATTGGCACAGCTGCACTGATGTAGCTGTGCCACTGTAGTGCATCTGGTAAAGACCCTCTGTGCCAACCGGGGAGAACTCTCCGTTAGCATACTAAAGTCACCTCCATGAGAGGAAGTAGCTATGTTGGTAGGAGTAGCTCTCCCACCAACATAGTGTTGTCCACACCGATACTGAAGTTGGTGTAACTTACGTCACCTGGGGGAAGGGGGAGGGTTATTCATACCCCTGAGCAACATAATTTATACCGAAGTAAGTGGTAGTGTACACTTGACTTAAGTGTTCACTTTTTATAGGCGTTTTTCTTCACGCTTTTCAGGTTTGGCCTTTGCCTCATCTTTAGTTCTCTCTCTTCTCGAATCCTCCTTACTAAGTTTCATCCACTGGTCCTTTCTTCCACTTTGCCCTCACACCCAGCTTGCTCAGAGCCAGGCCCGCTGACAGGGGGTAGGCAAGTGGGGCAATTGATTTAAAATGACCTGGGGGGATATGAGGATAGATATGATCCTCCTCTCCTCCACCGCTTCCCATGAGGCCCCCCACCGTTCATGCTCTCTGCCCCTCCCTTGAACCAAGCTTGTTTATTACGCACCAGGCAGGTTCCCGGGTGGCTGAGGAAGCGGTGTCTGCTACTCAACTTCCCAGATTCATCAGTAACTCTCTGGGGAGTCCAAGGGACCCGGGAAGCTGAGTAGCAGATACCACCACCTGCAGCTGCCCGGGAACCTGCTTGGCACATAACAAATAAGTAAAAACTTCCAGCAGAAGCCCCCTCACACCTCAGCCATCCCTCTCAAGGGGGGCCACTGACTGCTCCGCCCTGGGGCCCGGAACTGCTGTCAGTGGGCCTGCTCAGAGCTCTAACATAGGGTCTAGTTTGCTCTACGCATGCACAATTTGGTCTTGGTCCCCAGGCTGCCTCTTTTTCTACCTCTCCGATTACCCTTCTTGATCCCTGCCCCCTCAACTCTACCTTTAAAAATGTTTACTCAGATTCTGTAAATTTACAAAAGCTCAAATTGCTTCTAAGTTACTTATTAAGGATCAATATATCCTATTCTTCAGAGACGCTGTACAGAGAGAATGGAATATATGCTGCCTTGATTTTATGCTGTCCCATGAACGATAGCATTGGAAATACAGATTTCAATTTTAACTTCAGGCTGAAATAATACCTTGTCTACTTACTGCTGATGACAGCTCCTCTGGGGATTAGCTCTGGCCAGGCATTGCACTCTCCTCTGGCATTGTCTCTTATCGTCCTCTCACCCTGCAACCCCTCGTGCTGCAGGAATTGCAGCCTCCTGTTTGTGATGCAGCCCTCTGGCTAGGTCTCTACATTGTTATCCCTTCCGGGGGGGGGGGGGGGTTAACAAAGTCTTTCCAGAACAAATCATCCCAGGCAATCCACTGTCCTCTGTCTGGCCTATGCCACATCCCCAGTGGCTGGTAGGAGAACCCAAGCCCACCCTCTTACTCCAGATTCAGCTCAGGGGCACCCTCTAATCAGCAGCCAAGCTCTGCATTCCTATTCCTTGCTGCTTGTCCCCTAAGCCTTCCCTGATCTTCCTGGCTTCCACCCTCTCTGGATTTGCCAGCCTCCCAACTCCCTCCTCCCAGGGAGTAACTGTGGACTACTCTCTGTAGTCCCAACACACCTCCCTTCACATCACAAATGATTGCAGACTGCCTCACTGCATCCCCCTCCTGTTTCTGTCCAGCTGTGCCTCATGTCTGATTACTCAATCCCTGCTCCCTGGCTCCTCTTCTAGATGCCACCTATAAGTTAATTAGGCCTAATTTACTCTCTCGGGGCCAGTGTAGGGAGTACACCCCATCACATGCCTCCTTACTTTCCGTATGTTGGAATGCACGGTAAAATTAAAAAGCAAGCAGAACTGTGCTTACAGATTATGTAAAATGCATTGCTTGATTTATAACTATGTTTTTGCAGTTCTAACATCCATCCTTCATAGTTATTAACTTCCCAAGTCATTATCTCAGACACAGGCCCATCCTTGGCTCTTCAGGATCTCACAGGATCAATTCACTTGAATATTAGAATTTGTTGTTACATGGAAGGAGCACATGGGGAACTTGATCAAGACAACTTTAATTGCATTTTGATATCTGTAGTTGGGAGCAGAGAGCTAAACATGCCAATACACACTCAACACCAATTAATGAGATTTTTATCCATTTCCAAGTCATGGGAATTTTGGGTGTGCAAGGAACACAGGATCTTACCCTAAAATGAGAGACCTTCTCACCATCTCTGATGGTGGCCTTAGTGGATATTAAGAGTCCTATTAGACTCTTTCCCTTTGTTTTGGGCAGAGTAGAGTGTAAACCTGGACATACAATCTCTTTTACTGAGTCAGTGTAACAATCAAGGTGCTTTGTGAAATTAAGTAAGCAGAAAGGATGTGTTTAATGCCTATAGTCACTGCATTACCCTTGTCCAGCTCATTATTTGTAAGGCACTTGGGATACCCAATGGACACCATTTTTTTTCATCAATCTTTTGATGTCACACTTGGGCAGGCCTGAGTCTACCACCTTGAAACATGCTCAGGCCCAGCTCTCATTCCCCCTTCCCTCTGTGAACACACCTGTCTTCAATGTTTCAGTTTTGCTGTTGTTGTTACTTGGAAATACCCTTTCTTCCTAGGCCTGGGGAAAAACACGCAAGGGAGCACATGAGAATGATGCAAAGTGTCAAGCCAGGGCAAGCACTCTCACATGCACAAAGTAAACGAGCTGGGAAAGGCAATCATTTCTAAAAATTCTCTCTAATCTATTGCCATAATCTTAGGAGCTGCTTGTAACAATTAAAGTTACAAAAGGGTTCCAATAGAAATTTGATTTACAAGCTGATTATTCTTTTTAAGTACGAAAGATTCTACATCTACACAAATACCCTTAGAATTACATAAAAACACAAAGTAGTTATTTGAGTCAAGACTAGTCCTCAGACTATTCATCACTTTCAGACAATTAATTACGTGGCATGAATAACTTCGGTGGAGTAGGATGAATTTGCCCCTTATTCAACATAGTCAATTCTAGATTGATTTTGTTGCAATAGCTTCTCCATTATACATCAGTTACTACCAATTTTATTGAGTAATATCCACATCATTAGAGAGAGATCTCAGAGAGCAAGTAATCTTCAGTGAGATGTTTTAAGTGACCTCTGGGTCTTTGCCTTATTGGTTATACTAAATAATCATTTAGTGTTGCTGCCCATTCCTGACACCCTCAGATCAAACACGCATGTAAAATTCCAATAATAGTTCACCAAACAGTGGCCGGAGGGGTCTGATCATCATATAAGATGGAACTTACATGCTTAAAAACACTCTAAATAGTGGATGAAAAATCACATTATTAACAACAAAACATTAAAAGAAAAATTGTCAAGAAGGGGATTTTATCTGAATCATCCAGATAACAAGGATAAAAAACTGCCCAAATGCTCAGCCCAGAAGTCTGCACAGAGCAGAGGCCACCAGACCTGATTTTTTTTCTTGGCTCTGCAGCTGCTGATTCCCAAGTGAATCCTGAGAGGAACTTCCTTCCTCGCCCCAAAGGAGTTGTTCAGCAGTGAATGCTTTACACTACAGAGGGAGGAAATCCATGTCATATTCCAGCAGGGAAATTTGCGAGTCTCTAAGCAGGCAGTGCACAGAGTTTGCCTGTCTCTAATACTTATGTATAATTCTTATAGCCATATACTCCATGTAACACAAGTGCTAGCATCATACTTGGTGGATGTCCAGTCCTCGTCCAGATAAGGTTCAAGAAGATCTGATGACAAGACAGATGTACTGCTTCTCAGCTGTGAAGTTCATAGAACCGTTTTTCTTTACCAAACAGTTCTTCAGTTTGCAATCAAGTTATTTTCTCAGTAGTCAAAAATGTTTGAGATTTATGTTAGACCTTTGAGAAGTATTTCATTTCCACAGCAAGATCATCTTGCTACCATTTGAAAAGGCCATTGCCAAGCAGTTGTCATTTCCATCTCAGGAAACTTTGAAAAGGCAATTTACACTTTCATCTCTTCCTTCAGGATTAGATTACTGTATTTATTTATTGGCTGGTTTGCACAACGGGGTTCTGCACAGTCTCCAGCTGGTACAGGCTGTTGCTCCATTTCTGTTGAGAAAGTGATGATTTGAACATATTTCACTGATTGTAAAAATCTTTCCATCACTTCAACAAAGTCAACGAATAGATTCAAAAAATTCTCTGTTTACTTATAGTACAAATCATGGACACAGTCATGGTCTGGCACATTTTACCAATATTTTAAGTATTCCTTTTCCTGGTTGTATTCTATACTGTTTGATCACATCTTCTCCCTGTCCCAGAGTTTGCCTGAAAAGTGCATGAAGCAAGATCCTTTAGCTGCCATATTTTAAGTGTTAAATGCCTTCACCTCCAAGGCACCATGTGCTGCTTAAACCATATCTTCTTAAAATTAAGTTGAAATCTCTCTCTTCTTGGCAGCTCATGTTGCTAAAATTGATTTTATGATAGAAAAATCAGTACTAAGTAAAGTAACCTCTCTCTTTTTATTAGTTGTATTTTTGATAGCTTGCTTTATTAGTCTTAGCCCTCTGGACTTGGATTATTTACTGTTCTTTCTATTGTTAACCAGGATGAAACAGCCAGTTGCCTTTAACACACTGGCTTGTTCATCTAGCCTCTTGTAAATTTGAATGATCACTTCTTGGGCTTCACATTCTTTAGTTATCCAGTGTCATTTACTGCTATGAGGCATGGAACTAAGTTAGCTCAATTTATGGTGTAGAGCAATTTGTTTACCTGCCTAATATTAAATAACTACCATCCAATGTTATTGTCCCCAAACAGATGTTTTAAATCTTCTGGTTATCAAACTGAGTGATCTTTATTATTGTTTATTCTGTTAAGCGTAATAAGGCTTTCCAAAATTATATACAACTAATGAAAAGCTACTTCTACTGGATGCAATTGTACTCAAATGAGTTTAAGTATGGAATAATACCAACGATTTACTGATTTATACTGGACTAACAGAGGAGAATCAAGCCCATTCCCTGAAACACATTCCTAGCCAGGTGCTCACTGGTCTGATTCCCTGACTACGTTCTTCACAGGATGTTACCATTGATCCGTATTCCTGCAACAGCTTCCTTTCCCTCTCCTGTGTGCCAGGCTGCTAGCGGCCTCCTTAAATTGCACCTAGACTAATTTCTTTTTGTCTTATTTCCTCTCTGACACTAACAGTCTTCTACTCTTTTGTCTTCAATACCAGTTATAAATATGTATTATAAAATATTATTAAAGATATTCTTGAGGTACAGCACATGACAAACATAATACAGGCATGTCACATACCTAAAATGTCCCTCCCCTCATCCCACGTTAGTCTGTTTTTGGCTCAATGGAGCATGGTCCATGTCTTAGGATATGTCTTTACTGATAGCAGCAAATTCACCATTGTCAGATCGATTTATCCAGGTAGATTGAGCAGAAATGAAAACCTGCTCAATGGATCTGGAAGTGAAGTCAGTAAAACCACCTCCAAAAAATTTTCCTCATGGAAAATTCGACTCACCTCTACAGAAATTAGATTTTAGGAAAACAAACCCATTTTCTGAATGAAGATGGCTTGTACATAACTTGCATGACATTTTTTCATGACTTTGACGTGCAAGTAACATTTGAATACAGCAAAAAAACGCACCAAACCAAAATTTACACAATTCTAAAGAGCACCTTCGCTCCTGTACTTGGGTTTAAAAGTCACCCACTGGCAAGAAACTCTTCGTGAAGTGCATCACAAGAATCAGAGGTTAGTATTTAGATTCCAAAAAGTAGCCGGCATGTTATAAATAATTAAAATTGCAAGGATTTATCCTGAGCTTCACAACTGGATTGCATTACCTTCTGGTTATCCTTTTTTGGTAGAGAAAGGGAATACATTTTCTATAAGCCTAATTTATGTTTTCAGACTGCTCTCATGCATTTTGGAGAAATTTTAAAAAGAGAGAAGATCAATGGATGACTTTAAACAGAAGATCACCTTGTTTGAAAGTGAAGTAGAAACTGGGCTGGTGTCCAACTGTTTAACAAAATCAGCTAATACTACTGCGGCTCTGGAGATCGTGAGAGTCTTTCAAATGAAAAAGTAAATTGGGGAAACCTATCTAGGACATTTGATAAAGAATATTAGCTATTTAGAGAACTAAACAGAAAAAATGTATTAAAATAATATTAGATACTTATGAAATAATTACCTGTTGTATCTCTAAAACCCAAGACTATTAGAATTTTAAAAGAGTTGGCAGGGTAAATTCTTTCCTGCGCCAGACATCCACTCAGTGTGCAGGCAAATAGAAGAAGGGAAAGGCTTCCAATAGCTGGTTACATCTTCCGGTGTCTGAAACTAGTCTGCATTGGCCCAACAAGGAATTATGTTATCAGCGTAAGATCCCAAAAGAACCACGTGTCAGCTGAGGATCAGGAAAATGGGGCTGAGCTCTGCCCACTCATGCCTCCTCCCTCCATGCTGAGGGAATGCTTGGCTGTGCAGATAAAGTCAGAATCCAGCTTCTTTGCATCACTCAGGTAGCACAAAGTGCCAAATTGTGAGAGAGCATCTGGCCCACTGTGCAGAAGAGTTACCTCTAAACCTTAGATTTCATAGTACTGTACCTGGGTGATTTTCTGTTATTATTACAAAACATTTATATTGCACTGTATTAATGCCACATTTTATAAACTTACGTATGGTATGATCTCTGCTTCGAAGAACTTACTATCTCAAGAAAAGGCAAGAGAGGAGAACAGTTCAAAGAGGTGTGACATGAGGACTGTTAGGGATTAGAAGGGAGGAGGGTTGTTTGCAGAGGTCCCAAGAAGGAGAGAGAAGGCCATCAGAAGACAGAGGATAGTGTATTCCAGGCATGGTGGGCAGTATGGTAGGAAACAAAAAGACAAGTGTGGAAAGCTAAGATGAAGGAAGACTTGTGAGGAACCTAGAGATTGAGAACATGGGGAAACAAGGGCAGAGATCTAGGTGGGAGCAAGGTCATTTAAGGGCTTTGTTCTAAACTTTCATTTTGAAAGAAAAATGGTGTCCCCCCAATCTGATTCTCCTCTCTTACAACAAGAGACAGGTTTTATGACTGATGTTACATCTTCTTACTAGGATTCTTCATACCCATCTATTCTTATTGCACCTCTAAAGCATCATCTGAGAGCGGTGTCACATCTTGAACTAGAGGTACCTATTAAAGTTTAGGACTAAGATTTTTTAAAGGAGCCTAAAGGAGTGAGGCACCCAAGGATCGTTCAAGGTCAATGCGACTTAAGGTGCTCACTTCAGCCTCCAGGTTGTTGAATTATTTATTTCCAATAAGTTACTTTTGAGTGTAACTTATTTTCTGGTCCCAAATTGATCTTGCTTACCTCAAAATATGTTAGTCATTCCTAATTATTTACCAAAATTTTGAACAAATATCTTGCAGCTTTACTGGTTATTCATGGGGCATTCATGGAAACTTTGTGCTGCACACGTTTGACAGCTGGGTCACTGAAACTATTTAAATACGAATATGAGAAATGATGAACAACAAATGGCAAATTCTCTCTCTCTCCCATGCACAATATTGTTTATGTACAAATACAGCCATTCATACAAAGTATTTCCCATACAGTCAGATAAACATAAACCTTTTCTCACAAGTGTCCATAAACAAAAAGGGGCACATATACAGTCTAAACAGCTAATGGTGATTCAGAATACAAACAGATATTGCAAACACTATTTGTGCAGTAATGGACAAGTTCCTTTAAGTGTTTCAAGCGCAATACATCTGCAGAACAGCTTGTTTTAAACACTCGTCAGTAGAAGATGACTTTCATTAATGGATACCTCAAATCTATTTGCAGTATAAAGAAATTAACTATGTCAATCATTAGCACTACAGAAAAATATTCCTTAGCTAATCATTGCCACAGTACTTTATGACTCCTTTAGTGTCATTATGGTGTTTTGTACCACTCCTCATTATGGATTAATTGATACATAGTCTGGAATTCATATAAACAATGCAAAAAGTTTCTATTGCACCTGTACTCCATTCAAAGTTATGTAATTCAGTTTACATTTTTAATATAGAACTCAATTACTGTATATCATGCATAATATCATTAAAATTGACATCCAAACTGCAATCTTGATAGGTCCACCCCAGAGATTATTGCAGAATGTTTTGGCATATTAAGCATTTGGAAAGGCATCTTCTCTTGCATTCAGAATGGTTCTAGCTGCATAGAAGTAGAGAGAAAGTATGGCCTTGTGGCTAAGTTAGTGGGCTGGCACTCTGGACATCTAGGTCCAGTTCCCAGCTCTGACACAAACTTATTGTGAGCTCTTGTGTGCCTCCATTTGCCATCTGGGAAAATAGAGAGAACCTTTTTCCTACCCTTTGTCAGTCTTGTTTCTTTAGACTTTAAGCTCTATCTCTTGCCACGTGCCTCACATACTGGGGCCCCCAATCACTAGATGCTACTATAATAAAGTAATAATGAAGTGCCTTAATTAGAACTCCTACTTAGTCCTTAATTAGAAGTCCTGCTTCTTGACAAGTCATAGGAAATTTGAGAAGGCCTTCATCTGGAGTCCTTCTTTCTGCACGCATATATGCTCGCGTATGCACGCACACATACACACACGCACTTCACGGTAGTGTGGTCTTCTTCTATGTCACCCCAGGAAGTAGCTCCCTGGAGATGAAAGGCTTAGCTTTGCCATTTGTTTAAGGCTTTTAAGGTAGGTTCTATGTCCTCCACTGTCTATGAAAGTCTTTCATCATGAGTCTTGGTTATTTGGGTTGGTTAGACTGACTCTCTGCAACCCTTCCAACAGGAGTCAGAGGTTCACTCTGTTTTTTCTTCCATTCTGACATGTCTTGGGCACCCGTTTTGCAAAATCTTGCTGTAGTTCCCTGCATAGAATTGTTGCTCTGTTTTTGTTTTTTTTTAAACCTAAGCAGAAAACATTAATTTTTCTGTCTGCTTTCAGTCATTACCTTGACACCCTGGGAGATATACAGTATTAAATTATCGTACCTCTTGAAACAGGCATTATTATTAATGCTTGGTATTCTGAGGAGCAAGGTCAAATGATTTGCCCAAAGTCATACAGTCAGAAACTGAGCCCAGATTATTCTTCCTACTTTGCTGGACCAATTTGGTTCCAGAAAATAGCCAGTGAAGTTGCTTATGACTTTCTGCCAAATATTTGCATTCCCAGGACACATTTTCCAAAAGAAATCGCATAAACTTCCTTCACTGCAGCAACCCTGAGGAAGACAGATATAAAGGAAAACAAGTACCTTAAGGATGATTCTGAGGGAATGACAGAAGATAGTAAAGACAGAACAATGATGAAATTTCCTCATTGCCCCCAAGGTCTCACTGAATGTTTTCTCTGACTTGTGTGGAAAGTCATGAAAAACCTGGCAGACTTGCAGACTTCATTTAGAGAGAGAGTCAATTAAGCCACTTTAAAAGGTTATTTGATATGTGTGAGTTACTGTATGCTCCTTGTCTTCAAGGTTATAGACTGTTTACCAGAACCCTGCCAAATTCCAGTCATCTGAAGGGAGTCAAAAATCATCATTTCTGTTGATGACAGACCTCTGAGCAGATGGAAAGTAAATCACAGTCCTGATGTGAAAGTTAAAGCTTTTATGCAGGAAGACACTGGTAAAGTATTACCCAGTGTAGGAAGGTGCAGCGGCCTTCCGCAGAGGCTGGGCCCCAGAAAGGGCCGCCACCCCAAACACAGGCCAGGAAAGAGGCAAGAACCCAGTCTGCCCGGCAACCCAGGGGACAGACTTGGATAGGCCCAACCGGCTGGCCAATCCCCTCCAAGGAGGGCGAGGCCTCTACCAGGGAAAAAAGAATAAAAGGCAGGGCCCACTGCTCAGTTAGGGACCGGCTGCCAGCAGGTGCAGACGTGTCTTCCTGCCAGCTTCAGCGCCGGCCCGATGCCCAGCATAGGGCTTTCCCTGAGCCAGAGAGCCGGGAGAGGCCTTACCGCCCAGGACCGGAGGACTGGGTAGGGCCTCCAGACACCCGGGAGTGGACTGAGCCTCTGGGGTGGGAAACACCCACTGAAGCCATTCCGGACCTAGACGAGCTGCCGACCACAGAACCCTCAGAGGTGGGGCTCGACCTGGATGAGCTGCCCGAAGCCAAAGCAACCCCGGAGCCTTGTGACCTCGTGGAGCTGCCCCTCACCGAGGAACTCCCTGGGCTGCCGCCCGTCAATGAAGAGGGCCTGCTAAGTCTGCCCCAAGCGGTGTACCCAGCAGACCCTGAGGAAGGAGGTACCTGGGATTGGAGGGGAGGAAGTGGCCCAGGGGCAGCCACAGTTGTGGCCGTGGCCAGAGGCTCGCCACAGTTGGCGTGTTGCAATGGGAACCTGCAGGCACGGTGGCAACACCTCTGCCACTATTAGGACCCTGGGCTGGGACGCAGTGGAGTCGGGTGAGCCTGCGTCCCCCTCCCCTGAGCACCTGGCGAATCCCTATTCACCCCAGGCTGCTGGAGTGAATACTTGCTTGCCCGCCCTGCCACGGGCCGGGGCATATGGCCTGGTTGTTTGGCTAATTCCCCTGCTTTTTGCCAGAAGGTGCAGCGGCCTTCCGCGGAAGCTGGGCCCCAGGAAGGGCCGCAGTGACGGGCGTGGCATAGCTGCCGGCCTACACCCAGGTTAAATCAGACACTGTATAATCCTGGTTTACTAAAAGTCAGACACACAGACTTCCAGTGGGGAAGCCTGCAAGCTTTACAGTCACCATGATGAGTACAGAACCATGCATTAGTTACAAAGAAAACCACACTTCGTTAATAGATGCTAGCAAAGTTCCACCCATATCTTCCCACACTGAAGTTAAGTAACATGACTGAGGATGATTTATTCATTTAAAAGATCATTTCTATTTTTGTGGTTGAGTTTGAACCATCCTGTATCACTCATATGGAAATATATCATGGACAAACCTCAATAAAAAAACAATTAAAAAAATTAACTAGCAAGGCAGCATGAGAATGGGAATTCCCTCAAGGTTACCACTTGGATATACCCAGATGAGTTTGACAGTTTAGAGAGCTTTTATTGAGAAGGTAGTCTAAAAATATTGACCATCATTTTAAGATTTCTACCTTATAAGACATTTGGAAAGGATTTAGTACACTACAAGTCATGGGTAAATAGCACCTTGTGTTATGAGCTAGTGATGTAGATGGCCATCTCCTAAAAGGGAGCACTGGACCTGCATGAGAAGATCGGGGAAGGTGAACAAATAATTTTGTAATGCTAAGAATGAGGCTTAGACCCAAGTTCATTGAACAGAATAAAATAAGGTCATAATCCTTCTCCAGCTGATGATGCGTCTAGCATGTTGACAGCTAAAATTACAGAGAGAAGCTTTTGGCACAGTATTCCAGCATCTCCACTTCATACAACAACGTTCAATGGTCTGTCGATTTGGGAAAGTTGTGTAATTTCTGGTGAGATTGTATAATTTTATAAATGTTTTATCTACAATCAAAACAGAATAAAAGTAATATAAAAGTAGTTCATGCTGGAAAAACAAGCAATATGTATTAAAGGCCATATTCTGGCATATGACCTAAATTATGTATCTAATTCCTTTGTGCTCTGCAATGATTAGTTAATATTTTCTATAACATTAGTGTTTTTCTGCAGGTCATCAATATTTCAGAAGTATGATTTCTCAGGGGGCAGTACTGACTGTAAAATGTTCAGGGGCGGCAGAGTAATTTAATTTGTTACAGGAAAACTTGTTGATTTTTCTTCTTGAATTCTTCAGTAATTTTTTAGGGACAAAGAGAAGATGTGCATTTTAATTAGTTACATAAAACAACTGAATGCAATACTCAACACATACAGTCTCCATGTTGTTCCATTAGGAGACCAGAGGAGCCAACTCCACCTTGGGATCCCTGCCTTTTTTATTTTATTTTATTTTTTTTTTTTACAGAGGAGATGCAAATGTCATGTCCACTGTCATGGGGAGGTCATTCAGTTCATACTCTACAACCAGAGACACATTAATCATGGATTCTCTAGATCCAAGTCCTCTTGGGGGTCTTCCATTGAAACTACAGATTAAGATCAGGCAAAGAGTCCATAAATATGGTCTGAACTCTGCCAAAAGATCTACTTTGTTCACATTTCAACTGTGGACCCCTCACTTCTGTAGGGGATAGTGAAGGAAAAAAAGGTCACTTCCAACATTAATCACCTCTGAATGGGGTGGGAGTGGCTGGTCAGGAGACTGCAATACAATTCCTTTCCTTCCCTTACATAACAGGAGGTGGGAAGAACAGAGGAATGAGCTACCTATTCCAGAGGGCAAGGTGGAGGATGTGGTGAAAGAGACTAGTAGAGCAGATGGCCTTGACACACCCCTGGGTGAGGAAAGTGACAGAAAGGGAGCTTCAGAGAATACAGAGACAGAGCTTTATGGCAAAAATGAAAGCTTGATGATTTTATTTCCAAAGTTGGGAGAGACAAAATGTTTCAACTCTAAAAGAAAGAGAGGCTGACAAACTAGGAGGAGAGAGCTTCCCACCTCCATCCCTGGTATTTCAAGTGTGAAGGAGAGAAGAAAAAACTTCAGACTGATGCGTACTCTTCTTGCTGACAGCTCCCATTTCATAACAGATCTACGATTCAGGACTTTGGCATCAGGCTGTATGGATCTGTAACAGGGTCCTGCCTCTGCCCTTTTCTTCTTCCCTGCAGAAACTGCACCAACTCCACCAGGTGTGCTCTTAGCGATACTTTATTTCTATTTCCCTTCACCAATATCACCACAGTCCCTCATGATCCTGCCTATTTACAATCTTGGCTGAGCTTTAGGCCCTGTCAGCAGGACCTGAGGGGAAAAGAGATCTTTCTTCTCTGAAGTCTCTGTATGGCTAGGCTCAGCGAGCTCTGTTTGTCTCTTTCTCTCCCTTGCATTTCCTTCCTGTGCCTCTTTACCAGTCCGGGACTGATGGGGTCAGTTGAGTTCTTACCTCACGCAGGCCACTCCAGTCAGGGCCACCCTGCGATAGGGTGTCTGTGGAAAGATTTATATCCAGAATCCTTCCCCACCTCTTCAGCACACCAAACTAGAGCAATTTCAGTCACAAACATTTAGTCAAAATTGTTTAACAAAAAGCCCACACCCTGATATTCAGAAAAATATCCAAAGTAAAACAGACTGTAGAGAAATCATTGTTCCTTTACCTTTACTGTTCCCATGCAAGTTCAATATATGTTAAAACCTACTTTAAGCAACACTAGGATACATTTAAAACACACTCAGGCCTGATAACAGTAATCAGTTGCTTAATAAAGGAGGAGAAAAATTTTACTCAGTATTTTAGGGTAGTCTCTTAAAACAGAAGGTTGCTAGTAATGGTGCTCTCTTGTACAAACTGCATTGTGTTTCAGTTTATGCATGGTGAAGGTTTATTTCTTTTGTAAGAAAAATGTAATGTAGAAATTAAGTAAAAAAAACTCAAACACAACAACTAACAACTCTACATCTATTATTAAACTCAAACATTCATTCACCTTTCATCAGTTTTCTTTACTTATATCCCTACTACGTTTATTAGAGATTGGCTCAAATCCTGGATCGGAACACCCATGAACTCTGCAGAAGCGCCCAGTTCCCCAATGATTTATCCAAACCCCTAAACCTTTGTTACAGAAAACTCAAAGAGTCACTTGAGTGTTGGTGGTGGAAACCAGGTTCTAATTTATGCTCGTTTAGACAGGCAACGCACTTACCATGTGACATACACGTCCAATCAAAACCAGACAATACAGTTTCAGGGGTGGCAATGACTTTCAATGGGACCTTCTGCTCCCAGTCACTTTGGTGCTTTTGAAAATATCACCTCAAATTTCTAACTTTCCAGTCTCACAATGAAGTGCTCACATGTCATCTACAATCCAAGAATTATTCATAGAAAGTATTCAGATAATTTTGATTAATTAATAAATTCAAGAAAATCATAAGCAGCTGGAAGGCAATTTTTGAACTGTAACAAGCAAAATTAATGGGAAATGTTATTTCCTATGAATTCGATCTAGGCATTTATGCTACAATCCGTTATTTGCACAGCTCTAGAAACTACCTAGTGCACCCCATAATAGCACAGAAACCTGTCACTGAATTATACTATGGGCTCACTATCCAGTAGGAAGCAGTAGCTTAGTGGAGCATTTTAAACCTCCATACCCTGCTGCCGGGAGCAGGCTCCCTCCCCCTTGAGAACATGAAGATCCATAATCCCTGTGCTAATGCTTTCATTGTCCTCTAACTTCTGGAGCCATTTCCAGTTTATGCTCCAAGGAAGGGGGGTGGAAAAGAATACAATTTGACAAAGACCCTTAGTGATAAATACAGCTTTAAGGGAAAGAGATTTGCCCCCTAACCCTTTAGTCTTTTCATTCACTCTCCAAATGCATTGAGATTAATAATGCCCCTGGGCCATTGTATGCAAACCTCCACTGCGCACACACAGAAAGGATTATAATTGAATACCCTATTATGATGGTAAAAAACAGACAGACAAGGCTCAAAGGCTGAATTGGCCTGGTTTGGCATTGAGCCCACAGCACCTACAATTATTCTGTAATGATTTTTATTTATCTATTTAGTGTTCCCACTAGGCAGAGAAAGAATCTAGTCATAATTTAGTGCTCATGGTTAGGCAGAGAGCTCTACGTTGAAAAACTTATTCAGATGGATAATGAAATGTGGCTGGATCCCTATTGTCCCAGGCAGAATGAAAATAGCAGCAATCATAGGTCTTTACAAGAGGTTTACTGTTTGTTAGTGATGAGTTTACAGGAGGATTTTGCTAACTTTTATATTTTATAAAACACTTCTGACAGGGTAGTACTAGACCTTTATACCTACATGGATGATCAATAGCTAAGAGTTGCTGAGCATTACACTGTCTGATATAAAAAGTAGGGGAAAAAGACAAGCTTGAATGAGCAAATTACCATGGAACCACAGATAAATCTATTGAAGGAAACAGTATGGAGCCTCCAAAGCTATTGCTTCATGACACCTTCACCATAACTGTTGCTAATAGCAAAAACCTAGGTATCTATATATGATTTTATTTTAAGTGTATCATATCACCTGATGCCCATGAGGAAAACATCACATATCAGAGGAATAGAGGGCAACAGGCACATTGCTATATATGGTGTAAGTCAAAGCCACAAAGAATCTGCCTCTACCAGCATGCAAAGATTTAGACTGAATAATGCGCTTGTTCAGCATATATCATGGGAGTTCCATGCATAAGAATGGAGGACATTGGGCCAAATTCTAATCTCTTTTAGACCACCAAAAATCCACAGTATCCTCATCAAAAGTCCATGTCTGGTCCAGGATGTGGCCCTTAATTTGAATTAAGACTGATTTCCTGTGGTATTTGAAGTCAAGATATGATGATTTGTACCTAAATCAGTTAAATTAGTACTAATAATAATTTTCAAGAAAATAGGCACTGTTTAGTTATTTTCTCAGAAAAAAAACACATATGAAAAAAATTTCATATGAACACATTCAAAATGACAATGATGTGCAGTCTAGGACAGAAAATGTTTTGAATATTAAAGCAAACTTCTTCATATTAACAGTTGAAGGCCTGAGGGAGGGGTTGTTGTTCAATGGAAGTAAAATCTGAAGTCTAAAAAAATTAAACAAATCTAAGAATCAAGCTTAGTTTACAAGGAAAGCTAACACTGTATTCCAGAAAATAATCAATGTATTATCTTATCTATGTAGTCATTGCCTTTTCAGAAAGAGACCAGCTCCCATTATTGCTCAGCACAGTACATAACATTTCTAAGACTTTGGGAAGCAAACAACACAAAAATATGGATTAAAATGATAAAATAATTCCAGACGTGATTAGATTCACTGGAGACTGCACAGCAGGTGGGGAATCCTTGAAGAAGAATTAGGGAAAGGTTTAGGGAAAGCAGATTAATGGGAAAAAGATTAAATGTGTTTCAAAAGCAGGACAAAACATATTTTTAAAATGACAATCCTTCTAAAAGCAATGTTAAGGGATAGTCCTGAATGGAAAGCACACATGCTCCATTTAAATCACAGAAATACAAATTCTTCCTGCCAATGCAATTATTGAGTGCAATATAGTCCTTTAAATCATATGATGGAGAAGCATTTGACATTAAGTGGTGTTAGGGACAAGACTTATTAGTTGCAGAATAGTTATTTGTTTTTTGGGCAAATTAGATAAAGGTCCTGTTCTCTCCTTCACATACACATGCAATGCTATATAATCAACCAACTTCTGTTATGCGACCTTCACTTTGAGGGAAGGATCAATCAACCCTCTGTGTATTTTCAAATCCAGTAGCACATTACAGTAGAAAACTAAAAGGTAGCACTCATGTTCCTAGAAATATTTATCAGCACACACTGATAAAGCTATTGATGGCATAAGTAGTTTACAGAGCCTTTGAAGGCAGCTGTATGTTTAACCTAGCACAGAACCAAACCATGGCTGTACGAGACTCATAAGGGCCTCAAGCATAATTTTTTTGGGCCCACTACAAACTTGTAACACGGACCCCCTCCCACACACATACCTATGGGGGTTGCAGCCTAGGCCGGGCCCCCAGAATCTCTGGGCCCCGGTAAAGTATGTTCTCCCCCCCATGTGGGGGCCCTGGGACTTATTCTATAACCCAGGGAACAGAGTGAGCATTCTTCAGGTACAAAATGAAGCTTGTATTGATATCAAAAGGCACCTAAAACATCTGTTGGTGCCAAAGGTATCAACACACTGCAGAAGTGCAAGCAGCAAAGCAAACATTTGTGTCGTTTTCGTCCAATCCAATCCAAATGAGGTGCCCGTGTATGTGACAATCCAGCAACACCCAAAAGCAGTATTGCCAACCCCACGCATTAAAAAATTATGAGATTTAAAAAAATATTTCAGATTCTTTTTATTTACCTTCTGTTTTGTGAATCTTTGCAATATACTTTCCTAGTTTTTCGCTGGACCCTTGAAGGTTAAAATTTACTTTTTTTAAAAAAAATGCAAGCTGAGACTGTCACCTGACCACATGACTCCTTAAAAACTTAGAGTACACAAAATAGTATGAGATTTAGGATAAAAATCACAGAGCTGGCAACACTGTGGGTTCTGCTTCCAGAAGAGGGATTACAGAAACTTCCACAGACCATGTTTTTAACTGATCTCGTCATCAGCCAATTTATTTCTTCTATTCTAAGTATCCCAGAGTAATCTGGAAAAAGATCATCATTTACAGGGCAATTTTCCAACTCTCAGGCTTGGGAACTCTGAGGATATAAAGGTAGTCCTCAACTAGAGTGGCGTCAAGGTCAAGATTCCACCTAGCAACCTCCCTACCCTCATTCAACGGGCAACAGCTGCTACCAAGGTCTGCATTTGGGGGTGAACTTTAGGGAAGTCATGAATCCTCAGAGCAATTTCACTAAAGCAGCCAACACTAGGCACGGTCAAAGTTATATAGGATGAGCCAGACAATTCCCACTCTATCCAGACTCTGAGTGACTTTCAGACCTTCCAGACATAGTATTCACCCAACTCTAAACCCAGGACTCTGGACTTTTTTCTTATTTGTTTTACTGCCATTGGTGGATGGTCCTCCTTCATCCTAATACTTTTCTATCACTGTTGCCCCACAGCTGCCCAACCTCTCTACATCCTGGTCTAGTCTGCTTCTCATCCACCTCCTAATTCTATTTTTGAATTTGGCAAACGCCACAATAGCTAAAAAACTCTCTCTTGCCAAAAGAAATTCAGAGTTTGAGCACAGAATTTGAGTACTGAGATGTGTACATCACTCTCAAAGGAACCAAGTGATGATGTAACCCAGGTACTCCTTTCATTCAACCCTTTGTTCTATTGCATCCATTTATTTTGTAATGTATTTATTTAGGTTATAATCTCTTCAAGGCAAACATGTCTTGTGAATGTTCTGTGAAGTGCCTCTCCATACCATGTAGCAGCAATAATAAGATCTCTCAGCTTTCCCATTTGTAAACTAACAGTGCTAATACAGTACTTACCTACCCCACTGGGGAACTAGCAGGCTAAATTTGTTAATGATTGTCAAGCCTGTGGAGATCCTTTTATGGAGAGCTCTATAGAAGTGAAAAGCATTGTTACAGGTCAAAAAAACACAACAACAACAACAAAAAACCCCAGCTAGCTTCTTAATTCAGTGATGGAGCAACTAGTGTCTCTCCATTATTAAAGAGGGGCTTGAACTGAACAGTAAAAGCATTATTTATAGTTTTAGTATGTTAACTTGAAAGTACCAAAGGGAGGCATTTACTGAGCTCCCTGGGATCATGCAGAGAGATGAACAAAAACTAATGTTTCCTTCTCCTTTGTTTTATTTATTTAACAGTGCATCCTGAAAAAAGGGCCTGTCAGGATGTCAAGTAAGTAGCAACCAGTGAAAACAGGTTTCTAAACTAACGTTCAGAACAAGGAATCCAGTATTTTCCACCTTCTGTCTCCTAAACACATGCCAACCAACTGCACAGTACTTTAGGCATGCAAAAAGTTCTTGTTATACTGTCAGAGATTTTTCACTTTGCTGCCCTCTGATTTTATTGGAGGATTTTTATAATTAAATTTGTACGTGCTCAACATGATATTTCCTTACATTTTTCATGAGAACATTGGAAATGTTTGGAGTATATCCAAATAGACTTCAAACTCATTCCATCCATGTCTCTTGGTAGCAGCTACTCAATCACTTTTATCGTAAGTTCAGGCTTCTATATTTCTCTTTCCAATTCTGATCTTATTATTTGCAAATATCAGAACTTTACAAATAAGAAGTAAATCTATCCAACTTCATCATCATTTCTTTTGTTTCAACTTATAATTGGCAAAGAGGTAGCTAATAGGGAGTCACCTGTTTTCAAGCAGCCTACAGTGTGTGCACAAAAAAGTTCATTCTGGTTTGTACAGGTCATGAGGTTTTCACAGGATTCCTTATACTTATTACTGACTCTACTGACATTCCCTATTATATCTCCGGAGCCAGAATGAACTTTTTAAAGTGCTGATGAGTCCCAGAGAGACAGCTGTGTCAGTCTGTTTTTAGCAAAACAGCAAGAATCCTGTGGCACTTAAAGACTAACAAATTTATTTGGGTATAAGCTTTTGTGGGCCGAAACCCTCTTTGTTTGATGCATGATGAAGTGGGTTTCGGCCCACAAAAGCTTATGCCCAAATAAATGTGTTAGTTTTTAAGATGCCACGGGACTCTCACTGGTTTTTTTAAGTGTTCTCACTGTAAACCTCATTTTCTTGCTTTGAAACATACAGTATTCTTTTTGTTGTCTGATACCCCTAGGGAAGTGTCTGTTTTTAAATATGATACCCAGAGCTCAAGCTGGGAGCTCATAATCAGAACCTTACATTACCTCTTTATACAGTACCGTACAAATGCAATAAAGCTGTAGCACAACCCATAAATCAAGATTCCCAAAAGAACACACGCACATTGAGGACTGACACCTGTTCTCTGCTACACTGACATGAAAGGGACAAAGGAGCTAGTCCCCGCTTCCTGCAAGGAAGTCAGGTACAATTCCTCTATGGTACACACACCTTTGTGCACTAGGAACTGCGCCAGGCTAATTCACAAGGAACAGACTACAACCCCAAAAGGAAAATTGATCCACTAGAGGAAGGATGTCTACTCCTGTCCACTTGGCAAGCTTTGTTCCATCAAACTATAAGACAAACACATGGTATCTAATGGGATTATTTCCATCATCTACAATACCTTGCTTGAACAGTAGACTAATCTCATGACAAAAATTCATAAATATGTATTATTTATTTATTAACAAAAACATTAAATATGTATACAAATATTTACAAAAATATTTTCCATACTGCACAGATCGTTTGCCATGTTTTGCTGTCTTATGTCCTGCCTATGAAGCCTGTAAGCTCCTTGGGCAAAACACCACCACCTGTCTGCCTGCAGGAACCTTGCTCCTACTCACAGAAGCAAGCCATGCATCACAGAGCATCACATCCTGGTTCACTGTTTGGATTCCTGCTTTTACTAGGACTCCTGCTGTAGTGAATGCATCCTTACTGCATTGGCTGCATTCACCAGGGGCAGGATTTAGCCCTTAGCGGGGGAAAAACCAAACAATTTTGCTGTTAGTAAATAGTTATTAATCCAAATAGCCCAATAAAAGTGGCATTACTTAGAACACAACCCAAGATGAGGTATTCAATGTCTGTCACTGATTTTGACAAGCCAGGTGACAGTCAGTGTCTCTAAGACTCGTGTGTGCATCTCTCCGTTTGTCCTCATTTGAGTTTGCCATATCCTGGGACAACTGTCATCAAGTTGTGAACAGAGTCTTCTTGAAATGTCAGTGAAGAGCCACATGGAGTAATACGAAAAGCCACTTAATTCTTAGTATTATATAGCACCTTTGCTTTTCAACATGCCTAACAAGCTCATTAGCATGGCTCCCTGGTAAACATTTTTTGCTGTTTCACTGAGGATGGTTTCACGCTCCCAAAATGGAACGTGTCCGTGAAGTTTCAGACGGAGGCTCATTCTCTGTCTCTCACACTTGTGAAGATTCTTTGTGAGGAAAAAGGAGCCAGTTTTTCCTAGAAATGCTGTGCACATGGATACTGGAGCAGCTGTGCATTCTCTAGCTTTTAAAGCCAGAAATCATGTACAAAATTATATTTGGCTGGTACAGAGCAGCCTACCCACTCTCAGGCACCGTACCTAGCCCAGTGACTGAGGTCCGCCAGGGAGGAAAGCTGGGCACCTATTCATCGATCACCTGCCTCAGACTGTGCAAAAGATTATCAAACTGTGTGGCATCTTGAAGCTGCATGTGCCCCGCCTGCCATCCTGTCCTGGAGTACTAACCCTCCTTCTCTTCTCTGTCAGAGTTTCCTCCTTCAGAGATGATCTACTGGGTGCTCACACGCATCGGGACAATGATTGAACAACTCGGTCCACCTGTCTGTTGTGATTGTCAGGAGATTTGACATTCCCCACACATCTGCACCGTTCCACAAGTGCCAGTGAAACCACTAGAGCTGGACAAAAAACAGCAACAAGTTTTTGCAAGAAGTTTTCCCAAAGGACTCTAGAGGTTTTTTTGGTTGAAAAACTTTTGACAATCAGCCAGTTCTACTGTGCCTTCTTGCTGCTGCTAACTGCTCTGTTTCAGTAACAGTATTTCCAGACATATTGGCACATTAGAAGAATCCTAATTTGGCAACAGCAGTCACCTCATATTCCTGGCAACAACTTGTGCCACAGTCTCTTGTTCAGGCAAGTAAATTGCTGACTGACTAATCAGCCTGGCTAACTATGGTCAATTAATTTTGCATTCTTCAGCAGCACTTCTTTGCGATCTGCAAACAGAACCACTTGTTTGGGAAGTGGACAGCATGATGCAGTCCCAACTATACCACTTTGATAATGGTGCCACGTTGAGAGAAAAGAGTTGTGCAAGACAAATTGTGAGACCATAGAGCTACTGCTGTGCTATTCCCCCTCTTCATATTGTGAGGCATCTCCGTCACGTCTCCGCTTCAGAAAAGAGAACTCGTATTTCTCAGGGGGCTGGGTTCAAACGTCATAGTGGTAATAAGCAGCAGAATATTTCATTTTAGAATCTAATACTAAAACGAAACTCAATAAGTAGAGGAAGCCACAATCAGTTCCCTGGCTGAAAATCAAAGGGATTAAATCAAGGCAATAAACTTCATTCAATTAGTTCCCTCAATTCAAGGGGGAATTAAGCAGGACTATGGCCAGTTAGGCCTCAATTATTTACTGTTATAGGCCCATACAAGGACCTGTTTCACTCTGCTTGGCATAGGTGCCAACTGATGCTCTGAACAAACAAGGATATAGACAAGGAATGAGGGATTCAGTCCTTCAGAGCTTGTGCTACAAGTTTATAAGAGTCTCATCTTTCCTGAACCCCCTCTTTTGTCCTTCAGACAACTCCCCAACCTCTCTCATCATCACAAGCAAGCTCCCCACAGACCAGAACACACCAACTCACAACAGCACCAGTCCCTGACTGAACAACAGATGCAACACCTGTAGCCATGTCTCCCCTGCCGCTATTATCAGCAACCCGCTCATCACACTTTTCAAGATCCATGGGTCCTACCAAGATCCACCACATCTGTCACAATGTGTGGTGTAATTCCTCCAGTGCACTCAATGCCCCATAACAACTATGTGGGTGAAACAAGACAATCACTATGCCCTTGAATGAACTCACACAGGAAAATGATAAGAAACAAAAACACCACATCACTGGTGGATGAACACTTTTTACAGAGCAACAACTCTATATCTGACCTATCAGTCCTCATCCTCAGAGGAAACCTATACAAGGCTTTCAAAAGATGAGCGTGGGCGCTTAAATTCATAACTTTGCTAGACATAAAAAACCATGGTCTTAATAAAGAAATAGGATTTATGGCTTATTACAACTATCTGTAACCCTGTAATGCCCCTATTTTCATATGACTACTGGGACATTAATTGGCCACTTAGGTCCCTACTGACACTAAACTCTTGGTTTGACCTTGTATTTAGCTGTAACACTGAATACCTTTCTCAGACCCGAGGAAGAGCTCTGCATAGCTCAAAAGCTTGTCTCTCTCACAACAGAAGTTGGTCCAATAAAAAATATTACCTCACCCATTTTGTCTCCCTAAGAGACTCAGCCAGTGAGCCTTGCTTCCCTGCCAATGTCTCTCATCAGACAAGAAGTCGTTGCAATTTCATGCTGAAACAGCCTCCCTCTGGAAGCTTTCCTATTTTGGGGCCCAGCATCTGAATTTGCAGTGATTTGGGGGGCAATTCTGGCCCCAAAGCTTGTGTGAGTAGTATAGGCAGAAGAGATCAGTCATCCAGGTTAACACATGTTACTACAAGTGAGTGAACAAATAATAGGTAAAATACCTTGAAAACACTATGGCTAGAATTTCCAAGGGAGCTAAGGGAGTTAGTTTCCCAACTGCCACTGAAGTCAGTGGGAATTGGGCACCTGTGAAAATACAGGATGGGATTTTGGAAGAAGTTTTGCAAACCCAAAAGAGGAATATTTAGTATATTTTCCATTTTTTGCAAATATTTCATTCTGCTCCTCAAGCAGAATCATTCACCGCCCGATAACCTTGGAATGAGCATTTGGGGAGAACACATAACTTCTTTCTTGCCTTCTTTAATGTAAATGCCAATTAAGCATTGGTTTTTTTCTGCAACAACTCAGACATTTCTCTCTCTCCTTTTTTTTAAGCCATTGTGCTACACAAAACCAAGGACAGAGAATGAGAATTAGAAATAATCAGGTTTCTCCTTTTATTCATCACATCGTAGCTCTTTCTGCTAGAAGATCTGCATTAGTACAGTGCTTTCTATTTGCCACTCAAGTACTGAAGCAAACCCTTTGTATCTCATTCAATGGTTTTCCAATATTCCTCTTTTCCATCCAATTATGTGTCTGCAAACCATTTTTCCAGTCATCTATTAAAAATAGAGTTGATATTCAGATATTTAATATAGGTCTCATTAGTATATAATACTTTTCTAGTGTGAAAAAGTGCCATTCCTCAAACTGTGCTTCCCCTAAGAACAAACCTCTTCAGATATTATAAATATGTCAAGATATCCCTGAGGATGTATTTGAAATGTGGTCTAAACTTTTGGGACAACTTTTCAGAAACTTCATTAATGTATTGGTGATCACAATGGTCCCTCCTGGCCTAGGAATTGAGCAATCTGCCTTGGTGGTGTTAGCATACCTCCGTGGCATCAAAGCCCCATGAGCCACAGCCATGCAGCACAGAGATGGAGTAGTCCTTCCTGAATCCTGAATCAGATCCCTGCACTTGTTCTTGCAGCCTGTTATGCCTCACACTTCTGCTATAGGTTATGTTATTAATGCCTGTATGCCTCAAAATTTGTAAATGATTCTGCTCTATGGAAGCAAGTGGGAGAGCTACAGGAGGAGGTGGCTAGGCTGAGGAGCATCCGGGCCCACAAGGAATTCACTGAGAATATTCATAGGGACATCCAAGGCTGAGGAAGCAATCCAGGACTGCTGTCAGGCCACCAAGGGAGAAGAATATGGCTCTGTCAGAGGGAGGACACTCACTGCTTGTTAGTTCTGGAAGTAGGCAGTTCTTCACCCCTACTCCCAACTCACTCTCCCTAGTGATGAAGAACTGTTACACTGCCCTGGCAAAGAGCGATGAGGAATCACCTCCAAAGTGGGAGGAGAAGTCATGTACCCCCAAGCCTGGGAGGATTGCAGTCACCACTCCCAGGAGGAAATGTAGGGTAGTGGTGGTTGGTGACTCTTTTCTGAGGGGGACAGAGGCACCCGTCTGTGTGCCTGGCATGGCATCCCGGGAGGTGTGCCACCTGCCAGGGGCCTGTATCCATGACATTACAGAAGGATTGTCGAGGAACAGCCAGCCCTCCGATTACTACCCCATGTTACTCATCCATGTGGGCGCTAATGATACTGTGAGGTATGGCCCTGAGCATATCAGAAGCGACTACAGGGCTTTAGGAGTAAGGAGAAGGAGTTGGGGGCACAGGTGATGTTCTCTTTGATCCTTCCAGTCAAGGGTAGGGGCCCACGCAGAGACAGATGCATCCTGGAGGTGAATGCATGACTGCAAGGATGGTGTCACCAGAGGACATCAGCTTCCTTGATCACGGGTTACTGATCCAGGAAGAAGGACTGCTAAGCAGAGATGGGGTCCACCCATCGAGGAAGGGGAAGAGCATATTTGGACACAGACTGGCTAACCTACTGTGGAGGGTTTTAAAGTAGGTTCAATGGAGGCAAATGACAAAAGCCCACAGGTAAGTAAAAAACATAGAGATCTGGGGGAAGGGTTGGAATCTTGGGGGAGCATGGACTGTTATTGCAGCAATAAGGGAGAGAAAAGAGAGAACATATGGCGGGATTGGGGAATAAAATCAATATTTTAGATGTCTGTATACTAATGCAAGAAGTATGGGGAATAACAGGAAGAACTTGAAATGCTAGTTAATAAACACAACTATGACACAATTGGCATCGTAGAGACTTGGTGGGATAATATGATTAAAATATTGGCATAGAAGGGTACAGCTTGCTCAGAAAGAACAGGCAGGGAAAAAATGGAGGGGGGGTTGCCTTATATATTAAAAGACTGAGGTTGAGAAGGAAATAGGAGACTGATTTGTTGACAGTCTCTGGGTAAAGATAAAAGGGTAAAAAGCAAGGGTGATGTCATGGTAGGGGTCTACTACAGACCACCTACCCAGGAAGAAGGGGTGGGCGAGGCTTTTTTTAACCTACTAACAAAATCTTCCAAAGCAGAGGACTTGATGGTGATAGGAGACTTCAACTACCCAGACATCAGTTGGGAAAATCAGTTGCACACATGCAAAATGGGAAATGACTGCCTAGGGAGGAGTATTGTGGAAAGGGATCTGAGGTTCATAGTGGATCACAAGCTAAAAATGAGTCAACAGTGTAACACTATTGCAAAAAAAGCAAACTTCATTCTGGGATAGCAGGAGTGTTGTAAACAAGACACGAGAAGTAATTCTTCCACTCTACTCTGGGATGATTAGGCCTCAACTGGACTATTGTGTCCAATTCTGGGCACCACATTTCAGGAAAGATGTGGACAAATTGGAGAAAGTTCAGAGAAGAGCAACAAAAATGATTAAAGGTCTAGAAAACGACCTATGAGGGATGATTAAGAAAATGGGATTTGTTTAATCTGGTGAAGAGAAGACTTAGGGGGACATAACAGTTTTCAAGTACATAAAGGGTTGTTACAAGGAGAAGACAGAAAAATTGGTCTCCTTAACCTCTGATGGACTTAAATTGCAGCAAGGTTGGATATTATGAAAAACTACCTAACTCTCAGGGTAATTCAAAGACTCAAAATGCATTTCTCACTTTCTGTCAAAGGACAAGCCCAGGTGGGTGGTGACCCTGCCACAGCTTGTTTTCTGTGAGAACCTATCAGTATGGATTTACGGAAAGATCCTGCACCTGGACTGTTTGGA
This sequence comes from Mesoclemmys tuberculata, assembly GCA_007922155.1. NCBI lineage: Eukaryota > Metazoa > Chordata > Testudines > Chelidae > Mesoclemmys > Mesoclemmys tuberculata. The sequence goes on from ML675621.1 coordinate 4,277,107, forward strand.
CTCTTACAGGGAAGTGAATCAGATGCAAAGCGGAGATCCCCAGAGACAAGCTGGGTTCTCTGAAAAGACTTTTGGGAAACTGCTAGTTTAGTACATCACTACCACCATTTGGAATAACAAACTATGACTATAGCATTGGCTACCAGCATTGTCTTTGGTGTAAGATCTAGAATAGCAATTGATCTTGGATAAGTGACTGGTCTCTTGGGACTGAGAGCAAAACCCACGTGATGTGGTTTTTTGCTGTAAAGGACCTTTTATCACAGTTTGTCTAAGTGGTAAAATAGATTGGAGAGTCTAAGGGGACTGTCTCTGACTCCATGGTAAGACGAGTATAGCAATCCAGGAGTTCACATCTGTTACTGTCTTGGTGAAATCTAATTACAGAAGACACCACCAGTTTTCTGGAAGCCTGCCCTGTGGTAGCACTCACAGGCGTGAGTTCCTCCGGACAGCATCACACACTAACTGACATTTCCTAGAAAACGGCAATTTCCAAAATTCATACTCAAATGCTTCTGTTGGGAATTTCCAGAACTGGCTTGAAGAAGACTGTACAGTAGTTTCAGTTTCAAAAGTATGAAACATGGAAAGAGGATTATTTCTGTCATCCATTGCCAAAATAATATTTTACTTATGGAATTAAAATTTCAGGGACTTTCCCAAATCCACATAAAGTTCTTGAGCTCTTAATTATGCATTAGGTCATTTACATTAGCATATATATGGGTTAAAGACACAGCTTGGCAGCCCGCTCTTTTGGTTACTCCTCTACTGCTACTTCAGAGCTTTACTCCACTTAAACCTAGAATTAATGTATGCTTCTGAAACAGACTTCAGTTAGCTGAAGAAAACCTCTTACTGTAAGTGACTTTTCCAATCTACTCTTAAAATCAGGAGTGCAAGCATCTCTCTGACGTGCACCCTGCCACAGTTATCCAGGTATTTGTGAACCATCCCCCACTCCCAGGTTGCTGCACTCTGCACTATCCCTGAAAACCTTGAAACTCCAGCTGGTGCAGAATGCTCATCTTTTTAGTGGTGTGAGCCATCGGCAGGACCTTGTGTATTTTGCAATGAAAGAATCCACCCTTTGCCACAGACTGCACACCAGAACGTGACTATGTGAACACACGGACACACACACACAAACTAGGTCTATATGTGAGGAGCACTTGACTGATGTGGAGAATGTGGAAATGTTTGTAATATTTTTATGAAGAAGATGAGTCACTCAGTTTACTCACTCGCTCTATATTGCCCTTCATGAAGGGATTAATTTCTTTTGTGGGACAAAGGGAATAAGAGGTGGTTGTTGGAATCATATAGACATAGGTGTGCCAGGGTTGGACCCAAATGCACAATTAAGAACTGAATGGGGTACGCTTAAGTAACAATGGAAGACCCAAAGACCAGACACTGACTTTTAACAACCGGCAGCCAGTGAAGGTGGACATGAGAACATGGCTGCATCTAGAGAGAAAGGGACCAGGGAAAGGGATCAGACTGTGTTTTTAATTGGCTTCTGCACATAGACACAAAGAGACTCATTTGAAAGCTGTATTAACATAGCTACATTGGTAAGGGGTGTGAATAAAACACACGGACTGATCTAGCTCTGCCAACATAAGCCCTACAATAGACATAGCTATACGGATGGGTGTCAACATAGCTAACATTATTCAAGGCGGTGATTCCTACACCGACAGAAATAAAACCCCTCTGTCAGTGTGAGCTGTGTCTACACTAAGGAGCTATACAGGCAGTGTCTCTGTAACACACATCTAATTACAGGATTAAAGAGAAAGGGACAGGTGGAATCCAGGAAACATGAGACAGGTGTAGATTCTGACTTAACTTTGACTTTTTCATAAGAACTCTCAATGTACATCTACACTGCAATTAAACACTCATTGGCCTCTGTCAGCTGATTTGGGTTTATGGGGCTCAGGCTGTAGGGCTGTAAACTTGCAGTGTAGACATTCAGGCTCACGCTGAAGCCTGGGCTCTGGGACCCTGTGAAGATGTTTGATTGCAGTGTTGACATACCCTCATAATCCAGCTAATAAATGCAGACTTGCTTTGACTAGACTGCCCTGTATCACTGTAAATACTTACTCGGTGTATTTCTCCCTAAAGACTTACACCCTGAACTTATCTGGACCCACTGGGAAGTACACAGTGAGAAACAAGAGTGCTGTCATCTGGCAGCCCAGTTTCAGTGTTGGGGGGCCATGTAGCTCGACTTCATAAAAAGCTAAGTGAAGGCCCTAAGTGAATAACAGGGGTGCTCCCAAAAGGAATGTACAATGGCTGGGGCATCGAACCCCCTGTCGATCTTTGACAATTAACATAGCTATACCAATATACTACACTGGCAAAGCACTCAATGTGGACACAGCTATATCTGCATTTTTTTTTTTTACAGCCCCTTCCCCCCGGTGAAATAAAATATACCTGCAAATGCACAGGTTTTCTGATATAACTATGTCTGCACTATGGCATTTTGCCAGCACAACTATGTCAATAACAAATCATCCCTCATCAACAGCCCTGACTGACACAGGCATGCTGGCAAAAATGTGCTTTCCTGGTTGCAGAGATAACCTTGGAAACATAAGCTAAGTGGAAGCTATGTTCTCTTTCCAAGGCTGTAGAAGGCCTGAAACAATAGCACTGAATGGTGTGAACTATCCACATATTTCAATGGGATGTGAAGCCTGACGCCTACATTGTTAACTATTTCAGTGTTGATAGCAGAAACATCCAGCTAATGTGTTTACTCCAGAAGCTCAAATTATTTCAAAGTTACTCCTCACATCCCCACAAGTGCTAGTAAGTCCCAAATGCCCTCAGCTGCCAGAACTTCTTTCTTCTCCATGGTAATGTCTACAGTGCAGCTGTCTATCCTTTTTGGATGTCAGTCTGTGTCATATCAAAACCTGAGAATTAAAGGGCTGTGTAAAACAAACATAATGCACTGGCCAAACTACAGACACAGGGCTACTGCTGTAATTGGTTGTTCATTTGCATACTTTATTAAAAAAACTCTCCCAGGGTTTAATTTAAAGGAACCTACTGAAGAATTTCAACTCGGCTACGACAGGATACAAACTACTCAAGTCCATGGCAATAGTGGCCACCATAAGTTGCACTAGCTTCCTATTTGCTTCCAGTACAATATTCATCTGTAAAGGGCCATGTGGTTTTGGGCTTGTCACAGCTGCTGGTGCACTCTCACCTCACCGTTGTCATATTTGAATGAACTTTCTTCCTGCACTGTGCTGACAGAGCCAGACTTGGCTGATCCTCAGTGCTCCCCAAATACCACCACGGCAACTCCGCTCACTCCTCCCTTTTCAGAGACAAACTGGTCTGCGCAGGTGGTCTAAACAAATGCCTTTGTGCTCCAACCATCCAGCTGGCAGTACCATCAAGCACACAACCCCCAGGATTCCCATTCCAGCAGCTCACAGATAGGCTCGTCCCTCTTTTCAGTTTACTTGCTTGTCCTTTTCCACCATTTAATCAGCTTTTCTCTGTGTCCTGCCCTGGTCATGTTCAAGGCTAAAATCTAACTGCAGGCTCTAAGACAGACCAAATCTTATCCGTCTGTAAAGCACACAATTAATTTTAAATAAAACAATGTCTGGGAAGGACTCAGACTATTGGAAGGGGAGGTCATCTTCAACCTTCCGTTTATTTAGGGTGGTAATTGTACACCTGAGCTTTGCAACTGAAAATTAGCATCTCTAGCCACACGCGTCTCCCTTTTGGAATTGCAACCTCTCAAGTACACAGGAAAGTCCTACAGGGAATTCAGAGAGGGTTGGGAAGCTTGTAGAACTTTCGAGATACATGGTCAGTCAACTCCAGCAGGCCATACTTGAAACCAATAAGATTTTTCATTTGAGTAAGGCCAAAAGGACTTGGTCCCCCTAAATTAAATGTTTTGGGCTTACATTATAACTCCACTGTAATTCTCCCTCAGGAATAAACAAATGCATGTTCTACAGGGACATTTGGTCTCAAAGCATTGGCCAGGAAAGTCAGTATTGAAATATGGTTCCATCAACACATTTCTTTTTTGTGGGTCCAAACTCATACACTCTCCAATCTGCCCTCTCAAAGTTCCCCTGGTGGGGCAATTAAGCACTGCTACTTGAGCGGATACTGATTCAGACCATGACATCATCCCACATCATGTAGAATTCATCTGCTGACAGCTTCACCTCCTGTTGCATTCCAGATCGCAAACAGTGTTCTAGTTAGAAAACACTTTGGAGACCTCACAGGCTCCATTTTCCTGAAACTGGTACAAACTTCACATTCACATTAGGAACCAGGTCACAATTGTTCCCATTTTTTAAAGCTGTTTCTAGACTTATCCCATCTGTCCTAACAAATCTGATTTCTCTCTATTCCCCTCCTGACATCTCTTTTTCTAGGCCTCTTCTGTGTCCCTTCATACAAATTTCACCCTATTGCCAACTGAAACAACCTCTATATTTCTCTGCCCATTCCCACAGACACTCAGGTTTGCATATAGTTAAACCAGAGTTCAACTTCAGACTGACAATGGGCCACATTTTCAAAATAATAACCTCAACTGCATGTGTTCACTTTTGTGTACTCTTGATTTAGGCCAATCTTTGTATTTAATCTCATTTCTCATGCATCTGTTAATAGATGTAGACACAACATTAGGTTGCAGAAAAACCATAGATATTTGCATGCCTATGTCAGGTGTACACAGTTTTGTAAATTTATTTTAATGTATCATTTCATCAAAAGCAAAAAAGTTTTGAATCCTTAAGAAAAATCCTCTGCTCGCTTGTTTTCAATAATTTGGATTTTAGTTTAACAAGTAAATCTTCTGGTCAGCTGCTGTTTATCTCCTTAGAATATATAGTTTCTCCCCATTCTCTCTGGATAGCACTCATAGGCCTTGAATGCCATGCTGCAGAAGCCATTCTAGCAGTGGCATCTGTCTCCTTGGCAGACTCCTCAAGCATCTTTGGATTTGCCTATGGATCTGTCACATGACTACTTTGCTGATGGGCTGTCCAGGCTATTTCTGGACACCGTTTTCTATTGGCTTGTCTCTGATTCTAAGGCACATACATTTTGTAACAATCTGGAATTTAGCCCTCAAAAAAACCTTGTATATAAAGTTCCTGTGTAGCTCTTTCACTTGCGAGTACTATACCCACATTTATTCTACATTTTGTATTCCTTTGGGTTGAGAACTTGTTGGACAAGTTTTAGCAGAGTTTATAAATACCTTAGCAATACAGTAGACAAGCGTTTAAACCATCTATGCTAGAATAAAGGTCACATTCGCTTTTGCTCCCTTATATGTGATAAACCATGTGCTTGTCTTTGCATATTTTTTTTTGGTCCTGATCATTCATATTTGATGGGAGAGATACTTGACCTTTTAACTCATATTAATTCTTTATTCTGCATCACAAACACATTCTCCAACATCCTTCTTTCTAAAAACTCGTTACTTTGCTGAATTGATTGAACTTCGTCATCTATAAATAAGGCTTTAAAGAGGCCCCCGACCTGTACATGTAATGTGCTGTATTGTTGTGTAAATTATTCAGTGCTACTGCTCTTCTATCATCTATCTCTGGTTGGCTCTATTCCTCTCTTTCTGATGAGTTCTTGACTTATGAGTTGAATTCCCAGTTATTCTCTTTTGCATATCACACTTTAGAATTAATTAATTATGTGGATTTTTGTCCAAAATTTGTCATGCTGAAATGTTCAAGGTTTTTTTTCTTCCAAACTTTCAAATAGTACACACAGTCTTCCGTAAAGGATTAGGAGGTTAGCAAATACCATATATTTTACCTGTTGATAACCTTGCAGCGGTATAGCTAGCCAAGTAAATTGTATATACCAGCAACTATGCACCCAAGTGCAGACCCCAATCCTGGAGCCTAGCTGTAATTTTTTGAGGCTGATGCAGTTAAACACATATCAAAATGTTACTAATAATCTGCACGAAGAACCAAATAACGTGTTAAAGCCTTGAAAGAAATGTTGACTTAGGATGTTAAAATTATATTAGCTGCTTTGATATAATAAGTAGACTTTGACAAATATTATTTGCAAGAATGTGTTGTGAATATTAATGAGAACACACTCGTACTCACAACCCATGCTGTGAGAGTGTGGGTCTTTGAGCCCACAAATGGCTGGTCCACATAAGAGTCTGCTACCTTTCCAACTAAAAGACTTCATGCTATGGCTCAAGTGGTAGAAGCATATGCCTTTAGTACTATGGGGCCCACGTTCAAAATCCCCCATAAGCACACCGAGTGGGGTTAGGTGTACAAAACAGCAGTAGAAACACTGTTTGATGGATATAATTAAAAGGGACAAGAGAAGTCATTCTATATGCTGACATCGGTACATGCATAAACATTGATTTCAACAGGGATTAAGGAGACAAGGTGGATGAGGTAATATCTTTTATTGGACCAATTTCTGTTGGTGAGAGAGACAAGCGTTTAAGTTTACACAGAGATCTTCTTTAGGAAGAAGAAGCTGTGTAAGCTTGAAACTCATCTCTTTCACCAACAGAAGTTGGTCCAATAAAGATATTATCTCATCCACCTTGGGTCTCTAATATCCTTGGATCAACCCAGCTATGACAACGCTGCATACTTCAGTGTAGATTGACAATTATGCACTGATAGTAAGGCAGGGAAAGAAATACTTTATTTAAATGACACTCTTTAAATATGAGAAAAGGGTAATAATGAGTTAAGAGGGAATAATGAAAAGAAGAAAAATACAGAGTCAGACAGACAAGAAAGCATAATAGCAGGACCCAAGTTTACTATACTGTAAATACAACAATGCCAGGAGGAGAAGGGGAGTTAGAGACCATGCAGTAAGTTACAATGCAATGAAAGTAAGGTGGCAAGTAGGACATTACAATACAGAGATAAAGTGTCATGTTGCATGACAGTCACATATGAGAGAGAGAGCTGGCCCCAGCAAGAAAGGCATGGCTTAGCCTGGGATTAGACATTCAAACAACAGTAAGAGGTAAATACCCTGAGCCAGGAACAGCACATGAGCAGTTGGGAAGGGACAAAGCACCTCTGCCCTGTCTAGATAGTTGCTGGGTCATTCTTCTCTCTCAGAGGGGCTTGGAGAGATTTTTGTCCAGAGAAGTCAATACAGCCAGACAGGGATCTGGGCATATGCCAGAGTCAAAGGACATCCATTGGTGCCATGCTGGCTGGAAGCCAAGAGGCACTGCCCTGGTCCTCAAATATCAAACACAGTCTAGCTCTAGACAAAGGAATGGACGAGTCATTCTCCATTACATTGGTACTTAGCAAGGGAAAGATGTGAGCAGCAATTCATAGATCTGTATTAGATTAGCATAGTCGGTAATCAAGCACACATGATGGTGAACAAAAGGGTGTGATATCTCCCGGTTGAGCTGGGGTAAAACACACTGTAGACTGAGAACAATGAAGCAGTGCAGCTGATATGGGGGATTGTGCTGCTGAAGGAATAGTTTGTCACCTCATGCAGCTGATTGTTCCATTGTTCTTTCATTGAATAAAATGAGAGAGTCACTGAATAGCTTTCATCCACATGGCCAGGGCTCAGATTATTTTACCCACTGATCAACTCAACAGGACTACTTGTGCTTCGTCTTAAGCATGTGCTTAAATGCTTCACTGCATTGAGGTTTGGTGCCTGACCTTACTCATGACAGTTTTTTCCCTTCTGAAATGCTGCAAATAATAAATCTATCTGGCATCAGATATTTGCTATCAGAAACTTTGTGATTTTTGATACCTGGCCGGGGGGGGGGGGGGCGGGGGCGGGGGCAGGGAGAGGGAGGGAAGGGAAGATATTAACAATCAAGAGTAAGGTGGGATCAGAGAGAACAGAAGAGCTTTTACAAAAGTGGGGGAAACCTAGACTCAGGAATGCTGACCACCACGCTCCAGGATCAGCCAATATTGTACCCGACAGTTAAACAAAATACAAAAGAATGGAATAAAAATGTTATAAGACAGCAAGAGGCACAAAACAGAACCATTGACTGTCTTTTGACACGTGGGCTTTAGAGCAAACAGAACAGGAATTTTAAAAAGAACCCTCTCTGATTCAGAAAACCAAAGCCCAACGAATGATGTTTTTCAAAACCAAAATATTCACTGCTATTCTCTCAGTAATAAAAGTTAAGTGCTATATCTTGGCCAATACTTTGATAGTCAGTTTTCCAGTGGATCCCTTAAACAGAGCTGGGTTAACTAGTTACAAGAAAGAAAGAAAATTATTATTTCCTACAACTATTGTTTGTCATTTTTACTTTATATAAAGTTCCATTTGCACTCTGTAAGTAGTTGCCCAAGGCATATGAAATTTTTAGGATGATGTAAGCAGCCTTGTGTCAGCCTAGCTGTGCAGGCGTCTACACTTAAATGTGTCTCCCACCACTGTAAGTGCCCTGTTTCAGTGATGCAGTAACACCACCTGCCTGAGTGGCACTGAGCCATGGTTGATGTACTGAAGTTGACACAGTGCTAATGTAGACAAATAGGTTACTCATGTTGACCCTAACAGTCCTCCAGCAGTTGTCCCACAATGCCTAGCACTGACTGCTGTGGTCACAATTGTGAATTCCACCTCTCAGGTGTCATGGAGACTGGAAGGCCCTCTTCTTGATAAAGCCCCACACATTTTTGAAATTCCTTTTCCTGATCGTCCAGCTTGGTGAGCATGCGTAGCAGCTCTCCATTGTTGTGGGCAACTGCCCAGCCAACCATGCCAGCTGTATGGTCTAACTGCACTTCTGCTTGCAGTAGACAGGAAATATTGCATCTCCCGGGCCTGCAGGGAGAAGAGGCTGTGCAAGCACATCTACAGACCAGCCATAGAAATGCAGACATCTACGAGCAGATTGCATGTGTGATGCAGGAGAAGGGGTATGATAGGGACCAGCAGCAGTGCCACATGAAAGCAAAGAAACCATGTCAGGCATATCAGAAGGCCAGGGAGGTGAATAGTAAATCTGTTGCCAAGCCACAGACCTGCTGCTTTTACAAAGAGCTACATGCCATACTTGGCAGAGACCCCCCCATTACCCCACAGACCACCATAGATACCTCCTAGAAGCCTGAGTCACAGGACCCTGACATGAACGAGAGAAAGTACCAGGGGTCCCTGCAGGAAAAGAAAAGAGAGATACACTAGGGACATGACAAGGCTCAACCAGCAACAGATGCTGCAGACTCTTGTGGTCCTATAGATTCAACAGTCATGGGCTCGCTTCTCTTTGAAGCCCATGGACAATTCTATTTCAGAACCTCCCAACAGCCCCATCCTTTCAGCACTCCAGGTGGCGTCAGGGGCTGCATTCCTACCCCAACCACTTGTGACGGGGTCAGGCCGGACGGCTATGAAAAAGTACTAGAAGGCATGTATATTAGCCCCAGGCTCAAAAAAGCCCTATTCCCTGGGTAATTCAGCTGGGGCTGATTAGGCAATTAGGCCACCTGGGGCTGCTTAACTAATTAGACCACCTGGGGCAGTTTAGGCAATTAGGACACGGGGCCAATTAAGGAGCCCCGCCCCAAACACTTAAAAGCCTGCAGGGGCAGGTAGGTTATGGAGTTTGGAGTTGAGAGTTAGGAGTTTACAGGTTACAGTTTTGGAGTTGAGAGTTTGGAGCTTGCAGTTTAAAAGCCTGCAGCTTGGTGCTGGCAGCCTGGAGCTAGGAGACCGCAGCCTGGCAGCCTGCAGTCTGCAGAAGCTTGGGAGCTGCCACAGTTCCTGCCACAGCACTGGAGGCAGGCCACCAGCTGGGGAAGCAGGAAGTGGTCCACAGACTACCCCAAGGGAAGGTAGCAGTACTCAGGGGCAGAGCGGCCCCCATCCCCTCCCTAAACCTTCCCCCAGCTGCCCCACCGGCCGGGCCGGAAGAGCGCAAGACCCACGAGGGCGGAGTACATCTGTTCCTTCCCCCCCCACTCTGTTACACACTCCATGCTAGGGAATGGGAAGAACAACCACAGCTTCACATGAATGTACCCACATGAATGAATGTATGGTTTCTGTATATGTAGCTAAAATGAATATGAATGTTCCTTCCCCATTAATATATTAAGGTTTTAATGTACTTGTTTTTAAATTGCACGGATTTTTTGCACTGGTTTTGTTACTGAATAAAATTATGCTATTTGGAAAAGAATTAATCTTTATAATTCCCAACATATGCTGCAGAGTGCCAGCAGTTCTGAAAGCACCCACTTACTTGTTACTGTACAGTGTGACAACTCATAGGATCGGTGACAAACAGTGTAATAATCATAAATGTACAGCAAGAAATGCAAACTTAATAGGTGCATTGACGGTGTTATATTCATAGATGGGCACCAAGCACCACCCAATTCCTAGCAGGGCCAGGTAGAGCACAGTACACCACAATGCATGACTGTGACTCACTGTTAAAGTGTTCTTTCAAAGCATCCCGGAGCCACACTGAGCTTTTGTAATAGCCTCTTCTTTCTGACTGTTCAAACTCAGATGACAGCAGCTCCACCTCTGCCCTCCACCCTGTCAGCAACTTCATGGATATTATGCAGGACACAGCAGGTAGCTACAACGATTGGAATTTTTTTACACTGAGTTCCAGTGTTGTGAGTAAACAATTCCAGCATCCCTTCAATCTACTAAAAGCTCATTTGACTGCCATTCTTCCCCAGCTGAGCCAGTAGCTGAATCTTTCTTTGGTGCTATCAAAGGGGCCGGTGTATAGCTTCATGAGCCAAGAGTAGACTGGCCCCCCAGGATCACTATTGGAATGTCATCAATGCCAATGGTAAATCACCAGCTGGGAAAGAAAGTCACTGCTTGTAGCTTTCTCAACAGTCCTGTGTTCTGAAAGATGCATGTGTCATGCACCTTCCCTGACCAACACACACTGATGTTCATGTAGCCTCCCCGGTGATCCCTCAATGCTTGCATAACCACAGCAAAGTAGCCCTTCTGCTGGTGTACCCTGTGGCAAGGTGGCTCAGTGTCAAAATAGGGATGTGCGTGCCATCTATTGCTCCACTGCCGCTCAGTAAATCCTGTGCTGCAAATCCATTGACTATGTCCTGTCTGTTGCTGAGAGTCACGGTGCCCCCTAATGGGAGTCAACCAATGACCCTGCAGCTTTCATGACAATGGCCCCCAGCCGATTTTCCAACTCCAAAGTGATGTCCCTCTGACCAGTTGCAATCCAGCACTGTAATTTTCCACAGTGCAATCTGTGAAACTTGCTTCTCCACTATCAGTGCAACTCTCATCCAGGTGTCCCTGCACTCAAGGGGTGGGGTGAAGCTGGCACACAGGAATTGGGCATTGCACATCTGAAAGCTCTCCAGCCACGGCTTATCATCCCAAGCCTACAGCCGGGGCTCATTTCTCGGGCTCAGGAGTGGCACTCCATCACCGGCAGCTGCACCATCAACCACCTGGCACAGTTTTCGCTACGTCCCACAGCAAATCTGTTCTCCAAGATATCCTCACGTCCCAGACTGATTCGGTTCTTCTTATGGCTTTGCAAACATGGCAGGATTGTGCAACCTGCACTTGCAACACTTCTGACAATTGTTGCGAGCTGCTCAGGCTCCAGGGCTGTGTTAGAGACGGTGGACACCAAGGAGGTCTGCGTGGGTTCATGGGATTTTTAAAAAAGGTGCAAAAGTCATGTGATCTAGGTGACATTATGGGATAGAGACCATTGCATTCTGGCAAGCTGAGCCCGAGCTCCCAGTCACCCTTGTGCCACCTATTTCTCCCCCCCAAACATTGCCAAAACAATGCATTGGTTTCACACTGGGGTCCATGCCCTTGGTGCACTGCACTGTGTATTAATAGAAGCATTCTTGGTGAGCATGTGCAAGTGTGCAGGCACGCAAGCAATGTACTCACTGCAGCAGCTTCATGGTGATGTAACTTGCGTCAGCCAAAGTCTATAGTGCAGACATGGCCTGGATTTGATGATTACTCAAAGCCACAATTACACTGAAAATGGCCAACACAAGCTTTGCCCCAGGTATCTGTGTGACAAAGTAATTGCAAAATTTCTTTTTCCAGAAGTATTCTTGCAAACAATTCACTCACAGCATTTCCTGTGAAGATGCTGTGAATGCCATCAAAAATGCACAACTTATTGGAACAAATATTCCTGAATGCTTTTCCCGGTATTAACCCACCATTAATCATACTTCTGCTATGCACTATATAGACCTCTGGAGTCCTGTTGTTTCTAATGTGCTTCTTCAGAGCACAGGACAAACGAAACATGTTCCTTTAAATTCACACAGACTAGACAGTTTTATTTCCACCATAAAATAATGTACACCCATGACCTGATGGGGACCTAATGAAAATTTGAAATAAATTTTAAAACAGCTGTTTAATACATGAAAACTCTCAGAGTAGATTTGCCACAAAGCCCTCTAATAGCTCCTTCACTCCAATGACATATTACCGCTAAAGGCACCAGAAGTCAGGATTCCTTCACTGAAGCTGATGAATGACTATAGCTATGAGCCTGAAAAATTGATCTCCGCTGGAGACGTTACAGTTGAAATACCCCTCAGTAGTTTCTCCAAGGGCATAATCAGAAAGGCGAGGATAAGCAGAGATTACCCTTCATGAGGGAAAAATATTATTTTTTTCTAAGAATCAGTTGTGTTGTTGTCTATAATGCAAAACAAGCAAACCAGAAAACCCACTGGCTTCCGAACTGTGAGAAAGTGAAAAAAGGGAAAGAGAAGCAGCAGCCAGGTATGTGGTAGAGCATTCCAAATAAATAAATAAAGCAGTTAAGATTTCTTAGTATGCTTGAACCATAACGTTTTCAGACTTCTTTGCCTGGTTGTTAGATTTATCAATCCCAACATTTATGATTAATGCTTCAGAGAGTTTGTGGTGTTGTTTTTGTTATTTCAAGGGACCCACTCAGACAGCTCCTTCAACTGTACTCTTTTGTTTGTTGTGGAGTCAAGTAAAAAGAAGGTACAATGATTTTATTATGGTAACCAGAGAGGCTGCTATTGTACCAGGCACTGTAAGAGGTAGTTGCTACTTGACTTCAGCCAAAGATAGGAGGCTGCTGTCCCAGGCTCCAATCCACCCACCCACACCCACACCCACTTCATCTCCAGCCAGAAACCTATTGTAAGCCATATGAACTTTACAATAGAGTAGAAAAGCAAGGAAGTTTGAATTTTTTCAGCTTTTGATTGGCTAAAGTACATAGTAGCTTTAAATCAACCTTGTAAAGTTGTCATGAGAATTCATCATCTCAGACTTCTTTCACCATGCGAATGATGAAAAACATGGATTGGAATTTTACTTGGTCATCAAAAAATTACTCACCTGGTAGATGATTGGCTAAAATTTTGCAAAGCAGATTTAAATATTTATCCTCTGTTATCCCCAAAAATTCAATCATTTGCAGGCTGATCCAAAGACAATGGAAAGCTTTTCATTGATTCAATAAATACTGAATGAGAGCTTCAGTACCTAGTTTCTTTGGTCTTTTCCACTGCACCTTTTAAAACAGTATTCTTAACCCCCAAACACACGTTAATGTACCCATTACAGTGATCTTTTTACACCTGATTGTAGGTGCTTGGTGTCTTCAAGTGACAGGACACCTCCAGTATCTGCTGATTTTCCACCCTACATTGTGAGGTGGCCATGAATGAGTAAACTTTTTTGGAAGCTGCTAGGACAGGTATTCCCTTAGCTCTTGTCCAGACTCTTAGGGCCAGATTCTCAAGGCTTGACATGGACCCTTTGCACTATGCACATGGCATGAAAGGGCGTCTCAAAATGGCGAGCAAAAATTGCCTCTCTCTGAAGGTAACTCCCTACTGACAAACAGACACTGCAGCTGGGCTCTGCAACTCTGGGGGTCCCTGCTTTCTGGAATAGAGCTGAGGATAGAGCAGGGCAAGGAGAATCTCCCTCTGGGCTAAGCAAACCCTGCACTGTCATAGGGTAAATCAAGTCCCTGGAGCCAATGACACTGCCCAGCAGTACCTCCAGGTGACGTTGAGTGACCTCTGGACCTGAGAATCAGGAAGCTGGGAGTGTATCCTTATGCGCCAAGCCATGCGCTAGCACAGGAGATAGCATGCCTCATTATTTCCAGTTCTCCAAACCAAAACACCACTGCTCCCCAGAACCACCCTTCCCAAGCCCAAATGATCACAACTCTTCCTTCGAATGCACACAAAGAGACACTGCTCCCCTTCTAAACCTGTCAGCGTGGCTTTAAGTCTAAGCAGGAAAACTGCAGTGGAAAAAACATCCCCGCCTGCAACATCCCTCCATGGAGAGAGTTCATAACTCCAATGTTAATACACTCTGGGTGGAGCATCCACTACGCCATCTAAAATGTAAACATAATACCTGGAAATTTCAACGTACAAGCAAAATGCTTAATCGGGGGGTGGGAATTCTCATGTTTCAAACCACTTGCCTGATAATGAAAAAATTAAATTAAACTCAAAAAACCCCAATGAACAGCAAAAGAAAGCGTTTACAAGGGAAAAGATTGCCCAAAATCTGATCTGACACATTTATCGCCTTCCTGTACTGATGGGTAGGAATCAGATGACCTTCCCCTGACAGCATTTGCCAGGCAATAAAGAATGGAGAAAGTGTCAGATTTTTTCATGACTCTTTACCAGACAGTTATGATAGTGAAATTGATCACGTCCCTTCTCCATTCTGTGTTTATAAATCTCAGCCAGGACTTAAGATAACACTGACATTTAGTCTTCCATTGAGAGACAGTGGCAGTCTGACTCTGCAAACGTGAGAAACTGGAACCAGCCTTCTGAGGGATATAGGCAACGACTGACAAGGCAGATATTTGGGAAGAGCGTGTCTCTCAGTCTGACGCACTTTCTAAGCAAGCACCACTTGCCCACCATGGTCCATTGCTCTTTCATTGGAAGGGGCTAGGCCCTCAGCAGGGACCTTGTCTTCATACTTGTTTATAAAGCATCATGTGCACTTCTGTGGCTAACCAAAGAATAAGGCAGTTGTGTTCTCAGAGGGTGTTTTGGAGATTTCTTTCTTATAGTCCAAGTTTGTCACAGCTCACTGGTTTATGTAGATGAATAAAATGTTGTGTTGCTCTATTCCGGAATTGTTTTTAGTTGCAAAGTTCAGTATGTATCCGCACAGCGCTCAGCTCATAGGACCTATCCGAATACTACTTTACATGACAGAACAGTATGATCTAAAACATACAGGAATGCATTTTACCTTTCACCTACATTTACAGTGAATCTAAAATAGGATCACAATTTAATACCCCATTCACAAGCCCAGACCACCCTGATTCCATTGGGAATAGCATACATTTCAAGTTATGCCAGATGACTTTCTTGCAGTCATACAAGCTGTATTTCTGTCCATTCTACTTTGAAAATTTTATTCTTTGTAAGTAATAATGAAATAACCCATGACTCGTTATCCCTGATTGAATAGTTTGGAGTTTAACACCCCCCCATTCTCACTTCTTGATTTCTGCCTTTGAAAGACTGCCCTGGAAATAGTGAGGAGCCAGCCCCGGTGCCCTTACGCCTGGGGAAAAGAAGGACTATGTCACAAAAGCTGAGAGAGGTGGTGACCCTATGATCACCCCGCTGTTTCCCTGCTGTGCTGTTCCACTCACAGCAGCAAAGTAACAAGTAACCAACAGCTTGCTGCCCAAAGCGCCAGCACAGAAACTTCAGAGATAAGTACAGGGAATTGCTTCCATTTTGCTGCTGCACATGGTAAGATGGAGAACAGCAGGGAAACAAGGCAGAAACCGAGGGAGCAAGGCGAGCAAAAGAGCTCACGTTTCTCGGAACTAGAGCCAAAACCAGACTCCCAGACATCGCTGGATTTATTTTCTACTATTATTATACCAATAGCCTGCCACCACTCGCTCTGCAGCAAGGAGTGCTTAGTGTTTCAGTGCCAGGGTATGGCCCTTGCTCTCATGAGGTCCTTTCCTCTCCATACGTAGGCTTTATACCTTGTGATTCAACTCTTCCTCTAATTACTCATTAGCCTGTTTGTTCCTGTCTCTGGGTTTTATGGTTTGGATCTGCCATATCTTCATTTATCAGATGAGATCATCCACATTGCTCCTATCTCCATAGCACTGATTTTTAAAACGGTGGCGGGGGGGAGAGAGGAGAAAATCCACTCCTCCCCCCTCCATCTGATCAGTGAGGTTTTGTGACTGTTTGCACTGCAGCAAAGTTTCTTCTTTAACAGATGCAACTTGCTTGAAAACAGCATCCTTTTTCTCTGGCAGTTTTCGTAAGAATTTATGTGAGCCATTCCAGAGAGGGCAATTTATATTTCTGAGTACAGCAGAAATATGCTACTGAATTTCAAGTGTGGATTACAAGTGCATGTTTGATTAGCTATAAATGCCATTTGTTCTACAAACACCCCCAGCAGTTGCACAAAGCAAGAGAGTTCTTTCATATGTGCCATGATGTCTACAAAATTGCTTACACTGGGATGAAAAAAAAAGCACACTTTTCTAAAGTCATTTAATTTAAAAATGATATATATCACCAAGATTTCAGCGTGGAATTAAGTTGTAATCATCAGTGGAAAAATGTGGTTTGCTATAATACATTTGTAAAATGTTTACAATGTAATAGATACTTTGGAGATAAAAACTCAGGGTCTCTGTCCCAAAGAGCTTACAACTGAAGTAGTCGCATACAAAAATGCAGGAGATGGGGTGGTAAAAAGTTTAAAAAACTGTGCTTATGCAGCAAGGTTGAGCACACAACTTGGTAGCTCCAGTGTCTTCATCTGTCCCCCATCCTTCAGTTTCTCATATGTGACTGGTCATCTCACATAAGAGCTGCAGAATTGGGTCCATGAACTTCACTATTGCAATATCTTGGAGAAAAATTCTACTCTATCGCCATGTCTGAAATATTACCATTCACAATACATATTGCTTTGCAAGAACTTTGAAGACTGAACCTTGAAGACAGAGTTCTTGACCCAAAGATTTTACACTCTGGTAAAATTACAGATACATCTTGCAGTGTTTAGATAATAGCATGAAATTTAGTAATCCTAAATATTATGAATCCTAGTGATTTCAGGTGTTGTTTGAAACTTTATGAATGAAGTTGAATGAATAATGTGTGTTTTATCAGCGTTTTAAAAAACAAGTCTAGAATTCTTTTCACTCAGAAATTTCAGCTATAAAATTTAATTCCGTTAAAAATCTAATCTATTTTAATGAAATATAAACAGTGAATAATTATTAGAGAGAAACTGGGAGTCATCAGAACTTTACTCAGAAGAAATATTTTATAATTCAAGGAATGATTCTAGATTTTGCAATACAAAATTCTGTGTAGGTCAGGTGGACACATACTCAATATACAGCTCATGATGTATGCCAGGCTACAATAGTATCTTGTTATGAGTGGATCCAAATGAAATGGAACAAACAATAGCTAGAGGCATGCTGTGCTCTGCATAATGCTTTTTGTCTATTGTTTTGCTTATATACAGATCCATCTTGAATCCAGTTAGCTAATAATTAAAGCTCTGCAACATTCACAATTTTGTTTTCAGGGATGAGCTGCAATACCCACCCATTCATGTCACATGCTTTCACTTTTCCAAAATTATACTTGATTTCTCATTACTATCATAATGTATTTTTCCATTTCAACTACTCACGTTTATTTTCCTAAGTATTTGGTGCAAAAGACATTTATTCTTGAAAAATGGGTCCATTCTTATCCCCGAGATGGCCAATTCACTAAATATTAGTATGGTTTTTGTTTGGAGGATTTGCACATCAGCACTACTGCAAAATTTTCCAGAAGGAACCATTTGTGAATTAACATGAAAAACCTTTGCATTCTGAATAGCATTTTGTTATGAATAGTTCACACCACTCTATTGAGCTTGCAATTAAACTGACATTTCTCTGGTTCCTTTTATTGGACTCTCAATCATATTGAACATACACCCAAAACATTATGTTGTTTTTCCTAAGGGTCGGCTTGTTACTGATACTGCCTTGATTTTATATTTGTGATTTCAAATATGTACTTTCATTGCATTTAATGGTAAGAAAAGTCCTGTATCTTTTGAAAAAGTCAATATTTAAAATGAAATAAAATCAACTAGCCCTTAGCTCTAAGTGCAAAATAAATGTTCTTGTTGTGCACAATTCACCAACAAAATTAAAACTGACACTTTTCTCCCAAATAAAGACAGAGGGTAAAGAAAGAAGCCGGTGGTTTTCAAAGATGGTTTGGAATACAGCTGTATTTCAGTGAAAATGAAGAGCTAACTTCCATGAAAAGGCAAAACCTGCTTGAGTTTTTCAGCCTTAAAGCTGCACGTGTAGTTGCTTAATGCTGTGAGGGAGGGAGGTAAATGTCAAAGGACAAGCTTTGCTTGTGTGATATACTTCTTGTTTGCAGCCAGGATTGGAATGAGAAAGTACCTAGGTACTAGGAGAAAAAGAGTTTTCTACAGATGACTGGAAGCACTGAAAATAACTCAGAAAAACCAGTTCTGATGTGATTTTATATACCAGTTTTACAGGCTTAATGTGTTAAATACTTTCATTAGATATTGTATGTAGCAAATGGCCGGCTTCACCCTAGTAGGTCTCACGCTTTGCCTCTCGTAGTGGGTCAGGGCCTTACTAGTTACCCCCATCTCCCCAAGGAGGGGAGGGGGGGGGACCCAGGTCCACCCGCTCCTCTGGGTCCCAGCCCAGGGGCCCTATGGATAGCAGCTCTGTGTTGCTGGCACTGTATTCATGACTGCAGTCTTTCCCCTAGGCTACTTCACCCCCCCCCCCCGTCTCTCTGGCTTCTTGAGTTCAGCTCCAGCCCAGCTCTCCTACTCCTCCAGCCTGTCTCTGTCTGTCTGGGGCAGAGGGTTTTTATCCAGCGCCTGGCTGGGCCTTAATTGGCCTCAGCTTCTCTTTATTGCCCCTTCCTGACATTCAGCTAGTCTGCAGGGAACAGATCCTTGAGCATTCTAGGGCTCACATACTAGCCCTGGCACACCCTTTATAGCCATCCGGCCCGACTTTATCACACCTATGAATGCTCAGAGCAAACCTGTTTCCCAACCTTTGGAAGTTCCCCATTCCAAGTGATCAGCAAATGCTTGGAAAGGGCTTCGAGCGGGATTTGTTTCTTTAGCTCTTTCTCTTCCCTGCCTGTGGCGTAGGGTGAAGTTTCATTTCAGATTTCTATTTTATGAAACATCCGGAATTTTTCCAGTTCATGCATATTTTCACTAACAAAGCAAAACAGGGAGATTTCACCCTGCCAGCTTGTGATCACCTTCCTGTTCTACTCTAAATTTAAAATGTCAGCCAATCACAGGCTACAGCACTGTTGCTGAAGTCTGGGTTCAGAACCACAGCTGGGTTTCAGGGCCACCTGCCAAATTTTTAAGTAGCATTATGTAAGCAGAAATTTCACAGTGAATTAACGCTCGCAAATACATGGTGTGTGAAGCCATGGAAGTAAAGCTCAGATTACTCCACTTGGGGTGGGCTACGCAATTCAGATCAAGAACCCCACACGTTCTGTCAGTACCCAAACTGAGCCTTTCTAGAGGTCATACATTTATTTTTGCAATTTTTTTTACTTGTTTCTGCACTTCTGAGTTCCATCAGTACAAGTCATGGAAGTACAACAATACTGTGTGAAAGGCTACACATGGTAAGAGGACTAAAAAATGCCAACAGGGATAAATGACAAAGTAAAAGAAACAGAGGCCAAAAAACAAGGAATCCTTTAAAAACTGCATGCAGTTCTGGTCACCCCATTGCAAAATATATAAATTAGAAATATAAAAGGTACAGAGAAGGGCAACAAAAATTATTAAGGATATGGAACAGCTTCTGTATGAGGAGAGATTAAAAAGACTAGGACTTTCAGCCTAGAAAAAGAGATGACTAAAAAGAGATATGATAGAGGTCTATACAATCATGAATGGTGTGGAGAAGATGAACAAGGGCGTGCTGTTTACCCCTTCACATAAACACAAGAACCAGGCACATGAATTCACAGCACACACACCAACCCATGGAACTCATTTCTAGGGGATGCCATGAAGGTCAAAACTATAATGGGATTCAAAAAAGAACTAGATAAGTTAATGGAGGATAGGTCCATCAATGGCTATTAGCCAAGATAGTCAGGCATGCAACCCCATGGTCTGGGTGTCGCTAGCCTCTGATTGCCAGAAACTGGGAGTGATTTAAGCAGATTAATGGATCTCTTGGTGACTGCCTGTCTGTTCAGTCCCTCTGAAGCATCTGGCATTAGCCAATGTCGGAAGACAGGATACTGGGCTATATGGACCATTGCTCTGACCTAGTATGGCCATTCTTATGTCTGCAGGTATCTTGAAACTAAGGTATGAGCATGTTCTTACATGTTATTTCTGGTTTGACCCACAAGGAGGATGTATTGGAAATTATCTTCCCAACATCCCATCAAATGCATGATGGGAACAACTGCAAGTGATTGTCGGGAATAGATCTTCTAAACAAAACCAATTTGCAGTTCATAGACTCATAGGTCAGAAGGGACCAATATGATCATCTAGTCTGACCTCCTGCACAAGGCAGGCCACAAAACCCTACCCATACACATATATAACAACCCCGTACCCATGACTGAGTTATTGAAATCCTCAAAAGTGAGATTTGAAGACCTCAAGCTGCAGGGAATCGATCAGCAAGCGACCCATGCCCCACGCTGCGGAGGAAGGCGAAAAACCTCCGGGGCCTCTGCCAATCCGCCCCGGAGGAAAATTCCTTCCCGACCCCAAATATGGCGATCAGCTAAACCCCGAGCATGTGGGCAAGACTCACCAGCCAGCACCCAAAAAGGAATTCTCTGCAGTAACTCAGTTCCCATCCCATCCAACATTCCCACAGACCATTAAGCAGACTTATCTGCCGATAATCCAAATCAATTGCTCAAATTAAACTATCCCATCATAACATCCCCTCCATATACTTATCAAGCTTAGTCTTAAAGCCAGATAAGTCATTTGCCCCCACTACTTCCCTCGGAAGGCTGTTCCAGAACTTCACTCCCCTAATGGTTAGAAACCTTCGTCTAATTTCAAGTCTAAATTTCCTAATATCCAGTTTGTACCCATTCGTCCTCGTGCCTATATTAGTACTAAACTTAAATAATTCCTCTCCCTCCCTAACGTTAATCCCCCTGATATATTTATATAGAGCAAGCATATCCCCCCGGAGCCTTCTTTTGGCCAGGCTAAACAAGCCAAGCTCTTTGAGTCTCCTTTCATAAGGCAGATTTTCCATTCCTCGCATCATCCTAGTAGCCCGTCTCTGAACCTGTTCCAGTTTGAATTCATCCTTCTTAAACATGGGACACCAGAACTGCACACAATATTCCAGGTGGGGTCTCACCAGCGCCGTATATAACGGCACTAACACCTCCTTTTCCTTGCTGGAAATACCTCGCCTAATGCATCCTAAAACCGCATTTGCTTTTTTAACAGCCATATCACATTGGCAGCTCATAGTCATCCTGCTATCAACCAATACCCCAAGGTCCTTCTCCTCCTCCGACGTTTCCAACTGATGCGTCCCCAACGTATATCTAAAATTCTTATTATTAATCCCTAAGTGCATGACCTTGCACTTTTCACTATTATATTTCATCCTATTACTATTACTCCATCCTATTACTATTACTTCCTTAACCTGAAGGAAGACCTGAAGAAGAGCTCCATGTAAGCTCAAAAGCTTCTCTCTCAACAGCTGAAGTTGTTCTAGTAAAAGATATTATTTCACCACCTTGTATCTCTAATATCAACATGGCTATAACCACACTGCATATATTTGGTGTCATATGTTTTCTTGGCACTCATTTGGGAAGAAGGGAAAACCATGAGTTATGCATGACATGTATTTCCAGCGCTACTTGTATGATGTTTGCCACAGTCTTTGGAGTGATCATTATGCTTTTATGTGAATTGGTCTGAAAAGTATTGCTTTGTGCCTAAGACTTGTAAATATTTTAAGGCTCCCGCTCTCTGGTGGCATCTACTTATTATTTTGATTTATCATCCTTTTCCATTGTTTTTTTTTCAGAGCTGTCTGAATTTCATTTGGCTCATCCTGCTTGGCATTAAAAGGAGAGGAGCAGATGACTTTCACTGAAATCACATAAAATAAGATGGCTGTTGCAAAAATTGAACTTCCAGAATATCTCCACAGGGCAAAAAGGTGATGGCTTACCTGGTACAGTGTCACCTACTGACCCAACATAATATTTCATTACAATGACTAGCATACTGAAGGGGGGAAATGCACATTGTTTGTTGTAGAAAATCAATTAACTGTTATGATAAGCAACACAAAAAGGGTTAACCAGTAAGAGGTTTTCGTCATTATTATTAACTCTATGACATAACACATAGATTCATGATGTAGGGACATGGATAATCACCATAAATTAAATACATTTGGTATACATTAAACCTGAAGTATATTTTCTTCCCATGTATGGAATTGTAGCCCAGTAATGAGAACCTGATAGCATCATGCCCACTGTTACACCTCTGCAAAAGTAGGTGGTGTTGGTGATAAAGGATGGCAATATAACACTAAATATTATAATAGTGCTCCCAGAATTGCAGTACCTGAGAAGTGTAGTTCACACTAAGTATATCTTGTTAAGTTGGCTGGCTTCTTCTTTACAACTATGGAACTTCAAAACTTTACTTTGCAAAAGAAAAGTACTGAATAGCTGTAGAATCACTGTAGGGATAGTTTTGATAAGTGTGTTAATGTTACATAAACAGGAATATGTTTATGTACCTTGTAGCGTCGGCGAAGATCAGACACGGAGTCAGTGTGAGATGAGAAGAGGCATGCCCGTGCTTTCCACGGGCTTCTTTTATTACATATCTCAGGCTTGTTCATTGATTAACCCGCTGATACATCTACATGATTAGTAGTAGCCGAGGGCTCTCTCAATCAGCACGTAGGGCGCTCGTGATCTACAGCATGCATGGTTACGAAATCTTGTTAATCCCCTCAGCTTCTTCTGCCGCACCCTTTCTGAGCACGGTTTGCCGATACCCAGGTTGCTTTGGAAGAAGCTTGTCCCTACAGTACCTCAGTGGTAATCATTAAAAAGTCACCATTTGCTAGCCTTTATATCACAGTAGTATGTGCGATATTACAATAGGTCCTGATATTCCCCTGGGAATACTTCGGTATTTACTGGGTAGCTGTGGTTAATGCTGACTTATTGTGGGGACCAGTGTAATGTAGAATTAGGAACTCAATGGCTAGATTTTCAAAAGAGTTGAGCTTCCACTTAAGCAACTAAATGCATTCATTTAAACAATTAAATCAAGTGGCCAGATTTACAGCAGTTCCCACTGAGAACAACAGAAGCTGTTGGGTGCTGAGATCTTCTGCAAATCTGGGCCTCTGTTCCTCAGTCTAAAACCCTTGCAACATACTACTTGTTATGTCAACAAGTGGCCTGAATGTTTGGAAATACAGACGCAAATGTTGTATTACCTTCTGTTCCATTTAGCATCTCTGCTGGTGAAAGTCAGCATCGATAAATTCCTCAAGCAAAATAGATGTTTATGCAATAGATCATCAGGAGAATTATTTACACCGACAAGAGTCTGGAGAGAACAGTACATGTGTCAAATTCTGCAGAGTTTAGGTACCAAAGATTTTGTAAGGTATTCCACTGTACACCTTTCCTAAATGTGTCACACAAAGCCCACTATACCTACTTATTTCTGCATATAAGTAATCCATTCTTCTATCACTTGTGGACAACGTTCTCAACCACAAATCTCTAAATTACTTTGAGGTTTTGCCTGGCTGTATAAGAATGTAATATTAAATATAATTTGCATTAGAACCACACACAAAAGCCATGCACTCCATATCTAAGTCTGTCAGTGATGTGATGTGCCTAGAACCTATGCTGATGTTAATCCAAAGTGTACCCTATCAGAGTTAATTGAAGGCTGCAAGATCACATCCTGGAGAATCAACCAATGAAGTCTCTCTCTACTGGCAATCCTTAGCAAATTGACTTGGATGACATGTTAAGCACTGTTGTTGCTTCTAGTGTGGAGATTCTGAAGAGTGACAGATGAGAGAGTTAGGTGCCCAGCTTGCACTGACTTTCAGTAGAAGGTAAGTTCCTAGAAATCTACTGTGCCTTTGAAAATCTCCTCTCTGGCTAATTATTAACCTACACTGCCTGTTCTCAGTTTCCCAGAGCATCTTCACTGGAGTTAAGTCTGGGACATGTGAATGTGCTCTGTGTTTGAGCATTAAAAAGTGAAAGAAGATGACAGCTTGAGGTGTTTGTTGCCTCCCTCAACCCCCCAATTCCACTTGTGCTGGGACATGTGTTTAGAAGTCTTTTTTTTTAAACCCACTTAATTAAAGGTTTAATGAAGTAATGACCACTTGGCCAAATGATTCTCACTTCCTTCAGTTTTTCTGGCAGAAGGCCAGTGAGAACTACGTCTGATTCTGTCTCTAACTTTCCATTCTCCTCCTCACTTAGCTCATCTTAGGAGAGTTTGATATATTGTATATACACAAGGTAAATGCTGAAATATTAATATATTTTCTACAAATTTTGTTGGTCTGAACACAGGTGCCTGAAAAAAGAATGGAGTAGGAACAGGTTAATGTTGGTTACAAAAGCAGAGAAAAAGTGATACAGTAAGCAATTAAAGCATTACCTTATGTCAAAGGGGTCTAGAAATCTGTACACTGAATTTTGCTATTCAGAGAAGAGCTGCTTTCAGATCAAATCTTTAAGTGACGAGGCTTGCATATCAATGACCATTGTCAGTCTAGTGCCTTAATTATAGCAAACTGAAAAACAGAAAATGTACCATTTGCACCCATAATTACCCACTACATGGTTTCATCACCAGGGCTGGGACTCTACAGTACACCCCTCTGTCACTTGAGATGAAGGATTAATTGGTAGCACTAGCAGCTATTGTCCTTTGTGTGGACCAGGCACTAGAGGGGGATGCAACAAATTTGGCTTAGACAAATGGGACATTCCCCAGGGACTATTGGACAACTGTGTCCTCTGAACCCCCCATTGGGGTGCGTTTTACACTGCTTCGTTGTGAGAACTATTACTCCTGGTCTGCTGATACACAGCCTCCCTCACGCAAAATCACTCCCAGCTGAACTACATGAGTGCTTCTAGCCAGCACTCCTGAATTGCACTGCAGAGTGACACTGTTCATGGACCCAGACCTGTCCCCTAAAAATGTGCATCTTGTACTGCCCAGCTCTTTCCTTCTGTCTAATACAAGCTCACAGAAAGTCCGTCATTCCATTAATAGGAAATGATACACGCAAGCCCCATTACCTCAAATGGAAGTTCCTAAACACTTCAATCCAAACACACTAGCTTAAATAAAATACCAAAAACAAATGTATTAACTACAGAAAGATAGATTTTAAATGACTATAAGCAATGAGGCACGATTGGTTACAAAGAAATAAAAGGTAAAATGAAAACTAATACCTAACTTACAAGCTAAATGAATTCAAAACAAAGGCTTTTCTCACCACATACTTTTACTGGCTGAACTTCTTCAGAGAGAACCACTCCCCCAGTTTACTAATATTTCCTTTGTCTTTCAAACATTGTTGGTGCCGTAAGTAAACATGAGGGGAGAGGTCATTTGTGTTCTCTGTTCTCTTTACTTATAGCAATTCTCTTCTTTGAGAATTATCTCCAGATGAGGTTTAGGTGGCAAAAAGTCTGTCTGGCAAGACATAAATTTCTCGTTCACACTTTTCTTCCTGTCAAAGAATGACCACATACGTAAGTGATAGTCCACTTGAGTATGTTGACACCTGGCTGATGTGCTGGTTTACCTTTGGTCTCCAATACAAGTGGTTTGGGCTGCTTTTCTAAACTTGGAGCATGTCTCAGCAATGTTATACAGTAAAATCTTAAAAGTTTACATACAGTGTTCCGACATACCTTTCATCAGGACAATAATGTTCAATAGGTGATGAGTTTTCAAATGATACCTCACAAACATACTTAACAGAATTTATCATGGTCTTGTAAAAGTGGTGAACATAAGGATACAGTCTGTCACAACCACCATTTGCTAGACAGAAGAGGGATTTTGAGAATCAAGAATCCTGTGTTTTTGCTGCTGGCTCTCGATGGTAGCATGTCAGATAGTTGCAGATGGCATATCTAAGCACACAAATTTTGCACATTCATTCCGAAAGGCACTGTGGCTAAATGGCAGAGACTTGTCACATATACTTGATTTCTGCTCCAAGATCTGCCAGAAATGACCTTGTTCAACACCTAAATTACTTTAACTGTAGAATGAATTAGCTAATTTTGCCTGCCTCCTACGGTAGAGGTTTGAGGCATTGCTCAATAATAAGGGCCATGAAGGGCACAGAATCACATCAGAGAGTGGAAGAGCTGAGATGGTGTCCACCTGACTCTCAAACCAGTAAACCTTCCCTTAGGCCCAAGCCAAGGATGCCCGCTGCAGTGTTTAGTCTCTCTACTCCCCCTTTTGAGCGCCACCTCTGTGCCAGCCATTTAGAAGGCTCAGCCTGAGCACAAATAATGGTTTTCAGAGGTTCATAACTTGTCCAAATCTGGGTGGATTTTCTTGGGAAATTTCAAGTTCCTGCTCCAAACAGTGGAGATGCTACAGCTTTTCAAAGAAATGGTTAAAAAAATAGTATGACATGTCACAGCTACCTATTATTCTTGATATTGAAAATGGCTTAACCATTTTCACTCAAACTTCCCACAACACTTATGCTGACACCAAGAGTAAGTATGGAAAAATTAAAGATAGAATAAAAAGGGAGGCATATGATGGTAAAAGTTAGGCAACTCTAACCAGAGGCAATAATATCAGCTTGAACAGTAACAAGCAGATGGAGCTATAACAGATCAAACAGTGAAATGACACAGTAGGAAAATAAAGCAGTTCAACAGTGGCAGTCAGCAAAGTCTTCTCTGCAAAGCTTATTGTTCAAGAGGAAAGTAAATTAAGTTAACAATCGGAACATCAACATGAAAACCTGCCCAACTTTGAGTTCACCCTGTATGTGGTACCTGGGCGAGGGCCCTAACCTTTCTAAAGACATTTTCGTCCTGTCTCTCACAACCTTTCACCTAAGTGCCTGCGCAGGTGAATGAAGAAAGAGAGTTCGAGTTAAGCCTGAGGTCCCCTGAGAAGCCTGTCACGTTTTGCTCTAGATATAGAAGGCATACCTGCCGGTGAAATTATCATTGTTCTCAGTAAGTTTCACTTAAAACCGCTATTGTCAATTTCAAGAGAGTCAGGAAAAGCGTGGAAGAAGAACAAAGATTTGCCCCAACATTAAATTCAAATGGTTACATTCAATTACTGTATTTCAGAAGGAGAATATTGTAAATACACGGTGCTGACTGAGCCCGACAGAACAATAATGCTTACAGTACATTTGGTAGTTTGTAAAGCAACCAACAATTGTTACTGTAATATTTCTCTCAGCAGGGATGATGGGACAAAGCCCGCGTTACTTAGTTAATAGAGTTCTCTAAAGGTTCTGCTACATTTTATCATGACACCAAGGGGAGCAAGTTGATAGTTGTGATAGCTGAATGTCAAAAAAAGAGGTGGCTTTCCAGTTCAGGTGCGAATCCTGAAGATCTAAGGAATCTTGGATCTGAATTCAGACGTTTTGTCTCAGGTCCATCTCTGAGAGAGAAATCCTAATAAGAACGACAATGCACAAGTCCACTGAACTTTGTATCAATTGAGATTTGGATTCAAACTCCTCAGATCTGGGACCGTTTCATGAGTTGGGCCTCGGTATTTTTGGGTGAACCATTGAATTTTTTTTTCTCCAGGCAGCACTTTCCCCCACTCCCTACCACAAAGCCATCTAGAATATCAATATGTAATATGATCAGCACACAGACAATAATCTAGCTGCTTCTCTGGAACCCGACTCTTGTTTCCCCAAACCTGACCTAAAAGTCTAATTAGAGGGGACAACAAACAAACCAACATTCCCAAAGATATTTTCTATACTTTCCCCACATACCTGCAGCTTCTTTCTTGATATTTTGGCATCCTGAGATGCACAAACAAACAAAATCAGTAGAATAAACAAAATTTTGAACCTTAAAAACCATAGTTTGCATCTGGATGACATTATTTTATCTGACCTGTTTCCCTTATTCCTAATTCATATCTAAAAGCATTTAGCCTTTGAAATATCTGTATTCACATACGTATTATCTAGCTAGGTTCTTAGGTCACCTGTCACCATGGAAATCCAAGTAGACTATTATACACACACGTTTGGAGCTATACACACATTCACACCGATCATATCTAGTTCCTTAGAATTGTGTTCTAGTTCCAAAATTGTGATATAGGCTCCAAGCTAAGCAGCAGAATAAAAAAGCTGCCAAAGAGGAAATTGGGTTGCAAATGAAAGTGACAGACACCATCACAGGGGGTGATGAGAGAGAATGTATGGCACAGGGGGAACAGAGAGAAATGAAAAGAAAGAAATGCGGATAACTGGAATGATTTCATTTGCTAACACTGCATAAGGAAAGTGCAATTAGTTCAGTAACTGGGAAGGAAGTGAAAGAATCATCACCAATAATCAAAGTTACATGTCAGTTACACAGTCTTTCTTGATAAGTTCCAGAGGCTTTCTTGTTACTTACAGCCATTGAAGGGTCAGTCATTGGTAGGACACTAGCCCAAATCAGAAAGCCCTCATTCCCTTGTTTTATGCCCTTTCCTTTTCTATACGAGTGATGCTTGTCCCCTTCTCTGTCACTTGTATGTGTCTGGTCAAGAACACGTAGTGTGTTCCAGTTCAACAGTGAAATCATCAGGATAGACAGACATCTAGAATCTTTCCAAAGCTCCCTTTCTGTAGCCAGGATTTTTGCCTTGTCCACAATGTCTGTGCCATCTGCCAGCAGCCTCCTCAACACACAATGCCATCTGCCAGCCACCGACCTATAGCTTCATCTGCTCTTAATGCCATGTTCGCCTAAGCTTTTGCATTTCCAGATCTCTCTCAATACTCCTGCTCCCCTTCACATACACAACCCCCCACAGTACTGATTCAGATAAATATTACTAAGCCAACAAGAATGCAAAATACTGAATACTGTTAAAAAATAAAATAAAAATGTCACCTTTTTTTTCCAAGTCATTTCCTAGGAAGAATAGATTTGTAAGTGTTCATGGACTATGAAATTTCTATTGTTCTCTAATAATAAATGACCATGCTATTAGAATAAATGACATCATTAGAATAAATGTGAATATACTTTATGTATCAACAACCATAAAATAAAATTAAGAAAATGGAAAGTTTGGTATCGCATTATTACAGAACGTTGTATTTCTTGTGAAATTACCCACATATCTGACAAACCTTAACATGGTGGAATTTTAATCTCTTTAGAGTCAGAATCAGTGAAAATTAATGCTATTTTATCTTAAGATATTGCCTTTCATTTTGAATGATCACAATGCGCTGGAGAAAATACTGTCTGTATCCATACAGAATTACTGAGACAGAGCTATCTCTGGGTTGGAATTCAACCCAAATGAACTGAAGTGAAATTCTGTCCCACGAAAAACAAATTTAGATGCACATTAAAAGAGCTATGGAAATCTCCCATGTCCAAGCAGGGCAGACAGGACCTCATGATTTAAACTCTCAACTGTAAGACTTCCCCGCCCATAAGATAAATTTCATGGGATTCAATATATTTCTCTTGGAAGGGCAAAGGCAGAGATTTTATATTGCCCCCCAAAAATCTATTGTTAATATCCTTTACCTATGCCCTCCCCATTACACTCTAATTCCTAGTGTCCCTCCCCACTGCGTACCTTCCCCACACTGAGACATCCACATCCCAGGTGTGTCTGAACCTCCTCTCACTTTGGCATTTGTTTCTTTTCCCCTACAGCAGCAGGAGCTCCAGTAGAGTTGTCTAGACCAGTGTCTCCAGTATCAATGTAGCTGTGCCTGAATGTTCGGCAGAACATGTTTAACCAAAGGTTTGTACTCCTCATTTTATTTTTAAATAAAATGCACATGAGTTTCACAGGATGTTTACAGTAGACCTTTCTGGCACTTGAATGCGTTAGGTACATATCTCCCAGCATCTGTTTGCCTCTTTAAAAAATTGTGCAAATCCACCTTCCCTCCAACTGAAAAATGGCTCATGTTTTAATCGTTTCCCCGTGTTTCTTCTTGGGAAATAGCATGTCATTCTGCTAAGCTTTACGCCACTTGGTTTGAAATGCTGCTCTCATGCTTGCTGTTTATTCTACTCTATTTTTTCTCTACAAACCTCTTGTTTTTCTGCCTCTCTCAGATGTAGGGCAGACGAGAATCTATGGACAGCAACAGCAAAACCCAAAAAGAGAATTGCTTGGAGAACGATGTAAGTTGAGCAATATGGACAAACAGAAACCTCACGCTCACCAAGTAGCAAGATCTACCTTACAGCTGGTTTGCATACAGTTACTACCCAGCATAGTGAGGAACAGAGTTGAGACTCATTGTTCAACAAGTTTATAACCACCACCCTCTCCAAATGCATGTTAAGCAGCAAAAGTCTGGGCAGTTTTCACAGAAACATGGAAGACTCCTGTGCAGTTTGTTGCTCGTATTTTTCTATGGATCAGAACGACAGCCTTTACGTTGCTTTTGGCCCTGGTGCAGGAAGTGCCTTAGGCACTTGATCCAAAGTCAACTCAGATAATGAAGCTCAAATATGGAAATGGAATGAAAATCCCAAATTATACAAAGAACAAATCAGAGTTCCAGTTAGTGTAGCTTCGCTGACAGTCACAGTTTTCATCTGTGTGTAGGGAAGGGGAATGGATTCCATGAAAAAAGGCTTCCATGCTAAATATTTTTTTATATCTACATCGAGCCAGTGGGACTTAGAAGGCCTTCTCCTTGCCACAGTTTCTCCATCTGTAAAATAGGGGGAAAGATACTGACCTCGTTTATAATGTGCTTTGACACCTACTGATGAAAAGTGCTATATATGAGTTAGGCATGATACATGAGATACTTTATATAACATGGTTTGGATTCCCTGGATAATAAGGAATTGCACAGGTAATTAATGCTTTCCTTTCCCCACTTGTTTTAAATCACTAATACCAGGAGTGAATGATAGTGATATTTCATGCTCTCTTTTTGGCATTTATTTTTAAGGTATTTTACTTTTGGCTATATGAAATTTTTTCTCCCAAAAAGCACTAGGAAGGCTCTAATACTCTCTCTTAAATTATATTCACAGAAAAGTTTTTCTGCAGTACCTCCCATAGATTTTGGGGTTTCTTTCTTTCTTTCTTAAATGATAAATCCTAAATGAACAACTGTTAAAGCAAATCTGGCAATCTTTGTCTAACTGCTTAATGTAGGGACTCTTCCTTCACCCCCTGAAAGCCACTTAGCAACACAGAGATCCTGTCTTGGGACCCACCTCTCCTCTGAACCCAGTAGTCCCCCACTGTCAGGTTCAATGGCAACTATGTATGCAAGGGTACCGTTGCCAATTGCTGAACTGATAATTTCTCTCCTCTGACCTTTGGTAGCACCTCGCTTTAAAGGGGCTACTACAGTGATATGCTAAGAGACAACATTTTAAGGAAAATTTGTAAAGTATTTTGTAAAATTACTTCAATAATAAGGCAGCTAAAAGTTAACTGCTCTCGTCATATCTTAGAGCATCTAAAATTCTGAAGTACATAATATGGTGAGGTGATCCAGATCTTAGTTTTGAAAATGCTACAGTGACATTTGCCAACAGGTGGAAACCATAAAGGTGTTCCTGGACCCATCTAGCAAAGGATATTGGAATATGATTAGGGTCTTAGTTCACATGCAGTAGGTTATTCCCCAAGAGCACGAAGGGCATGTTGAGCTATCAAGAATTATGTGTATTCTAAAACAAGATGGCTTCCAGAGATGAACAATCATAGAAGCCACAGGAAGCTAGCTCATTTACAAACCACAATATATACAGGCTTTGTATGAGCACGCAAAGAATAACGTTCTCTTAAATACGAGAATAGTTGATGCTGGAAAGACTTCTGGTGCATCTTCTGCCTGTTGTATGCCCATCATATGATCCCAAATCTTTAATACAATGAACCCCCCCACACACTATCTCAAAGAGCTCACTGCTATAATTGGCAAAAGGGAAAAATCGATATGAACAGATGGTGAAAACTGTAGGTGCTCTAGGAAAGACAGATTACCAGGAATTTGAAATATGGTAATTTAGTTTCTCTGAGTCATAGCAATAAATTTACATTTTTAGATTGAACGTTCTATGTCTTATGCTCAAAGTACGTCAAGTTGGAACACTGAGTACATATAAATTAAAAGTCCGACATAACTGATTTAAGAATCTGAAGGCCAAAACTGTGTTGTCAAAAAAAAAAATTTAAAGAATTCTCTATTCTTCAGACATGGATTTATATTTAATTATTTAGCATCAACCTGGCTTGAAAATAGCTGTGACAAACAACTGAGGTAATATCTAACTGAAATTAAGAGAAAAAAACCCCGCAGAACATTAAAAAAATGACATGAAAGTTTGAATAAGATGATGGCTCCAGATCACAGACTTCCCTACCCCAGAGTCTATGGGTCTCTGGAGTACAGAGAGGTGTGGTCAGGGGACAGAGAACAACTGGGATTCAGAAGACATGGGTTTTAGTCCCAACTCTGCCGCTGGCTGAGTGGGTGACCTTGGGCAACTCATTTCCCTACTCTGTGCCTCAGTTTCCACATCTGTAGAAGCGCTTTGAGATCTGCTGATCAAAAGTGCTAGACAAGAACTAGGTATTATGTCTTTAACAACAAAAAGTACACTGAGATGCAGTATGCAGAGAACATGGGAGTGAAGGCATGGAAAGTTAAGACAGAAATTACCTTTCCGGATCAGATCACTGGCCCATCTGCTCTAGTATCTTGTTTTGACAGTGGCCACTGGCTAGGGCAAACTCCTCTACAATTATCCTAGCCAGTTATGCAGGATACTTATATAAACTATGAAATCATTATCTGATGTTCTGCAGCATTAGAGCTCTTAACATACTACCTTCTTCATAGTCTTAGCTTGCAGAGCAACAAAACATTTCTATGAGTAGGCTCCTGCACGAGTGAATTCTTCACCTAGAAAAGCAAATTCACTACAGTAACTCTGAGGAATTTAGTGACTGATTACATAGTCAATCTTTGCATTAGTCAATCGTTGTGGCAGTTAGTCCATGGCTTATATCATGCAGTTAGTGATCCCACATAGAACCTAGAAGAATGGGAAGCTTATTTGAAGGAATCTGCATTCTTGGCTTCCAGTAAAAGAGTAGGAAAATGTGTCACCCAGGCCATCCAGCTGCTGCAATGCAATTACAGCAGAATTTTGTTCCTATTTAAGTCAAAGGCAAAACTCCCATTGACTTCAATGGGATCTGGATTTGCCCCTTAGAGTTTTAAGCTTTTTTCTTCTCATTAGTGCATTGTTGGAAGAAACATTCACATTTGGTCAAAGAATCTAATACAAATACAACCAAAACAGATGCTTTCACAATTCCATTCACCCAAGTGCTGCTTTTTAAAGACTCAACATTGTTTTTTGAGCTGAGCAAGTAATTCACAGCAAGTAACTTGTTCATTGAATTCAGCCTCTTCCACTTCATAGACTACTAATGAAAAGGTCATTATTTCCTCAAATATAGTCCTTATTCAAATATGATGAATATCATATCAGATATTTCTGTGGATTCTGAATAATTTAACTCTCAGCTGTGTTACTTAGCTGTGATTTGTCAGATATGTCAAATGGTATTTACCGTTCGATCAGGTGAGTACGCATGCACTTTCGAATGCAGTAGAAAACTTTGAAATGTGTGTGCCACTACAATTTGTGACATTCAAGCCAATAACTCAACTACTGGAGGAAAGGAACCCTAAATAGTGTACCTACTCGAAAGTGAGTATTCTTTGATTCTTTGAAATATTCAATCAAGATTTTGCCCATTACTTGCTTGGCTGTGAAAGGTTTAAGCAATCTCTGACCATTGTTTCTGAGATCTTGGATTTGTCTAAATAGGTACTGAAAATACAATGGTTTCACACCCATGTATTTCTTTTAAGAAGCATGCTCCCATGTAACAGTACTGATTCAGAATTTAGAGGGTGTTTTTCAAAGGCACAGTAGATTAAGTTAGATACCTAACTGTGCTTTTGAAAATCCCCACCTTAATACCACTGTATTTCTGTGTCAACATTTGATACCTTTTAGGAGTTAGCTATGATTTGTCTGATCTAATATATTTAGATTCAGATGCTCTAGAAACCCAGCCCAGAGCCCATGAAATAGTTAGGTGCTATGAACCACTTAGTAAAGAACTATTCTTACAGATTTTAAAGGAGAATTATAGTAATACCAGCATCCCAACTTGTAAATTGCTACCCAAAACTAGCTACAAGCATTGCCCTTATTCTTATACATTTCAAATCTTTAATAATAAGAAAGAACAGATGCCAGAGCACAGCCATATGTTTTGATTGTAGTTGGATATAAGCATGATTTTATTTTCTCAGATAGAAAATCTATAGTTGGAGTGGAAGTTATTTGAAGTTACTGAGTGGAATCCTCTCTGGCTAAAGAAATAAATTCCAAATAGAATGTGTCAAAGTCTGATTTGAGAGACAGACGTTTTGATAATAATTCAATATTATTGTCTGACTTGTCTCCAAACACCCTGTTGCCTTTAAGTAATTGGTGGTAGAAGATAAGCATTTAATGTTTAATTTATTTGGAAGGGTCTGTATCTTACTTATAAGAACACACCCGCCCCCTCTCCTCCAATATCTCTCCTTATGTTGTTGGCAAGACATGGTACATTTAAATCAATGAGGGGAGCCAAGACCTGCATACAAAACGATTAAAATAACTCAGTGTGCCACTTTTTGCATTGTTTTGGTAATATCCATCTTTTTATAATAGATCATAGAAGATAAAGTCCCAGAAACGCATGCAGGTTCCAGTACTGGCTATGGAAAGCATTAACCACCCTATCACTTGTGAAGGTCCTTTCCCTAGGGAAGGGGTGAGCTCATTGTCATGGCAATGCCAGCTTGCACTGTGTTTACCCGTGGTATACGTGGTATGAGGACACACTGCAGGGCCTTCTTCTTATCACTCCTTCAGTCTCATATCAGGCAGAGTTCCTTTGGGTGACATCTATCAATTCCCTAGGTTGTCTCTCAGAGCAGTGGGTATTGTCAGAGATTCTCTGTTTTGTTTCCCTTTCTGGTTCCCTCACTTTGAATTTAGGACTGCATTTCAATCCAGTTTGTACATTCTTTCCCCCACCTGTAATTAGTTGATCCCGTTCTTCCGTATACCTCCTCATTTTTTGTTTTGTTGCAACATGGGCTTCACTCATTGCTAGAGCGATCCGATAGGCTGGCATCTTTGGACAATTTTAGTTACATGAGAAAACAATACTAAAATCAGATATGGAAAAATAATTTTAAAAATATTTTCAGAATATTCAGGCTGAATTATAATAATTTCTAAAACATCGAAAAAAGATCTTTGCAGTAAGAACCTACTGGCAGAAGAACAGGACAGGGGGAAGCACTGGCATCATGTGAAGGAAGTTTAGCATCCCACATGATTCAGCAAAATGTCTGATTCCTTTCTCTTATCTGCTGCAGGTAAAAAATGTGATTTGCTGAATCTAACAACATCCATATCGTCAAGGAGCAAAAGAACAATTCAACATGGAGAGAGGAGGATTTTTTCCTACTGATTTGTTGGAAGGTATCTCCCATAATAGTGATGTTCAAACTATTTTACCTGCATTTCATCTCAACCCCATCCATCTGATCTCAGCTACTTGGACAGCATAATTAATGACACACTAGGAAATGAGAATTGTTGCCAAGGATGCAATCTAAAGAATTGTGAAATATCCTGGAAGTTACAGCTTTTGGAAAGCATAAAGTTTTGGTATAATATGTAAGACAGTTGAGTGGTGGAGACAGCCATTGCAAGGAGACGAACTGTTTATTTAAAGAAAGAAATGATGTTTTCTGCTTTTGCTGTTGATCAGTTTTAAATCGTTCAAATTAATGTAATGACTTGAAGGTCTCTCACCTGGAGGAACAAGGGAAATTTTATGTCAACATGAGTGATTGCCTAAGCTTACAGACAACATAGGGAGATATGCACACATAGATGGAGCAAGAAATCAAGTTTTATAAGCCTTGCACAACTGACAGTCACAATCAAAGGTTACTACAGAGGGAGAACGATACCAAGGAAGCATAATGGAGCAGCTATTTGCTATGATGTGCTCAGCAGTAGGTTCGGATTTAGGGGCAGGCGACCCAGGCGATCACCTGTGGTGCTGGTTTGGGGGGGGTTGCTGGGTTCAGGTGCCGTTTTTGTTGTTAGCAGCAAAAGGGAAAATAGTTTGAAGTAAAACGTTTCAGATACTCCATATGTGGATTCATTTTTCACTAACCTCCTAGAATTGTCCACCTAATGTTGGTGCACAGTTCAATTTCTTGATGTTAGTACCTATCAGTTATTCTTAAAATTAAATAGTTTCTATAAGCTTAGAGGAAATGATTTTTTAAATTTGCTAATGTATGGCTGGAATAAATACAGATTTATATATCCTAGGGTGAAAAATTTATCATCTGATAGGACAGGGATAAATCATGTCTGTGAATTATGCGTCAAAGTCATGAAACAGGCTACAGATGCAATAAAAAATGAGGTATTCAAAAGTTTAACAAATGGAGGGGTGGGGG
The DNA here is from genome assembly GCA_007922155.1 of Mesoclemmys tuberculata. Taxonomy (NCBI): domain Eukaryota; kingdom Metazoa; phylum Chordata; order Testudines; family Chelidae; genus Mesoclemmys; species Mesoclemmys tuberculata. Next base: position 4,314,125 of record ML675621.1, read on the forward strand.
GGCCCTCCAAAAACACTCCTCACCTGGGCTGCTATTTGGTCCAGGCCTGGCCCTGCTCAGCAGGACACTCTGTCTTCCGGTGATTTCAAAACGCTCATACTAATTTTGCCCAGGCTAATAGAATTTGTCAACAAATTTGAGCCAGATTTAATAAACCAGTAGGTGATGACAAAAGGCCTCAATGAAGTTTCAGGTTAGGAGCTAGGAGTAAGATTACAGGATGAAATAGAGCAGGTTTGGGTCTTCTCATGTACCAGTATGTACCAGTATGTACCAGTATGGCTGAGCCATCAACTCCTCAAAGTGACAATCTGGCTGATCAAGTTGAGCCTTTTGGGTATCACTGTGATGCACCACTTCCCAATTGTGTGTTCCTGGGACGTGACCACTGACACTTTCAAAACATTCCAGCAGCTATCTGTGATGGAAAAATTGACCACTGCTGACTGTCATGGCGGCCAGACCAAAGCAGCTAACTACACACTGGGTCTCAGTGTCTCCTACATTACTGAGAATAATTCTGTTTAAAATGTTTTGGATTCTTTGATTTGTTTGCTGTTGCAAAAACTGAAATGGCAATTGGTGAGGGCTAGGGCATAATATTGTGTACATGTGCTGTCTAAACTTGGGAGTACACTTCGGCTGGTGAGGAACTGTGGAGTTCATGACTAGAAACTTCATGACCAGCTTGTTTCCGGGAACCGTGCTATGTGCTAGGGCTTTAGGCCATAACCTACATTGAGAGGATTGTGCGCAAGGACCACATCACTTTGGGAACCAGAACAAGCCAGCCAGAATCTCTTGGAAGCTCTGAGGAAGTATTCAAACTCTTAGTTTCACCATCTTATGAAAACGCGCTTTCTCCTACTATGAGCTCAGTTCTAATGCTCAAGGACAGGGGAGGAAGAAGAGCAGGGCTCTGATTGCATCCTCACTACCTCTCTTGGGGCTACCCAGAAGCAGCTCTTGCACTCAGCAAACACAAGGGTTGTGACTGAGCAGTGCAAGATGAGAGGTGGAAAAAGACCAGTGTGCCTTCTCCTCCCCACTTGCTGTAGCACAGGGCCAAGTCACTGACTAGAGAATCCCAATACAAGTACTTTGCACTCTGTCAGCCAGCAGAGTTTATGCAACGGATCTGTTAAGTATGTAGCAGGGTAACCCACCCCCACTCAGTGTAGCGGTTGGGCCATGCACAGACATTGAGTCTACTACAGTCTTGGCCAGTTACACAGCCAGCTTGTGAATTAACAACATACGATTTGCTCAAGTAGCATCTGCCTCACAAATCAAGATCAATAGGATGAGGAAAGCAGAGGACTAAAGACAAACAGCCCAGGAGATAGCAAAGATCCCAGTGCACCAGACCTCAAGTTCTGCAATGATAGCTGCCATTGCTCCAGCTGCAGACACCTTTAGCCATTGCTGGGCAGAAAAACTTCTCAAGTAGCAATTCATGCTGCCATCAATCTTGACAGAGATTAAGAAAGCAGGATGCCAGCAAGCTTAACAATTGCATTGTCTCATTGAGAGGCACTTTCTGTAATTCCTTTGTCACCATCTGGCTGTTATGTGAAAAGAAAAATAGCTATTTTAAAAATTGAGATTTATGAAAAAACCTGCTTTAAAAATTATTTCTGCAAACCAAAATCAAACTCTACAGTAGGTTTTTCTGTTTCTGGATCTGAAACGGAATAGTACAATGATGCAAATGGAACCATGACAGTCCTTTAAAGGACAAAGCAATGCTTTATTCCATCACAGCATTGCGATCAGAACTGGCCAGAAAATGGAAATTCCTTCCCATGAAAAATTTCACATTTTTTAAAAAAAAGTTATCACAAACCAGGCTTAAAAAAAAAGTCAGAACCACAAAATATTTTGCAGGATGGGATTTCAAGAAAAGATTCTATCTTGGGAGACCTGAAAATAGAATTCTTTGGTTTCCCACCTGGACGACACCTGTCAATTTCAGCTTGGCTGCTGGAGAAGCAGAAAGCTGGGGTACTCGGCCTCTTCTGCCCCAGGGCTGGTGAGGAAGGAGGGGAGAAGCACCCCAGTTCGCTACTACTCCAGTCCCTGAGAACCAGGGAGGCAAACACTCAGGATGCTAAGCTTTGGCAGCCCTCCTGAAGACTTTTCTCAATCTCACTTTCTGACTGTAGGCAGGAAGTAAAGCTGACTAGAACTTTCTCCAGGTGGGCAAGTGAAGAGCCCTCACTGTGAATTTCCTGAAAATTGAAACATTTTGACCCGGAAAATTCTGATTTTGCAAAAAGGGCATTTTCACTCAGAAAAATCGTTATGATAAAAATTTCCTGACCAGGTCTAGGCATGATGACTGGAGGTAAGTGTAGATAGCCTTAGTGCACGTTACTAAGTACTAGGGGATGCTGATGCAGACACAAAACCTGGGGCTATGTGACAACTATACGTAGGCAAGAAAAAAAAAAGCAATAATTATTTGTCAACACCAAAAAGGGAGAGAAATTGGTGAAGAAAGTGATTTGCCCAAGATCTTACAACAGATCAGTGGCAGAGCCAGTGACAGAACCTAGGATTTCTGACTCCCAATCCACTGCTTTATCTACTAGAAAATGCTCACAAGGATAAGCTTCTACTGACTTCCATATAAATAAGTGAACCCTGCATCTGCTAATGCTGTTTTTCCTAGCTCATTAAACTCAAAGAGGCTGTTTCAGGTATTTCCTTCTGAACTCCCTCCCCCTTAAAGCTAAGGATCATGCCTTAATTTTGTTTTTTAATTTGGTTATTTTATAAAACAGAGTTTTAGGTATCCACTTTCCATGCCCTTCATGTATCTGCAGAAGTGTTAAAATGTAGGTGAGATATGGATAGATAAATACCTGATCACTGACAGGCAAAGCCTGAAAAGATCTGGTTCAGTTTAGATAAGCACCCAACAGGTCAGATACAAATACAACGTCTTCTGAGATTATGAAATTGGACTGAAAATCTTAGGAGAGCAAGCTCGCCTGTACAGCCAGAAACTGGAAGGGAAAATATTCTCTCCAAACTTGTCTAAACCTTTTTAACAGTTTGGTTGAAGTTTGGTTTTATAAATGGGTGAAGGCTTGGCATCAAATCAGTGCACAGAGTTAGGGCAGTGAGGTATACTAGGTGGAGACAGTGCATTCTTGCTTCTGAAGAACTATTCCGGTGTGAACATTATGGCTGGTGGAAAATTTTCCATCATATTTTTTTGGACTAATGACATGTTTCACCAAAAAAAAATCCCCTTTCTGCAAAAAATGAGCTTTTTATAAAAAAAAGCTAACACCCCCCAAACTGAAATGTTTTTGTTTTTCATCTGAAATACAGTTACCTTTGGCCCCATATAAAAATTTGTTTTCAGAAATGCCACAGGCATTGGAAGAAATGCCTAAATAGAATTTTCTTGAAGTCTCATTGCAGTGCCTCTTGCAAGCTGAAATTTGGGAGACACATGCCCCTCTTCTCCTCTATGAGTGGGCTTCCTAGCTGAACTATGATTCCTGTGAGGACACACCATGACAGGTCAGCAAGATGGGAAACCACAATGCATAGACGGAGACAGAGTCTGCCAGGAAGCCCACCCCATAGAGAAAAATAGGGGCATCAGGACCCAAACTACAACTCCCATGAGGCACCACCATGCCATTTCAAAAATAAAATATTCTTGTTTTCATGTGTCAGCTTTCTATTTTTGCCAATAAGTCCAAATTTTTCATGGAAAATTTTGACCAAGACTATTTTAAATTTTTTTCTCAACATTTGCATCAGAAAAAAATCATTTTCCATCCAGCCCTAATCATCATCTATACAAAACATATCCAGATTGCTCTATTTCTATTTGTTTTTTTATTTCTCTCCTCTCTGTACTTTCTCCCCATGGCATTTTAAAAAAGGTTTCCCGGGGGGAGGGGCGGGCATTGGCAAGGCTGCCCGTCCCCAATGTCATCATGGAATTCTCACCAGGCATCCCTGAACCTTGCAGTGGGCTATTTAAATGCAAACACAAAACTGCAGTAGTGCCAGCTCTCATGATTTTATTGTAAGCCTTGCAATATTTGTGCTCCTGGAGTGATGTTAAAATGAGAGCATTTCAGCCTTCATTTTTTAAAACTGCACACATTTCTAGTCATTCTTATTGTGGAGGAAAGTTGAAAATGCCATCCCAATGTACCACAAAAGTTAAAATACCAGCAGGTAAGTAAAGGACATAAAAAATGTTTTGTTTTCTTTTTTTAAATCTCAAAATTTTTAAACCCATTTCCTGATTTTGGGAGACTGACTCATGATTTTTTAACACTGACATGACTGTCCAGGGCTCTAAGTACCCTGGTTGTTAATACAAGAAACACCAAACAAAGGGTCCTTGCAAAACCAAGACAGTAGTTCATTTCTCCCCCACTTATCATAGCCACCACCAGTCAATGTGTTTCCCAGATGTCTCTCTGTTAAATATCTTCCTCTGTGCCCAAACCACATGATATGATGCTGACAATAATAAATATTTGAGTTATATCTTTTTATATTTTTAGGCCCATAACCTTTCTACCTCTCTCAGCTTCCTGATTGTTAGCACATGAGTGAACTGAGCAATGTCTGGAATTACATTGTAAGGACTCTTGAGTTGGTTCCATGTCTTCCTGTGTTTTTGCCACCCTTAGTACAATGGGGCCTTTGGCCATTAACATAACCCAGATAAATAACAACCTCATTCAAGTCTCCCTTACAAGTATCATTTGCATTGCAAAAATCCTAATTTGAGACTGGATAATTTAACTGGATAACCTATATTAACCCTCAAGATAGCCCTGGCTGCTGTCTAAATGCATTTATAATACCTCATTCTGTGCAGGTCAATAGAGGTTTACTGCACTTTTTTTCATGCACACACTCATTTCAGGAGAGCCCAGTTATACCAGGTCCTTGTGTTGGTTTGGCAAATTCAGCCTTACAGAGTGCCAAATTCTGTGCACAGATGTGTGTGTCTGGCTACCACTGAAACAAAAATCAGAGGCTTTGACTTCTTTCTTTTTCTCCCCTTGCTTCCCCCCGGTGTGGAGGACAGTCCATCAATCGTAACCAAATTGAAAATGATTTATACACCCTCCTCCCCACCCCATAGCTTTGTATACAAAAGAAAACTGGGCCATTTGCATTTAGATGTGCTTTTATGGAATAGGCATTTAGTAACTGCATTTACAGCTGGTGTTTGGGAGATGTTTTCAGGAATGGTATCCATAGGACTGAATGCAACACTGGCAACTAAACAAATGCTTGCAGCAGCAAGCACCTCATTCTGCATATGGATGGTATTAGCTTTTGGGCCAATTCACCACACCATTAGGACTGGACACTGCTCCTCCCCCCCTCCCCCAATTATATTTTCAATTTTGGCTTCTTTAACATACTGAAGATTCTGTGTGGTATGGCACAGAAAAGGAGAAAGAGAAAAGCAGCACTAGACAAAGAACACAATACAAAAATTAATGCTCTTCTTTTCCCCCCACAGAAGAGCCGGAGAGAGGGACTTATAAGCATTCTGTGATGGTCTTTAACCAAGGCTTCATTCTTGACTGCCTTCTCAGCCCCCCCGCCACACACGCACTCACAATTTGGTCAACATCAATGTACCTTACAACATCTGCAATCAGGAGGATGGAAGACCTCTCATTATTTCACAAACTCAGTCTTTCCGCAAGGTTCAGAAGAAGCTTAGTACCAACAGCATGCTATATGACAGGAGGGGTTATCTTTACCATACACCTAGTATTCACTACTAGAATGAGTGTCCTATGGCTGTTCCTGGCCACATTGCAACTCAGGTATGCTTTGTTGCATAAGTTATCTGAATAAAGTACAATTTTAAAATTGGTCATTTTGTACCTGATAATCTAAAATCATCCTTAGAACTATGGCCAAAAGGCCAGGATATATTTTTAAAATCATTATTAGATGGTGAGGGCGCACAAAAGGCTCTAAATACGGTTTTGCTATGTTTAATTTCATGTGTATTAAAAAAGATTAATATTCACTTCACTTCAGTCAGAACTAATTTTGTGCATGGCATTTCAGCGTTCCCTTAGATTATTTACAGCTTCCTGCTTGATACCTGCTTTTTAAGACAAAAAATAGTGTTGTTGGTTTTTAATATATTACACAATACCACAATAGTATGAACACACCTTTCAGATCTCCTATGTTCATTTCAAAGACATTCCTGATAGAGGCTCAACATTCTCTTTCCCTTTTCACTATGCTGGTTTTTAATGAAGCACCCACATTTTTCTTGCTCCAAAAATGCCAAACATAGTTGAAAGTACTCCTTGATAATATGTTTTTGCTAAAAACTATTTATATTCATAGATTCCTGACAGTTTGCTTCATTTTGATACAGTCTCTCTCCATTTAGTGTTCTGTTTCTAATTTTTAAAAAAGCCTTATTTTTGAGAGCTGTAATCAGGAAAAGATATAAGTACAAAAATCCTTTCTCTGTGTACACAATTACATTTAAATGGCCATGAATCTTTTTAAAAGGAGAACAAAATATGTAATAGATTAAGCTGTAAATTTCAACCTATTTCAGTTTCATACTTTGCTGCTTCAAGCAGTGTGAATCAGATGATCATCTTTGAGCATGACATGAGAAGGAAGATTTGCTGTTTGTGTACAGCCAATGCTTAACATTTCTTTAAGATTTAGAATATATTTCTTGAAGATTGGAAGTACATAAGAAAGAAAATGGTCCTGAGCTTCCAAAAAGACCAAGAAACGTATTTATTACTCCTTCTCACGATCATTATTGCTTTATAGAATGTGCAGCTGGAAATTAAGAATATGTGACAAAAATGGTTAGTAAAAAAGTGATATAAACCAAACCAGTGAAGCGGGTGGTAACAACAAAGCAAATTACTACATAGCCCAAGAGTTAAAGACATAAAATCTGCAGTTTATCCTACATTTGCTTACATCTGTTGTAGCAGTATGTAAAATAATACATAAAGATTTAGGATTAGGCATGTTTAAATATCACTTGAATTGGAATGAGAATGGTTAATGTTATGATTATGCAGTAATAAATACGACAATATTTTATTAAATATGTTTGAGCTTCCATAAGAATATTCATTACAGCCAATGCTAGAATACACGTTTAATATACTTTTCAGAGAGGCTGTTATTGTGTCAGTCTATAGTCTTTCCAGAAACAGTAAATATACAAAAATACTCATTCTTGTTTTGTCTGCTAAATTTACTTTGGGTTAATTCTCTGCTTTGAAAAGTACATAGGAAAGAAATATATTGCTGGTATTTATCTTTCCCAACCATTCACATAGAAAGTTAAAAAAAAGAAAAGAAAAAGCAAAGTAATATTTAGCCCATTCCCTGTGCAGCTTGTTTTATGTTGGGTCTCACATAATATAAGGTCTGTGGGGATTCACATTTTAATATTGGCGTAAATACTATCTGAATGATATCCTTGTGAGTAACTGTGAGACATGCCGCGTTCTAATGGCTCATCCACATAGATCATGAAGGCCCACTACTGCAAACAGCTACCAGAGTTACTCATTTATTTCCAGTGAAAGTGCCCTGAACCATAAAAGGCCCTGGCTTTACTCCTGCTAACGTGTAGTAGATGTTGTTACACAATACACTGTTTCCTTACCAATTCATCTAATGGTACTGGTGGCCAAAAAGGTAGCTATGTAAAACTGACACCATTTCATTCACCATATCTGCTGACTTTACTGTGTCAATAGTTGCTTGCATTATTGAATGATACTTACCTCCTTTGCAAAGCATTGTGACATGTACTGATGAAAACGACTTTATAAGAGCTACGCATTAAAATCATCATTGCAGAGCCAAGTCAGCTCGATAAGAGACTGCCGATTTTATTTGCCAATGCACATCAGTAACAAAATTGTCCACTAAATTCTGAAGGGAAGATCAGTAATACTGGGGGGGACGTTATGAAGCAGGAAAGGTATGGATTTGATTATCAATCCCAGGTCCAGTTTGCTGAGCTTATGTGTGAGCCACTCATTGTTCACACAGGCATCTTTAACTCAGAATTAAATTTTTAAATTTTAGTTCTGCTTTTATTATTTTCTTTGTTGCAGTAGCACAGAGGACCCAGGTAGTTCAGGTCTCATTGTGCTACATGCTGTACACATATAATAAGAAACTGCACCTGTGTCAAAGAGCTTAAAATCTATACAGCTAACATTTACATTGGGAGATTAAGTGAATTGACCAAGGTCACACAAGAAGACCATGTTGAGTCAGGAACTGAAGTCATCTCTCTTGACTCTAAGGGCAATACCATAACCACAAGACAATGCTTCCTATCATTTTCCTTCTTCCCCTTTCTCATTGATGCTATAAGCCTGGTTTTTCTACAGTGGCTGGTGAACGGGGCCTCTGTCAGGGTAAAAATCTCAGCCAAGGCATCTAGCAGGTGGTTGCTGAGTTACATCTGAAATTAGTGAGAGAGCCAAACAGCTTCCCAAGTGCACGCAGCTAATTTTGTCACGTATCATGGACACACACACATATAGGTACCCCACAGTTATCAGTGGGGATCAAGAATTTCAGCAGCAAGCACATAGGCTTCTAATATTTGAGTTACTTTATTCCTTTAGCTATGTGATACAATAGCAATAAATTATACAGTCACTGGAGTCAGCCAGTAGGGGGAGAAAAGACGTCATTTGATTTGTAAAGTGAACAGAACTGCCAAGTCATTAAGAGAAAATAAGTATGGAACCCCATGATGCTTTATTTTAAGTCATTTTTCAGAGGATAACTGTACTTAATTGGTTTTCCTGGCTTTGTAAAACCCTTTCTTGCTGCTACCATGCTCAGCAGACTGATTAAGTTGAAATAGTAGCTGGACCAGAAGGGATACTCATATTGTAAAACGTAACTGTGAAGGGACTCTAGCAGAGTCAAATCAAAATCTCAGAACAAATAAACTAATGCAGGAGTTCACAATGGAAAGTCCTTGCAACATCACAACCTAAATCCAATAAAGAAGAAAAAAAGAGAATATTAGCTTGTAAAATGAAATGAAAAATGAAAAAGAAGGAGAACTGAAGAAGTGAAAGAGTTCAATTGTTTAGTCAGAAAACAGATGGAAGGAATGCACAGAGAAGGATGAAGGAAGACTGAAGTATGAGACTAGGATTTACATGGAGACACAGAGAACAGACATGGCTCATGAGTTACCTGGACCATCTCCATTCAAGTCTCAGATCTTTCTAAGTCAGGTACTGACCGCTCGGGGAAACATTAGATCTAAGTCCTGAGTTGTACTGTATAATCATTAAATACAAATAACCGCATACAATGCAGTATTACTGTAAATTGTGCTCTTTTAGACAACTACTACAGAGCACAGTAATGTGTATTCACACACACACACACAACTACTACTGATACACAATAGAGTCACTTAAGGGAGATGGATTTTTGGGCTTTGGGAATATGGTATGATGAACCAGAGAGAGAGAGAGACGTAGACGATTATGTGTACATAGCTTCAGCATTTCATAAAGTTCAAAGAAAAAGATAAAACATGCAGCAGAAAATTCACAGTGGCTATCAAGTGAGATATGATCTCCATAAGTGAGTCTGTACCGTCCATTGGTTAGAGCAAAAGACAAGAAACAAGGCCAGTTTGGGATTCTAATTGCATCTGATTTCTATCTTGCTGTGTGATCTTCCTGTGTCTCAGCCAACTCATTTGAGAAGGAGAAAAATCAAACACTGTGTCTGTCGAAGAATTTTGTATGATTGTTTTGATTTTTTCCTGAAGGGTTCTGGAATCTGGAGATGAATCTACTCAGACTATATCTTGAATTAAAGTTCAGAGTGTTATTCTTTTTTAAGTGAGATTTCAAATGATAATGGATGCAGTGAATCAAATAAATAAGATAGAATAGGACAGCCACAGGTATTAATAAATGCTGAACTAAATTGCAGCATAGATTGCAGATTAACTGATCTATAGAATCATTATTAGGCACAATGCTTTACATGGATATATTATTTCTAATAAAACTATGAAATCTATTGCAAAGCCTTTTCAATAAAATCAAATTGTTGCAGGTTTGCATGATGAAATGAGAGTTATATCCTAATATGGAAATATTTGTTCATTTCTGGGTCATGCCAGTATTTTACTAAATACTATAGCAATAGAGGCCATATAAGAGCCTACACAGGTAGGATTTGTGCCTATATTTCACCACAGCTGAAATATAATTTCTCCATGACCTAAAACCATTCCTGGAGGCAGCACACTCTAGAAAAATAGGTGATTTAGAATGTTACAGCTCAGAAGTCAGCAGACAAATGTGTGAAAGAAACAGGAACTGGTTTTTAAGATCAAGAATTGGTCCACATAATCAGTTTCCTGTCTTCTGCAGAAGTAAATACCTAATAGCAGATAAAATAAATTTATTCCCCATGTTATCTATAGAACATTCATGTAAGACATACAGACATTAATATATGCCTTGAAAATATGTGGTTGACAACTTCTCTTTCTCTGCCCTTTGATGGCAGTCACTCCTACACCATTTGATGGCAGTCGTTCCAAACCTCAGCTGCCTTTCGGAGCTAAAGAGATTGACCCCATCCTAATGGGTTCCCCTTTTTCATGCTTACACTTGGACCAATACATCCAGACTTAGAGTCTAGGTAACACATATGGAAGTGAGTAGTATTTTGGTAGTATTTTGCTCTTCTTAACATTTCTCTGTACAGGCAATGCCACCTGATTATTCCTCTCTAATATCATCACAGGAATTTAATACCACCTGAAGAAAAAGAATATTGTTGTTACACTGTGCTGAGTTAAACAGTAAGTGGGAAACACATGATATATACCATCTCTCATATTACTCAAACATTGTTGCCAAGCTCAGCTAGCTGCATTTCAGAACTACAGGTCTAAAAGTTGAGACATCCATCTGAAACACTCCAAACCACACCAAAATCTCTCCTCTCCTAAATTTCAAGGATTAATTTTAAAATGGAACCTTGATCTGAGCCACTGCCAGGTTTGGCCAATCATGATTAGACTCAGCTGTACTAGCACAAGTGCATTTAAATACATATTTACAATACAGTAGTTCAGAACAGATAACATACGATAATACTGTCCATACCTTTTCTGTACTTTTGGTTGACTCTTTAAATTGAAATAGTTCCTAATTCTGTGCTTACCTTAAATTCTGCACCATAGCAATCATATTTATGGAACGAAAAATTCATCCTACTAAGGTTACTTACAATTTATCTGACGACCAATTTTAGACCTTTATCAGAATAATTTGAAAATATATTCTTTCCGTTCTTTATAAAGAGTGGCCAAACTCTGCGTGTGCCCATGCGGTCCCACTGAAGTCAACTATTCTCTTGATATATGTGACGTATGCAGAACCCCTAGGGTACCACCTGGCAGCTGTGGAACCCTTGGGTACCCTTATCAACTATTTAGCTTGAGGTGAGCTCTCCACCAGACTCTGGCTGGTGACACACAGGCAGCCTCTCCAGGCCCTGTTATTACCCAACCCAACAGCAGGTGTGCCAGACACTCAACTTAGTTCAATTAATGCTTTCCAGCCACTCACGAACCAACAATAGAGAAACTCCAGCTGGCTCCCCAGGGCTATGCCATCTTACCCTGGTCAAAAAGCCTGACCAGTGAAAATTATTATCCAGTCCACTCTTTCCTCAAAGTGGAAGGAACGTGCGCCAGCTTTTTGTTATGGAGCAGAATCTGTCCAAATACTTCACTCAAAAACACACTAGTTAAGATAAAACATTAAACAAGTTTAACAACTACAGAAAAGTAGATTAAGTGATTATAAGTGGCAAGTGTAAAGAGATTAAAAGTAGTTACCAAAAGAAAAACATAAAATCACGGTCAAAGTTCTACACACTAATGAGATTTGTCTTAGCAATGTCTCACCCTTGTTAGCAGGTACAAACAGCTTCTTCAACGCAGACTGAGCAACCTTCCCAGCCTGGGATTCCCCTCCTCCCTTCTAAAATCCTTTTGTCTTCCAGACAACTCTTCATGTGTTGAGTTGTTTGGGAGTGGAGCCCAGGGAAGATATCATCCTCCCTCTTTTATGGTTTGTTTCAGCTTGCTAGAACAGTTCATGCCTGTGACTTGGCCTACTTCCCATTGGTCAAGCAACCCTATTGCGAACTTGCATCCTACAGCGAAGCCTTCATTTTAAGCAATCCCTGGACTCTTTCCTTGGTGGGCCATTAGCACATCTGGCCACTTCAGTGCTGTACCTGAAAAACTGGGTTAGATGGTTCCAACCTCACAACACATTCTAGGAGCATTTACAACGTTATATAACTTCACTTACTATGATAGCACATAGAATCCAATGGCATATTAATGTTTAGCAGATCATGACTTTTAAAATAATACCAAACAAGGCATACTCTGTACAGAACATATTCTAATTATATGCTGTTGGTGAATACGGGGTTTTTGGGGTGTTGTTTCCAGACTCAGTGTGTCACAATGTAATAAAGTCCTGATGCTGTTAAGTGCTGCGTATCTATAATTGTCATTACTAAAGTCAGAGCTGCAAGTACCCACCAACTCTCTGAATCAGGCCTTAAGTCCTCTATTACCTGCTATTTCTCTGAAAAATTCTTAGAGGACTCGGGGGATTTTACAATTGCCTTGTGTGCGTGACACATGTGGCTATTTTATACAGCAAGTGAGTGAGTTTCAATAGCAGACATTTCACTGGCCAGTTACCATGATGTGAATGATGAGAACTTAAAAAAAAAAAACAAAAAAAAAAACCCATGAAGCAATAAAATGTCAAAGGGAAAGGCATAGAACGAATGGACTAAAATGTGAGGCTTCTCTGAACAATACAATTCCAGAAAATCCAATCATTTCCCCCTAAAAAAAAAAAAATCACTGTGACCTTTTCATGGATCATGTGCTTTTTTGTACTTGACAACACAAATGAATATTACTAACTCACTGAAAGATTTACACCTATTACATTGACACAGAATACAAATGAGATACGTTAAGTAGCATTTTCTGATTATGTCATAAAACAAATTGCCACATCCGTTTGAATTCCTGTTTTACCATATTCATCCTTCAATCCCTCCCCTCTCTTCTCTTTGATACTTTTCGTCTCCCTACACAATTATTACCTGGAAGCTGTGTATGTTTTTCTAACTTAATTCAGAAGGATATAAACCTGGTAGTTTTGCAACTTGCCATCTATTCCATTAAATTGAGATATTGTTCCTGTAACATGGCAGAATAGTGCAGTGGCAGTCTTCTCAGATAATGTCAGCTTAATCAATCATTTTTAAATGCCGGCTGGCATGAAGCATAAAAGTGCTCGGATCTGGTGTATCTAAGATGCTTCAAGTGCTTTCTTATGAGTTATAATTCATCAAACACCTTAACCATGGTACCAGCAGTATTAATTTTGCCCTTACGCTTAAAGTAACATCAGTATATCACATTATATGCATTCATTGACACATACTTTTTGTAGCGTTCAGGTGGCTGAACACCTACCCCTTGGCATCCAAAAAAAAAAAAAAGGTGGGGGGGGAAGAAAACAGGCACACTCGTTTCTTTAGACTCAAACAGCAAAGGCCAAGAAGCTTTACATTCTTGATTTAATACTTTACTTCCTAACATGATGGAATTCATTAATAACCATCAGTTATTCCAAAAGCATGATACAAGAAGTACTGCACCTACATACCCTGTTCTTTAATATTGTACCAAGGTCTGTAGACAAGTACTGATCGTATAATGATGTTATGTCCTTTAACATATGGTCAGCTGTCTTTTTGTTAATATCAAGTGAAAAAGAACATTCAGCTTTTTAATATTATATTTATGGGATATTATATTGTAATATAGTAATACAGTTAAAGGAACACACTATATGATTCACAGAGAAACCCTATAATCCTATCACGGTCAGTTGGCAACCTATTGCTGTGCATCAGAGGCTAGAAATGGCATAGCATTGTTATAAGAGGCTGACCTTTTGAACCTGACCACCTGATGCCAGGAGCAATCCTCTACTGGATGAATGTTATGAGCATCAGGTTCCTAACAATTCCTATTTTCTTTCCCCAGCACTCGTGTCAGACTCACAGTGCAACTGAATGGAAAACAGACAGCCTGAGTGTCAGAGCAACACAGTAGAAGAGACAGACAACTGCCAGCCTACAGTTTCTTTTGGCCATTCAGACCCATATAATCTATGAATGAAAGGTTTTACCTAGAGACCTCCCTACAGAGCAGGAGAGAATCTCAACTTTCATTAAAAAGAACAAATTACAGCCATTCCCGGAGAGAAGATGGCAAACGTTTCTTTTTGCATCTGCAGCTGAAGACTTTGAAACAGTATTACACGGAGAAGTGGTTGGCTTCCCATTCTTCATTATAGCATGTCAACTTTGAAGCCTATATATAACCACTTCAAGGCCAAGATTGTTAACCACTTCACTGGTAGTCACCAACCCACTGTCATCAATCTAATCTGCTTGCCTAGAGCAGCTGACTGAAGCTGTTATTTCATTCATTAGAAAAGACACTAAGGCAGTGGTTCTTAACCAGGGGTACGCCTACCCCTGGGGGTACATCAGCTCATCTACATATTTGCCTAGTTTTACAACATGCTGCATAAAAAGCACTGGAAATGTCAGTACAAACTAAAATTTCATACAGATGACTTGGTTATACTGCTCTGTACAGTGAAATGCAAGTACAATATTTATATTCCAATTGATTTATTTTATAATTATATGGTAAAAATGAGAAAGTAAGTAATTTTTTCAATAAATAGTATATTGTGACACGTTTGTATTATTATGTCTGATTTTGTAAGCAAGTAGTGTTTAAGTGAGGTGATACTTGGGGGTATGCAAGACAAATCAGGCTCCTGAAAGGCATACAGTAGTCTGGAAAGATTGAAGCCCATTGCTATGAAAAAAATTATCTTTGTCCTTGCCTTGGAATTCCAGCATGTGTGCCTGTTTCTTTGCTCTTGTCCATTTCCATTCTTTACCTAACCCCTTTGCTCCACCCAAGTGACATGATAACTCTTCCTCCTAAGTATCACAAAGCATCCACAAAACCTACTAACTCCACTTGCCACAGTGAGGAAGAACTGACAACATGTAATATTTTTAAATAAAAAAAGAAACCAAAAAACCCCCAAAACCCACACTTGCCAAGCTTGTTTTTTGTTTGTTTTATTAATTTTGTGACAAATTTATAGTTTCAATCCATGTTCAAATGTCTAATGCCGTTCATACTTTAAAAAGAAGTAAAGTGAGAAAGACATTTGTATCATTCTTCAATATAATTTACACCTAAAGCAGGCTAATCTGTATTAAACCACCATTGTTTGACTGCAGCTTATTCAAATAATACAGTACAACCCGATACCAAAAATTCTGTCTCATTGTAAGAATATAATTAAGGTATGTGCACCTGGTTAGAGAAACATTGAAAAAGATCTTCCTATCTGCTTTCTGTATATGATTTTTCAAGCTAGGAATATATCTGCATGTTTCTGAAAGCTATACATTTATCCGGTGAAAACATAATTGAATGTGAAGAATAGCAATGAAGAATATAAATCGATGTCTTTGGAGTTTGTGCTCTTTTAGTTCTTTTCCTCAGTAGTTTTTGTGCTTTTAGTTCCTTTTCTCATTAATAATTACAAACATCATCTGTGATTAATTAATTATGTTAATCATGCTTGTAAGTCACAGCATTCCTTCGAATCTTTACCATTTGCACTTCCATTTTGAAAAGCAATTACCATACAGGCCCTGGCTCATTCCGAGTGCTTTATGCCCCCTGCTCTTGGGAGATAGGCGGGTCTCCACAACCAAGAACTCTCCCAGTGCAGATGCATTTTCCTGGTGTAGTAATAGTCCTATGCTGGTCACCAGCACAGCCCAGTTTGCCTGGGAAGGGAAGGACATGTGGCTGGAGTACTCTGCATTTCAATTCTCCTTGCTTCCTGGATGATCCACTAGGGACCGTTGCAGTTTGGGATCAAGGTGTACAGCTGCATAACCTCTGCAGCTCGTTAACCCGGGAGATGCATAGCTCAGATTAAGCCATCTTGGTTCTGCCCTCCCGAGCTGTACAGAGTTGGGATCATAGAGTACTAGCACTTTTCCTCATAAAACCCAGTTTAGTGCCTACTGGACCAAAACCTGTTAAATTTGGCTGAGTAAAATTAAGCCTGCTGTGTTCAGTGAAGAAAAACTAAAGCCTTATTTGGATTGCCTTATAAAAGCTTAAACATGAATATTTAATTCAGAATGTTGTCTAAATTCACTTTAAAAACCATCACTGTATGTTTCAAAGGCTGATGCATTGAGCAGTTTTATCCCAAAGAGACTAAATCTACAAATGCAAATGCTCCTATTCATTCTGATCAATGCACCAAAATCAAGTATTTAAAAAAATTATACAAAAAAGTAAATATAATTGTAATGAGCTGAAGGTTTTTTTAATTGTAAAGATGTAAATGAAAAGTAGAAGAGAAATCCCATAAATGAGGCTTTCTCCTGGATTAATAAATAGATGCATTTTGCATTACAGTTCTTTTGGAATTAATACCCAGTACTAATTGGTCTCTAACCACTCTAATAAATGGTATAGTAAGATACTATCCAACGATGGATGGGAGCTATTCACCCTAAAGCTGCACTATAGTTTATTTTACTAATGGTACCATCGAGATATAACTATTACATGTATCAGAGCCATTTGAAACCGAACAGGACAATAGAGGAAGAGAAAGGATGCTAAAGTTAAGAGCAACTTCCCTTCCTGTTGCCAGTGTTCAAGATAGACTCAAAGTTCCAACTAAGCAGCACTGTACAGCTTCAAAACAAATACAACTTCCATGAGACTGGGTAACATCACTCTTAAGGACATATGAAGGGAATGGACATATGTGGGGATGAATTACTGGGCTAAGATTCCATTGAGTGATTTGAGTAATGTGGGTGTAGCAGTCGTTTCCCCTTTGTCCCATCCAATCCTTCTCCCCAGGCCTCCAAACACAAGTGTGGATGATCTAACAGGGTATGCGTACCTGGGCTCCCAGTGAAGTGTATAGGCCCACACTCCAACACACCCGTCTCTGCAGGGGGCCATGCACTCCCACAGCCTCCCCCTTAGGCTGATGAAATTCCCAGCTAACCTTCTCAGCTTTGAAAGCTCCACCTTTGGGCTTCCTCACTCATTCAGGGGAATCACCAGAGACCCAAAAGCCACAAGTGGCAAATTCCTGCCTTGCATTAGGAAGTTAGGGAGGTAGGGAAGAGAAGGCTAGAGGAAATTATGGGGTTGTAGAGATAAGGGGAACCTAGTGATATGCAATGAGAGCACATACTGGGTTTCTATTTATACATACATACAACACAGCCACCTGAAATCCCTTAAAAACCTGACAGCATTCTATTAGCAATCTCCTCTGCCTATTTCATGATGCTTCATAACTATGTGCACAGAGTTAAACCTGAAGCTCTTTGCCTGAAGCTAGATTTACATATTGGGCAAGGTAAGTGTAAGTCACACCAGCACCATCTGTTGGCAGCTGAGAATGCTTGTACTGAATACATCTATTGAAAATACATTACCAACTATTGTAACTGAAAAGTTTCATACTATGTCAATATGATGCCTGCTGTAAGCATGAAATACTTCATAGCTGGAGAAAAAATCATCCATAGCAAGGGTTAAACATTTTTGAAGTGCCTCAATTTGATTCAAATGATAGAATTAAAAATATGTCTGCATTGCTTGATATTTGTAAAAGGTCTCGGACGAGAAAGCCATTTCAGGTCAGAAGCTTTCAGATACAATGGTGATGAGTCCAGTATAGCTCGAATGAAACATACACCTGATACTGTGATGCTATGACATGCAGTATTACCTTGCAAACAGGCTCTCACAAAAATTGCTCTTCTTAGTTTGTGATAAGCATATAGCAGGGGGCGTATATGTATGCTCACAAAACGAACTACCGGACTGAGCATTCAATTCATTTGCTTTAGAATTTAAGGAAAAAATATTTTAACTTGGCCCACTCACAACTCTTGATCTGAAGAGCTTCACAATTTGAGGTTTTCAGAATCTGAGTCAGGATCCAAATTTGGTGACCTTTGAGGCTAATCAAAACATTTGCTGGAATTGCTTGCATATTTAGTTCCTGAAAAGTAAACCGGAGGTTTTTGACAAAGTAGAACAATGAGTGGGAAAAAGCAAGACCTTTTAGGAGGGTGGGGCGGTCAAACACAAGTCCGGACGTTTTGGTGAAGTGTTTTGAAAATACCTGACTCTTGGTCAAGTCTGATGCACTTCAACAAACAAATATTATACTTTACAAGTATTGTATGAGACCCCGCAGGTAACTTTGGCAGGGCTGATTTAAGAATGCCATCAAAGGCCAGAAAATCATCCCCAAGTTCCTTTAAGTCAAGTAGCAAAGTTTTAACAACAGGAACAAAACAACACTCCGAATGCTTACTCTAAACGCAAAACCACCTCAGCGTTCCAATTAGCAAAGCTAATAAACCAAGTGTTTTCCATTGCATCCCCAAAATTTTCTTCAAATTGAACATCAGAGATTTTATTCTGTTCAAGTTCTCTCTCTTACCACTCTGAGACCAGGTGATCACATCAGTAAGCGCCAGCTGGGTTTTTTTCTCCTGCTGCTCCTTACTATAATCTTACTTCAGAGTCATTTTGCTGAACAGGATGGCTATAAAGAGAGTGTGCTGTGTTTCATTCGTGTGACACAGGAAACTGCTCTGTATTTCTTTAAAAGGAGGAGTGTGAAGAGCAGGAGGCAGTTCACCTCTGTTTTTTCCACTTGGCACATGTGAGGTCCAACGTAACCAGCTCAGCCTCCCTTTTGGAACCTTCCGTTTACATAAGCCAACGGTTGTGGGTGCAGTTTGTGCCTTTTAGACAGCTGTCTAAGCCTGTATTTCAGGTCACTAGCTCGATAAACACTAATTTGTGCCTGCAAAATGGCAGTCAACAAAAGCGAGCCAGGAAATCAAATACAGTGGCTCTAAAGCTATTTTTTGCCATTGTAACGTTAACGAGAGCATGAGTTCGACATGACCAGCAAGTGTTTTTGTTGTTGTTGTTTTTTAAAAGATAACTAAATATATGGGCAAGTTTTAGGTGCTCCTTTATTCCAAACGTTAGGGGTTAAAGAGCATCTTGCATCTAAGTGATTTCAAACTCTGCCTTTGCTCCCTTGCATTTCCTGGACACCACAGATGGCTGGTGTCTGTTTGTCCATAATGTCCCAGCATTCTGCCGTGTGGTGTATGTACCCATACTGCGGAATGATGCAGACCCATGGGGTGGATCGAGGAATATATTTTCATTTTGTTTTTCACATATAGCGCACAGATTTGCAGATACTCGATATCATTTCATAACCTACCCCATGGGTTTCACAGCAGAAGGGCAGTGAACTATCTGCATATCTGGGGAACCAGAATTCAAATCTTGCTGCTTCTTGCTCCATAACATTTCTAGATTGCCCTTTTCATTCTGCTGGGACACCAAGCTCCCAGCACCAGCTCCTGAAGGCACCATTATTGTAACACTCCAGTCCACTGCCTACTCTTCCTTCAAAAAACCCCTCAAGACCTACCTCTCCCGCAATGCATATAAGTCAGTCATCAAATAGTGGCTATAGTAAGATACAGAGAGAATACTGACTTGTTAATAAAAGAAAAAACAGCAAGAAAGAGAAATTGTGCATATTTGTATCAATACAAAGTTTGATTGTATCCCTCCCACATCCTTTGTGTGTCACTTTTTTTTTTTTAATGGCCTGATCTTACCATGAGCTTTATTTCTGGTCCATTTATAGGACCAAACAGGACCACAATGAAGTCATTAACTTGTACAGAACCCATTGCAGGACTGGGGCTTTAGAGTTTTAAGTTCTTCACATCAGGCACTTTATCATTGCATCTCTTTGTACTGCTTAATGGGAACGTAGCTATGCTCATTTATAACAACCTTGATTAAACACAGCACCTTACCAGCAGTATCAGCATGACATTGTGGTACCTTTAATAGATTTTTAAATATTAGCAATGTACTGAATTTGACAGTTTTTGAGGCAATATTTCCAGACTCCCTGTAACTTTGCCTAGATTACTCCTCTTAAGCCAAACAGATGGGTTGCTTCCCTTGTAGGATCTTGTGTTCTTTGACTTGTATTTTCCCTATGTGTGCTGCTCTGCACTACTTTCACAGAAAGATGTAGCACAGGGCAGGATACCAGAGGTTTGAAAGGTGACTTAGTGAGGGTTGATAAAACAAGGTTAAAAAATCTCTGGCTGGTACAGACTTTGCCTCTAGAAGGAAAATTCAAATCATACCCTCCATGAAATGGGCACTGACAGGGTAGGAAAATACAGAGTAGGTGTCTACTGGTGGATGATACATGCTGACAGCAACCAGATGTAGCTTGCGGGAACTACTAGAAAGCCCCCAGGATCTTAAGAGAAAGAAATGGTCTAATACATCTGAAATTTTTGCCCATAAAAAGGAGAAATTCCTCATTGTCAGATCAAAATAAATCTTTCCCACTTTTTTTTCTAGCATTTCTAACTGCCTCTCAGGATGACCTGACATCAGCTGAATAGACCTTTTCTATCTCTGACATCCATCCAAATACCATGTCCCCAGGTGAAGTGTGGCTCAGCTGGTTGGGGCTGGCTACTCCATCCTTCGTCCTGGGTTAATACCTGACGTACCAGGAGAAGGCAAACGGGTGGTTGGTTGCCATGCAAAGGGTACCAGAATTGTCGGGCCCAATCTCATGCGATAAGGATAATTTGCACTTTGTCTTGTCTTATTTTCCTCAACAGTTGAGGCAAGAAAGGAATTTGGGAAAATGCATGTCACAAGGCTCCTGACCATTGTATGAGAAACATATTGTCCAGACAGCCTGGGCTGCAATCTCCTGGAGCAAAATTCCTTGCACTTGTTCACATGGGATGTGAAGAGATCTGTGGATGGGAGATATCACGCCAGAAACACCTTCTGGAGAGTTGTAACTTACAGCTCCCACTCATATTCTGTGGAGAAATATCTGCCACTCCTTCTTTCTTCAGGCCAACATACCATTTCTTCAGGCCAACAATAAGAGATTGTTCTCACCTTCATGGCTTTCTCCATGAGGAAATTTTAGAGCTCAAACTCCCTGAACTTCTTAGTCCTTTTCAGGAAAAACCTACAGATAAAGGACATAGAAGGGATGTGGGTTTCCTCTAGGCAGTACAAGCAGGTGTCATGGAAGTCCATGAGCGGGAAATGTTTGGGTCACTTCATGCAATTTTTAAAGCTCAAGATCCTTGACATATACCTCCGCAATTATGGGAAGGTCAGAAAAGGGAGTTAACAAGAACAGGTCCCTAGCCTGAAGGGGGGAGTTTCCAAAAGTAACGAAAACCATCTCCTAACTAACTATACCAAAAACTAGGTGGTGGTCCAGCAGCCCACTTTATTCCCTTAGTGCAGAGCACGTTCAGATTACACAGACATTGTAAGGGAAAAATCTCTGGCCCTGGGTGCATGCAGCACATACACAACATGAAGTAACTGAAGTGTACTACACATAGGGACAATGTCTCGAAGCAGAACTTAAGGTTGTTTTTTCTCTTTTGGGGTTTTTTCCAAGTATATTACAATGCCCAGTCCTTCAGTTTTTCCTCTATTATTTCATTTTGGAACAGAATTGGACCCAAAAACATCATCAGCACAGCTCACTACCACAATTTTGGCCATGATAATTGGCTGGTAGCATTGTCTTCCATTTTCCTTTTCAAACTAAGCGAAGTCCAAAAATGGTTTCCTTGGTAAAATGGGAGGTTTATTTGTCTTATTTGAAAATTAACAAATATGTCCAACTGTTTACACTAGAACTGTAGAAATCAGTTGGTAAGTATTTCTGTACTGATCTAAGAAACTATCATTTTCCCATATTGTACTGATTGAGAAATATTAAAGTTTGGTCCCCTACAGTCAGCCACTGCTAGGATTCACTGAGTACAGTTGCTGTATCTAATTTAGGATCTAATTCTTCCCCACTGAATTGACTAAAAATTTCCATCATCTTCAATAACAGCATAAATGTGGGGATCGACATTTGGCTTTTTTTTTTTCAATTCCCTTAAGAAATAATATTTTTCATCTTTCCCTGAAAGCACAACTTTTCCATCTTAATTTTGTAGCAAACTGTATTTCTGAAAACTATTCTTTTATTTGTTGCATGCATTTTGAGTTTACATGTTACCCCTCCCAAGCTGTACATCATCTTTTTGAGAGTAAAATGAAGACCTTTACTTTTGCAGTTAAACAAGATTCAGAACTAGATATTAGAAACAGGTTAGTTCCATTTGAACATAAAGTGCAAAAATAAAATGTATGTAACCCGTGCACACGATTTTGTATTAATGCATATTCACGTGTCCTACATTTTCAAAGTGACTAGTGGTTTTGGATGTTCAAGCTGAGACACCTTAAAGGGGTCTCATTTTCAGAGGTCAAATGATTCAGCATTTTCAGAAATGCAGGCTCCCTTAAGGTGTCTCAACTTGAACACCCAAAAATCACTAGTCATTTTGAGAGTCTGAGCCATGCGGTCTTAAGTTCTACTACAAGCACATGCCACTAAAAAGTGGGCAAATACCACACAGTAGCCAGATCATGATTGGCAGCTGGGTAGATGTAGCAGGTGAGAGGGGAATGCAAGAAGCGTCCTCCATCCATAAATCACAGCCTATGCTTCCCTCCAAACATAGGAAGCACCCACTGCTAGTGCCCCTGGGCAAAAGACTCCAAGAAAGCGAGGCACGGAGAAGGCACAATCCCTCTGTAGTGCTCCTGCTGGGACCACAAAGGTCCATTCTGATCTCCAGCCACAGCCATGGCTGAGAGTCACAATCCGGTCCTATATATAAAATACCTACAACAGCAAGGCACTTAGACCATGGTGCAGTCAATGATTACTTTGTATTGACATCAACTGTTTATCAGCTGTGTGACGCAGAAGACTGGATTATTACACTCACTAGTTGGGCCAGTTTCCCGTATTTTTACGAATCCTATATTTACAACATGATGAAACATTTACTAACAATTACTTGAATATATTTTAAAATAGGCTGAGGCCTTGTCGACATGGAAAGGTTTCATCAGTTATACCAGTATTGTTATACTGGTAAGGCTCCCTGTGTGCAGAGTCTTTATTCTAGAATACAAGTGCATTTTGGCAGCTTAGTTTAAATAGCTTGCAAAGTGACATGAGCTAAACTGGAAAAAGAAAAAAGTTACTTTTATACAAGAGTAAGAGTATCTGCACAGGGAGTTAAACTGGTACAGTTATAATGGTTTAAAGATCACACCTTACCTAATAATAGGATAGCTTTCTCATGTACCAAAGCCCTGATTCTCAATGTAAAAAATAAATAAATAAATAAATAAATACAGACAATTAACAACCTGCATTACTTGTAGCATGGCATTCATTACATTTATGCCAGGAAAATTTAGGTTACTAAATACAACAACAAGCCCAATTGTTTATCCAAAAACTGGGATCACATCTGTGCCGAATGGCAACTAGGTAGAGCCATCTGTCATTTTGGGGTATCGTAATGGGATTTGGCACAGAGAGAGGAGGTTCTGTAACCAGGTAGGGATCAAGGGATGCTGAAAACAGCCTCAAGGCTTCAATTCCCCACAAATTCACATTGTGCTGCCTTTGTAATTCTGTTACTGGGAACCACGTTAAGTGCAATTCACTGATGTTGATGTTTCATAGTTGCAGCAGTTTTTGAAAATAGAATACTCTGGAAAACTGAAAGTCTTAGTTCTACAACTGGGGAAAGGAGGTAAAAAATGGAGTTTTCATTTCATTGTTTGATGTTCATGAATTTGGCCAATGCCATCATAATTTGATTACATTTGACAAGTCCTTTGTTCCCAGGTACTGATCTATATTTAAAGCTTTTATATTATTGATATTGTCTTCTGTGTGCATGTCTTTACATTTTGTGGCTCATCTTGTCACCCCAACATATTGTTCCAATATAGTGAAAATGATATTGTGAATGAACAATAGAAGGCTAGAGGTTAGAACAATGGGGAAAATCATTCGCTAAGTGTCTCGAGAGAGTTCTTTCTGTGTATAGGGAAAAAAAGCCTAAAATTACCTGGATTTTTATCTTCCCAGGGTAGTCAAGCCAATTTGTTAGGTAAAGGTGCCAGGAAACAGATTTGAAGAGAGAATTGTATTTGAAACTAATGAAAGTTAAATGAAGTTTAAACAGATCTTCATGGATTTCTAAAGGCTGATATTATTAGTAATATTTTCCACGTCAACA
The DNA here is from genome assembly GCA_007922155.1 of Mesoclemmys tuberculata. Taxonomy (NCBI): domain Eukaryota; kingdom Metazoa; phylum Chordata; order Testudines; family Chelidae; genus Mesoclemmys; species Mesoclemmys tuberculata. The sequence continues at coordinate 4,338,626 of ML675621.1, forward strand.
CATCTGAGGCTTTCAGAGTGGTTTACCAAGTAGAGTATTATTTTGGGTAAACCCAATTTTGCAAAGGGGACATCAAAAATGTAATCAAAATGAACACCAGCTTTCACATGAATTGGAGGTACACAATCAGATATGATTTCAAAATAACATGGAGATGCGTGTACCTGGGTTTCAGAGAGAGTCATGATTTTACATATACAGCCAGTTTAAATATGGTTAGCTAGAAGCAAAGACAAGCTAGGTGATAGTTCCCAAAGTCACACAGTAGATCAGCAGCAGAGCAGTATATTGAGTCCAGGAGTTATAATAGATTCTCATGAGTTACCTAACCCATAGATCACAATCCATAATTACATTACTTTGGTAGTAATCATTTCAGAAAAATCTGTTTTGGTATAATTACAATGAAGCAAAAAAAAAATGCTTGACAAACAAACTACATTTTCACTTTTGACCCACTAGAAGTGATTCTTCACTTCTATCTACAGTATGTTTAGGACACTTACTGTTTAAGTCACTGGGAATAGTGAAAGAGCTCTTATTCACTTAGAATGTTATAAGAAATGCAAATGGCCAGCTGTAAACATAAGCAAATCTGATACTGATTCATAGAGTTTAGGACCACAAGATACCATTAGATCATCTAGTCTGACCTCCTGTCTATCACAGACCATTAAATTTCACTCAATAATCCCTGTACTGAACCCAATCTCTTTTGTTTGTGATTGGCTAAAGCATGTCTTCGGAAAGGCATCCAACAGCCTCCATTTGAAGACATCAGGGAGCTGGAGAATCCATCATTCCCTTACTAGTTTGTTCCAATGTTTCATCAACCTCACTGTTAAAATTCATGCTTAGTTCTATTTTAAAATTGTCTGATTTCAGCTGCTACCATTGGTTCTTGCCTTTCAGTATCTGGTATTGTCTGCCTATTAAGGTACTCATATACTGTAATCACCTCTCAATCTTCTTTTTGATAACAGATTGTGTTCAAGGGCTTATCTACACAGCGAGTTAGCATGCAGCAAGTCAGGGTGTCAATTTACAGCGCACCAGCAAACTGTGCGCTAAATGGCCTTGTGGATCCTGCTTCAGCGCACTAAAAGTTCAGCAGAGTGCTTAGATGTACTTCTACAGGAACTTTTAGTGTGCTGTTGCAGGTCCTACATGTCCAGTTAGGGTACAGCAAGCTAGTGCGCTACAGATTCACATCTTGGCTTGCTGCCTGCTAACTCGCTGTATATACAAGCCCAAAATTTATCTTGGTAAGTTACCAGAACTGGACACAGTATTCTAGCATTGTCTCACCAATGCCACATACAGAGGTAAAAATCACCTCCCTACTTCTAATCATTCCCTCCTCCCCCCATTTATACATCCAAGAATTGCATTAGTCCTTTTGGCTGCAGCATCACTTGGAGGTCACAATCAGTTGCTTGTCCAATATAATCCATAAAGCCTTTTCCAGAGTTGCAACTATCCAAGATACAGGCCCCCCTTTCTGTAGGTTTGGCCTGCATTCCTTATTCCCAGATGTTTATGCTTCAAACCAAATGTATTTTAATACAGTCAAATGTGAATAGGCCCAGTTTATCAAGAGATCCAGATCATTCTCTGTATTCCTCATTATTTACCACTCAACCAACCTTTGTATCATCAGCAGGGATTTTATACTTCCAGATCATGGATGAAAATGCTCAATACATCAAGCCTCTTACTGATCCCTGCAGAGCCCCTCTAGGAACATCCCCATTCAATAGTGATTCCCCACTGACAGCTGTTTTTAAGCATTTGTCAATCCATTTAACGTGTGCCCTGTTAATATTGTATAGTGCTAATTGTTTTATCAGAATGCCATGCAGTATTAGGTCAAACACCTTATAAATATCTACACAGTGACCTTTCTCAACCAAACACATCTCATCAAAGAATGAAATCAGGTTTGACAAGATCAGTTTGCCATGAAACCATGTTGGTTGCCCTCAATTAAATCCTGTAAGAGTTTTCCCATTATTTTGCCCAGGATTGATGTCCGGTTAACCAGTCCATGGTTACTTTGGTCATACCGCTTACCCTTTCAAAACATTGGCACAACATTGGCACTCTTCCAGTCTTCTGGAATTTCCCAGATTTCCCAAGATTTATTAAAATTAACATCAGCAGACCAGGGATCCTAATATCCTTTAAAAATAATATACTTATTGTCCTTACCCTGCCAGCCAGGGATTTTTCCCTGATGTCCTTAACTTCCCTTATAAATTGGAAGTTATGAAGTGCAGAAAATTATTATTGATTGCTATCTCTTCCCCCCCGCTCCCTCTGCCCCTCTTTTGTTATCTTGCTGTTTGTTAGAACATTCGTTACCTCCCTTTGGTCAAAAATAGCAGCACATGATGGACTGGCACCTTAGGACTTGGAATTTTGCAGACAATCACTGTTACAACTGCACAACATAGATAGGAAAGGTGGAGTCCAAACTACGGCAAATTCAGAACCCAAATTTGAATCCAAATGCAAGTGTCATAACTGACTGTATATTTCTATATTTCTTAAACAGCACTGAGTGACTCTGGCTCCCAACAACTCCTATGGGAGTCAACTGTGCTCAGAACTGGACAAGATTAGGCCCATAATGAATCAAACCAAAACATTTTACCTGGAGACCTTTAACTCTGGTGGAGTGTGGGGGCATATTCAAGATCTGTATCTTTGTTTAGTTGATGGGGGAAGGCATGTATTAAAACAATCACATCTACAAATGTTTCTCTGCTCTGCTCAAATTGATTTCTATCCAAGGCAGAACAATTCTCAGTAATATTAGTGATATAGGACCAAGAGACTTTATATAAACCTGGCTAGTAGGTAAGAAAAACAGTCTTATGCAAGAATCCACATTCTTGAGATTAAAGAGAAGAGGACTGTGTGAAAGCTAGCTAAGAAAAAAAAATGTAAAAGCAAGAGTAAATATTATCATTAAGTCTTCAAGCTTGAAACATTTCAAATATATTCCATTTTTTAAAAACACCTTTAGATCTGCTTCTTTGTAGCTTTGCCAGCTACTTTTGAAATCCGATGACACACTTATAAGAAAACAATGCTCTAACTTTTAATTTGAAAAAAAAAATCAACATTCAGGGTAGATGCATAGCTGCTGGCCCATCTCCACTCTTATTGTCATATTCTCCAACAGCAGAATCATTTCCTTCCATTCACAACGAAAGAGCACAAGTAGCTAGTTCATTAGTCCCTTTCTGCAGCTACCCAGCTTGGAGCACTTCCAGAATATGGGCGCCCTTCTTTGAAAAAGAAAGAAGCAGCATCTAGAATTGTGAACCTTATTTGTAGCACCTCCTCAGTAACCAAAGAACTACAAGGTCTGATCTTGCAATCCTGTCGTAGCCAACTAATTATTATACAAATACTCCCATTGGCTTCACAGGGGATGATTTACATGAGTCAGAGGCAGAGGGTTTGGTCCATTGCTCTCATCTTCAAGTATTGTAACCAATCCCACTGCAGTACACCAGTCCCCTATGCATTGGGTAAAATGCTGAGTGTCAAAGGCAAACACTGTAGGCACTCCAAGCATTAGACTTCCAGATCTTGCCCTCAGCGGGTTCCCAAAAACATTCGTGCACACCAATCAATAGAAAGGATTTCTTTACTAAGGCTGCCAGAAAGTAAAAAGTGCAAATGCGCTTGGCACAGTTTCTGTAACAGTTAAAAAACAGCAGCAGCAAAACAAAAGATAAGCCCACCAGTCCCCAGTTCAGATCAGGGGTAGAAGAGGTAACAAGGTGCCAGTGTTCTCTCTCCACACCATCCTCCTGTCTGTTGACAACAGCCCTGTGTCTGCCTGACGCGTCTATCAGCACCAGGGTGTGTTTCTGGCCAGCTCTTTGGTTCTCCAGTTGCACCTCGCAGGCAGCTTGATCTACGGGCTGGAAGCTGACTTGAGTGGTCGCTATGGTCAGACATGAGCCTATTCAATTCACAAAGGAGAGGAAAACTGCTTGGTGGCCAAGCCAGACTGGCAGGATGCCAGGGGATCCACTTTTCAGGCCACTAATATTATAGAAGGATGCCATTCTTATGCTTATGTTGAATTAAAACTTTTAGCATTATTGACAAACACTTGAAACTTTGTGAGAGTTTTTACTAAGAGACATGGAAACCAGTAACAATTCTCTTATGATCAACCTGTCATAAACGGAAAGCAAGAAATCGGCCCAAGGATGTTTGGGCTGGTGGTATTTGGTGAGCCTGTGGTTTTTAATCTCTAATATCAATTCTGTACACCCTATGGGAATGTAAAGACAGGCCAAGATAAAGAAAATCTGCCTTGTGCGGGAGGTCAGACTAGATGATCATATTGGTCCCTTCTGACCTATGAGTCTATGAGTAAAATAAACCCACATCTCATTAGCTATTTTCCTTTGCACTCACCATGGTGAGCAACTCACAACGATAAACATGGTGCTGCTCATTTTTTAATGCATCCTTACTTGGACAACAGTTCCTGCACATAGAAGCCACGTACTTCTAAGTCCTTTTTTAGAATTGCAGTATCTAGACTGGCTACCTAACATCTAATAGCATGTCTTCCAGCTTCTAACCCCTATGAACAGAACAATGCAACAATGACAGATACCCAGACTATACAGGAACATCAAAAACAAACAAATAAAAAGAGAATGTTTAAACCTTGACGCCATGGTTCCGTTTAGCTTACCTGTGTAAGCCAACCTGCACTGAGCGTCTATAGAAGTTACTCAAATGAGATATCAAAGTATTAGCAAATAATTTTTTTCTCCTTTTGAACCTGTTAAAAATGTGATGGACTCAATGCCATGGCAATGAAGAGCATACATCCTCAGCTGAGCTTTTCTTTGGGATTTAAATATTCTCTTTCCAAACAATATTCTTTTTAAACAAAAAAAAAGCTGCATTGTTCAAAAAATTTAATGCTTTAACTTGGTCCAGTTTCAGGAGGAAAATCCTAAAAGGCTCAATGTGGCATTTTTAAAGAACTGCCACCACAAATCTCTAGGATTGTGTGTCTAACCTTGCTTTTAAGTGCTTGCATGACTAATAAAGTGTGACATTGCTGAGATTTGCTAGCCTTCTTTTCGGTAACATAAGTTCTAGCTGACAAAAATATGGCTAAATTTAGATACCTGCAGCAAACAAGAACCTTCAAAACAAAAGGCGGTTTAAGGATTAATATCAGCTGTGACATGCTTGTGCTCCAACATGCGTAAATTCTTATAACCCCTTATCTGCTGCCCAATTCACAAAGTCCTGGGCTGGCTGTGAAAAATAGTTTGCTGAATTCTAGACAAACTGTGTTACCTGTTTGGATGTGCTGTTTCTGCTCCACTGGGCACCACTACAGTAGATGGGACTCATTGGGCCTTTCATCTAAAACTAAAATGCCATTTTACTAAAAAAATATGGATAGAAAAATATTCACACTGTAGATGCAATAATTGATAGACGACATTCTCAGAAATACAGGGGAAATAATGTACAGCAGAATCTCCATACTGTAAATATATTCAATTAACATACTGTATTTTTCTCCTTCTCAACTTACTGCATGCCCTTTAAAATAAGATAATGCAGCTGAGTCCTTCACTGTTTCCTTATTGAAATCCTCCTAGACAGTCTTAAAAAATAATAGGAGCCACCACAATATTAGTAAAAAAGGTAAGTTATCTGATGTTTCTTATGAAAAGATGATTTATAATGGGAGTAAAACATGGAAAAATTAAAAATAGGAAAGCGTATGTTTAAATCTTCTAGCTTAGTTTCAAGTATCCAGATCTCAGTTTTGTTATGTTTGGTGGGTTTTTTTTGCACTGCATCAAATGGACACCATAAAAACTGTTTAACGATGATTTAATGCCCATAAGTGTGTTGGCCTTATAATACTTTCGCTGGTAGATTTAGTCACATTATTTAAAAGTAAGTTCACCTTTAAGTACTTGCAAAAAGAAATTTCTTTGAAAAAGAAAAACTTAAGTACCATTGAAAATTGAATTTTCAAGCCATTAACTTTACTTGACTAATCCAGTTAGCATCTTGAATGGTTGCTAGATGTTCTTATAACAATATCACTTTCTCAAATTCAGATATTTTATCGTACATGGAGACAAAACTTAAATATAAACCCAAATAATGCACTTGCACTAAGAGAAAGTTTAAAAAATTTCTTCAACATTCTTCACAAGGAATGGTGAATGTATGTCATCCAGAAGACAACTGTAATGTGGAATGACCATTATCAGAATCCCCAAAAGCAGTTAGACTGATGATGTTTTTCTGCAAAGTTGTACATATTCAATATAGAGAATACTCATCAGTTCAAATATATTTCGGAATCCTCTTACCAGTTCAGAAAGACTGGTTGAACAGACATTTATATCAGTGAATCTAGCAATAATTTTAGGCCTTGGACCAAATTCATGGGTGATGTACATTCACTGAAGTCAAGGGAAGACTACTTTAGGGATGAATTCCATCTTCAAAGTTAACAGTAATCAACTTCCATCAGTAATTTCTAACAGAAAATGATCTTTTGCCAATATGTAAAAGGGTCAAACAACATAAAATTTTCACCACATGTAGACATAGTACGTGTGTGTCACAGGCAGAATGCCAGGATGAGCAGTGACCTGATAGGAAGCAGAGACTGAGAACTTCGGTACCATAGAGTTCGTTGGAGGGGCAGACCTGAGGACTTCTGAGCAAGGAAATTGCCTTCTTCTGTTTGTTTCTACCATGTTCAGGGAAACAGGACTTTGTTAACCAAAAGGGTATGTGAACAAGATTATACTGAGAATAGGGCCAGCCCATGTAATAGCTCTCTCATCCTAATGGCCTGTATTTTGGCTAACTACTGCAGCCAAAATGGGCTGCAAAATCCATTGTATGTCCAAGAAGTACTGACACACTTTAAAACAATCCATTTGATTGCTACAATTGTGCCGTTTTAGCCTATAAAGGAGGAAACCACACTAAGCTCAGCTTTTTCCAATGAATCACCAACCTTAGCAAACCTTTTACCGGGGTGAGTGTCGCATTCACTAAATACAAACCAGCAGTACAGAGGAGTCCTAGATGTCAACCAAAAGCTTAGTCTCTGAAATCTTTATTCCCAGGGTGAGTCCTACTGACTCCAGTGAGTAAAGGTTACTCATGAGTAACTAAAGATTGCAAGCTCAGTCTCGGAGTGATGTGAAGAAACTAGAAAAACCGTTCATTCTGCTGGGAAAAGATATTTTTCATCGCTTATTTGATAAAATTCATGTCATAGTTCAGAAGACCACCTGCCAGCTTATTCTTAGCTTAGACATACTGCTTTTAATTTATAAATTACGTCTTCCCAGGAAAAAAAACTCAGTTCTGCCAGTCATAGCTTTGTCTTTGTTTTTTAATTACCACCATCAAAGAGAAAAAGCTTTAATGCCAAGTGAAATGTGCACAATTCTTCTACCACAAAGGAATTCATCAATGTACAGCACAATAACATGCAATTAATAGTTTTACTGAAGATTTCAAACTAAGCTCATACTAGTTGTTTGCTAACACATAGACATTGATCCTGCTCTACAGAATATATTTTGCTGATTGTTTTTGTTAGCTACTCAGCTGGGTGAGTCTGCAAATACAGATCAACGAAAAGAGATGCTGTGGTGTTACCAGAAACAATAGGACACTCTAGACGGTTTCCATTACAAATGTTCACTTAATGGGAGAGTTACATGTAAAAGACTTTAAAAAACCCACTAGTTTAGAATGACCAAATTTTACTGCATAACTGCCAGCCTCTCGTTTGAAAACACTCTGGATAGGTATTTTCCAACTCAAGTTCCTAAAGTTTAGTACCAAATAAATGATCTGATTAACGGAAGTTAAGCACCCACAACTTTAATAGAAATTTGCCGGTGCTTGGTTCCATTGGAAACTAGGCCCCTTATTTAGGTGTTTAAGTATGAATGTGTCCGACTTAAGAATCCATGGTTGAAAATACTGACCTTTGGTTATTATAGTAATAACCTTAGATGTCCACAGCTCTATTGGAGTCGTGATAGAATAAATCAGTTAGTTACTGTCCTGCATTCAATATAGACTTACGATGCCATAATGACAATGAGCTGAATCACACTGGAATTTGAGCTGTAGTATCCAAGTGTCTATAAATAGCATAGAAGATTAACAAACAACTAAATAAAACATTAAATAAATAAAACTAAATAAATATTACAACTAAGCAGCAGATGAGCATTGCATTTCAAGCTGTGACAAAATTCCAGATAAGGTGTTTAGGCGCTATATTTACATGTGCATCATTATCTGCTTCACTTCTTTAATGACACTGCAGAGATGAAGAGAAGGTTCAAGCCAGAGATTCGCCAAGGTCTCTGAGATCACAAATCTTGGTATGATCAACCTACTTAATGATTCTGTCTGGATGCACTATTTTAGAAAAACGTAAGCTTGTAACAGGCTGGCAGTGTTGGCCTGAAATACCCTAGCTTGTTAACACTTTCCTTGCAGGAGCAATAACAGCTAAGTGGGTTCTGCTGACTCACTGGGGGGGGAAGAGGCCTTGCCAACACTTTGAAGAATAGACCCAAAATTCAAAGGGTCTTGATAAACTGGAGAACTTGGCTATACAACAAAATAAACTTCAACAAAGACAAATATAAGGTGCTACACATAGGGAAGAAAAACCAAATGCACAGATACAGAATGGGGGATAACTGGCTTGGCAGCAGTGCTACCAAGAAGAATCTGGGAGTTGTAGTGGATCACAACCTCAACATGAGTCAGCAATGCGACGCTGTTGCCAAAAAAAAAAATACAATTTGGGTTGCATTAACAAAGGCATACAATGCAAGACCTGGGAAGTGATAGTACTGCTCTACTTGGCACTGGGTAGGCCTCAGCTAGAGTACTGTGTCCAATTTGGTCACCAATGAATACAAAGGATGTAGAGAAACTGGAAAGATCCAAAGGTGAATGACAGATGCAAGCCATATGAGCAAAGGCTAAAGGAATTGAGTATGTTTAGTCTGGAAAAGAGGAGATGAAGTGGGAACATAATAGTGGTCTTCAAATACTTAAAATACTGCCATAAAAAAAAGTTGGAGAAAAAGTTGTTCTCTTTTCTTTCCACAAAGAGCAGGACAAGAGGAAATGGGTTCAAACTACAGCATGGCAGACTTAGATTAAATCTCAGGAAAAACTTCCTAACTGTCAGAACAGTAGGACAATGAAACAGAATGCCCAGGGAGGTTGCGGAAGTTTCTTCATCAGGGGTTTTCAAAAGGAAGCTGGATAGCCAACTGCCTTGGATGGTTTAGACACATCCTTCGGAGGGAGTTAAATTAAGTGACTCTTGCAGTCCCTTCAAACCCTATGGTTTTAATATTTATGATGAGAAATCAAGACAGTAATTTTGATTTCAGATGTTAGCCTCTCATTTTAGGAAGCATTAATCCAACAACTCTAGGAAGTGAACGGCAGATATATAAACAAGGGAAGGAGAATACAAAATGGAGTTGCAAATGCAGCACCATTCATGTCAGTCTTTTTTACTCTATAACGAAGTTATGGCACAGACCATAGTAACAATAGTATTATATTAATTTAAAGCCATGATGATCCCTGCCCATTCTGCCAGCAGAGGGGAGAAAATGTGGGTGGTGGAGAACGCAAGAAACAGTGACTCCATGACTTGCCTCTCCTTCTGGGATCCCATGGAAGCATCCCACACCCATAGTGCACTGTAAGGTTGAGACCTTAAACATCCAAAGGGAACAGGGTGAAGGTGGCCATACTCTCTCTAATTGTCTCTATGCCATATGAAGGGCTAGCTATTCTCTTGGGGGCCTGCTGCCCTGAGGGAAGAGGATGGATGCACTTTGGAAGCCATGTTCCCTTCCTCATTTTCTTTTAGGAGAATAATCACATCTGATGGTACTTGTAAGATTCTTCAGTGGATTGGCTGCATCTCAATTTGTCCTTTGCTATTACCTACCCCACCCATTGTTGTACCTTCCCCTTGACTGTATATATATACCACCATTCTGATTTCCATTCCCTGCACCTGACGAAGTGGGTTAAAGCCCATGAAAGCTTATGCCTGCAAAAATTAAATTTGTTGGTCTTTAAAGTGCTACAGAACTCTCATTTTTTGGAGTTTTTTTAAGTTTATCCTCAGTTACTAGAAAGATCCATCTGCTGTAAATACTGCAGAGTGGGAAAAGAGATCTCTCTAACATCCATGAATGAAGAGAGTAGACACAAGAAATATTTCCAGACAACATTGTAATTTCTATGGTACTGGACAATGTGATTAAAGATACAGCAGAGATGCCTAAAGACCTTCCTTTAGCACTAGTCAGAGTAGGAAAAGGAGGCTAACCACAACAAACTTTGTTTTCTTCCCTCTTAGTAACACAATGGCATTGTTAGACTTAGGGCAAGTCTACACTTAAAACAGTGCATCAGCACAGATGCTCTGCTGTAGTGCTTCAGTGAAGGTGCTCCTATGCCAACGGGAGAGAGCTCTGCACTCAGAGAGGCAGTAGCTATATTGATGAGAGAGAGGCTGTCTACATGGAGGATTAGGTTGCTGTAACTGCATTGCTCAAGGGTGTGGATTATACAGACATAAATTTGTAATACAGATCTGGTTTTAGGCTCACCTATCTGGATTATTTCCTAATGGGAGAACAGCGCTCTCACATCCCACCCAATGCACAATCACCAGGTTTTGAAGAGAGACAGCAGAGAGGCAAGTTTAGCAATAGTGAAGAGACAAAAATCTCAACTTGCTGGAAGCATCTATTGCATCACTTCCTTAGCTTTTCCTACTTATGGATCAATAGGGATTGAGAGCACCTTTTATAACTTAGCCTTACGAGACTCACAAAATTAGACTTTGACCTAATGCTTTCTTTTGGAAAATCTACCCCCCTCTAAAAGATGATCCCTTCAGACTGATGTTTATGAAGTGAAACTCAGCTGTGGATAAAAAAATCAAAACCTTAATAAAGCATGTGTTTATCTGAAGAAGTTGTAAGATAGTTAATTATTAAAAGTCACTTGTCACTCTTCATACTGATTGTTTGCTATTTACATTGCACTCTGCATTTAAACTTCCCCTGCAGGCCAACCAGCGTTGTGCTCTGCTGGCACACACAATCCAAACTCACATGCTTTTTTTTGGTGTTTGAAGCAAACAAAAACTACGTCAACTTTTTTTTTAAAACAATTATGCAAACTCTTCAAATACAAAACTGGGTACATTCTGCTCTCTCAACTGCGCACCTGTGTAACTAAGCAGAGTTCAGCCTTTTCAAATTGGAGTCAGAACTAACTGACACTCTCTTAAATACAGGGAAGTCTATCCAAAAAGCATACCGTCAGGCAAGTACATTTGTTGGCAGGTGTCAGTCTGACAAACAATTCCGAGAGCTCTGTAGAGATGAACATACTGCATCCAAAGTCCAAATATAGAAACTGGTATCGTGTGTGTAAGCCTGATCTAGAATTACACACACACACACACCTCAGGAGTGTTGTGCTTCATTTGGTCATCCCAATTCTGTGACCCTAGTGGCTAGGGCATCAGTCCCTGACAGGGGCCTCTACCGCTCGTCTTAAGCTGCCCTGTTCACCCTTTTCTTAGTGTGTGTGGGGGTAAATCTGTGTACAGGGGGCTCCATCCATGCCCAGATGGGGAGGCTACAATTCCCCCACAATACACTTGTCATTATTCTGCTTGGGAAGAGGGGGAATGGAGTGGGATTTGAATTTATCTATTGAAGATAGTAAGTTAGCAGATAGGGGGCAATACCGAGGTGAGTTAACTTTTGAAAGGTGGTAGTCAAAGCAGAACAGTGAGGGAAACATGTGAGTATGTGCAGTTAGGTGAGTACACTTATGCATCCCTACAGAGTGCATGTGTGTAACTAATAGTGTTATTTATTTACTTTTGGGTTTTATATGAACTTCACCACCACAGGGAGCAATCTGGGCACTCTCGACATATATTTAAGAACATGAGCATACGAGACGCATCATTTCACTACTAAGGATGTGACCAATGCAGTTTCAATTCCCCTGTTGTACTTTTTCCCACTAGCCAAAAATCCCATGTTTAGCTACTACTGCCCAGGCAGATCTATTAGTCACAATTCTATAGCACACAGACTAAAATATACACTCACAGAGCCAGCAAATGTGCATTTCTGCAGGATTGTTTTCTTTTATGGAGAGAGCTGAGAAGGTTTATATTGAAAGGACCTTTTTTCTCTGCCATTTTACTTGCTTTGATCCACTGCAGAGCTGAGACACCATAAAACCTCTCCTGAGGCTTCATGAGAATTGTCACTCAGGAATGTAAAAATTAAATATTCTGACTACATTAGTGGATGCCTCTTCTGAGAGGCACACATCCCTTTCAGTGCCAATTGCATCTCTGCTCCCAAAGAGAACAGTGTGCAGAACCCATTCATGCTCAGGGTGTTGGGGGGCAGCTTTCGACAAATGCTCATAAAGACCTTCTCCATGGTTTTCATTTAGCCTGTTACGGCCTGATCCTCAGTGGTGCTCAGCCACCTCTTTGCCCATTTAATTCAATAGGAGAAGAAGTGCCGCGCCTTATCGAATTGGACCCATAGGACCGAATGCTGAGAGGTACTGAGCACCCCAATGTCTTCCAGGGGGAGTCGAGGGTGCTCAGCCTCACAGAACTAGGTTCAGAAATCAAAACAATTATTTCACTTTCCGCATTCAACCCTGATATGACTTTTTAAAGTTGACAAATTACTGTAGTAGATGAAACAAACAACTAAATTGTTAGAGGGTATCATGATGGTAGGGCCTGATTTTCAGAGGTCCTGAGCATCCAAACTACCAGCTGACGTCCATGGGAGCAGTAGGTGCTCAGCATAAGTGCAAGTCAAGCTCTGCGGTATTAAGGCACTGCTCCATACAGGATTAGGTAGTTGGGGAAAACGTTTAGCATTTCCCCAGGAGACTGGCCAGAATTTGAGTGGTTTCTTAAGCTAACTCACACTGTTAGTATGCTGTTTAAGCAAAATGTGCATTATGCACTCACTAGGCTGGAATCACATCACTCATGAACCATGAATCAGATCCTCAGTTGGGAAAAATCAGCTTAGTTTCACTGAAGTCAACTGAGACAGAAGGTGTGCTGCTCAGCCTGAAAAAAATAAGTTGCACAGCCCAAATCTGACCCTTAAAGATATATTATAGGAAAACACAATGTTAGTGAGAGTCATTCCTTGTAGGTAGAGTACAGCTTTGAAATGCAGGTGTATTGCTGGTAGTTATTTGATGTTGTTTATGGATCTCGTTAGAGGTTAGCAATGTAGATAAGCTGCTTTCCTGTGTCTCACTGTCCTAGTGATTAAGAACATAAAGGAACACATGAACATTTAGATGGAACTTGAATCTAACAATACTATTGGTTTTATTTCTCTTTGAAGTTTAAGGCGTAATACCTGTGAATGGGTGTAAATGGCCAATTACTGTGTGCTAATGCAACTAGACAGGAGTGCGCACAGGACGTAGGAGATGATACTTCAGAGTCCCAGTAATCATCTATTAATTGTTCAAGGAGGCACCTGCTGTCAAGAAGGTATCGGTCAGCCTGCAGGGATCTATGAAAGACTCTAGTGGACTGATCCTTTTTATCTCAGATTTGTCCAGACTCATCAGAGAACGTTTGGATCGCAAGATTGGGATCCTAGCACCAGCCTGGAATCACCCTGCTAATTCTCATAGGAGAATTTGAACAAACTCTGTAAATGGACGATTTATTCTTCCCCTCTCTGGACTGAATTACTAACAAAGAAGCTCTGAACAAGGGCTGATGACCTCCAAGCTGTTTGAGTAATTTCAGAGACTTTGCCATTCAAGAACTTTGCAACTCAGTTATCCTCTGTACTTTGAAACTGACCTAAGAGCGTTATTTCCATGTGTATGTATACTGACCTTTTAACCATTACTCTTTCCTTTGTTAAAAATAAATATTAGTTTAGTTTATAAGTATTGGCTTTAAGCGTGTATTTCGGTAAGATCTGGACTATCCATTGACCTGTTTGGTAATGGGTCTGATCCTTTGGGATTGTTAGAATGTTTTTACATATGATGGAAAAAGATTTTCAGTAATCCCCATCACATTTGACTTGGCTGTCTGGGTGCTAGCCAAAGGGCTGGATAGTTTTAAGGGAATTGTGTTTTGTCTGCTGAATGACCAGTGAGGTCATCAGAACCTATTTGTTGCTGGTTTGGTATGTCTTATGGAAGAAAAACCACCAGTATTTAGGGCTTTGCCTGCCCCATTCTTTGCAGTTTGCCCTGTTTAAGCTACCTCAGCATGGCTTCCCTAGAGGCCAATATCACAGGAGGATTTTCATCAGTTGAGGATCTCTGGCCATCTTAGTACATAAACTATATACAGTGCATCTTATTAAACTGCTAGATCAGTCTCCATTTATTCAGGACACGCTACCTTTAGAAAAATCCATAAGAAAAAGTACATTGCATTTAGAGTTGCATTAAAAACTCAAAGGTTACCATGATATGGGGTATACACTGCTGCAGTATGTTTTTTAGGATAGAATGTAACCAAGTCATTGCCACAGATAGTATTTCATATGACAATGGCACAGATAGTAGCCCCAGTCCTCAAGTCAATGGGAAATACAGGCATTCAGGACCTCTCTGGACCAGGCCACGGGAGTTGCGGATTTGTAAAGAATGATGTCAGATTTTTACACCCATAGGCAATTTATTTTATTGCTGACTTGCAAAACTTCACTTTTTACACTAAAATAATTAAGCATGCAAATGCCAAAGGAAGGATTAAACTTTAGCCATCCATAATGGGCATGAATTCCCAGCACACAATGGCAAACTGCCATTTTGAGACGGTGGAGTTCCTAGCCAACAAATGGGTCTTGGCAGCGTGCAGGGCCAAAATCAGAACAACATAGCCACAACGTAGCTCACAGAGAATCTGCAGAGTATGCATCCATGGAGACAATGAGACCTTTAGGTAGTTTCCAACTTCATAGATTTTAAGCAAGGTTATTTCATGGCAAGGATGTGCCTGAACCAAAGCTCCAGATTAGACCAAGTCTGAGTTCTGGATCTGAACTTACAGGTCAAATCAACAGCATCTCTACAAAGGGTCAGACATGGTCGCTGACTCAGAAAACCTCACCATTTTTGCAAAGGTTGGTTTGACATCTAGAATTCAAACTGCCAAATTCTGGAATGCCCAGAATCAGTGTTCTGCCCGCTACACAGGTCTGAGATTCAAATATGGATTCACTGTGCTGCTTCACTAAAACTATTCACATTCTGACACATACATCAGATACGCGGCACTTGCATTCATACATCCAGCCATGCAACTAAGGTCCATGGGCCAGGTTTTCAAAGGGACCACCTTAATTGCACTGGCAACATGTACAAGAACAACCCTCGATATTCATAGTCACAAAAAGTGAGTCTGCTTATTTGCATGTAAAATTACCTGATTTGCATATCTAAAGCAGCCTTTTGAAAATGTATCAGCACTTAGCCTCGTGTAGAAAACACTCCCCATTTGTGTGTGTAAATGTCCCAAAAAGAAATCCCTTAGGTGAAACAGTGCAAATGAAAGATTATGGAGTTCCTAAAGAGTTCTAACGCCCATCACTTAGCAAAATGATCTACTAAAGCATGTTGTACTGCTAGTGGGAATCGCATCAGGAGAGGGAACATTTTCTAAAACATCTGGAGGGAGTATTTTACAAATTGAAGTATGTTTTTCCTTAGGGGACTATTTCATCATTTCATTTGATTATCCATGATGTTTTAAAGGTTTTTCATAAAAGTGAAGTTCTGAATCAAGCAGTTATGCAATCCCAAAGGGGAAAACGTTTTACTTGGGTAGCCAACCGTGAGATACAGGAATTAAAATGGAAGTGGGGAAGATAAATCAGTCTATGCAAAGATTAAAACAGACTGAAAAAAAAGGTAAGGAAAAATAATGCTGGCAAATAAATCAGTCATGTGGGGTTATTTTGTTTCATTGAGAGGCATTTAGAGTAAGTTAAATTAAGAAAAAAATCCAATAATGGCAAGAAACATTGAAAAATAATTCTTCACATACTCCAAGTCTGATTGTGCTCTCAGATACTATAGTGTCAATACAGTGTAAGTGGTCTGAGGTAATCTGAAACAGCTGCTGTTGTTTTTTTCTGGTTATCAGGGTACCAGAACCATCTGAGAATTTGGATCAAATCCAGCAAATAATTTTGCCCCCAAAAACCCTGAAAACAATTTTAGAAAAGGTCAAATCAGTCCATTTAGGAAATGTCGTTCAAATCAACATTCAAAATGTTGTGAGTGACCCAAACGATTTTTTTTTCCAATTTTTGTTTTGTAAATGTAAACATTCAGGTTTTGTTTGAAAAGTTGATAAACTGAAAAATAAATTATTTGCTCAGCTCTAGTTATCGCCTTCCATTTTGGGTAATATAATAAATCAAAAGGTTTTGTTCCAATTACTTACAGTGGTGTAAGTCAGGAGTAATTCAGTGTATATGGAGCTACAATGATCTAAAACTAGTGTAAGGGAGGTCAAAATGAGACAATGCAGCCTTCTCTGGCATATAAAATTTCCTCTTTTTGCCAACCACCATTTCAGTAGCAATGGTCATAGCGCCAGCATAGACAGGGCTCCAGACAGCTGCTAACATTTTAGTCATCATACTGCATAAACTTGCTGTGATGAGGGTTAGACAATACCATCCTGTAATTGCCCAGAACTCAGTTTACTCTAGCACTCCCACTTTTAACAGAGGAGTTGACAGATTGGTAGCATTAGCTAGATATATTCACACAAGTGTTCTCAGGTAGATACAGGAGTTTATTGTCCAAGCTGGAGTAAATGGGTAGATTATTCCTGCATTTTACTTACAAGTTATATAGCTGTACTACTGGAGACACAATTATAGAAATGTAGGGCTGGAAGGGACCTCAAGAAGTAGTAATAAACAAATGGCAATTTGGATCCCCAGCCAGTGAAACTGGCATGATAGCATTAGGTTTATAAAATGACTGGTGGCAATAAGTTGAAATATTTATAGTGTAATTGACAAGATATGGTTCTTGACATCTGGATATGGTTTTATTACTGAGTTAGGACCAATCTGGATATGGTTTTACTACTGAGTTAGGACCAATCCAGGAAAAGGCTTAGAGAAACCAACTCCCAATTAAATTAATATCAGTGATGGATGTTCAGCATCTCAGATCCTGTTCCTACCTATAAGGCAGTATAGAATGCTTTGCTATGGTTCCACCATGCAAGAGGAAAGGGCAGAATTTGGGCAGAGGAGGACTGCAGAGCCCTGACTGGTCTTGAGTTTACCAATCTTCCCGCACATGTCTCCTACTAGGATGACGTGATGATCCTTGAAATATGCAGTTACGGCTGTCCCCTGCAACTTGCCTACAGCACATAGAAACCACGACTAAATTATGCTGCATGTGATTTCCATATTAACTACAAATGAAAGCACCTTCACACAGTGACAGATAGCACAACGAGAACTGTGGGTTGACTACCATTCAAAAACCAGTTCTGGAAGGAGTAGACACGTGGAGCAAAACAAATATCCCACAAATAAAAAAGAAAATGGACCAAACTGTAGAAAACTGTGATATGCAGTTGTACAGCTAAGCAAGTGCACAGACTTCACTGGATAACTCATATTTTTATACACCAAGCAACAATAACCGAGGAGCTGAGAACACGAAGTGTTGCCACTATGCATCTACATAATGGCTCACTCCTAACTCTTCATTTGTTAAGCAATATTTCCACACTAGAAATGCATTTGGGATAATACTGAAGGAGTTATTAGCTCCTAATCATCACTGACATCTGAGATACTGAAGGAGAGATGTAGCCAGCCAATTCAATTTATGATTTTTATACTGGGTTTTAATTCTGTATAGTTTTGGCTGGGTAACTCTAAATTCACTTGTAAGATTATAGATACAATTGACCATCCTAAGAAATGTTTTATTCCCATCATTTAAAAAATGTGCTCAGATGTGACATAAGGATGCAATATGCTTTCTTTTTGTTAAAGGTACACACTTCTATTTTCTTACTCTCCAACTCCCCAAAAAGTCAGAACAACCTAGTTTCATGAAAGCTTAACTTCTCTGTTTTAGTTCAAAGCTATGGTTAGGTGGAAAGTGCATAACCTAGAACTTATTTAACTTTGAGAGCTATCACTTAGGTCACAATTCAGGAAACCATCCCTGTTCAGGAAAACACTTCAGCACATGCTTAAGTTCTTCTGAAGTCAATGGGCTCCAGTACATTCTTCAGGGTAAGCACGTGCTTCAATCCTTGGCTGAAACGGGGCCTTGAAGCTGGATACTCCCTTCATGAAGGAACCCGCTGTAGCTCTTACTGTCCTGTTTCAGGAAAGCACTTCAGCAGAGGCCAAAAAACTATTGGCTGGCATCAGTCTTGTCCTGGCAATTGTCCATGAAGTGGGAGTGGTTTCAGGTTCTCCAGTGAGGAAGGGGCACATCTTACCAAACCTGTGGATCTGCAGTGAAACCTTTCCACTACTGCTCGAGAAACAATTGTGCTGCTACTGGCCCAGTCCCGTGCAGATGCACGGTAGCAGCTACCTTCTAGCCTACCCTCACTACAAAGGTCATGGTCCTGACTGCTGTCAGGTCACACTGTCTTCTCTCTGATGGAGCTCTTGAGGGCATGCTTCTCCTAACAGTAACCCAGCCAGTCCAGCTCAGTGGAAACAGCATTGTCCCCACACCCATCAGTGAAGATCTGGAAAAAGTTGTCTAGTGATCTTGCCCTTGCTGCTGTCCTCAGTCTGGTTAAGATTACTGGCTCCCACTCTGTCCTTTTACGGCCAGCAGCAGGGGAACAAACAAAGGAGTCAGAAGGCACAACATCAGGCAGAGTGACTCAGGAGTAGAAGGGCGCATTTTTGTGTCAACTGATGCAACCTGACAAAGGCAAATAATGTGGCTATTTGCACAGCTGCATACTTGCTATACACAGGGTCCTAATAAATCATATTTTAATGTAACATAGCATTTATTTTCTTTTTACCCACGAAAATGTAAAATCTCTCCTTCTCAAAGGAAGCAACACCATTCATTTAGGCAAACCCCTTTTTATTGAAATAGAAGTTGGGTTTTTACTGTGAAAAGTGCCATGTATTTATGTAGTATTTAATCAGTGAATACTGACAATATTGACTGATTTTAACACGCAGGTTGGTTTTTAAGTGGAGCAGTTTAAAGCAGAGGAGTCCACTGAACGCTCCAGTCTGTGGCTAGCTTAGATTCCTAGGATTCTGCGCTGTCTGGGGGGAGATTGTGGTTCAGGCCTGAACTTCACTCTCCCACTCTCTAGGCTGAGAGGGTTCCTGAGGAGAGGGAGTGCCTATGGCTGATTAAAAAAGCACTGCCAGCTTCCAGCCCTTTCCAGCAAACTACAATCTGATCGCTTTTTGGTGTGGGAGGGGAATATGGGAAGAGACCTTTATGGTTTCACTGAGGGCATATAGGTGAAATAGAGTGCAAACCCAATTGCATCAGGCACCCTGTTATTAGTTATGAATTGACATGAATTTGAATCCGATGCAACCACTGATCTTTGCAAATCTTCAGATGCAGACAGATTTACATGCTGTGGTTAGGACTGCCTCTGTGGGCCTAACCCATGTTCCAAACACACCCAAGCTTAGGTTCCAGTCATCATGGCTCAAGTCCATCAAGAGTTAGAACACAGTCTTTGGGAACACATGGTTGGTTTTGTCGATTCTTCCCAAGGACAGTCAGACTTTCTCCTGCTCGGCAAAGAATAATTATTCTTAAAATTTATAGCAGGGATTTGACTGAAACAATATAACTGTTGAAATTTGTGACATGAGACACTTCATTATGATATTATATGACTCAATTCGCCATTACTTTTCCCCAGGAAAAATGTTTTGAGCAAATCCGTTTTTTTAAACTTGAAAACAGGATTGAAGGAGTTGCAATTTTTAAAAATTCAGAAGTGGAAAACATCTTCTGGCAGCTTCCCTGCTAACTATAATATTTATGGAGTTAGAGCTGATTTTAGACACACTCAGCCCATGGTAACCTTTTTAATAAGATTAACACAGTAAATATGCTATATCTCACAAGGGAGGCAGGGCTGGGGTGGTGTGGGATACTGTTTGAATCCCAGACCTTCAAGGAAAACGCAAGATGCTGTAAAAGAATCAGTGAGGTAGACGGCGACCTTCCTGTTGAGTCAGTACTGAGCCAACACCCCAGCATAACAGCAAATCCAGTATACACTAACTTCTGGATCAACTGCAACTTAAATTCCATTCACATGAGATCATTCAAGTGCCCATGGTACTTTTATTTTTCTACAAATAGAGTTAGTAGCAACCATTTCCTAGCGCACTTCCAAACCAAGCTGTCCTCTGCAGTTTTAAATGAATACAGTCCTCTCTATTTCACATACTAAACTTGCATAATGTTGCTGTGCTCTCTCCAATAGATCCTGCATTCTAACCCTGAGGGGATTCCATCCTCGTGGTGCGGGGGTGAAGTGACCTCACTTCAAAATATATTATTCATCATCATCACCACAAATCCAAGGCTTTTCATAGGTAGTAATAACTCATTCTAGATACACTTCTAGAGTAAAAGCATCTTTAAGATTGCAATTTTGCTGAGGCTGGAGTTTATATGTTTAAATGCTATTTTAATCCATTGGATGTGTGGTTATATGGTGGCAGCGAAGGGGAATTTGCTATGGAGGTGAAGCATTCTGATGGGTGGCAGTAATGAGAGTTGAGGCTGGTCAGGATAGTTGGTCCTGGGTTTTTAGTGATTGCATTGGAAGGAAATTAACTTAAGAAACCTTACCACTAAGGTAGGGGTGGGTGGGTGTGTTTTGCTTTTTTAACATGGGCTAAATCTAGCCCTGTAGAAGATTTCATCTAGTAGAATGGAGCATGAGGGGAGATGCTGCTTCTGGGACAGATATTTCTCGATATTTTAATGTGAGGCCTGCTGTGGGGGTGAGGGTGAGAAGGGAACAGGAGGGGTTGAGATGGCTCAAAGGAAGGAAGAGATCTAAGGCACCGTTAGAACGCTCTTCATTCCCAGCCACCAAGTTTTGTGAGGTTTTATGCCAAATATTTGTAAGGATGCAAACCATCTAATTACATTTGCGCGTGGGAAAATTTATAACAAACTATACATTTCAGCTTAATGGCGGGGTTTGGATACGGAGCTGCACAGATATGGCAGCTGGTGTGGGACTGCTGCGTGGAGAAAGTCAGGGTAGTTTGACGTGTGAGGGGGCCTGGGCAGAAGATGGGAGCCTCAGAGGCTGTTGAGTGAGAAAGTGAGTGGGGGAAGGAGGGTGGCAGCTAAGGGAGGCAGGAGTTTCTGGGGGTGGATAAGGATAGAAGTCTGGGGACAGGGGAGCAGCTGAGTGGGGTTGCTTGGGGGAAAAGAGGTTTGTTGGGAAGGGGCTGTTTGGTAGTGGAATTGCAGGCCCTTCCTGTAGCCCAGCTGAATGAGTAACACTCATTCTGGGCTGCGGGAATGTAATGGGGCGACCAAGATGCGTGATTCTTGGCAGGCGTCTCCCTACCAGGCTCCTGCATAGATACATAGCAGGGGAATGAAAAGGCCCTCTGGAGTCTTAGTCTTCCCCACGCCAATATGCCCAGTGCAGGCAAGAGAGCCAGAACTTGATCTTTACTCCAAGCAATGTATTCCATCTCCATCCTATTAAATAACTGGGTATCGTAAGGAAAGTACACACTTATTGCATGTACACAGCAACTTCTGCCTTGGAGACTGTTGGGAATTTCGATTACTAAATCATTTGTTTCAAATGTGAAAAGAGTGTCCGAATCTAATCTCAGTTCATGGTGAGTTTGGTAATGTGATACTGCTGTATCATTTGTTGTTTTCTTCTCACCGTTTTTATTGGGGAAAAGATTTGGGTTTTTTTAGTTAGAAGAAGGAAAGGGATTCTAAGCTGAAAAACTTAATACTTCGTTTTACATTCCCCCCACAGAAATGGTAGCACTGGTGATATTTTAAATCTGTAAAATGCAAACCAAGTATGTGCTCCTGGGCTGAGGACCTGTATATCTATTCAACTCAGAGCATATCTTTTTCCCCAAACAAAATGACTGCTGTCTCAAACTTGTTTCAACTGAACACAACTTCTAGGGAGTTATTTTGTTCATTTTTTTTGGTGACAGCCCCCCCTTCCATCCCTCCCATAGCATATTTTGTTTCACTGGAAGAAAATTAAATTATTTGCTTGTGTATAAGACACTGATCTTAAATAAAATCCAGCCTGTCAAAAATATGTCTTAGTTAGACAATAGACTTTTTCTAGGATTGGCCTGTCAGACAAAATATCCCAGCATGGTGGAATTTAAGTGAATTCAGTTGTAGGATTTTAATAAGACTACATCTTTCCTCCTGCAAAGAGAAAGATGGGGGAATTTTTTGGTATTTCTTCACCTTTTTGGAGGCCCATGTAAAATAATAACCCTGATTTTGCTATCATATATGTATAAATGAATGACTTCAATGAAAAAATATAGAGTAAGACAGGTTGAGAAGGGAGAATCAGGCTAAAAGCTTCAACTACACAAAAAGAAAAACCTTTATCTATATCCTAAAAACTATATCCTGGAAAGAAATTTATGTGAAGTCTAAACACTCAAGGGATGGCCACACAGTCCACAGGACAGGGGCCCTGCACTGCAGCCATGAAACCTTGGGTTCTTATCCTGCCTCAGCCACTGAGATGCTGTGTGTGATTGGCCAAGTCACTTCACCTCTCTTCCTAACTGTATGCTTTATGGGGCAGGGACAGTCTTTTATGTTTATACAGCTCCTAACACACTGGTACCTCTTATCTATGGGTGCCTTTAGACTCTACTGAAACATTAATAATTAAGGAGGCACCAAGTGAGGATCCATAATTAAGGAGAAGTTGTGTTTAGCACTGAAAGCAGGGATTTGACCTTTTATGCAAGGATGCCACAGTGCATCTTTCCCTAAGTTACAGTACTTAATCTTTCAGCATTGAGTTTCCAAATAAATCTCTTAATTAGTTGGCGTTCAATTAAAAATAGGTTGTTGAAAAAATTTAGCATCCAGTGTCTGACTTTTATTTTTCACTCACATGATTTTAACAACAGAATCTACA
This sequence comes from Mesoclemmys tuberculata, assembly GCA_007922155.1. NCBI lineage: Eukaryota > Metazoa > Chordata > Testudines > Chelidae > Mesoclemmys > Mesoclemmys tuberculata. The sequence goes on from ML675621.1 coordinate 4,361,967, forward strand.
ACAAGCATATAGATTAAGCTCGCTGAAATCTTATGCATGGGCTACATTTTTGTTTGTTTTAGCATTAATGACATTTCTTTCCCCATTATTCTTCAAAACTGAAAGGTTTTTTAGCAGCAGAGGCTGAAGAGTAATGGTCTTCTATAGAAATGTGACAAGAACCACCCTCTTTCAAAATGACGGCGATTGCTTGTAGCTTGCTGTCAGCTGGGCTTTTGGGAAGGCCATCTTGTTCTCAATGGGACTGAGTGTCTTAACACAAAAAATTGCCACTATCTTTGCTGATTCACTGTCTTTGGACCAATGGGAAATTGTGGCCATATTTAAGGGGGACAATTCTTTGTGAGCTTCTCTCCTGGAGAAGATTTTTATGCACTAGCATCTGCTAACAAACTTTTAGCTATAAATAGGAAAACAAATTACCGTTAATCCTAAATATTTGTTTTTCAAAAGCGCTCTATGGCACCAAATCTATCAGAGGCCAGGAGGGAGAGGCAACCTAGATTGTGCGAGCGTGCATGCAAAAGCCCAGGGGACTGTGGAGTGTAGGAGGGAGGGGAAAATGGAGGTGTTTGGACTAACTGTTTTTCACTGCTATACTGAAACAAAGCAGCTGTAAACTCACCTTAATTTGCCAGTATTCTCTGGCTGCTCTGCACCGCTCCAGGGAAGCATAGAGCACCCAGAGAATACTGGTAGTTTTAGCCATTAAAGTTAGATTTAAGGTTGATAACTTCATATCTTCAAACAATGCGCTATGGCATGGTGCCACTCTCTTTGAGCTTTAGTGTTATGCATGAAATTAATTTTAAAAAATGGAAATTCCAAGACAACAGAAAACCAAACAAACTAGGTTAAAATGGCGTTACGGCTGAGTACACATCAGTAATCTAGGGTAAAATACATTACAGGATATTGTAATTATTCAAAAAACAAGGCTTATGGGCACAAAGGTCAAAGTTACATTTTAAAAATACAAACTTGTTAACATATGGAAAAGAAGTTATGAAACCTAAATAACACTGCCTTAAAGAATTGCCATAAAGGACCAAAAATAAAAAATAAAAAATAAAATGTGCCTTTAAAAATCAGTTTAATCTGGGATCACAAACACTGAAATGCCTTAAGTCTTACCATATTGTTGTTGCATGGTGTCATTACAGTGCAGATTTAAGGTTGCTTGATTACCCTCATTGTGCATTTCCATATCTTTACAGATTTGGATTTCTTCTAAATTTAACTTTGGTTTTGGTTAATCAAAGCATTAATTTGTAACAAGCAAGAGACATCACTCCTGAATCAACCAAGTGTCACTAAAACCACTTTTACTTTTTGTTAAAAATGAAAGGCACATTTTTAATATGGTATAGAGGGAACTAGCTGTGCAATTCCTATGAGAGTCATACAGCTGAATACTTGGGCCCCAACACAAGAAAAATATACATTTATAGCTCCTATTTTTTTTCACAAATGTATTGACAGGAGACTCTCCAAAGACTTAGAAGTTTAGTATGATGCTGTTCAGATTAGCACAAAAAGTTTAGATTCTTATCTAGACCTTTCGGTGTGATTCTCCAAGTTACTCAGATCCTCTGAGGCAAAACTTTACAGAACTGCAAATGTCTCAGAAACAGAATTTCCTGGGCATACAGGTATTCTGAACACTTAGACACTAAAAAGTGATGAGCATAGTATAAATATCTAAGTAGAAAGAAGTGCAGAGAATCACAATAACGAAAAATAAACACCACTAAACTTTTTTCTACCATGAACAAAGGTTTGGTTTGATGGTGAGGAAAGGGGGGTTCTTGATCAAGCCATCCTTACATAAAAGGATTTCAGATACAGCACTGAAATTGCCCTTGACGGCCTGCATTATGTTCAGATACATGACATATGCAAGATTCTCCAGTCTTCTGAGACCCGTTACAATGAATTAATGTCTGTGTTTTCCTCCAAACAATGAATATCTGTGAGTATTTAATCATCTTGAAAGTCATATCAGAGTTTTAGGTCTCCATTGGAGTTCTTTTGGTATCATTAAAAAAAAAAAAGATACAAACAGAAAAAAATAGAGCAGTACCAAAGTTGATATCATACCTTAGTGGCTCATATCACTCATTTAGGCAATTTATAAAAAAGATCAGATCTTGCAAATGTTAAGTAAACTTATTGTGTATGGAAAGTGCCAAACTCAGAGTCCTATAGACCAAAGGCTTATATTAATAGTAATAATTTGCACTTGTAAATAACACTCAGAATCTTTTATCAGTTTATCTAAAATAACTTTACAACTATTACACAATTACGAGTTGGAGCACCTGTTAGATGGCATGGATGAATATTTTACAGATGGGTGAACTTATGCAGACGGATGATAAAAATTCGTACCCAAGAATCATACACTGAGATAGAGGTAGACCAGATCCTTTACTCCAAGATCCTTTTCTATAACCACTAAGCTGCACGGCCTCCCAGAAAAAAACATAACAAGGAACGGCAGCATAACCCTCCCTAAACTGTTGTCAGCATTGTTCAATGCTGACTTGAACAGACCATTTGCAGGAAGTAAGAGGATAGTTCAGTCTCCCCTTTTACTTGGTTGTAGGCATCCCCACTGAGATGGCTACCGTTTTGCCAATTAGTGCAAGTTATAATTGCCAGATTCTGGAATATGGACACTGTCATTTGAGGCGTTTGCATACAGTGGACCAATGATGAGCTTTGGTCATTGCTGAATTGGGCCATATTGGAACTGGTGGCTTTCAGTGGAAACAAATGGCTCTGTATTCCATTCTAAAGCCAATGGGCCATACAGTCCCCCATTTAAACAACTAATATATAGAGGTTAAGCTGTCACAAACATCTCAACTCAGAATCTCTTTTTTCAGTTGGTATGAAATGACTATCCTTTAAGATTCTGAAGAGATCTTTTGGCTGATACATAGTTTCCGGGAGACTGTTTTGGAGGAGAAAAAAAATGTGCTGTTCACCAGTAACTTGGAAGCAAAGCCATTTCTCAACAGGAAAAAAACCCCAAAAACGTATAAGTCTGGATTCTGGGAAGTCATACTGGATACAAGAAAAGCATCAAGTGTAGCTACAGAATTGAGCACAGTAAAATATTGAGTCTGAAATGCCATAATTGAGAGAAAAAGAAAACAAAGCCTAAAAATAATGAACAAACAAGAATGTTCCAACTTTAGAGAAAATCAAAGAGCTTTCAGGAAACCCAGCGAAATTTTGCTACTTTAATAAAAAATAAAAAAGCTAATGACATCATCAGCCAGTGACAATGCAGAAATCAGAACTGTTTGTGGGTTTGAGACTAGTGAAGGGCAGCAATGGAAATGTAGTTAGTAACGTACAGCACTGGAAAAGATAGCTCTTCTTATAATCTCACTCTGTAGGAGTACAATGAGTTCTCTCTAGCATTCCACCCCCCCCCCTCCCCGGGACTATGATGGGTCCCTTCACAATCTTTAAACATTAACCCCTCAAGTTTTCATAGAATTGTGTTTCAACTTTCCTTGGAATTGTGTAGCTCATCCAACAATGCAAATACTTGAAAGTTTAGGGGTTAGCAGGTTAGATTTTTATATTCTATGAAACACATGACTGTCCCCAAAAATCATATAGGCCCAGGTCCTCAATAGGTGTTTAGGCACCTAACTCCCATTGAAACTGATGGGAGTTAGGTGTCTAAATACATTTGAGGAACTGGGCCACATGGCTTAATCTCTCAGTCCTTACTGAGAAAAAGTGCCATTGATTTTATAGCTTGACAGTGGTCTTAGCAGCAGGCCCATAGCTGGTCAACTTTGGTCAAAGCAGACACATAGCATGAATATCACCCAGTAGCTAAAATCGGTGCTTAAAGAGTGAATATTGGATGTGGGGGCTTATGAACCAGTATAACGCAGCAGCAACCACAGAAAGCCTATGAGCACTGCTCCATTCCTTGGCTTCAAGTTGAGGTGGGAAGATCTGGTTCCCCTTTGCCCAGCTGTGAATAGGGACCAACATTGGCTCCTCACTGGAATAAAGAATGGATATTAAGATGGCTGTCCCCATTGGGAGCTAGTATTGTCCTCCCAATGCTAGCTGACTTGATTTTATTTCTTCAGCCCAACTCTGAATAAGAGTTAAAGATTCTAGTGACTTCACTCTCAACTAGTCCATAAAAAAATAATGGACACCTGAGACTGATGCTGCTTAGCCACCTTCATAAAATGCTTTGACATTTTTGGATGACGTGCCTTATATAAATAAAAATGATTCGTATAGTATCCATATATCACATCATCTTGGGCGCTGTGCTAGTAATACCTCTCAGTGCCACAGAATGACTGATACACATTTTCCTTTTATCACTAGTAGTTATCCTTTGCTGCCATTGGTTTGAAAACAAAAATATTTTAAAAAAACCATGTTGCACCAACTACAATACAGAGTTACTGTTACTGTGATAGCAACGAACCACTAACTTCAAACATTCACCTCAGAAGATACTCTAATGTACTCTGGAAGGAAGAAAATCTCTTTTTCCCCTCAAGAAAGTATTGTCTTTAATAAATATATCTGGACAGTTTACAAAGTCCTCAGAGGCTGAACAGTTAGCTGGAACAAGTTCTACACCTGACACATTTTTCTTCAGGGTAACTTGCTTCATTCAGAGTTTTAATGTTTAAATAAACTGCTGCCCAAATCAATAATCTACAAAATCATTCACTCTCGGAAAGTTCTTCAGTCCTTCCTCCCTGTTTAAAGTCAATTTATATGCTACACTACAGCTAACTCAGAATACATTTTATCACCTTCTTACTCAGTCTTCTAGCAGCTGCTCGGTAGTATTGGCTACTATATTTTCAGCCAGGAAGCCCACAATATTTCATTTTGCACCATCTATCTAATACAGTTGAGAAGCTATTCTATCTTGTCTAAGGGTTTTAGATCATGTCTGTACTCTAACAGAGAGTGAAATGTTGAGGCCTACCAGCTGGGACACATCTCCTATTCTTTGTTTATTGACAGTGACTGAAGAGATACCATAGCTGTTGGCTTTGTTGCATCTTAAATAAAGTGGGTGGAGGAGGAAGAATTTAGGCAGTACTGATCCCAAACTATTTTATTTCCTTTTCCTCACCAGGTAAATAGATAACACCCTTCCTATTCTTGAGATAGTTTTTAAAGTACCTAAAATACGTACTTTTAAGTACTTTAAAAACTAATGAAGGTGCTTGCACATGGATCTATAAAATCATCATTTATCTTCTCAGAAGCCATTTAGTTCAGTAGGTTATAAACCCAATTTAGCAAAGAATTTAAGGGTGTGGCTCTAGCTAAGCATATGAGTAACTGTTGCGTTAACAGAGATGAGATTACTCATGTGCCACTGATGTTCAAAATATGCTTTAAAGTTAAGTATGTGCATAAGTATTTTACTGAATGGGAGTCTCGTGCAACACGACGAAACACAACACATGAGGATATGTCGTCACTGGTTCCCAGTGCTATTTCTGGTCTCATCTAGAGGTTTCAAAGAACTTCAAAGGAGATGGGGGGTACCATTCTGACAAATGAGGAAACTGAGGCAGACAGGTTAAGTGATTTGTTCTTAGCCATAAAGCAAGTTAGTGGTTGAGCAAGGAAAACTCCAGGGTCTAACAACCTCCCATTTTCCATGCCCCAAACAATGGACCATGTCGCAATCTCGTAACAGATACTTGTTACCCTTTGGTTTCATGTCACATTCGAGTTCACAATAAGTGAGAATGAACATATTCATTTATTGAGTTATTATTCTGAACCTTCTCTCCCAGCTCCTCACAAAGAGAGAGACTAACTAATTTGCCAACTGCCTCGGACCAGAAACTAATTTCTTTTTAAAAAGTGAGAAGAAAAGCATTCATCTGAAAGGGTCTTCCTTAATGATCTCTACTGTCTCAAACCCTTATTGATTCAGCTGTAAGTCTAAATTGGGTTATATGAGCATTCAGAGGTAAATTAGATCAATACTGTGCCTTCATTCAAACATCCCCTGTACTCTAAGAAGCTACATAGCCATGAAGAATTAAGCTGTTGAGGAAGCCTATTGGAGGAAACAAGCCTTTGCAAAAAGCAGACTGTTCCAAAATAAGATATGGGAAATTAAGGGAAGTTACTTGAATATTTTAATATAGCATGTCCCAAAAGAAAATATTTGAAGTGACACTACCACTCCAACATTTGAATGCATTTCCTACAGAGAGAAGATCTTATTCATTTCTTGTCAGGAAATGAGTTTAAAAATGCCCCCAAAAAGTTAATTTAGGAAACCTGTCTCCATTTTTGTGCCTTTCAGTGTCAGGACTTCATTTCCACCTGCTTGCACCAAGATTTTCAGAACTAGAATCTAAATGTGGTGTTTGAGATTCTTAAATAAGTGGCCTCATTTACTAAACGGCTGAGCACTCAACCAGTTCCCACTGATTTTCATTGAGTCCCAAATTCAGACTGGAACATCAGTCCACTTATTTAAGAGCATAAACACAGATTAAGGACCTTAATTTTAGGCACCAATTTATAAAAATTTTGGCCACCATATTTTTATTTTTTAGGTCCTATACAGTACAGCTAGGAATGAATTGCACTAACATAACTGACCTTGATGGAAACAGAGAAAGGGAAACAATGCTCAGAATAAGAAAGTGGGACAATCTAAATATATAACAGCAACATGCACTCTAATGAGTGTATTATCCTGCCCCTCATATCCCATTACCACTATAAATTGTTGGCTGCAATATAGGTGAGCAGTGTGCAATTAATAAATGTTCTGCCCATAATTTTGAGGGCAGAGGGACAGGTTGTTTTAACTCAAGAAGAGATGAGGCTGAGGCTATATCTACACTATAATGGACATGTGGTTCAAATTCTCTAACACAGATTTTCTGCTAAGCAAAATTAATCATTTTCACATGCAGTTATCAAGCAAAACATTTCTTTACATGTTTTATAGCTTTGTTGGCTGTTAAAAACTATTTTTCATGCTCAAAAACCCAGAGCTTCATAGCAGAGGGTTTCTGAAAAAAACATACAAAAAAAGCCAAATGATCTATTTATTTTGATATTTCAAAGACACAATTGCCTCATTTAAAGTTTTATTAATAGGGTAGACGCTGAAATATTGCCTCTTAAACCAAAATGCTCATTCCTCTTTACGGGTGCATGAGTAGGACTTAGTAACTGGATACAAGACAAAATTTTACACCAGGAATAGATCTAATTGACTTCTGAACTTCCTCTGCCTTTTCCTTTTTCTTTTGTGTAGTATCTAGGAGTCGAATAGTATATCTCTGAAGAGTCTGAGAGTCCTCTGGTAGACCTAGAAACTATGTTCTAGAAGCTGCTATGAACCAGTCACAGCAACAGTATGTATGTAGCTAGGCTTTGCATATTTGAGTATAGTTAGTGAACTGTGTCCATGTGGTTTCTTTGCATCATAATTGTGAAGAGTATTAGACAAAATTCTCTTAATAGAAGAGCCACAGAGAGAAGGTGGTTGGTGGCCAGTGGCCAGTCTTATGTACAACTTGTTATTTTAATAGTATTGTTGCCCTAGTTAAGGTTGAGACTCGCTTATTGTTTAACAGCTGATTTACCTAAATCCTCTAAAAACCACATGCTTACTCAGATTGTCTTGAAAATTGCTGTGCTTTGCAGTGCTCAGAATAGATAGGGTCAGTGGTGCAAACCAAGGTAGTTGTATGAGCTAACATGTGGTAAGAGACACCTTTTTTCCTAGTGAAAACAAGGCCAAAGAGGGCAGAGTTAAGGTTGCAGGGGAGGGCTTGGGATTACCTGAACACTGTATTTCCTGGTGTTCTGAGGTTTACATTTGTGTGCCTTTGATATTCTGAAAGAGTCACTGCCAGTCAATTTAACTAAATTTTTGGGCAGCCAAATCTATCTAACATGACAGACAATTGTGCTATTGTTTAGATCAGTGATACTCAACATGCAGCAGCTAGAACTGCATAAAGGCACACAATAATACCACCTTCCCATCTTGCATTATGATTTAAGTGTGACCGTGATGTTGCATGAACACAACCATGCACAAAGTGACATCAAACAATGCTGTGATGAAAGCACCAACTCCTGCCTCTGACAGCTGGGTGAGATGGGATTCTCTCTCTTTACATAGTCCTAGATGCTTGGAGAGATGAGTTTTCCCTTTTTCCTCATTCTTATCTCCAGTAGGCCTTTTGCCATCTCAAGCTCCTGGGATTCTATGAGAAACGTATTGTAGGGAAGTACACTGCATGTGCAAGGACCTGGACTGGATGGGCTAACTGGTCTCTGCCATCCTCTAGTGCCTTTGATCCTTGGTTGATTGGAAAGAGGAGACTCTACCTTCTTTTCTTTAGTCTCCTGGCTGAAGGAAAAGGATATAGGCAAAGGAATCTTCCCTGCTTCTCCACAACTCTCATCCTTCTTGTTATCAGAGAAGAGAGGGACCACACTCCATAGGAAGACCTCAGCAAGTCCTTTCTATCATCCCCTGAGTGCAGACCTGCTCAGTCGATCCAGAAATCGATGTAAAGACCACCTCCTCAAGTGGTGCAGCGCATTGAAGATGGAGCACAGAACAGAAGCACAGAAGATGATGGGAGTTATGTGCATTTTGTGTGTAGTTAGTGTAACTCCGGTTGACTGCTGCCGAATCTCTGAGCTAAGTGCAGACAGGGCCTAGTTTAGAAATTATATAAAATACAGCCGATAGTCTATGGCTGCAGGATCATTATGGCCTTGTTTCATCACTAAAAAGGTGCATTTTTTATCTCCGTGTAACTAACGTGTGAACTATTCCCAGGTAAAACACAGGGAAGACAAGGCACTTGCATTTTAGCATGAAATAAACTAGATGAGGTCACCACAGGTGGAGGGAGGATGGGAGGGAGGAATCATCACGCTGACCTTGCCTCATTTTACCACCAGTCAAAGTAAAGCACCTTGTTGTTACTGGGCTTTTTTAGGGAGAGCTCATATACGCTGATTACCCAGAAGTAAAAAGGCACCTCTTCTAGCAATGAAGATAAGAATCATGTGCATGTCTCCAATACCTCTGTGATCTTTTCAGGCACATCAATGCCACATAATGGGTTAAAAACAACAACAACGTAAAAGACTGAGGAGGCAAGGTTAGAAAGAATAGCCAATCTGCCTCACATCCATCACCCCGGTGCGCGGTCCGCCCTTCGACAATGGGAGGCATAATGGGAATTGCCGGGGGGGATTGCTTTGCTAACTTGTTCACCTAGTTTGATTCTTGTGATCAACTTCAATTACAGCTGCTCAGAGTTATAATAATACTAACACAAATAAAAAGGCTGGCAGTGTCCATGTGGGACTCGGGCTGTAACATTTAAAAGGCCCAGTTGGTGGGGGATTTTTATTGCTGTTGTTGAGAGAGTTTCACATTGAAGGGAACAGGGGGCAATTCTGTCCTTCCTTTAATAAGCTGGTTTTGTTTCGGAATGACTTGGTATCACTGTGAGCATGAAGGCAATTCTCTTGAAAGGACAGATGTTCCTTCTTCTAGCCCATTGCCATTAGTAGCTGATCTCCTCTTGTACTTTCACTTGTCCCCTTTTGTACCAAAAAACTGGGCATAGGGGCTTTTCTCCAGGGGTGCAACAGCACAGCCTTAGAAAGGAGGTTGGCTTTGCTTCGGGCAATGTCCAGACACACAGAATGAGTGCCTGTTCCTAAAGCGTTTAGAGAAAACAGAATGGGATGGTAAATCGAGGCCCAGAGGGTGAAGTGACTTGCTGAAGCTCACACAACAGGTCAGTAGCAGAGCTGGGAATGTAACTCGCTCTCCTGCCTCCCAGTCCACAGCCCTATTCTTGTTCCTCCCCTCTATCCGCTTTACCTCAGCGAAAAAAAGAACAAATGACAGGCAGCAGCATCTGACCAGCCCAGTTCTCCATGGACCACCATGGACCACACTTACTGAACCTCTGCATTACCGTGAGATAATGAGAAAACGTACATTAAACCTGTTTAAAAGGAAAATGCTGTAAAGAGAATGGAAAGAAGAGTTCAGGATTGGAAAACCACTGTGCAATAGTTGGTCAGCTTCGTATTTTGAAATGTCATTTGTGGAGACTGAAGAGAACTACCAGGATTTTATAGTTATTTCTCGGTGGTCCTCAGTGTCCTCTAATTCACTGCACTTCTTAATATGAAGTTTAAGTACAACAGCAAGAGTTAAGGACAGAAGGATGACATTATTTTGCTCATCTGTCTCATTTCCTATTAAAATCCACAAGGAACAAAAATTTAGAATGAAGATTAAAAATCCAGGATGTGCAAATATTACTCAAAGAAATTTAATGCAAAAACACTAACTTTGGCACTAACTTTGCCATGGAATTTATTGCTAAACAACAATAGGCACAGGGTTTTTTTTATTTATATTCAAGTCATATTTGTGTCATGACCACAAGAAGGCCATTAATTTATTTAAACGCTCACCACTTATAGATTAGAAAACCAAGGACCAAATTGTGCTCTCCAATACATGCGTGCAACTTGCATTGACCTCAGTGGAAGGGCTTGGATACTCATGTATCCAAGGACATAACTTATAACTGTATTATGTATATTTCCTATCAAACCTATCATTGCAGTAGGAAGGTATTCTTTACATAGTATGATTGATGAGAGTCTCTCAAAACCTGGAACAATACCCTCCTCTTCACTTTTTCTGAAACCACTTAAAATAAGGAAATCCAACCCTGATCGTGCCGGAGTCAGAAAAGAAAAACCATACAGAGATACAATCCCAACCTGAAACTGCTGAGATTTGGCTATGATGGGCCTTCATCCAGAATACATTCCATGGTAGAGGAACCTTTTAGAAAATGCCTCTCCTCTTTCCCCTCCCAATTCAGCCTTGGTATCTGGCATCCAAATTAACTTCAAATTACAACAGGGTGCTCAACATCTTACAACTTCCAGGTTAGTACCTAGGTCCATTTAAAAGATCATCCTTTGGATTATAATCTATCATGACTGTTATGATTTGAAATTAATTTGGCCCAAGAAGAATGCATTGCAGTGGTCTATTCTGGAGGTGAGAGACATGGATGATCATAGTTAGAGATGGATCCTGGAGGAAAGGACATATTTTCCTGGCTTGGTAAATATGAAAAAAGTCATTTCTGGCCATGGCTATCAAGGACATAATGAACAGAGGGGTCTTGTAGGACCCCAAGGGATGTCACTTGGTGGATAAACCATTGACAAAGTTAGGGGTTGCTGCCCATCAGTTCCTCAAAATACCCTCTCATTATTATTATTACTATTATTTATTTACACCAATAACCTTTTAGGTGCTTTCATATCCATCCAGGTACTCACATACCAAAAGATCATGGTGAGGTGGGCTATCTCCTAAGTATTTAAGAATAGAAATGGCTTCTGTCAAGTGAGCATTATCTCCCTCTTACCTGGCTGGAGCCTTAACCAGCAATCTGTCATCATCAAATCTTTGCCACAGCCAGACAGTGAGAAAACAGGAACACTTTCCCCATACAAACTTGTTGAAAAGGAGACATAGCCCTGGATTTCATGAGAATATGAAGGACATATCAGCCCTTAATATCTGACATTTCCCCCTCTTTCCCACCCCAGAGCCTCAGACACATTGAGCAGTAATGACACATCTCACGGAATCTCTCAGAGCACTGAATTAAGCCTTCTAAAAATGACTCCACTGCAGATTACCAATTGACGTAGGTGAGTGAGCAGAACCTTATAATCAACAGTGTCAAGGGCAGATATTAGATCCAATAATATCAACAAGGATATTTGGGCCAAATTTTCAAAAGCATGTACATCTAAGTGCATTTGCAATTTTATATGTGCATTATTAAGGCAGAAAAATTTCCCAACTCAAGTTGGGGTAAAGGGTGCCTCTGAGCACACAGAACCCTGCCCCAAACTTGCATGTGCATCAGGAATGCCTATGCTTAATTTATATGTCCACATGCAAATACACACTTGAAAAACATTGGTCTTGATCTCTGTCCATTGCCATGAGCAAAAGGCCAATTGTTTACTAAGTTTCTGGAAAGATGTTGATTCATCAGTGTCAATGGCACAATCAATTTCTTTAAAACGACCTGTTTTCCTACCAAACATCTTCCTTAACTGATTTAAATGCCACCATTACTTCTATTTCTACACCATGTGCAGTTGACTGTACTCAATGGACATAGACTGCTTGTTTTAACTTTGGTGTATGTCCTTTTTCACTTTCTGGTTCACAGAAATTAGAGATAAATGAGATCTCTATGATCTACTTTATCCCTTCCAATGATTTGAGATTGCTCCATTAAGGGTATTTCCTCTCGTGCTTCATCCAGTCTTTGTTGGGAGGCAAAAGGGTACTTTTTCATTTTGATGCACAGTTCTGGTCTGTTTAGATTTCTGGTCTGCAGGGGATTGCTTAAATACTTAAATCCCCCAAATCCCTGTGCTCATTTGAATTTAAAACAAATAAAAACATTGCTGTCAATATTAAGTTTAGTACAATTTGACAGAGCCTTTGTAAAATCAAACTCCCCTCACAAGATGAGCAATCTTCTCTATCAAAATGCCTTTCCAGAATAATTTTGATGGTCTATCCATTACCCTGCTTTAAAATGAAAGTGCTGACACAACATGAACTACAGCAGGCACCTCTGTAATAACACCTTTTGATAACACCTAAAATGATTGGGTTTAAAGGATGGTGTTATAATGAGAGTGCAGAATATTTAGAGCTGCAGGTGGCATTGTTTGCAATCTAAGAGCACGACTGGGTGCAGAAAATGGTATGTGCTCTGCCTTCCAAATAGTAAATGCTATGAATATGAATCCTGCCCTGTAAGGTTATGAACAAAGGATGAGGTGGGGAGCAGAGGCCACTACATGATGAAGATGGAGTGGAGGAAGACTGGCTTTATAATGTAACCGTGGAGGATTTCAAATTTTACTGTTTTAAGACCAAACATGTAAAATTAAATGAGACCTGCCTTGTAACCTCTCCATAGTATACACCAAATGAGATTATTGTACATCATAATGAAGAGGTCTCAAGCAGAGATATGTGGAATAAAAGCTTTGACCAAATTTGACCCTTAACATACATATGTGCAGACTTGCACTGAGCATGGCTGGGTTTGGGCAAAAAATTGGTTGCATGTTACAAAATTGTAGACAATTGGAAACTGGCTACTATGTCTGCATAGTAGAAAATGTTGAAGTCCAAGGGTTTTGCCCATAGAGAGATAAACCTGTCACCTGTGATTCATGAGAGTTCATATGCTTGCTTCCTTTTTCCAGATAGAAGGAGGGGAGAGAGATGCTGCCTTTAATTCCTGTTCAGATTCTCCATGGGAAATTACAAGAGTGAACATACGTATATACACATGCATTCACACACGCAGAGTGGGCTGTGAGTTCCTTGGATGGAAAGCGCTAGATGAATAGACAGAAGAGGGACAAATTATTTACATTTGCAGTGATATTTCTGTTTGAAGGAAAAAAGAAGGACTTTTTGTTTTGACTGATTGATTGCAAATACAAAAGTAGCATAAGCAAAATAGATATCAGCATGAAAGGACATAAACTTGCCAATCTGGCCTTGTTATATGACTACACCAGCCTGTTTGGAATCTACCTGGGCAAGTGCAAGTGACACGGTTGTGATCCCCAATTAATAAAAAGCAGTATTGTCAAATCCAGGCGTTTATTACAAAAACGTAAAATAAAATAAAAAATAGAAGACAATCCTCATTCCCAGTGCACAAGCCCTGTGCCTCCTATGTGCATCACAATGATGTAATATAACATTGTTTCATGGCTCCCTGAAGGCCATTTATGGCCCTTTGAAATTAAGACCAGCTCCATGAAAGAGTTCAGATGGATCCATTTTAAGCAAAGGCAAGAGAGGCATCTCTGAAATATGGTGGAGCACATGACTGAGCTACTCAAACTCTACTGTCAACCCCCAGGAGGCTAGAGTAACTTACCCACCACCCCAAACAAGATGAACTTGCCCAAATACTACTGTTGAGGAAGTACAAAAAGCTCTCAAACAAACAATCAGGTAAATGTCAGGCCAAGACAGCACACAAGGTGAAATCTTTAATTTTGAAGGCCTCAAACATGTCAGCTGTCTATACAACATTATTAAGGATATCTGGGAAACTGAGAACGCTCATCAGGATTTGAAAGATGCAATCAGAGTTATACTATACAAAAATAAAAGCAACAAATCTGACCCTGGCAGCTACCGGGGTACATCTGTGCTCTCCATAGGTAGTAAAATGCTCTCTTATTTTGCTCAATCGGCTTGTCAAAACAATAGCAGAGAAGCTTTTACCAGTGACTCAGTGTGGATTTAGATCAGGTTGGAGCACCACAGTTGTGATTTTCATTTTGAGACAGATTCAGGAAAAATGAACTGAAAAAAGCATGGAACTGCGGGCTGTCTTCCATGACCCCCAAAAAAGCATTTGACACTACAAGCAGAAAAGGCCTCTGGAAAATTCTAGAAAAGTTTGGCTGCCCCACCCAATTCCGCGACATCACATGTCAATTTCACAAAGATATTACTGGCCAAGTATTCTCAGATGGCGACCTCTTTAAACCATTCCCCATTTCCAATGGAGAGAAACAAGACTTCATGCTTGCATCAGTCCTCTTTGGTCTCTGCTTAGCAGCCATTGTGAATTATGCAACTGAAAACCTTCCAAAGGACATCTATATAAGGTACAGAACTGATAGAAAACTCTTCAGTCTCCAAAGGATTACTGCAAAGACAAAAATCCTTGAGGACTCGCGTGCAAAGCCCTTTTTGCAAATGATTCACTATGACTAACTAAAGCACTAAGTGATCCTTGACAAGTTCTCAGAGGCAGTTATGACCCGTCCATGCCCAGGGTAGCCCACTGATAATGCCAGGGTCAGGGCAGGCTGTAAAAGGAGAGCGAATTCTCCCAGCACTGGTGGGTGACACTGAAGTCAGACTTCCCAATCAGCCACAAACAGTGCTTCTGATTCCCCCACACTGGTTATCAAGAAGCCACTGTGCAAATACACACAGCCCCCTTTACTGCATTTCAGTCTCTGGCTCCCCAAACTGACACTAGGTCCAGTAAAAAGACCAGTTATTTAAACTCTATGCTCTTTACTAAAAGATTCCCTCTGATCCCAAAGGACCAGCCACAGTACCAGTTCACTATAAGTTTGGATCTTACCCAAAATACCACGCTGCCAGCCAATCCTTTAGTAACTAAAACTAAAGGTTTATTAATAAAAGAAAAACAAACAATAAGAGAAGTGTTAAAGGCTTAAAGCAATCAGATCATACAAATGATTTAAAAGTCCATATACATCAAGTTTCTAGAACAATTGTGGAGTTGCAGGCTTGTATAGTCCCTCTGGTGTACATCCAGTAACTGGATGGGTCTAAGTCTAAGTCCAGTTGCAAAGTGTGTTGATCCAGAGGTGTGTCCGCAGCTGGACAGGAACAAAGACAAGACAAAGACAAAATGCTTTCTGTGGTTTGATCTTATATACCCTCTGTCACTGGCCATGTGTCTTGTGGAACTTTACAGGAACCAAAATGGAGTCCATAGTCACATGGGCCAATCCTGGTAACTCTTCAGGTATGCCTTTAGTTTCTTCCTGGGCCTTTGGCTTCTGTAAAGGTCTTGATGGGCCATTAAGTAGGCTATTGTCCTGCGGCCTCTCTGTCTGGGATGTGTCTTCTACAGCACATTTTGAAATGCATGTATATCAAAGATCTCCATAACTTTCCTCACACATATTACACATGAGCACAAATATTATCATCTTATTCAGCATATCATAACCTTTCTAACAGTACCTGACATGGCATGTCTTACATGAATTATTATGATTTTGACATATTAATGTCAAATAACACAAATGTCCCCCCCTTCCTAATCCAGTCTGCATGACAGCAGCTACTGAAGCATTGGGGATGGGCGGCAGGGGAAGGCCCACATCCAAAGGGCCCTCCCCCCAGCCTAAGAGGAGGAGTCACTGGACTCAGGCATCAAATGATTACAAGGGACAACAAATGAAAAACAGGGACATAAGTGAAGGTCATAGCTATAAAATGAGGTATCCAGAAGGGGACACTGAGCAGAGAATCCTGGACAGCAACTTCAAAGGCATCCAGGGAGCCGGTCAGCATGGAAGTGACTTGACGGAGGATCGGAAGTAGGCCCCACAGTCACACCCCCGACCCCGTCAGCTTCCTCCTCCTGGTATGGCAGATGGCCACCTAGGCAAGTGCCAGGAGGAAGCTGATGAGGAGGTCTTGCAACTTTGTAAGGCCCCAGGTGAGGTGTGCATAAACCAGGAGGTGAGGGGAGAAGTGCAGCCAGAACTAGAAGAGAAGGCTCTGGAGGAGCTGGAAGAGATGATGCCACCTTGCACACTCGATATAAATGTGCACCAGGATCTTCCTCTAGTCACACAAGGAGCAGCTGTCCGGGGAGGTCATGAACTGCGCCAGGTACACACCCATGCTCAGGCTCCATGAAGGAGCCACCAACTAATAACCCCGACGGGCCACGGGACCAGAGTGAAATACAGACTAGGCCACCAGGGTTCTTTGCCCTCCTAGGTGGTAGGAGGTCTTGCCATTTGACGTTAGGGTGGGACATGAGGGTGAGGAGTACGAGCAAGTACAGCTGTTTCCTGGACATGGTTTGGAGACAGACCAGCTGCATGTCTCACAGTTAGCTCAGATGATGCATGGGAGGTGATCAGGGAAGCTGGCGGGGAGAAGCCCAATAGTAAGATCCGAAGCACCCTTCCACAGTACCCAACTGAGGACAACATGAGAGGCACGTGATAAGGCTGCCCCCACCTCCTGACATACACGACAGGGGATGTTTGGGGTGGAGAGTCCCATGTGCCAACCAAGCCAACTGAGTTCCTCCAAGCAGTCTCCAATCCTGGTGACCGACCTCTGGCACACCAATGGGGACTCTGCCACCTGCATAGTGAGATGGGGGTTGTGCAGCAGAAACTCTGTGACGAGGTCTTCCCTGACATTGGCTGCCATGGACCAGGTCACTGAGACTAGATTCCAGGTCCTGAGGAGGTCCTGGTAAAAGACCAACTGCTTAGAGAGATCTTGCAGGTGACCCCCTGCATGGAGGTAGAAGAGCTGCCAATCATATTGGAGCTCTTGGAGGTGGGAGAGGAATGCGTGTGCCCAACACACTCCATGCTGGACTACCTGCACCATAAAGAAGTCTCTGCAAGGCCTGGAGGCGGAAGATATGGACCTGACTGCAGAGGCAAAGCAGGCCCTGCTCACCCTCCTGCCAGGGAGGCTCATGACGCTTAGAGACGCAGTGCAACCCTGGCCAGAAGAACTCCACAGTCTTCTTCTGGAAACTGGCCAAGGTGCATGTGTACACGTTGGGGCTGGAGGGGAACAACTGAACAGTTCAGACTCACCATCGGCCTAGAAAAATTTTCAGCCCTCTTCCAACCAGCCCCATCAACCATTAGCACTTAGCCAAATATTACTAGTGATGGTACAGAACACCAGAATGCTATCTTGATAGCATCATTTCAGGTGATGGTCCCCTAGATCAAGAATTACCAAACAGAATATGAAAGGCAAGCCAGGCTTTTGCAAGACATTGCCATAGGATATTTAACCAACATAAAACGGACAACAAAATTGTTTACAGTGATCTCTCAAGCCTTAACTGAAGGAAAAGTGACACATGTGGTGAGGGGGTTAGAAGACATCAAACACTGACAAAACACTGTTTTAAACATTGTGATTAAGGGTGGGGGGAATCTATTCTTCCTCGGTTGCTTAGCTTTCAGTCTCTTCTCTTTTACATTGCTGTTATGCAAACTAGTCACCACAGAAACACAGACCTGAATTTCTAATAAAAATGGGGGTGGAGAGTGAAAACCTATCAAGACTTCTTCATATATCAGAAAGCAGCAAAAATGGGGCACAGGCCCAACTTTTCCTTTTCAAGTAACCTGAGCCCCTTCTCAGTGTAAGGAAGCAGTATCACCAGTAAGACAGAACTGCAGCCCAGAAAAGGTGACTCTACTGGTTCAAAGTCACATGGGAAGTCTGCGTATATAGGGTTTCATACACATGCCCATTGTTGTATCTCAGTGGTTGATCAGTGTCAAAGCTAGGAAAACACAGGCCTGAGAATGAGGCAATCTGGATTCTGATCACGAGACCATGCTGTTCATGAAACCAGATCCAACTAATCTAACTGAACATGTGCAAGTCCTAATCTCAAAATTTAAGGGACCTTTGGCTTTGAACTACAGCTGTGCTTTCAAATTTGGGGAAGACCATTTCCTGAGAAGCTAGAACTTGAATTTCAGGCCCACTCATAGCTGCACCAGGAGTTAAATGGATTTATTGTATATGGATTTTCTAATACAACTTGATCTTCCTCTGGATTTTTAGATCCAAAACAAAACTAGCCAATAAGGTCAGTTCAATTTGCCCAAGTTTCCTGTGCAATGTTTCTCTAGGCAACAGGCAAACCTGCACTTGAATACATGCAAATATATTCATGCTCTGCTTGACTGTCTAAAAGAAAACCTTGCTTTTATACTGTGGGAACTTATTTTGGCTAAGGTTCTGTTAGCTAAGTTCTAGCAACTCGCTAGCCTTGTTTCTCTCCTGCAATGCAGTACAAGCCAAACTGAAAATCAGAAGCAGTACATGAAAATTTGCAATAGACAAAATTGCATTTTATGACTGGGGCTCCAAAACAGAGGCATTAATTTGTTCACACACCACGTACTTCATGTTCCCCAAGGAACAAAGATGTTTCTAGATTAAGATGTCTTTTAAGGCAGGAGGCTGTGTCTTGTATCTTCAATTATGATATACTATCACATAACCATTACACAACATGCATACAGTTGTATGGACTACTTGGCTGCGTTTAAGTTTTAACTAAGTATGCCATATTTCCCCCAGCTATATTTCATAGATTTAAACATACATACATTTTACATCTACCTACAAGTTTCTTCTATACAAACTCTCACCCGGAAAAGATTTTGAATAAAATCATCATCACATTTTAGGATTTACATAGTGCTTGATGCAATCAAACAATTGTGCAGACATTAAGTACTGAAGCCCCAATCCTGCAAGATCCATACTCCTGTGGAGTGTCATTGAATGTAATGAGGTTCCAGTCAGTCACAGACATTTGCCTGCACAGAGGTCATTGCACCATCAGTGCTTGTTCTTCACAACCCTGTAGAGTAGGTGGACAAGCATGATCTTCCTCATGTTGTGAATGGGGAAACAGAGGGAGAAAGTCTATGTAGGACTTGGGACAAGGAAAGCCTGGATTAGAAATGAAGACTCTTTTCCAGCTCTGAGCGGATTCCTCTAGAATGTTTCAAAACCGAGCTGTATCCACTTACAAGGCAAACTAGAGGGTACATTTTGATTCAATACTGCATCTTACAAGAAAATACCTAACATATTTAACACCATGGAATTTATGAGGCCTAGAACATTTACCTTTACATGGAAATAGGGAGGATTAAAGTAAGATTCCTAAATATCAAGAACATTTTGTCAATTATTTAAAATTTTGTCTTTAGGTTTTCTAAAGCATCACAGAAGGTTATATTTACAGCAAATATGTAAATGAAAGGGACATGGCAACACAGAGAATTAAATGATAACTGAGATATACACCTAACTTAAGTCCATGTTATTTTCTCCCTTGCAAAAAAGAAAGCAGAAGAACATTGAAGAGAAACGGGAAAAGATCATGCTGCTGAATTTCTTCACAAGTTGGACAAATTAAATGCACATCATCATTTAAAACATGCACTTCCCGGAGCAGCAATCACACTGCTACCGAACCCAGAAGAACTGTCTACCCAGCATCAGGAGAGGCTCTGAACCCGGCAAAGACAAAACACTAGTCACTGAGAAAGGTGACTTTTTTTGGACAAACAAGGAAACTTAATGAATTCCCCACTCCACAGACGGCTGTGGTGTGTGTTCGTGCACCTGCTGCAACTCACTTCATATCACATTGCGGTTATGAAAAATAGTTTGCTATTTTGGAACCCTCTGGCAGCCAGAGTGAATCACTGAGGGCCCAAAGCTCATTTATCTTCTGTCAGAACTGAAGCCAAATGAACACCACCTTGTCCAGCAGCTGAAGAATGGGGAGAAAAACTCTTTGCGAGTAAAAATAACCAAAAGAGCACACGAATGCTGCAGAGACAAGCAACTCCTAGGAAGTAACGTAAAGCTTTTCACAACTCACTCAAGCTTTTTAGAACATCTCTGCAAAGGAAGTTTGGGGTAGGGGGAGGAAAAGACAAGATCAAGTTTATTCTATAATCATACACATCTGTGTAGCTGTAGGTGGAAAACCTGGTTAATGCTTGTTGAAATACTTTTAAGCCCAAAATCTTAAATATCAAAGAAAAACATTCAGTTCAGGTTCAAATGAACCAGCAATGCTCTGCATGTGCTCAATGGACCATCTATCCCAGGAGCGTTTCCACTTCTTCAGAAATGACCTGGTAGCAGTTAAGGAGACACAGTGGGTGAGGTAATATCTTTTATTTGATCAACTTCTGTTGATGAGAGAGAGAAGCTTTGGAGCTACACGGAGTGCTTCCCTATGGCCTGAGAAAGATATCAGAGTGCCACAACTACAAGACTAAATAGATGGTTTCACCATGGCCAAATCCTACCCTCAGCTCAGAGTTCATCACGGAAGTGAGTATATGCCATTCCTCTCCAGCTATGTAGGGAATATTCATGCCACTGAAGATTTTTGCAGAAGTGTTATCTTCCTTTCAAGAACAATCCCCCCCCCCCCCCAACAAAAAAAAAAATCCCAAAGGGAGCTGTCTAGCAGCACTGGTGTCAAGCCTAAACTCCCTCTCTAATCAACAGGATCCATCGGGTTTCAAAGTAAACTACAAATAACTAAGAAAAAACAGCAAATTAATGGACAATGTTTAAGAGAACGCGAGAGCTCAGCACATAGTCTTCAACTAAATTTGCGAAGGACTAAATGGCTGACATCAGAATTTGTTACACCAGCTCCCAAAATTACAGTCTCTCTCTCTCTCGCACGCACACACTGCGTGATAAATAGGAAGCATCAACAGTATAAAAGAATGGCCTTTCCCTGGCTCCAGGGGCATCACTATATGTATTTCCTGGATATGCCCCCTTCTAAATAACTTCTGGGAAGCTGTTAAGTCTCAGTGTGGCTTGTTTAATGAAATTTAAACTACAGAGCACTTGTAGGGCCTTCATGATATAAATAATTTCTAATCCAGTGATTAAACCCTATTCTAACCTTATATTGTTAATGTTTACTTGTGCAAATGGTGCACTATAAGATATTGATGGGAAATAAACCACTATAAACTAGTGCCTTTTACTTTAAGTATATTTAAGGGTACTAACTGTATAATCTCATCTTCAGTAGGCATAATTCAGGATGCTTTTGATACTAATGGTCATGCATGAAGCACAAGACAGGAGCAAATAACGAGCTTGTGCCTAGAAGTTGTTACTCAGACAAAAATTAATACTTTTAGATCCACCATGAATAGAGTTAGAATCAAGGTATAGTTTGGATATTATTTTAACTAGCTTCTTCATTTAGCTTACAAATAACTACTGACCTTGAGTCAATACCTTTAGGGCCTGTTCCAACTCCCATTGAAACGGACAGAAACACTGCCAGTGCCTTCACTGGGAGTCAGGTCAAATCTTTTATTAGCTTTAATTGGTCATCATTCATGGTCTTACGCAGCCAACCTTAAACATTTGTCATACCAAACTTTGTAGTGATGGTGGCTAGGAAGTTCGAAGGTCTCTATCAATTCAAATTCCATTAACTGTAGAATCTTGATTTGTTTGGAGTTACACAAACTAGAAGAAATGTTCTCTAAAGTAACAGCGCAGTATCAATACAACAAGTGCTGTAGTGTCATAAATCATTGTTCACAAAGACAAAATAATGAAAACTGAATTATAACATCCTGATGAGCACAACAGTAAATCCTGCCATGATAACACAGAGGATTGCTTTGATAGATTGATTCATTGAATGGCTTTTATGCAGTTGTCCTCCATGAAATCAGAGTGAGTGCAGCATGTTTATATTTATGGCTGATGAGAGCCCTGCGACAGCTTGTCATTGTGGTCAACTCTATTAGTTAGAAAATAGGAGAAAAGCCATTTGGAAAACACTGGTATCAATGAAGGCCTGCATCCAGGGGTAACCGGGCTATAACGCTGAATCCGGGCAATAGGAATTGAAATGATCGGAGTGGCCCTCCTACATAGTGGTCAAAATAGAAGGGGAGGGGAATTGAGGATATGCTCCTCTACCCACTTTTTAGCTATACTGATATCACTACAAATGCACAAACCTGAGCCAACAGCAACCTGGTAACTATTCCCCCAACCTGTGTTCCTATCTGCTCAGATATTCTCACTCTGCCCAGGCTAGCCATCTGTGATCTGGACAATGGAATGTAAGCAGTGATATAGAAAAATATGCAGATGACACAATATTATTTAGGTTAGTCAGGACTGGAGAAGAGTGTGAGGAACCTGAGGAACTTATCGAATGCTGGCAAATACATAATGATGCATATTAGAAGGAGTAATTCGAATTACTCAGGCTCCTTACTGGGCTCTAAATTAACAGCCTCACCTCAGAAAAAGACCTGGGCATAACTATGGACAGTCCATTGAAGACCCCATGCAGATTGCAGCTGCGGTCAAAAATTGAAAGTCAATATATATAGGAAGACGACTGAAAACATCATGGAAAATATTCCAATCTCATCATATAAATCAAGGGCATGCCTTCACCTGGAATATTGTTCTTCATTCTCAAGGACTTCCCAACTTGCATCTCCTCTATTTCACAAAGATTAGAAAACTCATAAAAACTGATTGGAAAGAAGAGATGAGTGCAAGGGGATGTAATAAAAATATACAAAATAATGAATGGCATAGAGAAAACAGGTCTGGACCTTTTATTATAAGGCAAGAAATAGAAGAATGAGGAAATCAATGAAACTGAAAGTTGACAAATTCTAAACAGACAAAAGGAAATATTTTCCCACTTAAATCACAATTAACTTATTGCTACAAGACAGAGGTCAAATTTAGCAAAATTCAAGAAAGGCTATGAAGAATATCCAGACTGAAAGTGATCAAGACTTTTGTATTGAATGTAAACCCTCATGCTTCAAGGCATACACCAACCTCTACCTAATGGGTGGGCAGTTAGCAACTTCCCTAATGAGCAAGTTATTCCGTAACTGTATGATCGGTTTCTTGCACCATTCTCTGAAGCAACCGGGCCTCTGTCAGAGACAAGATATTGGTCTGATCCAGAGTGACACATTCTAACTGAGGTGATTGTTTCTGGCTTTCCCACAAATTTCCTCAATTACATGATTCTCTCAGCCTAAAATGTTCTTATCTATAAAATAAGGATGATAATAATAGTAGTTCCCTACATCATAGGTATCTAGTAAGAATCGTTTCAGCCATGAAGATGATCATCTGCATAGTGCCACAGAGAAGCTTATAAATAAAATACAAAAGATCAGGTGCACCATGTACACATATAAAGATATTTAGGGCAGGAAAGGGCAGTGTGTCTGCATGGCAAGGAATACCAGTGTGGCACGGAAGTGTCTTCAGTCCCGGAGCCTTAAAAAGGTGCACTTGTTATGCTGAAGGGGGTTTCTTTGTTTAGGCAGAGTCTCAATGTTATTTGATGAGATTTTTTTCCTGCAGGGCAATAAATTCCTTGCAAAACAAGAGGAACGTTAAGGTACTAGGACTGTACATAATAAATGTCCGTAGACATGCCATCATACTCTACACAGAGCCTGAGCTCTGCGTTAGATTTAATTCTCTCCACCATAGGCTATCCTCAAGCCAGACATTTGAAAATCTCTCTGCATGTGGATCAAGTGCAGAGTATGTGTCTCTGAGGTCAGCCTCTCTCTAATGCCAATGATTAATTATCCATCCAACAGCTAAAAATTAGATTGAAGTACCAAAGTTACATTCCAACAGTACAGTGACACAGAAAAAGTGTTTCTACCAAGTAATTTTAAAATAATTTGCTATCCCCTCCCCCACCATTTGTAATAGCCTTACAAACATTTTAAATGTACTAATTTTGTCCTTTTCCATTTGGCTACTCCAATTTCCAACTTCCATCCCCCTCATGTTATTTTTTTAGAAAAAGGATCTTCAATTCACATAATTTCATTTTAACTACAACTTCAGCCTACAGAATATGGATCACCTATTATGCCAAGATCATCATTGATTGATGAACAGCATGGCTTTTGGAAACATTTCCCATTGAGCCATGGTACCAGCAGAGGGAGCACAAAACAAGACTTAAAACAAAGTCACTAATTTCTCAGATATGAAGAGATCATTAGTTTTGAGTGAATACTTTTACATGTCTGGTAGTTGTCCGGACCCAGTAATTGTGACATAGGCAACATTTTGAACTTAAAATCTGAGTGTCTCTTGAAATTTGCGATACTATGAGCTAAGGGCCCAGTTGCAAGCAAGGATCATGCCACAGAAATCTAGACAGGTTTGTGCATATGTGTTGCAAGAAATTGTTGCATTATCCCCATTCTGAAACCATCATGGGCAGGGCAAATCACAGTCCAAGGGCTGCTTTAACTTACACCATCTTACAATACAGTAAGTACTTGTACTTAGTCCAAGAGACACGTGCAGCAAATGCAGGCAGCAGAGAGCTGAGATGTGGAGGAGCCTTGCATTGTCTCTGTATCAGAAGAGCCGTCATGGGCAGGATCCGATTGTGCTAGGCACTGTATAAACAAAGAACAAAATACAGTCCCAGGCCAAAGAGCTTACACTCTAAAAATAGGCAAGAGAAAACAGATGGAGAAACAGACAGATGTGGAAGTACAAGCAAATGAGATAATACTGGTCAGCATGACAGTGGGTCTCAGCACACCAGTGTCCGAACAGTTGTCAAGTTTTCTGTTGGTATCACAAAAGTAGAGTTTTAAGGGAGGATTTGATGGAGGATGACGAAGTAGTTTTGCAGATGTTTACAGGGAGCTCCTCTCAAGCATGAGGGGAAGCAAGGGAGAAAACACAAGTGCATGTTGGAACATTTTACAAGTGGGCAGCGGAGGCTGGCATCATGGACTGATTGAAGGCTGGGGTTGGCATTTTTGATAGTGAATGAATAGGGAGGGGATAGTGAAGAGGAGTAGCTTATGTTTGATGCTAAAGAAGAGGGGTAGCTAGTGCAGGATTGACCTGGTCAAAGGAACAGGCTAGGACAATGATCTTTGTGGCAGTATTCTGAATAGATCTAATCCGGACAAGATAGCATTTGTACAGGCCTGAGAAAACGATGTTGCAGTAATCAGAATAGGAGATCATGACAGCCTGGATGAGTTGTAACTATGTGGATGCTTGCAGATCAATCGATCTGGATCAACTGAGCAGCAGCGAAGACCCACTCCATCAATCTAGAAGTCAATTCAATTAAACCACCTCCTCAAAAGGCATAGCACTGCATCAATGGAAATGCATTTCCTGTCAGCACAGCACAGTGGAGACAGTGCGCTAAAGGGAAGTTAGGAGGTTGATGGGAGTTATGCAAGCTACTCTGTGTATCATGCGTAACTCCCGTTGACTGCCGCCCAATTTCCCGGTCAGTGTGTACTAAACCTTAGGGATGTTAAACAGAGAGAATCTGCAAGATTTAGACGTAAAGATGACACCCAGGTCACAGGCCTGAGGGGAAAAAAGAGATGGGAAGGAGAGGCGATGAAGAGCTCTGCATTAGCCATGTCCGGCTTGAGCTGACAGGCATCCACAAAAGATGTCAAAGCTACAGGCCGAGAGTTTACTTTGAACAGAAGGAGACAAGGCAAGAATGGAGGTGGATCTGTCAGTTGTCAGTATAGAGATAGTATTAGGAGTGTATTTCATGACCATTTCTGATTCTGACACTCTTCAGTTCATCTACTTGAAAGTGTCCAACTAACATGCAGATACTTTGATAACAGACTTCACTAAATTACATTTAAGGATTCGCAATTGTGGGACATTTTGGAGAGAATACTCAGTATCTTTAGAAATCAGAGACTCGAAGGCCTGGAAGGGACCTTGCAAGGTCTTCTAGTCCAGTCCCCTGCACTTATGGGAGGAACAAGCATTATCTAGACCATCCTTGGCAAGTATGTCTAAACAGCTCTTTAAAATTTCCAGTGATGGAGATTCCATAACCTCCCTAGGCAATTTATTCTCGTGCTTAACTACCCTGACAGTGAGGAATTTTTTCCTAACGTCCAACCTAAACTGCCCTTGCTGCAATTTAAACCCATTGATTCTTGTCCTATCCTCAGAGGTAAAGGAGAATAATTTTTCTCCCTCCTACTTGAAACAGCCTTTTATATACATGATAGTTGTTATGTCCCCCACCAGTCTTCTCTTTCCCAGACTGAGCAAACCCAATTTTTTCAATCTTCCCTTGGAGGTCATGTTTTCTAGACTTTTAATCATGTTTGTTGCTTTTCTCTGGACTTCCTCACCTTTCCTGAAACGTGGCACTCATAACTGGACACAATATTCCAGGAGAGGCCTAACCAGCACGGAGCAGAGAGGAAGAATTACTTCGTGTCTTGCTTACAACACTCCTGCTAATACATCCTGTATGATGTTTGCTTTTTTTGCAATAGTGTTACACTGTTGACTCATATTTAGCTTGTGATGCAGTATGACTCTCAGATCCTTTTCTGCAGTAGTTTTCTAGGAAATAATTTCCCATTTTGTGTGTGTGTAAATTGTTGTTCCTTCCTAAGTGGAATACTTTGCTTTCATCCTTATTGAATTTCATTCGATTTACTTCAGACCATTCCTCCAGTTTGCCCAGATTATTTTGAATTTTAATCCTTTTCTTCCAAAGCACTTGCAGCCTTTTCCAGCTTGGTATTGTCCACAAACTTTATAAGTGTACTCTCTGTGCCATTATCTAAATAATTGATGAAGATATTGAACAGAACCAGACCCAGAACTGATCCTTTTGGGACCTCATTCAATATGCCCTTCCAGCTTGACTGTGAACCACTGATAACTATTCTCTGGGAACGGTTTTCCGACCAGTTCTGCAGAATAGCAGTTCCTTCTAGGTCACACAGAGAAGAAAACCCCCCAAAGAATTCCCACTGTCACCATCACGAACATAAGGCCTATAAACGGTAGCATTTTCCAACTCTCTCTTTGGAGGTGTCCAATCTACCTCTTCGGGGTGCCATGTTTTCTTCATGTCATTCTTAGCTGAGCTTTGTGAAAAGAAAAGTGTATTCATATGAAAACGTCTCTCCTTCCCTAACGTTAAATGTGTATGAAATTCCTATGAAACAGGCATGTTTCATACTGAAATCCAGGTAAAATTTGTTGTTTGTATGCTAACTCATTTACCCTAGCCTCTCTTATAAAAACCACCTAATATCCACTCTCTAATCCAGAAAGAAGATTTTATTTTTAAATCATTTAATATCCACAAAACACAAAAAGTAACTGTGGGATACTCAGGCAAGCTTGGTCTTTTAATTGTCAAAGTAGATGCCCCCAGTGTGTGCATTCAGGGCAGCAGAGTCAGAGCAGTGGAAAGTATTGAGCCACATTTAAGGAGTAATCAGAAGACATCAGGATTCAACCTGTTAATATTGTCATTTGACATGGAGCTCAGTCCAAAGTAATGTCATAGCTGCATTACATGTGTTTTTGCTTCTTGCATTCTGCACACATGGAAAATAATCCAAATATGAAAAACACATTTTTTTACTAGCATACGCAAGTTCTTTCATATGCATATATGTCAGGCAACAGTAGCCTCAAAGGGACAAACAAACCTGTTAAACCCCGGGGGTTCGAGATGTAACTGCAATGGACCGGTGACACCCTCCAAGGAGACAGACACCAAATTTGAGTAACAAAAAGGGGATTTTATAGTAATCTCATAAAAAAAACCACATATATCAAAATAGCAAGGGAAGAGACATATGGTGCAATAAACAGCTACACAGTGCAAAGGGTCATGCAAATTACAGGTGGGGTAATAAGCAGCTACTCAGAAAAAAGCAAGGAGGAGAGGTAGGGTAACCACATCAATTTAGAATACCTGTACCCAAAGCGAGGAGGCAGACCAGCTGCAGCATCTCAGTACTCAATCGTTCGGCCGGCAATTCGCAGATACCCAAAGGTTTCGTGGGCGGGAACCCCTTGTCTCAGTCGGGGGATCAGTCTGACCGGTTCGTGACGTGCCCTTTAGCATTCGAGGGTGGGAGAACCCCTGAGATAAACAGTGTACTGCATGGCCAGAGTATAAAATAGCCAATTAAAAATGAGATGCAGATCAGGACCAATGAAGTAACTGGGACCCAGACAATGATCCCTCCTTCGTGGTGACGGGGGTGCCGAGAGGTAAACAGGGTGATAGAAATTCACCTGAGAAATTAAGGCCCATCAGGGGAGATCGATACTTAACGTTCTTCCCCCTGAGCCGCATAGTCCGGAGACGAGACCCAACAGGGCAATTGACACTTAACATTCTTCCCTGTGGGCTGCAAAGTTTAGAGGGCCATAGCAGGGGCGGGGTGGCCATTATGTCTGCCACCTCCGTTAACAAAACCCAATAAAACAAGAGTGAAATGAGCTGTTCAATAGAGACATCTTCTAATCGAGAGAGCAAATGAAACAGTTTCACTTTTAATTTATTTATTTTTAGGAATACAAAGGGGATCTGGTCATCTATTCTGCTTTGTAAGAGACTCATTGGAGAGGCAAAGGATATGCACGGTCTCTTTTTTCACCACAGGACACAAAATATTACTGCTGTCACAAGAATACCCTTCAGGCAAAGACAAAGCTATGTAATGGCTCACAAGCACTACTATCACGTCTCATGGGATGATCTCAAATCACTTTATAAAAAACTACAAATTAAGTTCTAACTCTCAATGAAGTAAAACATAATCCCATTGCAAGTAGGGAAACTGAGGCACAAAGCAGTTACATGACTTTCCCAAGGTCACATAGGAAGAGTGTGTTGGAACCAGAAGCAGAAACCAGAAATCAGCACTCAATTCCACACTTCAGCCAAAGGGACCCAACCATCCTCTGCCTCTGTGTGGGATATATATACTGGTTTGTTAGTATTTCTGGAGGCAGGGAGCCTGTTGTGTGCTGCTTAGAAGTTTTTCTCCATTTGTCTCCTACAGAAAGGCTCCCTTTCAAAGATTTAAATACTAAACATCTGCTGGAGGCACTTGTTCTGCCAAACAAATGTCACATCAAGAAGGTTACTTATATAGTGCTAACATCTTAATAAGTCATTCCTTCTCCATTTGGCTTGATGCTTTAATACTTGAAGACAGTTTGAAGTTTTCCACATTATTAGCACGCAGCTTACTCAAAAACTGTCCATGTGAAGGTTACATTGAGTATGTCCTTATACTTTCTGAAAGAGTTCATGTGCAGTATTCCAAAACAGACTAAGGAAACTCAGTCCTCATTAATCTCAGTTTTGAGTCTGAAAAATCCAGCATCAAAAGGCTTTTCTCCCTTGCTTATACATATTTTTTTCTCCTTCTACATCCATTTTTTCATTTTAACTTTGTAACTGTATACTTAACTCTCTAAAGCATTTGGCGAGACAGATTGTGATAGGCCCTTTGGGATGGAGATTTGATAATAAAGGAAATTATTTATATTTCAGCTTCCAACTCGTTTCTGGTCTTTTTTAATCTTCTTTATAACATGCACTTTTAATTTTAACATAGTATACCAACAGAAAGAGAAAAAATATACGGTTCCGTGACTGTACACACAGCCACACACAGCTTCTGTTGAAATCTGATCAATGGGCTAGACGGCATTTTTAATGGCAGGAAAATACTTCAAATTAAGTTGCAACACAGTGATCCACGATACATAAAGTGAAGCACTTGGCAGTCGGCTTTGTCCAACTGGCTCTACCTACAAAGTATGACTTTGAAACTGAGCCCTGGTAGCTGCATTGAGTTACATGACAGCACAGACAGGAAATTTCAGTAACTTAATGTGCCAAGTAAGGTTGGGGAGTAGTAAGAGTGTAAAACAGTTCAGGGCTATATCTGAGGAAGCAGTGCACAGCAATGCCGAGTTTCTTACCTCTCAAGGGGAAACACTGAAGGAACTTAACTAACACACATGCAGAATGGAGCTGTGACAGTTGTTCAGTCAGCAATTCCAGGGAGAACCTGGCTGCTTGGGCTGAACCATATCATGACAGTGTAACAGTCTAGTCAGTGAAATATGAATCTGATTAATTCAGAAAAGCAGTTGGTCCTTAAACATTTATTATTTTGGAAAATAAATGGATTAAAACAGCTTGGAGACAGTATGAATATTAGACCCAATTTAAAGGCATTGTTGCACTCAGCTTCTCAATGCCTAGCTGATTTAGGAGCCGAAATGTGATTTTCACAGGAGATTTGGAATTTAGACTAAATCCCTTTCGAAAATGAGATTCAGGCTCCTAAATCAGTTAAGTGTTGCAACACTGAGTGCAGCAATACCTCAATAGCTTTAAAAATCTAGGCCTTCATCATTAAACAGGCTTTAGGACAATAGTCAGATGTTTAAAGAAAAATTCAGGACACAGTCCCGATATGCGTACACAACTCTTCGACTTTGGAGCAAGTTCTAGGAGCGTATCAGAGCAAAAGAAATAGCATCTCTCGCACCTGCTTTCTGCCTTCACTACCCTATCACCCTTACATTAAAAGAAGATTATATTGTACAGTAAATATCTTACAAATCACTGTTGAAACCAGTGGCACTTAGAACCATTGCTAAAAAACAGTGCAGCTTAAAAAAAAAAGGACACTAATACATGTTAATTCTTTTATTTACTTTCTCCTTGCTGCCTTGAAACTGATGTTGAGTCTCATTTTCATCATACTCCATCTAAACAGTAGACCGCTGTACTTTGTAATTCATTGATTTGAAAATGCTTTCTATTTTAAATTAGCTTTTTAAGGTTAAAATGATAGAGTATAATGGTTATTAATAAGTCCAGGGGACAAATCAAAACACTGCTCGCTGAAGAAAAAAGGGAGCAAAAGCAAAAACAAAAGCCAGAGTTTTCCAAGATGCACGTGCATTAAGTCCTTTAAACAAAAAGGATTTTAACTCCTTTAAATAGAATTAGAATTCAAATGAAAATGGCATAATATGTTTGCTATTATTTTAAGTATATGGCATGCCAAGCTGGGCTTCGACTTCTGGAAATATTTAATTCCTTGTTTGGGAAGAAGTGAAAAGAAAAAAAATAAATTAAGAATACCTCCGATCTATTTATAAGTAAGCACTCTATTAATTTCAGGGGAATCAGCTAAGATGGATAACCTGGCCAAAGCATGGAGTACTTTACACCTGGTGTTAGCTACTCTGCTAGAGTTCTGGAAGTTATGTTCAAACCTTCCAGCAGGCTGCTTTTCAAAGAGCATCCCAAACTAATGTGCAGTGTTGGATTGTAAAATACATTTAAGCTAATAAAAATTTCTCTGAAAGAATATGTGCTTGGGCTGACACATAACATCCAGCTTCCCAGTCAGGTAACAACACACATGGGGATTGTCCAGTTTAACTAAAAGGGAGCTTATTTTAAAACTACAGTATTATCTTTGAAAGTAACTTCTGTTTTAAAGCGCACAGTCAATTATCTAACCTATGATCATTATTTCAGGCCCTAAAGCACTGGGTGCCTGATTTGCAATGTCATTAAGTCCAGTTCACACTGGGTCCTCTCCTGCAATGGCTGTTTGTTTAGTCCTTCTGCAGCAAGTCTGACCTCTGCTACTGCCCCTACCAGGGCACTGATTTAGTATCTATAACCACTTTTGCTACAAATTGTTCAGCACTTTTAAACTACTTTTTAAATAATTAATAATTAGTCATGGGGGGGAGGGGGGGCTTTTAATTTCTCCAGTCTCTGCTTGCCATCATGTCATACCCTGGAATTACAGAGCAGGCATGTAAAGAGAAGATTATTGGAGTGTTATATATCCATAAAGATGCAACTGAGCTAGTCTAGTCCTGCGTGCACCACTGTGGTGGCATCTGAATTAATCTAACTCATATACTAAACTCCTATTGAAGTTGGAGAGCTCTGCATAGAAGACTGTACAAAAATAAAGTGGCAAAATCAACTGAAGTTCCCTGTTTTCCTTGGTTTGTCAAGGCTTTAATGTTATTTGACAGCTTTCCATACAATATTTATTATGGCTGCAATTTTTCCCATTAACATGTTTTAAGCTGAAAAAATGTCACTCTTACTGTATTAAATATACAAAGTCTGTGACATTTTAAGTAAGCTTATCCTTAGTATAGCTTTCTTTTTCTAAACCTTTGTTTTTTCTAAGATGCTGCTCACATCCTCCTGTGGTTTTTCCTTTGATGTCTATATACTCCCTATATTTGGGGCATATGCGGTGCAATGATTCTCAACACAATGAAAATCACAGGTAGCACTCAAGTCAAACTATTATTGTTCAAATTAAAAGGGAACAGAAAAAATATTTAGTAACATCAAAGTTAGAACAAGTCCCGTATCAAAGAAATGGGGCAGAGTTTACTTCTTTGGGCAGCCTACAGTCTACAGTTGGTGCATCCACATTTTGAATTAGCTTGTGCACATGTGCAGTATATAAAACAAATTGGTTAATTTGTTACTTGTTAGGCTTAGATATGTTAGCATTTCAGTGACCTTGCAATTTATCAAGTGGCTGGAGATAACTAATCACTTACCATGCTACATATGATCTACATTACAAGCTGCTAAGGAAAAAAAAAAAAAAAAAAAAGAATTCTTTCTGAAGTCTCCAACAGACAATTCCCCCCCAATATTATTTCTTTCCTGTCACTCTTTTTTTAAATAGTCAACTCATACAAACTTCAGTTTGTATCTGCTCATCTAGAGCTCCTGCCATGCATCAAAATTGAAAACATAATTTTCATTCCTTCTACATGAACTGAATTGTTGTTATTATCCGGTTTTCCAGATGTGAAAATCTGTCATCTCTGTCAAGTTCCATGCATCTAAATTTATATTTCAGCATCCTGGCTTACAGGTCTGAAATCAAGCTGTGCATCTAAAAGGAAAAGGTAATTTCTTTCCCTCCTACAACGAATGCCCAATTGTTATGATTCTATTCTCCCTTATGAATTTGTCCCTATCATTTTTGAATAATACATGTAATGCAGCTAATATCCTGAGTAGTCTAGAATTCCTTACTTAATCTTTACTCTTTGAGGAGATTAGAATTGTGTGTTTTATCTTTTTAATCATTAGTGAATGATTAGTGTAAAGGAAATCACTTTTCCCCATAAAAACATGTTTTTTGTGAATGTTTGTGAAATGGGAGGAAATTCCAGTAACATTTACAATCCATTGACAAAAATTTCTCTTGGAAATTTCTATAATTGATAAATTGACCATATTGTGGTGACATTATTTATGGTTGCAAAATAGTCATACAAATGAGAAAAGTAAACTTTTTAAAAGTAACTGACAGCTTCTGATTCAACAACTGACACTTTTCAGAGTGAAAGATTTCCCCCCCTGCAATTTAGTATTCTAATGAGTTTATTGTGCAACCCTGAGCATGGTCATTAACATTTAATCTGAGCAAAAAACCAACTTTGACAATGTCTACACTCTACTGAGCTTCTCTGTTCACTCCAAACATTGTTCATCACATGAACACTTTTTCACTGACCTGCTTGTCCATGGTGAACACACAGTAAATTCTGCTTAATACAGAAATACATATTGAACAAACCTTGTACAGCAACATAAACATCCAAATGGTTTGAATGATATGAAAACAGGGACACAAGATGTCCCAGACACAAGTTCTTGGGAAAACATACAAAAATCAGAGAGAATGCCTATGTTAAAGCTCTATGGTGTCTCATGGGAGATAAAGTTGGAGCTACATGAACAGTTGTCCACAATCACACTCTGGACCCAGCCATACAATAAGAAGCCAAGTCACCACCAAGGGGTTCTATCTATTATGGCTCTAAGAACCACAGGCTTTTCCACAGCACCTCATTTGCAACGGTATCCAAATCATTTGAGAAATACATCATCAGCATACACACATCTCCACCCTCAGCCAGGAGATTATTCTACTAAGACAATTTCTGTCGCACAGTCAGTGTCAACCCAGACTGACGAGGGTCAAGGAAATCTGAAGGTTGCAAATACTCCCATAGCTGCTTCTCCATCACTTTTCTCCATATTCTTTCCCATCAACAGAAAAGTTAATGTTAGGCTATAGTTGGCAAGATAGCATTAATGGTCAGTTTCTTGAGGGAAAACCCTGACATCGCCTTATTGAGGACACCTGACAACATCCTCAGACAAGGTGACAGTACCATCAGTCCTAATTCTGCGTAAACATATTCTTCAAACCGGAATGCAAAGTTTGAGAGTTAAGTCTTCGTTTTAGGAGGAATGAGAATTAGCAGAGATTATCACTCTTGGGGATTTGTATCTGGAGGGTTTACCAGATCTCTTTGCATCTTGGCCAATCATTTTAACTTGAGAAGCAATTAACAAATGATGTTTCACAAAGTTTGTAATTATCTGAATTCTGGCATGTCTAGAGCACCAGAATCATCTCCTACTATATCACATTAAAAAAACCTACCTACATCCTCCTTGAATACAGTCACAAAACTGTATCAGATG
This sequence comes from Mesoclemmys tuberculata, assembly GCA_007922155.1. Classification (NCBI taxonomy): domain Eukaryota; kingdom Metazoa; phylum Chordata; order Testudines; family Chelidae; genus Mesoclemmys; species Mesoclemmys tuberculata. Next base: position 4,396,895 of record ML675621.1, read on the forward strand.
ATGTTTGGGTACCTACTTGTGTCGCACTTGCACATTTCAGTCTCTCGCATGATATGAGAATGTAAGTGAAGCATATGCTACGAGGAAAGGTAATGGCCATAACAATAACAAGGATAACGCTGCAGAAAACCTAAAACTAAATTTAATAATTTTAAGTTGCATAAAGAATTAATTGTGTCCTGAATACTTGTACAAATGAGGCCTACTGGTCAATATGAGGCACAAGGTGGGTATGGTAATACCTTTTATTGGACTAACTTCTGTTTGGTGAGAGAGACAAGTTTTGAGCTTACATGAATCCTTCCTGAACTCTGGGACCGGACCAGAGGAAGGGCACTGGGTAAGCTTGAAAGCTGGTCTCTCTCTCACCAAACAGAAGTTGGTCCAATAAAAGATACTTCCACATCCACCTTGGGTCTCTAATATCCTGGGACCGCCACTGCTACAAAAATAACACTACATACAATGATGTGAAGTGGCAGTTTGTGAAACAGTGATGTCATTTGTCATGTCCTACTATTACAAATATTTGTTTAAATGTCATGCTGTAAAAATAGCATAGCATCATAAATTAGCAATCTACTCAGAATATTTGCTGCAAGCTTTTTCCTCAACACATAGGACTACAAAGTTTTTTTTAAAGGAAGTGAAATTGCCCTCTCTTATGCAAAGAGCTTGTTCCTTAAAAGACAGAAAATCTCTTCTATTTCTTTTTAAAAAAAAGAAAAAAGCAGTATGTTGCTTCTTATGAATATCTTACTCCTAAAATTGAGGCTTTGCTGTCTACTGATGGGACTGGACTCGGAAGACCTGGATTATATTCCCAGCAAACCCACTGACATGCTGATCACATCACTTCTCCATTCCCCTTCCACCCATCTTGACTATTTAGACTGCAAGCTCTTTGGGGGCAAAGGACTGTTTCTTACCAGGAGTGCAATGTTTAAAATACTATTGGAATATAGATAATAAAGAGGAGAATGAAGATTATATGGAAATAAATGCATATTTTATCTTGAGAAACACAAAGTTTTATAAATGAGAGATACATGAGACTGCTAAGGAGGTGCCAGGAGGAGGAAATATGAGGTGGTTTCCTGGATTTGGTTTTTGCAAAGCATTTGCATGCTTTATTCGATTACTTTTTTGGTTCCTATATTTTATGCTACTTTTTATAGTTTTGAATCGTATTTTCTTTAAAGTTACCTTGCATAACTACTTGAAAAGACTATTCTTTGGAAACAGTGATTTTAAGTGGAAGAAATTTTCTTTAAGAAAAGTTGAATAAGTACATTTTAATGAAAGAAAAAATATTGGAAGTGTCTTTCCCTAATGCTTCATTATTTTTGTATATAAATAAATACAGGGTCTGATTTTATCATTCTGACTTATGCTGATTAGCCTTTCATTCCATGAGGAGACTTGATTAAATCAGCTCGAGGACTCTTACACGGATATATAAAGCGAGTGCCGGCACCTTTACGAAGAAAAAGAAATGAACGACCTTCACTGTTATTTGTACAGTGGTAATAGTCAAAAGCCATAATTGCCATCAGGCCCCATTGTGAGGGGCACTATACAATTATACTGGCTTTAAGGTTAACTGTTTGAATACTCCATGTCCAGTCAATGGTTTTGAAAAGTCCCAATCATTTCAGGATCACTTAGTCTCATTTTAATCACTCTCAAACAGCAATTACCAACAATTTTATATCTGTTTCAAAAACATCTAGGGGCTGCCACAAACACAACTGCATGGTCTGTATTTATTGCATGGATTTCATGAAGCATTATAGGAAATACATGACAAAAAAGTATCTCCAAGTGCCATTCTGTGTACTGGATGTTACCAGAGGGTGCAAAAAGGTAGGTATAAAATGCAGTTTGGAAAGATTAAGTGTCATCCTTACTTTTTGAAAGCAGAGATCATATTCCCTTTAAGTGGCCAGTCCTGTAGGTTGCTGAGCATCCTCAAGACATGTCAGTTTCAGAGAGAGTGAGAGAGAGAGAGAGTGTTAAGGCAGATCAGGACCTCTCATAAGATACTCAGCCTATGGCAGGATTGGGGCCAAGTGAATAGCTGCCATTTTAAAACCTTAATTTGTCCAGAGTAGATTTTACTGAACTATTCTCCTTTGGAGAAATGCATATGACATTCATTTTACATGTACCTAAAAGAAAAAGGACACCTTTAATCACTCCCTAGCTTGGTTTAAATACAGCAGTAGACACAGCTAGGAAACATGAAATGGCACAATCCCATGTCTAAAGAGAAAGCAGGGTACAGAGGGAAAGAACCTTCATGACTAAATTTTTGTGGCTGTTGGATGAAAGTACCTATGTGTAGCCCACACTAGCAGGGTAGGACTCTGTCTCCTCTGTGGGTCTAGGCCACATATAGAAGTTTTTTAATCAGCTACTGACAGAGAGGGTATGGACCTACTCCTTTAGCTCAAGCAGCTGAAACTAGTGCTTTTAGATCCAAAAGGTCCTGTGTTCAACGACCCAGCCAGACGGCGTTGTTACACGTACAAGCAGGCAGGCAACAAACCAAAGAATGAAAAAGGAAAGCAGGTGGCAAAAATGGGATAAACTGAACCAAGATAGCATGCAGCAAAATGACTGTCACAAATGTGAAAAAGAATATGAAAAGCTGTGAAAATCCAACTATAAATAGGTAGATTTAATTGCCCCCAATCACCATTGAAGCATTTGTTCCTCATTCTCAATGTATGCCTGAACAGAACTAGTGAGGTTATCTGTAATATTGCCAACTGGTGCCTCCTAATAATATCACAGACCATGCATGCACAATACAGACACGATTTGTTTTTATTACAGTAGTGGTCATAATATGCTAGGTGCAATGCACACATAATACATAGTTCCAGGTCCCCACCAAGCTTCTTTTGTTTTGGCCTATGTAGGAATAAACTTAAAAGTTTAAAACTGTATAACAGTTATTGAACAGAATTTATGATAGCATGAATATACAGAAACTCCCAACCTGATGCCAGCTAATGCTTTCTATTTTTGCCAATAGAGAAAATAAGTCTAGCTGAAAAGTAGGCTCAAGTACTTCTCTGCAGATGGACAAATTACAAATCATCTGATATGTCTGACACTTCATTAGCTCTGCAGCTCCATCTGGCTCAGTATCAAATTGCTACACCATCCTCTAAACAACTAATTTTATATACATATTATGCAAACATATATGTATGCGTATGTTGAATCTTAAGAAATCCTTTAGTAACAATTCCATAATGGAACAGATCATTAATCAATATCTTCACTTAAATTTCTCCCAGTTGTTCTAACTCAAATTTGAAAAGCCTGCTGTTTTTTTAAATGGGAAGAAACAATAGATTCTATAGTTGCAACTGTGCGAAACTTTCTACTGTATTTATGTTTATGACTCCTTAAACATTCCCTCAAATGTCCCCTGTGAGTTCTTCATTCACAGGAGGATTTGTGGGTGGGGCCCAGGGGCAATTACACATTTCAAGCTAATTGATCCAGATGCTTTGAGGTTAACAGATTTTTAAATGGCTGAAATTCAACTTCTGCAAAAAATTGTCTCCGAAGCCTCTTGGTCTAGAAATTTCAAGTTAATTTGTCCAGACTCACTCACAGGACTGTTTCTTCGCAACTCACAGTTGACCTATGGAACTGTTTTCCAGAGGATGTTATGAAAGCCAAGATTATAACAGAGTTCAAGAAAGAACTAGATAAGTTCCTGGAGAATAGGTCAATCAATGGCTACTAGACAAGATGGGCAGGGATGCAAAATCATGCATGTTGCTAGCCTTTGTTTGCTAGAAGCTAGGAATGGGCAACAGAGGATGGATCACTTGATGACTGCCTTTTCGGTTCATTCCTTCTGAAGCACCTGGAATTGACCACTATTGGAAGACAGGCCAATGGGCTAGATGGGCCATTGGTCTGACCCTGTATGGCCGCTCTTATGTTCTTCACAAACTTCCATCACATGGCTGGAGGTATCACAGCTTCATTAGTGACCTGGGGATGTTTTGCTGTTTGGCAAGAAGATGCACAAAGCCGAACAGTTTTCCTAGTCCGAAATACAGAGCCAAATCATGATCACAGATAGGAGTGAGTTAGCAGGCCTAATTTGGAGCACATGTCCAGTAAGAATAGCTAGCAGAGATACCTGGGATTCTGGATAAGTGAAGCCATGGCCTTTGGTCTATAACATCTATCTTCCTTCAGGAGATACTGCTAGAGAAATTGGAGAGCTCCTTAAAACACTATGATAGGAATTATGTGTAGTGTTCCCCCCATTGACCATGCAGGATTGAGTCCTATGGTTTTACAAACTATATCTTGCTTAATTTGGCTGGATTTTCTAGAATGTTATGAATTCATACTTGCAGTGGTTTCAGATTGGTTTTGAAATCTGTGCAAATTGTTACCCACAGCCCCAATATCCCTCTGTTGTTCTCACTTGTTGGTGTGTTTTTTTGCTTTATTTGCATTTCATTTTTTTCTCCCTTTCTGTAGCCTGGGACCTATTTTCAGGGTGCATTTTAGTCACACACACACACACACACACAAAAAGATTCTACTTCATTCTATTCCAAAATCAATCCTTTATTCAAAGTGTTCACAAGTTATCGAAATTAACATATTTGTACAGCCAAGTGACTGACTTCCTTCAACAGACCTCAACAATACTTCTTTTCATGTCCCTCTGACAGACCAAAATTGAAAGTTTTGCTCCCTCCCTGGGAGAACTGTTTCAGCAATAAGCTCCCACTACTGGGATAAAACATGTACCTAGGCTTTTTAATAAATATAGTAACTCAACTTCCACAGCACTTCATTGGGACTTTTCAAGGATATAGGTACCTGAGCACAAATCACTGGTTAACAACAAAATTCTGGGCAACACATTACACAACTTTCTGTGCAACATTGGGATAGCCTCTTTCCCTCAGGATATTACCTAAGCCAAAACCTATTCCAATGCAAACATAGTGTAAACAGCCCCACTTTTAGAAGCTTTACAATTATATTTTAAGAGATACATAAGAGCAAATGAAGCCTGGACCATGCATACATAGATATATAATATCACTTGTCATTTTCCTACACCATGACATTGCCAGCACACAAGTAAATTTCAGTAAAAAAACCAACCAACCATCTCTCCTGACAGACAGGAATTAGTCAAGATGAGAAATCATTACCAGCTTTATGTTGTTCCCATTGCAGAAGTTCACCTGAAATTTAGTACAGGTCTAAGCTTCAGGTTTGAAATATCTGGAACTGCAAGTTGATATTCCAAGCAGAACTGAAAGCTTTTGATTTTCTCAAAGATAAAGAAAAGAAGTTACAGAGTTCACTGTGTGTAGGTGTTTCAAAAGAGTCTTTAAAACTCAGTGAATGGACAGCTGGACTCTGCATTACTACCTCCACAAAAGAATTTGATTTAACCCTGGTCTACACGTACCTGGAGATTCAGTGGAAGTTGATGGGAGTTCGCAGAGTAGATTGTGTAACTCCCATGGACTGCTGCGCTTCCCTTCTGCGCGTCACCTTCACTGCACTGCACTGATGGGAACTGTGTTCCCATCGACACAGTGCTATGCTACTTGAGGGCTGGTTTTACTCAGTCGACTTCCTGATTGATTGAGCAGATTTACATTGACCGCTCAATCGATCCAGAAAGATTGATCTGGCGGCAGCGACGACTTTGGTCTTGATTCTCTACAGAATCTAGAACAAATGAATGTTTTGCAAACATTATGGTGAAATTTATTCTTCATGTATCTTTTTCTATACCCTATGGCTCTATATGCACAACAAAGACTTCTCATAGAGTTGTGACTTGGGCAGCACAGTCAGCTCTCATGACCAGAGTCAGAAGTTGAGCCAAGGGTCAGAGCCAGAATGGGGGATTGAGCAAGAAAGAGTTGAGCCTAGGGTAAAAGCTGGAGTTGGAGACTAGGGGCAGAGATGAGAACAAGGCAGAAACCAGGAACAGGTCAGAGAAGAGGAACTAAGAGCCTAACAAAAAGACAGGGTCTGATGTATCAGCCAGCTAGGAGTTCACCTGATGTGCAGACTTCCTTTGCCTCCTTCTGGATTAAATTGTACAGTTAGACCCATCAGTGGGACTGGGTGCGCCTTCAATCTTGACACCTGTTGGCAATGCCTCTGGTGGGACCAGTTTTCCATTAGCCACTCAGGCTCCTAATTACTAGCAAGGTATCGAATGGCAGATGAGATGCAAAGATTGCCTGGGAACCCATGGACTCACCTTCAAGACCTGTGAATCTCAGTTCAAAACCCATGGATCCTGTGACACAGCCTCCCTCTGGCTGGAAGACCAGAGTTCAAAATGCTAATGCTCACAGTCAAGCATTGACTTGAAAAATTCCAACAGCCATAAGGCCTGCAAATAAGTGCAACTTCTTAAGAAGTTTGAAACATCAAGATGACAACTTGGGTGCTGCTAGGAGAAATCTTAGAAGATAGCAGTTAGCCTGTGATTAGCCTGTGATTGTCCTTTCTGCAAAAAAGGGGAGGGAGGGGAAAGACTACAAAAGCCAATTTAAGTGATCAGTGGCTGATCACTTGAAGCATGTATGCAGCTGTTTTGATTAATAATTGTGTTTTAAATATTTATGATGGATGAAGTATGTGCCTGAAAATGACTGGGTGTACTGCTGCTTGTCATATGCTTCTCACCAGGACACTACTGAAAACAAGACCATAATATTGCAACAGGTTATATTTCCTGGCAAAAATATTGTAAGAAATTAAGGAAAGGGAAAAGTACGGTGAAAAAGACCAGGCGTATAGTTAAAAGCTATTCAAGAATGTTTTCCACAAACTAAAGTTTAGTTGTTTATGACTCACAAGGCCATATCTGTTATTCACAAGTATTCTGACAACTGCTGGATATTTATGAAAATATTCTCACATTCAAAATTTCCATTAATTTTAGAGTTCCTCAGAAAGTTGGACTGGAAGTACACAATTTGTTATTTTCCTGGTCACTTTGGTAGGCAGCCACACTATATGCAAAAATGAATTTCAAATAGTCTCAGCTGAATTGTTTGAAATTATTCAGATGTAGGCTTGGCAAATTGAAAGAGGACATTAGTGTTTATGTTTAATTGTTTATTAGATTTTTATTAATTTAAATTTTTTGGGAATCAGATAATTATTTAATTATACTAGACATTAAGATTAAAAAAGTTGAAGCTGTATAAACCACAAAAAAGAAGTTGTCAACACCACCTGTCAAAATATACAAAGTAATTATCCCTAAATAAAATTCTAACAAGTTTTCAAGCAGCATTTCTTACTTCACCTATCTGTAAATTTTGATTATTGATTGAAGTGTTTTTCATTGGTGTGTGTACAATGAAATCAATGCCTACCAACATTTATCAGTAAAAATCTAATCCTTCCAAGTTTACCCATGTGCTGGACATTAATTATCCAAACTGCTTAGCAGATGCTTAGAAACAATCTTTACCTCACTAGCCAGGATACATCTTGATGGGTCTAGAAGCAGTGGCAACCTCCACTTCTACCACCCTCTGGGCAGAAGAGAGATTGGTGGGAAGAATCTGGAGAACAGGAGTGGCTGAGGCTACAAGCATGTAGACACAGGGGGAAAAAAGAGAGATGTACGCCTAAGCATAATTTCGTCTTGGTGGTGCCTGGGCCTGGGTAAATCTCAGGAACTTCCTCTGTGCACGATGGAAGTCTGTGGAAATAAGTGTCCTTTAAATGGAGAGCAGTAAACCAATCACCCTTGTTCAGTGAGGGCATTATGGAGGCCAGGGTGATCCTCCTGAACCTCATGGAGCGGGTGACATTGTCCATCTTCCTGACATTAAGAACAGGCCTCCATCCTCCCTTCTTCTTGGGAACGAGGAAGTCTTTCAGATTAAATATTTTTCCCATGGGCCAAGGAGATAACTGGTTCTATTCCTCCCAGATGGAGTAGATAGTCTAGTTCATGCCAGAGCATCCTTTTGTGAAAAATTCTTGAAGAAGAAGGGGGAAGAAAGAGAAATTCTTCCACGTAACCAGTGGTGATGATTTCAAGAACCCATTTGTCCATTGTTATAAGATGCCAAGCCTCAAAAAAGGAAACTAGGTAGCTACCAGATTGGGTATTAGAGACCTAAACAGGTAGATGTAGTAAAAGAATTGATTTGCAGCTCTTGAAAGTCCCTTCAAAATGTTACCTGGTGAGAGTCTGGGTTTTGGAATGAGGACAACATGGCAACATTATGTTTGCTATACTGCACACTCTGACATTTCCTGCATGGCTTGTAACCTTTTTAATAATAAATGCGTTGAGGGGCTGGTCGCTGTTGTAGGGTTGAGATTTGTAATATTTTCTCCTTAGCGCTGAAGTGCAGATGCCTAGTGAGCAAAAGGTTGTCCTTGAGTCCTTTAAGGAATGTAATGACTCATCTATCTTTTTCACTAAACAAATTGTTTCCCTCAAATGACAGATGCATTTGACTTTTATGAAAGTCAAATAATTGAAGGTTTGGTCTTCTCTGTAAGGGGATGGATGGCTTGATTCCCATGGGACTATATAGACTCAGCATATGGCATGTATGGATCCCAGTAAGGCCAAGGTGAGGGCTCAAACAGAAACTGGAAGGGTCCCTCTGAATCCAAGGTGCGTAGTCTTTCTTAAGAAATTGGGACAGTGCCCACAAGACTCTTCCTCTGTCTGGACTTCATCTCAGTGGGAATAGTGACACTTTCCCACGAATATCTGACTTATCTGAAGAGGTGATAATAGCTTCAGATTTCACAGTGGGTGTTGTAGTGTGAGGGCCTTATTGGTAGATGGTACCAGTGAATGACTTTGCCTCTCATGCATGCCCTGATTTGATTCATGATGGCAATGTCCTCTGGACAGTGTATCTATCCCATGACACAAGGGAGTAGGACAGACTTCTTTCTTTTCGTGGCAAGGTACTTTTGCCCTTTGGAGCTAGAAGAACAGTACTGTGGTCCCTGTGAGCTCCTAGCTCTTCTGCTGCAGGGCATAGCATCTGACCCAGCTTGGAGGGTGTTGGAGAAACAGTCCTGTCCTTGACTGAGGACGTGGAGGAGGATCTCTCCCATTTTTTGTGTGTTTCCTACTTCCTCATGCTCCTGTTTGAAGCAGTCCTTTGCTCTACTCCTATCAGCCCTGGAGTTGAAGATCACTCGAGTTACTGTGCTTCTCAGTACCTCTGCCTGATGTATGAGGTGAGAGGAAGTTGATGGGCCAGGGCCAGACTGGGGCCTAATAGCACAATCAATTAGGAATTTTCAAAGCCTATAGTCATTATTGACCAGGAAAGCACAAGGGCAGAATACGCAGTTCTTTAATCATGGGATTTGGGGCATATTGATCACTGCATAAAAGGGAGGTGCTCAGATTAGCGGAGGCACCAGACCCTGACTATTAAAAATTATGCTTATTTAAAACTATAACCTAAAAATTATACACAGATAACATACAAAAAAAAAAAAGCTAGCGAATGTTGCAGACAATGAAAAGGTTCCATCTCAGACCATGGGAGGTAGAAAGGAATCAAAGAGGCGACTGCTCCACACCGCCCATGGTGACCTTGGTTCAGAGAACGAGGAAGAGAAGGGCACAGGCATGGACCAAAGGACGCTAGCAAAAATCTTTGGGTCTTCAGATCCATGGAGAGCATCCATACCCAAAGTGTAACACACACAGGGGCCATCACCTGAAGAAACATGTGTCTTCAGCATCACATGGAAGCTACATATCCCTCCTGTTTTACTGGTGAAATAATGTTACTAGCTATGTTAATATGTACTACTGGTATATACCAAAAAGCTTTTCACTTGAAATGAAATTCCAAAATAGTTTAACTAGATTTATTTTTTTTAATTAAGGATCTATTTTCACCAGGGCTGAAATAGTTTATGGTACAGTTCAGCCCAAGGCAAAGTTTTAAACGCAAGTTAGAATCTATTAAAATACTAATTCATAAAACAGGTTCTGACGCAACCTGAAATACTGTACAATTATAATCAGGACATTTTCTCTGTTCATAATCATCACTGTTATTGTTCTCCGAGTGTTCAAATGGTTCAGTCATTCATCCTCACTCAAACAAAACAAAACACACACCAAGAAGTTTCCAAAAATTGTCTCATGTACTTAGCAATATTCAAAACTTATTTTAATCTCAATACGATAAATATTTAAGATTAATATATTCTCCCACTGTTATCTATTGTAACTGTTCCTTTCTGTATAGTATTATGACCGAGAAATTATGTATATGTTTCACCCAAGAGAAAAGATTCTTGTATAATTCAGTGCTACAATTAGAGAGCAAAAAACCTTTAGGCCACAATATGTAGTTAATATTCAGAGTTAAGAAAGTTTATTATGCACCAACTGGTAGGTCAGATTCAGCCCTATGTGCTATAATTTATAATACAGCTTTATGCCCAAAGCAAAACAGAAGCCCTGAAGCACCACACTGAATTACTACAACTAAATCTCAACATTACCTGCCAAAATATACACCATTGCTTATATTTCTATTGCATGCAGACTATAAACATGATTTCAGATAGCTCTATGCTGCAAGGACATCTAAATAAAATATCAGTTTCATGACCACTTTCAGCATTTAACAGCTTACTTCCCATAGTCTTACCAAGCCAAGGTCCTTCAACTAGTTAAGTAACTGTAATTTAAGGGCTTTTACAAATTTGCAACAACTAACAGATTTCTCTCCATCAACGGAATTGCAAATAAAATTGTATGGCAGTTTTGAGAACTATTAATATTCTGTTTAGACTGGGATTTTAAATGTAACAGTAAGTAAATTTAAAAAAATATGGGGAAAAGATGCTACTGTGAATTATCACTAGATACTTAACTAGTTGCTGTGTGTTTCACTATAATACATGGTTGCACTTCAGTCCCCTGGTGCCTCAAAACTGTCTCATGCTCCAACAGCCAACCATAATAGCAGAGTCCCCACTATATACAGCCAAAGCCACCACCTGCCCCCACCTTTGCACAGGCAGGGAGAGACCTGGAAATGAGATGAAGGATTCACAATTTCATGGAGGAGTTGCACAGTGGCCTTGGGCATAACCACATCTCTGAAGCTATAGCAGGAATCATGAAGCGGTTGCTGGCTCTCCATAGCCAACTGAAATAGGATACTTTCCCTCCTGCACACATTCCCCAAGTGGATTTCACTAGGTCCAGTGCCAGCTACTCGGGTTGTGTGCTGAGATCAAGTTTTGGACACAGCAATAGAAGGTTTTATGCTATAAATACCGCCTATCTGCCCAGAAGCTGGGTATGTTTAGGCCTATAATCATGATCAAGATTTGTCATCTTTAGCCCTGAAATCCTTGGACCAAATATTTGTGACAAAAGTAGCTGTTGAGAGGATATTTTCCAAGAATCCCCAAGTGGAACTCATTACCTGGAAACTTAGTTGCTTCTCTATCACTGACAAAGTTTAGGGTTACCCTGACTGCATCAACTGTTGCTTGGTTATGAGCTGTAAATATATTTACATATTTGTGGCTCTTCTTCCTTCTTGTTTTCCTGCTAGAAAACCCTCGAAATACAGTATGGCAGACTAACAAATATACTAATAAGAAGATGGCAAGCCCTTGCTCAAATAACATCAGCTTTGACTGATTACTTCCCAGCGTTTTCATGCTTTACCAGAGCATTTCTGCTGGGCATTTCTTATATTCCTTACAGCAATTTTACACTGACTTCACTGTAGTTGTTCCAGAGTTATACCATTGAGAGATCAGAACCAAAACCCCAATAGGGTTGGGCCTCACCTAAATTAGATTCTGATGTGAAAGAATTTGTAAAAAAAAAAAAAAAAAAACTGATTAGGGATTACTTAGTTAATATCTACAGAATAATTAGGGATTAATTTGTGTTTATATAGTTCAATGCTCTGAAGATGTAAATTGCTGTACAAGTATTATTTGTCAATTAATAGTGTTTCTATTGCTCTTAATTATTCAGTACGGACTGTAATCTTTGCCACGTACATGTTTGTTTATGATCACTTCTGTCGATATAGTTACTGATTATGGACCAGATCAGACTCTCTCATAGAAAAATTCACAGGGGAAGCTTCTGTATCTCATGACTAGAACTGTAAGAGAGCCTTTCCCCTCATACAGCCTAGAAAGGATGATGATGATGATGCAGGGGGACAGCTGGGAAATCGCAAGATACAGAGGTTTCACTCAGTCCCTGACTGACCATATAGGAAACAGGGCCCTTTCCAACATTTCCCTTCTTCACTGGCTCTTCTCTTCCAAACCCTCACCCCTTCAAAGATGGGTAGACAGCACAGAAAGGGAATTGATGGCATTTGGCACCTTTCCTTTTGTGCAGATGAAAGGTGGGCATGTGCTGCTGATCTAAAATTCTCTCTCTAGTTCTACAGGGATAAGGTATTCACTTCTGAAAGAATTGCTCCCAAGAGGTGGCTGCAATTCAGTGGTTTTCATTAATGTAAGCCATTCCCATGATAAGTTTTCAACCTAAGCACGTGTATCCTCATCTATCCTGTTAAACTTTTAAACAGTATAATTATTAGTGAATTCAGGGTTGCAAAAGAAAAGCTTTGGGCTAGACCTGGAGGTGGTGAACTTTTCTCTCTTCTTTCTAGAGAGAAGAGTTTTACATTACAATTTAAAACAGGTGTAAATCAATATGTAGACTTCTTTTAAATAGTCAGGATAAGTGTGATTTAACAACATGGACTAGGCACATATGACTGGTGAAAACCCAAGAATAATTAGTACAAGATAAGTCATAGGTATGCATTTAGCTTCACAGACTACCCTGTCAGCCTGCTCCAGCCCCAAGTCTTAAAGCAGTAGTAGACCATAGCAATAGTATAATATAAAATTGCCGACCAGACTTAAGTCATAACAACATTGCAGAAATGTTTATTAAAGGTAGCACTTTACCCCAGATTCCCTTCTCTAAAATTTTTTAGTTTGCTGAAAACTCTGACAAATGAGCAAAAGAAAAATCTCTTTTTCGGCAGTGGTTGGTTTGTTCGAATTTTAAAAAAAAAACAACTTTTCTTCTGTATTTACAAACTCAAGGTTCCAAAAATGATCAAAACTTCAGCAAGGAAAATACTTGAAAATTTTTAAGGCCATTAAAAGCTAAAGTAGACCATGCCCAAGAAAAGACTTCAACAGAAAAAATCCTACAGAACAGCAGCTAAAGCAGACTCCTGCCAAAGCCTTTGTTGTTTCCAAGTTACACAAATAAACTAGATTTCCAATCATGAAGATACCTCAGATAACTTACATACAATGAGCTTCGGATTCAGATTTCTGAACCTTTCTCTTGCCATAGCAGCCATAACTAGCTGTGGCCACAGCATGCTGCTTGTAAGCCCTCTGTGAGTGATTAATGCAACCAAATGATTTCAGCTGGCTGCAGTTTCACCAATAGATTTGTTCCCTTGGCAATAAATTGACATGCTATGGACCACCATACAAGATCATTTCAAGGTACCCTGAAACAACACTTTGATACAATATTTCTCCTCAAGCTTGTAATGAATAATGAAACTACCAACAATTGAGCAGACCTACAAAGGATAAGGTGATTGGTGTTAAATGAGGACAGTGTTAACAATGTATTCAAAATGTTGGTTTTGTCTGTGCTACTTTGGTTTTGTATGGATGAGCTCTTGCTTATATTGCCATATCAGTGGGGACCAACAGATGCCAGGCTCAGAATCTCCAATGGAAAGTTACACAAAAAGAACAAATCCTGATGGAGAAATTCATGCTAATGACAAACTTCATCTAAGAAAATATAGAATAGCTAATTTGCTAAACTCTTCTTTCCTAAGCCATCAAAACAGGGTGTGACAGGGTTTACAAAGTGTTTGTTGTTCCCCTCCTGGAGCCTCTGTTGCCTTGGCACACCTTTCCCAAAGAAGGTGTCCTGGGAGAGCAGGGGGAAGAGTGGGGAAAAGCAAGTTTACACCTGAGAGCTGTCTATGCAGGCCACCCAGGATCAGCAGCAGCTGAAACCAATGAGAGGTGGTTCCCCCTCCATTGGAAAGGTCTGGAGCAAACAGAAGGCAATCAGGGCCCAACACATAAGATGCACGGGGCTGGCTACTTCTGCATAGGTTCAGTTCTGGGTGGGGATAGGGAGGGCTTTCCCAGCCACAGGCCTAAGTTTGACTGTACTTTTTTGACTGGTTAAAGAAGGCTGGTTTGTTTACCTTGTGGAATTGAAAGCCCAGGTCACCACACTGAGTTTGGACCTCAGTTTAAGTGCTGTAAAATTCAAGGGAGCTCGCTCCCGGAGATACTCTAGTGGTTCAGCTGAACCCATGACACTTACCAATAAGGAGACAGCGACAGGCTAGAAATACTGTTTCTTTTAGGGTATGACTGCAAAGGCTAAACTCAAATCCCATTTAAACTATACTACCACTAGAAAAAGCAACATAAATAAATAAATGTAGAAAACAGATCTAATTTAGGAACATACAGCAGAACATTTATATCTGTGGCCCGATGGCTCTGTTGTCCCTTGTTGATTTATGGGATACATCACTCAGTTTAACCTAAATGTATTTTTATCTGTAACAAAACTATATCATTAAATTATTGAGCTCTGAAATGCTGAGGCCTGAAATTGGTTACATGTTAAAGAGTAGAATCCCCGATAGCATGGGAAGCTTCTAGCAAGATACTCTATGCTCTCTCTCTACTGCAGGGTTTTTAATCACACATTTTTAAAGGCTGTGGCACATGTTTGAGAACTCCAATATCTGTGTAACCATCGACTAAGCATCAAAGCACATTGCTATTAGTCATCCACTGGCCTTTTTCTCAGAAGCTCTTTGCTTTATGGCTCTGTCATGGTTAGCTGTAAAAAGTAGGCAAGGACGAGCTCAGTTCAGCTAGCACTGTTTCAGTAGCCACTATTAAACCTTAGTCCTATAAGAGTTATGAAGAGCTGAACAGAATGAAATAGAGCTGAAGACAGTTTGCATTTCTCTACATACCCAGCTAAACCACGTTTAGAACTAGTTCGGCTGCAACCATTGTCAGCAAGGGGCATTTGACTAGTACAGACAGAGACTCAGGTTTTGACTATGTACCTGCTTGAGAGTCCACAGTTATGCCTGCCTGTAGTGAAGTCAGAGCTGGTTTAAATTTACAGGCAGAAGTGGTCCCCTTAAGGCAGAAAAAAAGTGTGAGAAGTAACAAAATATGAAGTGCCTGGACTGTGAAATTTTACTGCCAAAGGCAGCAAATTATGGACTATCCCCAGATCAGCTGTTGGGTGCAGTAGTTTTCATATAAAAGTGAAAGTCTCGCACATCCCCCCCTGCACCTCTCAAAAAAAAACCAAAAAAACCCCAAACAAACCCCAAATGAATAAATAGCACAAAATGTCTGTACAGTTTCCAATCTAGAGCTACTTAGTTTTGGGGGGGTTGTTTTTTTAAACTTTTTTATTTTCCCAACTACACTCACTTATTAGATGGTCTCTCACCAGACAAAGCCAGAATTGTGAAACTCTTTTTGCTCGTGGGAGCAAGCATGGCAGCAAAGAAACTAAATCCTCCTTCCCTGGCACGGGCTATCTGTGTCTGTTGTGTGTGTCTTACTGTTATCTTGGACCCTTAAAGACTATCACTGGATCCTTCCCATTTGACTCATAGAATGAGTGTTAGTTTAGAATACTTAAAAACTGCTACTTTCACATCGGGACTCAACCATTGGTGGATGGTTGCACTTCTCCAGCACGATTGCAGACATAATTTCATGCACAGATGCTTTTCATTGCAAAGCACACAATACTTTTTAATCAATAATTTTCATACCCCATACAACGTAAGATGCAATAGAAATTGTATACCAAGAATGCAGGAGGTGTGAAAGCTCCTGTGTGTTGTTCATTAATTAGGGAACATCTTCATCCAAGGCTTCTAGCTAGATGTTTTAAGGGTGTTTGTTTGTTTTTCTTTTTTTGCAAAAGGAAACTTGCATCATGCACCCAATTTGCATTGAAAAAAGATTTTGTCTGTGCACTATTTTACTTATACCTCTCAATATTCAATGCCTCTGATCAATTCCTCCTATGCTAAAGACACAGCATGGAAAGTCTGGACTGGGCTGCCCTTCCTTTGTTCCCACTCAAAACTGCGCTAAGATACAAAGGAAAATTCTTGTACCTGTACAAGAAACTGCTGTTTCCACGGGAATGCTCTGAGTATGACTATCAGATGAAAGGGTCCATGAGACAACTGGTATACAAAAAAGTTGCTGACTTTTTTTTAAGAACATCTGCTATTTATTTGATTACAGTCATGCTTGAAGACCCCAACTGTCATCAGTCCAGTTGTGCTAGGCATTTCACAAATAGATAGTAAGAGAGAGTCCCTGCCCCCAAAGAGCTCACAGTCGTCATTGTTATAATACCAGCTCTTATATAGCTCACCAGTAGGTCTCAAGGCCCTTAACAAAGGTCAGTCTCATTGACCAGCAAAGAGTCAGAATAAGGAAATATTATCCCCATTCTATAAATGGAGAAATAAGGCAGAGGAGGGAAGTGATTTGCCCCCAAAGTTGCACAGAGTCTGTAGCAGAGACAAAAAGTTAGTCCACATCTCTTGAGGTCCAGTCCAGCCTTAACCAAAAGACCATTGTTCCTTTTTGTCTTTAAACAACCCTGTTATCTATAATTACTGATCTATACACAATTGTTAAAATTCCTTGACAACAATATATGAAATAGCATTGATAGTAGGCTGGTTCCTTCATCACTCTGTGCGTATACACACACACTCAATGGGGTTATGCTCAGGCACCCAGTATGGGTGTATGTACACACACCCGCATCGACTATAGTTTTGTAGTAAGGGTTTTTTTCCTGATCCAAATAAATACTTAAGCTTTCTTTAATGGTAATTGTAAGTTACCACTGACACTCACAGACTTCTCACTAACCTTTTATTCTCAATCAAATCCACACACACGGTAGAAATTAATACAAAATTTAAGCAGAGAATTTTGCTGGGACATCTCTTTGTACAAAGTGAAGGTGGCTTAGTTGCTCTCTTTTTAAGCCGAATATTGATAAAGGCCTACCCAGTCTGTAACGGTACCATTCAGAAATGCTTTTCGATTGTTCATGTCTTCTTTTACCAAATCCGTATCAAGGACAATCTTGAGCCATCTGGTGCCTATTTAATTTTTAACCACCTCTCACTTGGAATATTTATTTCTTTATACTTATTTTGTCTTAACAAATTGGCCATAAGCTAAACCGCACCATCTGTGACTTCCAGTAAATACAACTGGTCCTAATGAAATTACCCAGCTTCATCATTTTGATTTAAATGCCTTGCCTGTTTTTTCTATGACCTTTCGTTGCTTGCCATCAAATAACAGCTTTCACACATTTAGACACATGCTCATGTAGGTCAGGCTTCAGGAATAAATCTTATCTGTGAATCTGAAGAAGCTTGGCCAAGCTTGCTCAGCAGGCTGGTATGAGAGACCACAGCCAGGGCCATGCTAAGAAATCATTATGGCATTTGTGCCCATCCAGCTTAGGGGCTGAACACGGTGTGTCTATCATGCTCCAGGGCAGATTCCCTGCCATGTGACCAATTGGTAACTGTTCCTTGTTTCCTTGCCTCCCATTTGTTAGACTGACTATATTAATGATTCTAGAAGCTGAAGGCCATTCTTTTGGCTCCTTGTTCTCAATTCATTCAAAGGACTCATTTGACCGGATTGAGCAACAAGAAAGTCACAATAAAGATTAGGAGTCTTACATCAGGAAAAGTGTCCCATAAATATGGGACATACGTAAGAGAAGAGATGTTTAATGACAGTTAAATACAATCTTTTGTGAAAATGTATACCGTACCTTTTATAAATAGCTTCCAGTGTGATTAATGCGTACATACAGGACTCAATTCGCACACCTCCTGTAATGCCAGCACTTCTGGGGTGGGACCCTTCAATTGTTTATCCATGCAGAAAAACACTGCACTGCAATTTAGAACAGGAAATGAACTCAAGGCATAACATAAGTTACTTCAATTGGTATTTGGCCAGGGATACTCAATTAGGAATACATATTTTCCAAGAGTGTACTAGGATCTTCAATGACTACATGGTCTACACCTGAATTTCACCACTCCTCCAATTGATAGAATTCCAGAAGCAGCATCGTTATTATTAGTGGAGTGGCATCATATAAGAGATGTCCCTTTAAAACCTTGCTAGCGCTTCGGTTCAATACTGAGTCGAAGAGAAGAGTGCCATCTGTAGAATCACCAGCTCCAACTCCTTCAGCGCTTTGTTCCTTCCTTGTAGGCCTCCCATCCATGCACTGACCACACTACCATAGACAGTGATCAGCTTGTGACATCCTATGATATTGCAGCCTGAGGTGCTATGGCCACACACGGGGGATATGAGCCAACCTTCACATCTATGGATGCACATTCATGCATAGCATCTAAAAGTCAGCCCAGGAAAATTGTTGTGTGGCTGATGAAAAAAATCATGGCAAACACAACACATACTTTACAAGACACACAATGATCCATGCTCAGCTATGATATAAATGGCCCATGCTACACTCCAAAACAACACTCACACATGGCTTCCTGCTTGGACACTGTGGAGCTAAACAGGACAGAGTCTCAGCAAGTGTAAATCTGATGACGCCTGTGTAACTATTCAAATTTACACCAGTTGAGGACCTGGCCTCAATAACAGAAAACCTGAGAATTCAGTAGAGCTCTGCAATGGGGTTCACCCACTGCTGGGTGCCTCCTTATGGTTGCATCTGGGGATTAGCTCCTTTCAGATCAGATGCTGCCTTTTCAATCGTGGCTTACACCAAGCCCCATCCCTCACTCTCCAGGACACACAGTGCTCCCTCTTCATAACTCAGCCCTCCTACCACGTCGCTAGATAGTCCTCCTCTTCCTGAGTACCCAAGACCCACTGGATCCACTGTCCACATGCCATTCTAGACAGTCTTCTGGTTGAAGGCCAGGGCCTCTGTCACTTTCCCAGCATCTAGAAGGGGAAGCCACGCTCACCCCTGACTCCAGGTTTCAGCCCAGTAAACCTATGTCCAGTAGCTATGGTCTGCTCATTCCTAGCCATTATTGCTATTTCTCTGGATTTCTTCCTAGTTACCTTCTCTAGCTTCTAGGCCCACACCTCTGGATTTACTAGACCTAACTCCTTCCTTCTAGGGAATAACTATAGATTACTTCGGTGCTCTGTTTTCTTGCCAGACACAGTAACCCCAAACAACCGTCCCCTTTCCCATAGAGTAACGGCAGATTACTGCCCTTCAGCCCTCTTCTGTTTTTAACTTCATCCCTTTATACAGGCTCAACCTACTCCTTCTCAGATGACCTTCATTTTCCATTAGGCGTTATTGAGCCCTGGCTGACCTTCAGGTACAGCATATGAGGTCAATTGATCTAATTTAATCTACTCCGCCTTGTGTGGGGTGGCTACACCATCACAAGCTCATAAAACCAGATGCATGTGGAATAGGAAAATAAACTGGAGAACTCATTCTAATTGCTCTTTCAGTTACCCAGAATCAAGGTGTAGAACTAAGAATTTCAGGTAAATCATTGTGTATTTTAAATCAAAGCATAAGAGTTTGAACAGAGCAGCATGGCAAATAAGCTCCTTTTCAACAGTGACAATAAAAACCTTTAGAGACTTGCAAGCCTCAGAAGAGCTTAGTTAAAATGAATTGTGGGTTTGAAATGTGGCAAATTCCCTCTGAAGCTGTGGGCATAGAGATACTATATTGTAAAGTGAAAGATCTTAAATTGTCTTTCTTTGTTTTCTTCTACTCTCATTAGCAGGTGCCAATTCTTGTCACCACAGTGGGCCAAAGTTTGAGACAATGCTTCAGTTCTGTAGATGTAAAATTCCATGCACCAGTGGGCCATTTCTATCTAACTACCATCTCCCTTCTATTCACTCTGCTCTTCTTCTCATTGGATTCATTTAGGGATGCAATCTACTGCTTACATCACTGCTGTTCAGGCTGAGGAACAGGATCATGATGTCACAAAAATGTATCTGTTGATGAGTTTACTAAATGAACCAGCTAGTGGGCTCATCGGCAAACAGGCAGGCTATGTTTGTACAGGGACACCATGATAGCTAGATGGAAAAAGGCAATCACCTAAGGGCAAATGACAGTTGCAATGGAGTTTCCGATACAATATTAAGGGTTTTCAGACTGAGGCAGGGCTTGTGTAAAGAATATGCCTGGTTCTTTCTTCCTCCTGGGGAAGGTGAATCACCTCTGTAATATTGCACTCATCTCATTTAGATTTCCAAGAAGGCTGCGGCTACTAGCCAGGTTTCACTCATGACAGCATCATGCTGGCTTGCTTGCCAGTTCTCAGCAAAATATATGTTGTAAAACATGCTATTCTCTAAACTGCAGGTCTAAGGGAGTCGCAGGTGTTGTCAGAATTTGGTCTAAACATGCTGTATTCATTTTCCTCACCAGCACTGCCAAAGTTCAATACTAAATAAGTAAAACATTTACAACAAACAATAATTAATTACGCTGAATCAAACAAGTGTTTTTCTTTTCAGTGTTAGATTCTACAGCACTGAGAAATCAAACTGCTGTCCTGAATTTTATGAAAAATAGCGGACAGCCAGGGTAATTTTTCTTGAAGTGCACTTTAAAGAAGAATTATGGAATTATGAATTCTGGCTGCAGAACATGCTCCGTTGATGGCTGAAGACATGATTATTTTCAAGTCTCAAATCTATATACAGAGACAAAACTGCAAGGGCATGGACAGCATTGTTCATCTAGAGAGACTTCTGAGTCATAAGTTTAGTATTCAACCACATTAGTGTTCAGCAAACATTAGTGTTCAGAGAACAGTTAACGCTGGTCAGAATGAAGGGTGATATATTACTGCTAGTGGGTCGAATTGCTGTGTGTGTATTTAAAGTATACAAATTCTAACTGATCTAGAAAAAGGAAACAACTCTAACAAAAAGAACCCCAAACACCTATCCAGTATGCTTGAAAGTATTTTAGATGTGTAATGCACAGTTTACAAACAGACAGAATATTTTGGCTGCAAATATTTTGTATATTTTGAATTAATTCCTCATTATACATATATATATTCCTGCAATTCCATGAATTTCCTTCCACCTCACCCTTTTGTATGTGAGTTGAATAGTCAAGAGAAAATTTTACTTGCACAGATGCTTATTACCAGTGAATTCTAAGATTACATACTTAGACATTGTAATTGGTAATGTATTTTACATGGGATAGAATGCAGTAAAAGAAAAAGGGCTCCCAAATCAACTTGCAAAGCCCAGGTACAAAGACTATTAGACCCTTCATAGCTCAGACTACACATGTTCTTTCCATAACTGTGTGTCATCAATTGTAGTAATAATAGAAAATTGCAATGCAATTTGGTATATTTTATTACGTGGAACACTGCTTAACATAAAATAAAAGGTTCTCAAATCTCCTTGTTAGAACCTAGGCACACATGCAGTTAAACATTACTGATTGATTACAGTGTAGGCAGAAATTTTTCACATCATAACAACATACTACGTTCAGCATGAGATTTCAAATGTAAACTCACACAGTTCATAGATCTGACAACTGTATGTATTTTCTTGGTGTGATGATTTTGGAATAAGAAATGTTAGAAATCGTTAATTTATTTTATCAGATATACCTCCGGGAGACTCCATGTTGCACTGTTCTTTTCACTTTCCCCTGATGTTTGAGAGCCATATGAACCCAATCAGTGAACAAATACCCTGGCACCAATCAAGCTAACAAACATATCTTGAAATTTGCACATCAAATGTATGCAGAGAATTTTTATAATAAACCCACATAGAAAAAAAGCTTTACAAAAAGGTGTTAAGTAAATGTGAAAGATTTAGAAGAAATCAGATTCAGATATTCTGTAAACAGCAGAATGGGGCTAAATTGAGTAAATTATTTGATAATCTTTGTTATATAGCAGCCATTCTCATGCCATGATCTGTCAAACACTAGTGGTCTGTGGTGCCCTTCTTGCAGTTTCGCATGATGAAACAGGGGAGAGTTGGACAGATGGGCGAGAAAGTGGGTCTAGTGAGGTGACTTCTGTTATAAAACATTCTGTTATGAAACCCATCCTACAAGGCACACACTGTTCCATCATCAACAAAACCACAACCCGCACCCCTTCTAATTAAGTTCACATTACATGACCCCCACTCAGAATGGTTTTACACAGAAACTATTAAATAGAGAGGTTTAGAAAGGCATCAAGAGGATTTGAGGTGGAACACCAAAAGGTTCAAAGACTTGTTTACTTATGTGTGAATGTGACAGGAGGATTGGGTTCCCCAATTGACCCACCCTAGGTTGGAACCCTGTGGAGAAATGTTAGCTGATCCAAAGCGGCAGGAGCTGCATATTAACTCTACCCTGAATATGAGATGGTAGGGGTGTGTGACAGGAACTACAAGCCGCTTTGAGGCCCCTGACTGGAGGGCTCACTGTCCTACCACATCCTGCCCCAGCAGATGATCAGTGAAGGTTGGTCCTCCAATCCAACTTAGAAAGGCTGCAGGGAAGCAGCCAATCAGAGCACAGCCGGCTCAGACAAAAGGAACTGCAGGGTTTGAGCAGGTCAGGTCCCTTGGCCGGGACTTGAATGGCAAGGAAGGGTGCTTCTGAGAGCTAAACAAAAGTTGAGTTCTAGCTGCATTTTGTTCTCTGTAGAGAGAAAGGAGAACTGTAACCCTAAAGTAATGGCTAAAAGGAAAGAGAGCCAGGCGATAGAAACCCAGGGAAAATAGTAGCAGCTAAGTGAAGGAATTAAAGGGAGCAGTACGTGAAGGTTGTTCATATGATCCCTGCCTTGGGAGCAGAAAGAGTGATCAGGCCTGGGTTCCCCCACCAGCCAGTGAAGACCGTGGTGGAACAACTGACCAGGCCCAGACACAGGGCTGAAGATCTTGTTGCGGGCTAACCGTCTGTTGAATGTTTTTCCCAGAAGGGGTTCATCCCGATTGTCCCGAGGGCTGAGCTACTGAAGACCTGCCCAGCGAGGGCAACAACCTACAGGTGGCCGCAGAACCAAACAAGGTTGCAGCATCACACCCAGCCAACAGGAGACAATGGCAACCGGTGAGCGCGCTCTGTCACAAGGAGTTTCAATGGGAGGAAGGAATTGGGTCCAAGACAGCAGTTTCTGCAGAGAAACCCTAAGAACAGCTAAGATTATAGAGGAAGTTAAGGCTAAATATTAAATAGTTTTATTATTTGGGACACCAGTAGAGGTAAGTTTGGACTAAACACACGTGTAGGAGACTGTAGGTGAGAATTCTATCAATTTACAATTCTAATGCTTCGTGCAAACCCAAGAAAAAGAGCTTCTCTTGTACTGGTGGCGGTTATTAAGGTAACAGAGTTTAGACAGATGTTGCATTTTATTTCCAGTCTTTGTCTAACATTTCTATTCCGATTTAATGATATTGCATATACATGGGATAATGCATTATTCCCAATAGCTTGTTTGTTCCATGTTGTTCAGGTTAGCATCACTGAATTTAAATAGTTCAGCTAATACATGCCCCTTTTAACTTCTGCTCCCTGTTAACAGGACTAAATTAACAAAATGGAAAGCTTCCTAAAATACATTTTCAGTGCTTAATGAAAGCTAGAAATAGTGCAACAGTGGCTGAGCTGGCATTTAAGAGGGTAACTACCCTGACCTTGAATTCAAAAAGAATTTTTTTCTCTTAAAGACATGGAACATGTGTTATTACATTAGCATCAATTATTTTTAATAACTTAGATTGTTAAAAATTCTTATCTTTCTAAAGTTTGGCTTCCTGGTTTTATAACTGTGCATCTCATTCCCATTAATATTCATTAAAAGTAGCTCAAAGTATCTGAAACTTCAATAAAATCCTGAGTTTAAGTTTTTCTTAGTCACATCCTGTTAATGTTTTCATTATTATTTTTTACTACATCATTTCATGCTTGTGTGTTAATATAACACAGACACAAGAAAAACAAGTTTAAAATAGTTTAAATCTACTAAAAGCAATCAATTTCTATTGAAATGTCAGGCTGACATTCTGTTTTTAACCTTTCCCCCATCCTCACTTTGTTTGCTGGCTTTTCAGCTGTGCCTTCTACAATAAAACCACTGCATCATGAAGTTTGTCACTGTATAGCCACATAACTTCATTATATGATAACATGTTGACCTTTAAATACTTTGGGATGCTGTTAGTGTCCAGTAATACATTTGTGGGACAACAGACAACTCCATGAATGTCAGGACAGTTGCAGTTTTAATTTCAAGAGTCCTAGATGCCATGAGAAAGGCATTGAATAAAGAGAGTTTCCTGTACAGCTGAGCTTCTTTAATTAGTCCTCATTGTTCCCGGGCCCCTCCTCCAAGTGCATTAGCCTAAGCAATTAATTGCCCCCACCACCCATCCCTGCCATCTTAATCCCTTCAGGCCTTGGGGTGGAAATTGGACTACACAGTAGCCAGGCTTTAAGGGAATCCTCACATAAAGCTATCTAATGCAGTAAAATCCAATAGGAAGGAAAACTGAGGATCAGGAAACTATTCACTTTCCAGCACAGAAACTGTGACTTGACCAAGATCATACAAGCAAGTCAACAGTAGAGTTTAACACAAACTGGACTCCAGATTTAGACTAGAACCAGTATCCCTAGGATCCTTGGGAATTGCTTATGATCTTCCTGCATTATTAGAGTCAAAGAAGAGTTTGTCCTTTAACAAGGTAGCACAGTGGGAAAAGGTACTCGCAAAGACCAAAAGAAAAACTAACTTATTTCCACAATTCTAAATCATGCTTGCCTTCTGCATACAAATCTTCTCTATAGGATGAGGGGACACTTGCATATGTGGAGTATACAGGACATGGCCCATGTTGTTACACATGTCACCATCTTCCTTTTCCAGAGCACCTTAGGTGCCAGGCCAGGCCAGGCCTTTGCACTCACCCAGCCTCTGTTCTGTGACATTTGGGTGTTCCACCTCACCAGTCCAGTTATAAGAAACAGTCCTCCATCTGATCCCCGAACAATTCACCCCTTCCAGGGCTGTCAACTAACACCAGAAAAAATCAACACAAATGAATTGTCCCACAGGTATGGGAAGGGTCTCTTTCTTCAGAGGGCTTCTGTGAGGCTGTGGCCCCAACTAGGCTCACAGGCTGATATGGAAGAGTCCCATCAAAAGCTGATCAACCTAAGGCCCTCCCATCCTGCAGGGTAAGGCCATCAGGCAGCAGTTGTCCAAGGAGCTCTTACCTTCAACCAGCCCTTGCTCCAGGAGCTGAGAACTGGAGATCTACTCTCCTCTCTGGTCTACCACCAACTGTGCAGTGCTTCCATTTTTTAAACTCCACCAAGTCTGACATCTCTCACAGACGTAGTGGGCTGGACTCAAAGAACTCACGATAGCTCATTAACTCCATGTTGCTCATTGTGGGGTTCATATTTAAAACCATATTTAAATTGAAGAATACTGGCAGTTATTTTCTTTCTATTCACGTGGCTTAGACTCATAGACTCATAGGTCAGAAGGGACCAATATGATCATCTAGTCTGACCTCCCTCACAAGGCAGGCCACAAAACCCTACCCATACACATTTATAACAACCCCGAACCCATGACTGAAAAAGGCTTCAGAGAGAAGAAGAGACTATGCTACCTGACAAGATAAAACAAACCCAACATATCCTGGATGTTTCATCTGTAGGGGCATGGCAGGGTTACTGACCCTATTCTGCAAACAGATTTCACTTTCAAAATTTGTCCATACCTCTCCAAAATTCAACTTCTTAATCAACTATCTTGTTCATATTGTGTATAATTAATGTTCTGTCTTTACCTCTCTCTCTTCCAATGATTTATATGAATCATAAGACTGCTGAATTCGTCCCTTGGAGCCTGAGACACAAACTTATATTTTCTTTTACCTCTCAATTTGCTATACAACACTTCGGCAACATTTTTAATGACCATATTTAAATCATCTATAAAAACCTGTAGTGGAGAGAAACACACAGATTTGAAACATAACGTTTCACAGTCAGGGCTACCTCCTTATTTCATACTCAAGTCTCTAAATGTAAGAGAAGCAGAGATGTGGACAGAATTTTTAATATATATGTATATACCCTCCCACACACATTACATGTATTAGAGTATGCTGACTGCTCCTCTGAGACCTTTCCAGAAAGCTTTTGTTTCCCATCCTGTCTTTTAGGTCTCAAGGTTGTCGTTGATTTTGAATTTCATGGGGTTTTATGTGCACACATACTTTTACCAAAGGTACAAAATTAGGGTCAGTAAGGTAACATGTCTGGTGCTATCCAAATCATGGTAGATGCTTAAACAAGTCAGGGATCAAAATCAAAAGCTGGTCTGTTACAGGTTTTTATTAGCATGGTTGATAATTATTTTTCCTTATTATATGTGCAGCGAAAGTAGAGCAGTGCAGCCTGATATTTAATGTGGGACTCCACTAAACTCTCAGAAGAAATAAGCTTAACACTTCATCAGACCCTTTTCGGATTAGTTTGTATCAAATATATCCTTATTTGCATTTCAAGTTACATAAAAGCAATTGCTGCAGAGTTTGGAAGTGGATAAAGGCAGAAGTCTGGTTCTAAAGCAAAGCATTTAAGATGGACCAAAAAATCCCCACACACTTGGTAAGAGAGTTCACAACAAAAAATAATCCAGAAGATCAAGGTAATATCTGTTAGCAATTATATCACCATGAATATCTGGGGAGCACGTGAGATCAGCGAATATATCATGGTTGAGTGTACTATTGCTCTTGTGCCCTAAGGGCTCTCTCCCAGGTAGGATTATCTCAGGACCTTGTGTCTTGGTCACTTGTTCTATTCAACACATACATGAGGATGTCAGGTAGGATTCTGCAGAGACTTAAGAAAGTGACAGCAAGAAGTTAATGGAATGGGCATTATCACAGGCTTCTCCGATAATATTGCCTATAGTTAAAGTTGCCAAACACTAGAAGACGCTGTTTTCAGTTGCATATACCTTTTGCAAACCATGCAAGTTGAAATGTCCCATGCTGGTTGTCAGCTTCAGGCTGAATTTTACTGTGAACTTCAGCAAAAATAGTTAAGCAGAGAACGAGGTAATGGAAAAGAAATATGTTTTGTGCATATTATATTTCATACAACTGTGTCGTTGACAGGCTCTAGAGCTTTCATGCGCTGAAGCAGGGACTTGGAGTTTGGTAGGGGGCTTGCTTTGCGGTCAGAGATCTCTCTCTTTCTGTCCTTGTGAAAATTCACAAAAATTGGCCAAGTTATAAGCCTCCAATCAAAAGCAGTCTACAGAAGCTCACTAGAGTATTTAACGGCTATATTCTCCCAAGATCCCACCCAACTCCTGCATGACAACCAAGTGTGAGCATGCACCATCCCATGCTTCAGCCAAAGGCTGCAGGGGGCTAAACAGGACTTTCCCTGCCAGGTGTCACTGTAATGCCAGGCACAGAAATGAAGAGTAGGTGTCTCTCTCCTGCATTCTCAGTTCTCCCCCTGCTGGTGCTCAGTCACTGAAGAGGAAGAGGAGGAGAAGCAGCAGGCTGACTGGAAGGTAGATGGATGAGAAGCAGACCCTCAAAGGG
The DNA here is from genome assembly GCA_007922155.1 of Mesoclemmys tuberculata. Lineage (NCBI taxonomy): Eukaryota > Metazoa > Chordata > Testudines > Chelidae > Mesoclemmys > Mesoclemmys tuberculata. Next base: position 4,424,702 of record ML675621.1, read on the forward strand.
AGGATCGGGGGAAGAGAGAGACCAGCACTGGGCCAAGAGAAGACTGGAGGCAGCACGACAGAAGTGGTCAAGCTAAGCTGGAGGTGCCAGAAGACGGGTATCGAATCCAAGATTTCTGAGTCTCAGCATCCTCTTCTACAGCGAACGATAGCAAAAGCCACAGTGAAAATGTGTGCCTCATCTTCCGTTACTGGCTGACCCATCTACATGATGACATACTACTGCTATCAGTTAGCTCAGTACCTAACGGTTATAATCCTGCTGATGAATCATAGGTGAAACAACATCTTAGGCATGCTAGAATTTTTGTTTTCAATTTGCATTTATAAAAACACAGGGAATTACATGTTAACAACTACATTAAAAGAACATTAGGGATGCAAAGTCAAACACTCAAAAGTTAGGAAATGCCTGTGCAACCTTAATTCAGCCCCATCGTGAATATGAATTGTGAGTGTTTTTAATTAGGTGATCACATTTTTTCCACAGGACCTCTGCCGCATTCAGTATGGATGATAGGCAGTGCTCAGGGTTGAATAGTGAAGGAGGCTGTTATCTGTAGGACCTTTGCCTCATTTGTTACAGAAGTTTGATTGTGTGTCATGAATGAAGCAGGGGACTGCAGGAAGAGAAAGGAGGGCCTCATAGTTGAAGCATTTGAATGAAGCCCTGGAGAACTGGGTTCTCTCCCTGCCTCTGCAACTAAGTTCCTATAGGATGTTGGCAAGTCACGAACTTTTCATGGGTGGCCACTAATTGTGTGTTCCTCGTTTTATGGGTGACTGACTTGAGACACTTCGGGTCAGATTTGAAGACGTTCTGAGCACTTGCAGCTGTAACAGGTGCTGTGCTTTGAACGTCATAAAGCATTATATAATGTTAAATACTCTGGAAAATTAACTCCTAAGTGTCTCAGAGTGGGCACCCACGACTGGTGTACGCTTTTGACATCAATGTCTGTGTCTCAGTTTCTCATCCTTAAAATGTGAAGAATACCACCCGATCTCACAGAGCTGTTGTGAAGATAGAACATCATCTGTGGAGGGTGCTGATGCTACCATTGAAAAGCACCATAAAAAAGCCAATGAGGAAATAAATCAAAATTCAGAGCAGGGTTTGAATAGTGTGCAGTAAATAAGGTATGGACTACATGCTTAATAATGATAAAACACAACACCGAAGGGCTGCTAATTCAGTGAGTGCTATTTATCCTGCACACTGAATGAGGCAGGGACCCTATGGAACAATGGTATGGGATCATGTAATTACATGCATAATGCTAACACATGAGGGCCAGTTTAATCATGCACAAGCCACCTTAATCGCAGCATTTCCTACCAGAGTGCAGGACCATTCTAGTCAATTGATAATTAAGGGTCTGGAAATCTGAAACCGTATTAAAATTGAAAACCATAAAGTGGACACAACTAATGCGCTTATTCAGCAGTACTGAAAAAAGTGTAGTTTAAAAAGCTGTAGCTTGTAAAGGCAAGCAAACCTGGCAAGAGTTATATATTGCTCAAGGCATGCACAGGTGGATGGAACTGCAGGCCAGGTCAAAAAGAAAAAAAGATTTATGTTATGTGCAAAGGAAAGGGCAGAAGAAAAATAGCCGATCCGGCTGGGTTGCACTGAAGTGAATGAAACAGCTGTTCATATAGGGAAGGAACGGTCAGGTAAGACAGGTTGAAAATAATAATCATAGGGCCATCTGCTGACCTGGGACTGCATACCCTCAAGGTATGAAACAAATTTTGTCCTCTAGGAGCTCAAGCAGTGGAGCAGCTATTAGCCTGTCAAGAAAACAATGCCTCAACGAGGCATTAAAGTTCCAGGAGTTTCAAGAAAAATTTCTTTCAGTAGTTTTTCAAAATATTAACTCAAGTGGAAGTAGTCCTCTCTTATTCAGTCTGTCCAGTCCAACCAAGGCATGCAGAAAAGCAAGTATGGTGCAAACAGTTCATCACGTCACTGCCATTCCAACCTTTGCTTTCCATCATATTCTGGGAGGATAAGCAGCCAGTTGCTCTGTCATCTCCTGAGATGGATTATCGCAAATGATGGCAAAGATTGAGGCTAAGTATCTATGGCAATATCTGGAGTGAGGACAGTCCAAATATCATCTCTTTGACCTCAGTTAATTTAGTTTCAGGCTTGGGTACAGTACAGATGCTTTGCTAACTGGAATGGTCAAAGATCTCCTAGAACATAAGAACGGCCATACTGGGTCGGCCCAATGATCCATCTAGCCCAATACCCTGTCTTCTGACAGTGGCCAAAGTCAGGTGCTTCAGAAGGAATGTAAGGAATAGGTAATCATCATGCAGGTGAAATGCATGAATGACATCCTGGGTCCATTCAAATCAAGGACATTTTGCCACTGAATTTAATGGGGACCAGGTTTTTCACCTGACATGTTCAGGCCGATTTTTCTAGGTGTGACAGCTGCTTTTGATACCACTGAGCATGTCCACATTGGTGGCATGCCATTAATCCATTACAAGGGAAAAAGAGTTGCATGACTGGCTCCAATCCCTTCTTTATAAGATGTGCCAGTGCAGTCATGTACTGGAAATTGCTCTTCTGCCCCAATGGCTCTCCCAAGTGGGGTATTGCAGAAGCATGTCTTGGTCACCTCTCCTGTGACACCCATATACAAGGAAGTCAGCAGGATAAGGAACTGTGAGCTCTGGTCTTGGTGGCATCCAGCTCTGCCTGCATCTCTCCTGGCCAAACCACAATGGTTGAGGGTCTCACTCAATATCTGGCTGAAATGAACAACTGAAAGAGGGCCAACAAACTGAGGCTTTAACCAAGTAAGACTGACATACAGGTTGGAGGGAGGAGAAAGCAACTTGTGGTGTTTATATCAGTTTCTTTGATTAGGGAAATGCATCCTCCATTGATCACACAGGTGAAATAATGTTAAATGCCCTGCTGTTACTGGAGGCCAGCTGCTGAGGCCAACACTACTTTTTCACCTCTGCTTAGTGAGAGGGGTGCAGACTTTTCTTTCAAATGCAGCCCGCACTGTAGTCACATTGAGATTACTCTGCTTCCATCCCAAGACCATCTGGAAAATGGGACTAATGTACAATGCAGCTATTTGCTTGCTTAATGGAGCTTCACGCAGAGCACAGCACACCTGTGGCTCAAGGTCTGTCTCTATACTGCTTACTTATTAGCTTACGTGCTGTTAAATCTAGAAAGCACTGAATGATACGGGTCAGCGCTGTCCCCATGTCCGGCTCCCTGCTTATGTGACACTGCCACAGCTGTGAGTAGAGGATGTGCTTGAGCTACAAGCCCTGTCTTGGAAAAGAGAGCTGGCTGGTGGCATGGCATTTTCAGCAAGGAGACTTTGAAATTTGCCATTCAGTCTCTTTATCTTGGTCCAATGAAACACAACTTCGTTAGCCCTCAGGCCATTCTGCATTCCCATTTATTTCCTATGTCTTCATTGGGAAAGGTGGGATGCTATCCTTTTGCTGGTGTGTTTCAAGTGGAGAGGCTCTTATTTAAAAAGAAGCTACAGTAGATGGGGCTGGGGGTGAGCTGTCAGCTATAATTTAGGACACCGCATTCTTTAATTTGATAACACCACAGCACATCAAGAAAAATGAAAAGGCGGAGAACCTTTTTTTTTTTCCCCCCCAAGATAACCTACTGGGGGAGGCATTGCCATAGGGAGAAATGAGAGAAGGAAGTGGAAATGACCTTGCATTAATGAAGAGCACATGCCGCTGGAACAGTAGCCAAGATTAGTATGGCTTTGCTCTAAGGAAGCCTGCAGCAGCTGAATCTTACCAATACTAATGAGTTTCATTAGGGCCACTTGTAAAAAGGAGCCAAATTTTACACCAAGAATAAAAGAGGCTGTGGGGAGGGGAGAGACTTACGATGTAATCATCAGACACAAAATTGAAAACAAAATGTCACTTTGGAAGCTCCCTTAGCAGCTGCTGATGCATCAGGGTCTGAAAGCCTGAGTTTCAAGCAAAGCATTCTTCAGTCATTCTCATTTACAGAGGCATGTCAGAAGCGTGCTGTAACTCAGCATAGCATGGGATAATCCAACACAGCAACCCGGGTTAGGAAATTAGGGGGGATTTTAATGCCTTTTTCATCTTTTATTTCATCCTTCCAAGTAGTGAATGCTTCACATAACGTTTTTCACACGTCTCTTAGAAAGACAGAAGTTAAAAAGAGGAGGAAAACACAGTTTGGTTATGCAGTCCCATTCCTCCTTTTCTACCGTCTGGCCTCTTCCCTCTTTACAGGGTATCAAAGTTCTTGTCCCCAGAACGGATGTGCGTGCGTGTTTTACAACAGGATTTGAAAATACAAGTAAGTGATGGTTATTCTAGACACGTGGGCAATGTGGATATGGGGGAGGCTTGGGGAGAGAGAAGAATGGGAAGAAAAGGGAAAGTCCTTTATGGAGGAGTGTTTTCACCTGTGGCTAGAAGCCCATTTTCTTCGCTTTGAGTGTCCCATCCTCCCTCCCTTCTCTCTCAGGTGTTGTAATATTTAGGTTTCAGCTGAATGTAATCAGCTTTAAAAATCTGAGTACAGGAGCAACTTACAGCAGAAGGATTACACAAGCCAGAATCAAATCTCTTTATACTCTAAGTATGGTTATTCAGCAGCAACAGTACAGTAATGAAAATCATCCCCCTGCATTATGACTGGCATTCATGTCTGCTAAATTACTACAGATTAACTCAGAAACAACCACATAACAATTATACAACTGCAAGACCCCAATCTGACTGTAGGGAATTGGCTAGCAGGAAAAAACTGTACAGCTCTACCTCAGTAACTCAACAACAGCACCTCACTCTGATGGGCTGGAAATGCCATTTCAGTGTAATTAGGTAAATTCACCATTTGGGGTTCTCAGAAGAAAGTTAGGTAACCTATTTTACCCAATATGCTCAAATTGGCTGAATGTGGATTTTGGAGTATTAATGTTTTAAAAGCTTTGGAGATGTGCCCTCATTGGGTGTCAACAATTGGACAGTCTCAAAGCTAGAGGCAACGCCAAAGGCAGTTAAATCTGCTGGGGGCAATGTTTAATGGAAGTTTGCATCTTATCAGTTTTGCTTTTTAAACAGCGTAGCGGATGTTTAATTTATTGCATTTGAAAATTCAGAATATAGAAATCCCGAAACTAAGCCCCAAACTGAGGACCAATGATTTGAAAGTCAAAGTATTTTGATCTCAGATTTTTAATTACTGTATGATGTAGATGGTCATGGGTAAATATATCGTCTCCCTTTCCAAGTTAAACATACAACAGTCACACCATACTGGAAAGGCTCCTGGGTATTCTGCATAAAACCGTAACTGGTCTGAGTACAATGATGTTTTAAAGTTCCTCTGACAAGCAGAATATTGCATTGGTTAAAAACCTTTCCAGAAGATAAGTCAACCAGGACTTCTTGCTCAGAGGAGTACAGTGTCAGCAGAGGTGGAACTGAAAACATACATAGTGTAGCTTAATTAGATCAGATTTTACTCTAAGTATTTACTTTGCTATTTATTATTGTCCATAATTCAGCCTCTCCTCCTGCTAGTTTCCCCCCATAGTCTACAGAGAGATACGAGAAAACCATTACAGGTAAAGGAAAGAATGAGAATAACAAAATCAATGGGTTATAGCTTAAGTGCCAGACGCAGATAGATAGATCCCTCAGCAATGGTGCATCAGAATAGAACCGAATATTTTAGGGACAGTAATAAGAAATGCCTGCTAATTGCATCTTCACATTTCCCTACTGTCAAATACAGTACTTATTTAATTGTGCACTTCATTACCACCTAGCATAGTGCTTACTCATTCAGTGGACTATTTATGTTGAGAAAACACCTCCATGATCAGGCCCTTCGTGAGCATTTACATACCAGCAAGACATTTTAAGACTACTTCATTTTTATTTATTGTTTTTAAAAGGACTCGTACTTCTCCCAACCAGCTGTGTGCATTACTCACCCCATTGTCAGTAACCGGCTTGTAGAAACTTGTAGAAGCTGACTGGGAAATGGTTTTCTGGTTTCATAAGCGTTAGAGATTTTGAATTATTTTCCTCAGCCCCAGTTGGGACAGAGTTGAAATCTCCAAAAATTTTATGAACCAATCTCAGAAAAAATTGGACCAGTTTAATCAAAATGTTTCATTTTGGTTTTTGATCTTACTTAACTAACATTTCAAAGCAAGTTGTTTCAAACTAAAAAGAAAAAGTGGTTTAAAAAAACGTTAAAATGCCCATTTCAAAAATCTCAAAACTGTTTTGATTTAGGAATCAAAACTGATTGATTCTTGCCGGCAGTTTAGGTTTTGACAAAATTGCTTTTTCCAACTAAAAAAGTTATTTGGAAAATTCCCAATCAGTTCTAGAAACAGGAAATATAGTTTCTCCCTCTACCAAGTTTTGTCTTTTCCCATCTGAAATAAAAAGTTTTTCTTGATTGAAGAGAACACAAAACTAGCAAGATATTCCTGTTCTTATGTTTCAGCATCTCTATCATATTAGGGTTTATACTCTCTCTGCTGGCTCAAAACCTAATAGGTCTTTTACATTATTATTGTTATTATTAGAGATGGGCTTGAGTCACAAAACTCAGATCTGGAATAAAATTGGAATCCAAGCCGAAGTTCAAAGGTATTAGACTGAAGTTTCTCTTCTGCATCCATTAGCCAAGAAGGGATCTAAGCTTTCTTCTAAGCTTGGGTGAGGGTCTTAGCCTAGACTCACTTACTTTTAAAAAAAGCAATTGCTTGTGGTATAGAGCGATTGATTTAATGAAATAGAAATCCTTACAACTTGATGACATAGTGCTTGATGGGAACAGTTTTAATGTACCAAGAGGTGAATTCTTAAGTTAAATCCTGCAGTCCTGTCACAAACAAAACTCCTATTTGTTTTAATGAGAATTTTGCCTGTGAGAGGAGTCCCAGAATCACTCCCAAAATATTTTTATAAAAATCTAACCCAAGGAAAAAGGATAATAGAATGAAAAGGATGAGTAACTTTAAAGAATGAGAGTCAAGCCATGCCAGTATTTCAGATCTAATGAGCAGTCTTGAAGAATAAATCCCACTTGTGCTTTGCAGAGTGATACCAAGTTCAGGTACAACAGACATCTTCCACTTCCTATGTGAATCTGAGAGTCTTCAGGACCCTTATGAGATGATTTCTAGGCTAATACTTCTCCACATGTATTGCTAGTACAGCACTGAGGTTTTACAGTAACTAACACATGAGCTAACAATATTCATAACCTTGGGTTTGGATGAATTATTCATGAATTATGCCTCAGTACAGCTGGGAAATAGCAAATACTGTATGCCTATTTCAGTGTTAATTTTTACTCAGATAAACTGAGGCCAAGAAACAATAAGTGACCTGTCTGTGTTCACACAGGAAGCCAACAGGAGAGGTAGGAACAGAACTCTGTCCTCACACTGCAAGCCACAGACCAGGTTTCCTCCCTTGTCAGGCTTAGACTACTGCTTCTAACATTTTGTCATTGGTTTGACAACCTTACTGTGCCTATTAGCTCTCATTTTTCAGGCCTTAGAGAGTTTCCCTCAATCTTCTCTTCTAAAAGGAATTCAGTCCTACTTTGACAGCCTGAATCCCATTATCTTTCTGATTTTGACCGGAGCTTTTAGCTAACGTTCGGGATCTTGCAAGTCACTTACCAGGTATTTCTTCGATAGCATCCTGTTTATTTACTAAGAATGTATTTAAAGTCCTGTTTTGCTGAACATGTAGGAATCAAGCAACAGGAGACCATTTATTTTCTCACAGTTGCAAACCTTTTTCTAGACAGCGTGCTAAGCTCTCCCCCAGGGATGTGCTACAAGAGCTTCTCTGGGGCTTCCTTGCTGCCTTCTCTGTCTGCTTCTGCGGTATTTTCTGCTGCTTCTCTCTCTCACACAGCCCCCTCCAGTAATACCCAGCATGCTGCCTTTGCCCTCAGCCCCTAGTTAATGCCCACCCACTCTCCCAGTAGCTCAATTTCCTTAATATTCCTTGCAGCGGCTTGTGTTTCAAGCAGTGACTCCTATTGTTTCAGCTATCTATTAATAAAGGAGCTTTATTGCTTATTATATATATATTGAATGAAGGGCAGCTGTTACACTTACCATCTTCAACAAGGTTATACCCAGCCCCCAAAATACCATGCTTATAGATGAACTCAGCTGTATTTTCCCCAGCTATTCTTTTTTTCCCCCTTCCAAATGTAATGCTTAGAAAAGATATTAGTTTATCCATGCTGAGAACAAAGGCAACGCAAGTTTCCTTATGATCTCTTGTCACTGCCATGGGTTAGAGTGTAGCCCAGTTTCATTCCTCATTCTGGAGAGCACATGTCAGAAAAGGGAGCTTGCTGGCTGTTGCCTGAATAACTGCGGCTTGGCTTCAGCATGCACAGTGACCGCACACAACTACTGGAACGAGGATCAGTTGGTTCAGTCAGAGATCCTACGGTCACAGCGTTGTCCATTACACCCGTGTGACAAGGGGTGCAATGATGATGTGGGAAACGAAGCTAAGACTGCAGCATTCATTTGCACTTGAGTCTAAAGACTGGATTTCGTTGCAGGCATTCAGAGGTAGATAAATAGTACGCTGGCCCTACATGTCCCAATGTGGAAGGCACCCATTCTTTTGTCCCTGCTACCAGCAGTTCAGATCTACTCAATGAAATTTAGGAACTTTTCCCCCTGTAATTTACTAAAGGAAAATCACAAACTTCCCTTCCTGTGAACAATTTTAAGTATCAGCTAAAAATCTGATAAAAGGCACTTGTGTTGTTAAGTCGTGTTTGTTTTAGAGCTAGTTCAACAGCTCAGCCAGGAATTCAATTCCACCTGTACTAAGCTGAGACAGTGATGAATGTATATTAATACTTTTTGGCTATTGTTTCTGTATTGCAGCCCTCCAAGGATTGGAACAATTGACAAAAAAACAGGTAATTTTCCCCCTTCCCCCACAACATAGCATCTCATTCTTTCTAGTCAGTGTTATAATGGTATATATTGGCAGTTAAAAACAAAGCAGTTACAGAGGACCAGAAATAATATGGGGGGAAAAAATCACTCTACTTACTTGTATTTAATTAATGAAATCTGCATTACATCTTACAGTATCAGGATATTGTGAGGGAAGAGGCCTACATGAGCATGGCATAGCATATATAAACTTTAACTTGCTTCAAAGAGATTTATATTAACAGGAGCTTAAAAGCAGCCATGCCTTTAGACATCATCAAAGCAAGACAACCTTTCACCCCCGCTAAGCCACAAACTGTCAGTTCCCTAATTCCTTAGTGTGGCAAGGAGGCCCTCAGAGTATAAAAGACATGCTGAGAGAGTGAAATGTGTGAGTGGGCGAGAACCAGTGACAGTTTTCTTTGGGGCATAAGTCATGTCCAGGAAGGTGGCAAGGCCACTATGGATTGGAGCCAGCTACATCCATTAACTCTTAACTCTAAAAGAGAAGAGTGAAGTGGTTTCTTTGGAATCACCTACTGTTGATCCCAGGGTTTTTGTATTTTTGGAGTTAGCACATGCTTGAGGTCTAGGATATTGGGAAAGAACTGTCAGCTGAAAGGAGTGGGGACTTGGCAAACTAACCAAAAGTCAAGCTGGTTTACCCCTGCCCAAGATTAGATCACACTGTTGAAGTGCATAGAAGACCTTGGCGAAGGTGCCATTGGATGAAACCAGCTAGGATTGCCATCTTAAAAGGTAGACATAGAAGTTGTCATCTTTCCCTCTGGCCACCAGAAGACCAAAAAAAGTTGACGCCCCTTCTTTCCCTCAACCAGTTCTAAGTAAAGAGGAGACCAAACTAACCCAAGACCCTGGCAGAGGCAGCACCTCACACTGGCAACCAACTTCCTCGGGGTATAGCTGTACAGGGTCTGTGATCAGCTTGATTTCCTCTTTACTTAGGACTAGCCCAGGGAAAGTAGAGGCATGAACATTGTTTGTTTTCTGGTGACCAGAGGGAAAAATGACATCTTCCAGCTTTACTTTGAATTTTAAGGTCAAGGTCCCCTGACCTGGAGATCCTGCCTCTGATGTATGTGAGTGAGTGAGTGAGTGAGTGAGTGAGTGAGTGAGTGAGTGAGTGAGTGAGTGAGTGAGTGAGTGAGTGAGTGAGTGAGTGGTTTTTTTCCCTTATTTTGATATTGTCTCAACAATTTATTTTTATTTATTTTTCTAACATATTTAAGGTGTGAATGTGTATGTCTTTTAACTATCTGTTAAATTGCTTTTAGGAAAACACCATTCATTATTTATTAGCCCAAATTCTAAGCAGGTTGTACCTCAGAACACACTGTATACCTTCTGGGTTCTTAGAAACATCTCCATCAAACCACTCGTAAAGGGAATCACAAATCAGTGATCAGTGCTATATTAAAAGCAGAGGCATTTACTGTGAGGGGAGATAGACACGTAGATCACTGAATGGTATTTTAAAGGAGTCTTGCAGAGCTGAGAAAGAAATCACGTCTCTTTAAGCTTCCAGGGTTAGCATATGCAAGGATTGACCACTTATTACATTGATCTCATGAGCTGGTTATCTCCTGTACTCATTTGATGACTAATCAGCTAGCAGCCCAACGCAATGTCATTGTGAATTTGTTACTGTAACTGCAGCTGTAATCTGGATTTGATTGTCTTTCATTTGAATAAATTTAGCAAAGTTCCAGAAATTTAGTGTGACATAGCTGTTTAGTTTTATAGTTGATTGCTTATTTTCTAAAGAAGTCCTTATAAAGTACAACTATTTCACTCTCAACAATTGCAACAAGAGCAAGGCCAAAGCACCAAAACCAAGGGCACCCTGGCAAACTCCACCATACAAACCACCCGTCTTTGAAGTGCACAAAAAGCAGATGACATCTGAAGACCCTCACTAAGTGAGCAGTATTGCTTTTATTTTTTCTGCCTTGATAGGATGAAGGGCTCAATTGACCATGCTCAGGCTTTACCTGTGGGTTTAGAGAGCTAGGTATTTCTGATGCGAGCCTTTGTCTATTAAGCTATTCTCTCTGGATAAACAGGGCTGGCAGCTCTGAACTGCCACGCTATCATATTTCTCAAGCAGTAAGTTCACTAATGGCAAATTTAAAAACCAAATAAATAAAAGCAGTCTCTTCCCTAAGGTAAATTCACATAAGGAGCTTAGTTGTATTCCTCAAATTGAAAGCTTACATCGGGCATCCTTCTCCCTGACAGTAACACAGGACAGCAAACTGCAGAGATTATTTACTGTGCTGGTGAATAGCAACAAAACGGGTTTCAAAAAGTCAAGTGAAGAGTGACATTTAAATATGCTCTGTTTGCAAAGAAGTGAAAAGGAGACTTGGCACCTGAAAGCAAATTGAATACTTCAAAAATACAATAATCCTAAGAAGTTTCAAGAAACTGATACATTTGGGTTAGGATGAAAATGTTCAGTATGGCTCTTTTCCAGGACAGGCTATAAACAAGTCACTATGGGAAAAAAACTTTGAAAAGAGTGATAGCAACAAAACATCAAAGACATCTCCCAACACAAAAGTAATCACCTACTAGAGATGGCTGGGGGCTAGGACAATATGCTTCATAATTTACCCAAGTGTCCTTTACCTGAATTCTTAATCTCAAACTCGTTACAGAAAGAAGGGAGCCCTTTTATTTCAGTGGGGACATTTCTTACGATTCATAGATTCTAAGGCCAGAAGGGACCATTGTCACCATCTAGTCTGACTTCCCATATAACATGGGCCATAGAACTTCCCCAAGATAATTCCTAGAGCATATCTTTTAGAAAAAACATCCAATCATGATTTTAAAATGGTCAGTGATGAACAATCCACCCTGGCCTTTGTTCTGATGGTTAATTACCCTCACTGCTAAAAGAAAATTACCCCTTATTTTTGGTCTGAATTTGTCTAGCTTCCACTTCCAGCCACTGGATTGTGTTGATTGAAGAGTCCTTTGTCAAATATGTAGGTAGTTAATAAACTATAATCAAGTCACCCTTAACCTTCTCTTTGTTAAATTAAATGGATTGAGTTATTTCAGTTATCACCAGTATAAGGTATGTTTTCTAATTCTTTAATCATTCTCATAGCTCTCCTCTGAACCCACTCCAATTTATCAGCATCCTCCTTGAACATGGATACCAGAGCTAGACACAGTATTTCAGCAGTGGTTACACCAAAATACAGAGGTAAAAGAACCCCTCCACTCCTACTCAAGATTTCCCTGTTCATGTATCTAAGAATTGCATTAGGCCTTTGGACCACACCGTCGCACTGGTACATCTCAACATGATTATCCACCACAACCCCCATATCGTTTCAGAGTCACTGCTTCCCAGAAGAGAGTCCTCCATCCCATAAGTAATATATTATAGCACATATTCTTTGTTACTAGATTTAGCCAGTCTTAAAGCACATTGTCTGCTTATGCCAATTTACCAATTACTATTATTTGATAGCTACCTTAACTTTGCCTAAACCAGGTCAATTTTTTAACCAATATGGCCTTCTTCAGCTTGGGATTGTGGCTTTTTGCTCAGTTAGTAAAATTTTCTTTAACAATACCCAACTGCTATTCACATTTTTCTGATTAAATTCTTCCAGCTGATTTGGCTTATGACTGTTTGCAGCTTTTTGAAATTGACCCCTTTAAAGCAGCTAGCACATATATTACTGATCTGGGCTTCATTCTGTTTGCACATTACCTTCCTGTCTTCAAACAAAGATCCCGAGTTATCATAATAACTCACAGAATGCTCATCTACTTCAGTTTCTGATATGTACAGTATGTCCCAACTCTTGATGGCGATTTTCCCAGACTGACAAGATCTTCACATTTATTTAATGGGAAATGTGAATACAGTAGAACCTCAGAGTTATGAACACCAGAGTTATGAACTGACAGGTCAACCACACAACTCATTTGGAACCAGAAGTACACAATCAGGCAGCAATGTAGAACCCCCTCCCAGCAAAAAAAAAAAAAAAAAAAGCCGATGCAGTATAGTACTGCATTAAATGTAAACTACTAGAAGAAGGGAACACGGCATTTTTCTTCTGCATAGTAAAGTTTCAAAGCTGTATTAAATCAATGTTCAGTTGTAAAATTTTGAAAGAACAACCCTAACATTTTGTTCAGAGTTACAAACGTTTCAGAGTTACAGACAACCTCCATTCCCAAAGGATTTGTAACTCTTGAGATTTCACTCACACATTCTAGTACAGGATCCTTAGAATAAGCAGATTAAGGTTTCTCTACCTTGCTTTGGATACAGTATTACTGTGGATTGCAAATACATATCACAACATCCATTCACCCTTTTAATGGATGCTTCATTCTTGTAAGTAGTGAGAGTATGAAAACATTTTGGTATGCATTTATTGTTAAAACAACTGATATCATCCACTATGGGAAAAGGAGGAACTTCAGCTTGCACAATAATAGTGCTGCAGTCCACTCTGGTGTGAACATAATACAAAATGCAGTTAAATGAGAATTCACCTGGCATGGATGTCTTCTTTTTCCTTTCTTTTCTTTTCAAGTGCTACAGAACTCTCGTTCTTTTTCATGTTGTTGGTTCCCCTTGAGCCTTCTCCCTTAGCTTCGCTGATTTAAATTATGTCCTCAGATACATCCCTGAGAATTAAAAACAAAAGCTTAAGTTTCTCAGTGATCCTTCTGTACCGCACTAGCTTCTGGTGTACAAGTCAGCGTACACTATGTGCCACATGTGAGCAAGCAGACAGCAAATTCTCTCTCAGATTACATGTCACAAGGATTGATAGGATGTTATTTGATTATCATTGACCTACACTCTGACATCTCCCATGCTTTAAGATCCTAAAAGTAGTTTAGACAACAATGTTCTGCAATGTGGTACACACGAAAACTAAAGTCACACGGCTTTTTAACTCAGTGAGGTTATCTGGTGCTTAACAGACTCTCTGGTGATCCCTTCTCAGAGGGGTGGGAGAACCGGACAGTGCTCACTTCCCTACACTGGGTGATCCCAACCTGCCCTCCACTTCCCCACCATTTGCAGGGGGGTGGATCTGCCTTTTGTTAGGTCACCTTATGTCTCTCTGGCTGGGGGATCAAAATGAAAGCCAAACCCCCACGCATTCAGGGACACTCCCTCCCTGAGCTCCCAGCAAAGGGGAGGGGAGATTGAATCTGTAGTTCCATCAAGAAAACAGCCTCAGCATGAATGGTTTGGGGAAGTCACTCTGGCTGAGACTCTAAAACAGGATCAGCCTGCCTGTCTTACCCTGGGACTCCATTGCACGCTCCCCAGCACCAGGATGAACGTTTCTGGCCTAGGAGTTCCCTCCACAGATCAGGAGCCACTCCTGGTCTGCTCTTAGGGCAATCCTGCTCCTTCACCCCTGCAGACTTCAGCTTCCTCCCTTGGAAAAGCCTCCTCCCTATCATGCATGATTGACAGGGCTAGAGGAGTGGGGTTAGCCCTGCTACCAGAGCCCCGCTGGCCCCTTTCTTGTCCATGGAGCCTATAAACCCCATCACAAGTAGAAATACTTCTACACTTTTAAAAAAAATACCTTGCCTCAGTTGTACCTTCTTTGGGAGTTGCACAGACAGCATATTTCATACAGTAATAAGACAACTCTTATTTTTATCATTGGGTGGTATTTTGCTCACCACCTTCTTTGGATTTTTAGTATGAGCAAATAAAATACCTTCTCTTGACGACTTAAGAGAACTGCACATGTACACCTGGACAGTAGCAGTCAGTTCCATGGGATAAAATGGGAAAGGCGTTTTAACCATATTGCTTTGATGCTTTGGATACTAACAGGTGATATCAGTATATGTGCAACATAAGGTGTTTGCACCCATGACCACAATCAGACTATTATGAGACAAAAGGAAACAATCAATTCTTCACACAGGGAGACATTCAAGTGACATCCTCCAAGGATGTATTTTCACAAATACAAGTCTTAGTTTATGTTCCTAAATCCATAGCTTCTAATTTTCTTAAAGGTCAAGCAGCCAATGTCTTTCGTTGACACCAATGGAAGCTTGTGAGTGCTCAGAACTTTTGAAACTCAAGCTACTTAGTTATCTGGATGTCCACTTGTGAGCTCCTATTTTTGAAAATCTGGGCTAAAAATGATCAAGTCTTTATATAAACTTTCATCTTGCTTTAAAGTAATTTACAACTTTTCCATGCCCTGAAGAGTTTATATTCCTAACTGGAACCATTACTGCAGATCACTACTCTACCACATCTATTAACCAGCTTCTCCACAATGCTTACACTTTAAATAGGGATACTACAAAAGGGAAGATGATCTTGTGCTTCATTACTTTACTTGTTCAAGAACTAAAACAGAACACTAGTGTCTTAGACGTGTAAATTTATAGGAAAACTCATGTTTAACACCAGAGCAGAAAAACTTGTTTTAAAGTATTTTATCCTGGTAAAATATAATACAGCAGCGATAGTGTGTCAGCCTGTATGGGGGCATTTAATCTTGCAGGTCACAGTTCACCTTCTCCTCTGCCAAATCAGATTTTTATGACAATAATATGGAACATGCTGCTCACCTGAAAAGCCTGCTCAAAGGAATAAAAGTATGAAAAACTCATTTTCATGGATACTGAGGCAGAGATGTTACATGTCTACTCTACAGCCTTGATATGAACCAGATCCTCAGCTGAGCTAAATGAACAATGCCCTACTTAAGTTGAAGTTGCTATACTGATTAATCGCAGCAGAGGCCGCCATCACATCGATTGCTCTGTATAGACGCGCTCAGTCGATCCAGGAAGTGACGCAGGAAAACCACCTTGGTAAGTGGGGTAGCGCTGCGTCACAGTGAGCGCTGTTCCCTTCGACGCAGTGCAGCGTGGACGCCGCGCAGAGGAGATGTTGCAAAGTCGACGGGAGATACGACTGCCGCCGAATCGCAAAGGTAAGTGTAGACCGGGCCTGAGACTCTGTCCCAGTAAACCAGTGTTAGGGCAAGAGAAAGAATCCAGGTCTTCTTACACCCAGACCAGTTTCCTATTAACTAGAAAGGCTGAAATTTAATGTTAAAATGAAGATCTAAGTCTTCAGTGGCACATCAAAAGGACTCCATAGCAGTTTAGACACTTAAAACATGTATGATCACCACATCACTGGAGTTGTAGAGAAGTGCTCATTTTCCCTCCAGACCCCAACAAAAATACAGAGTTGTCAGCTTCCATGAATTTATCATGGGTCTTTCCAAACTTTGTGTTTTTCATCAAGTCCCAGTTCTTGGAGTCATGAGGCGAGAATCTCAGCTTTCTGTTAAAGAAAAAAGTAAGCCTCTAGCCTTCATGGTTACAAAGAAAAGCTTGGAAAAACAAAACTTAAAAGGCTCAGACTGGAAGGCAAATAGAACTGCCAAATTATTATTATTTTAATCTCATGACTTTTAAACAAAGCTCATTGATTCTGGGGAGCCTGACTCATGGTTTTTGAATGCTTGGGTTGGGAACACTGCTAATGACTAATCTGATTAAAATACAGCCAGTTGGTTGTGTTTTAAACAAATTCACTAAATTAAAAGTTTGGTTTCGCTATTGTATCACAAGTTTTCTGGAACTGTCAAGGCCAGCTGTCTTGTGAGACTCCAAACTCTCATCCCTACGAAGCCAATATGAAAAATATGCACTGTGTACAGTATAAGCAAAAGCTAAACCAGAACTTAACCCAGCCCTCATTGTTCAAGCATTGCTACTCCTCATATGCACTGCATGCCTTTCAGAGGAAGGAACAATGGCAACTGCCAAACGCCATTGATCACTTGTTTTATGTTTAGAATGAATCTTTAATCACTGTCTCTCTGTAAAGAAAGAGAAAATGGAGATGGATACTGAAGTGTCAAAGGCAGAGAGCTTTATAATTGAGGGTCTTTCATTAAGTTAAAAAATTTTAAGTGGCTGTTCAAACTATTGAGCTTTCAGCTACCTTGATGACTCAGCACCCACATGCTTCAGTGCTCTATGTTCCCTTTCATCAGACAAATTCTAGGACTTATTTCCTAGCTGCTAATGATAGCTTTATGTGTTCTGTGCATAATCAGAGCGCGAGCCCCTTCTTTGATAGTGTATATGCAATAATTGCCTAGGACCACCCTAAAATTTGAAAACTTTTGTTGTCAGACCCATATCTACTGTGACTTTAAGCAATAGGTTGGATCCCTGACAATGTCTGTTGGCAGACAACTCTCACGTTGGTGCATTACTATGACAGTAGCTACAGTGGACAGTATTTCTAAGCACAATTGCTGATCCGTACATTTCTGCTTTTTAATGTTTAAAGTAATTTTTCAACTTCTTTTGGAATTTACTTCCTGCTTAGACCTGGCCTTTCAAGCTCACTCCACACGGCCTTTCCGAACACACATTCAAAATAAAGAAATGCCTTTTGAAGTTAGAAAATATTCACCATCTCCGAATATTCAATGATTATATGTACAATCCTTCTAAAGTACTTTAGCAATTTTCTAAGATAAGCAGTTCATCTGTTGTCAACCAGAGTAGCTAGCCACTTGAAATGACTCAATAGATTAGACCTCTGGCTTAATTCCTCAACCGTTACAGAAACATTTCCCAAAGAAGAAAACAAAGTTTACATATTTTGCAGTCCCTACGGATTTATGGATTCCCAACTCAAAAAGCATCAACACTCACTAGACATAGGAGGAACGTAACTCCAACATCTCTGCCATACAGATATGTTGAGAACAATTGTCAGTATTATCTGATGTTCCCGATACGATAGTGTCATTAACAGCCAGATGTATTTATTCTGTACATTTTAGGTAAAGGCTTAATCCCTGACTGCTTTTCAAATGAGAAAAAGGCATTCTGCACAAACTAACTTTTAGATTAAATACAGAGATTAGGTCCCTGATATAATGCTGGGACTCAATGAAGGGTAGGTGTTGATGGCAACATAAATTATAGGACAACACTGAGTCTGAATTTGTTTCAGCTTCAAACCATGTAGGATTATTTATAGAGAAAACAAACTTTGTGTTTGCTTCAAAAAGTTTAAATGAAGTATTAGAGCTAGGTGGACTACAGTTTCATGGGGGATTTCAAGATTTTATTTCATTCTAATGTAGGAAGAAACTCAAACATTCCAAAATGTGCTTCTGAACATTTCGGAGGCTCCCCAAGCTGCCCAAAGCAGTGACGACCCATCAGATGAGCATTCAGGAAATTTGGGGAACCTAGAAAACTGGAAGTGCTATCGTCCTCGTTTTACAGATGGAGAGCTGAGGCACAGATACACTTAACAGTGAAATTTTCAAAAGCATCTTGCCCAAGGTCACACGAAGTCCGTGGCAGAATAGGAAATTGAACAAGTCTGACGTTCTCACCACGAGGCCATCCTTACTTTCAATGAGTTGCGAATGCCTCCATAGCGAAATGGAGCAACTGTGGCAATGCAGAGAAAAACTTCAAAGTCTTTTGGACACAAGCAAAGAGCTTAATCCAACTAAAACAGCACAGTGAATTGAAGCATATAGTTTAGGATTCAGTTACCTGCATTAATATTTGGTCAGGACAAGGTTATAATTACTACTCTTAAGTTATACCATTTCTCCATTATAGTTTCTGTTTCAAAAATGTTACAAGATATTTAAATGGCAATAATAGCTATACAGTCAATTTTTCACGTCCTGAAGAAACCTATTTCCCTTTCACACCATTCTGAGGGAGTACTCACTTTAACTTATAAGTATTAACTATGAATTTCCAATACCAACACCTATAACATTTTGGCTGAAGGAGGTCTCATCTAGGAATACTGACTCAGCCTTGTGCTGCTTAGCTGGCGAGAGATCGTTGGAACATAAAAGTCATAAAAATATTTAAATTTTGATGTTTCTAACCCATCTCTGCTTCTCACCTGTTGTTTGAATTTTCTAGCACTGCCAATATAGAGATGCACAGTAGTACATATTTAGCATCTTCATCCCTCACGTATCTGATCAACCCGCTCTAAGCAGTATGGTATACGTGTAAAGTTTCATGATTCAGCCTTACCACAGACTTCTAATCTGGCATGACTCTGGTCTAACATCAGAATACCTACACTGGAATTGTGTGTTTAAATCTGAAAGGACAGGCTCCTTGACAGAGAGCTGTTAGCCAAGTTTAGTTCTAGAGTGAGTTTTAACACAGAGGTTTGTAATGGACATGCTGACACAATCCTAATTATAAAACAGTTTCTCTCAGGTGGAAGTGCATTGACCTGGAAGACTCCATTTCCAAGCCCCTCTCACCTGTAATAGAACGTGCCTAGTGGAATAGTTTATGTAATATATTATGCCTCTACTTATTCTCTGATCTTCTGGGTGCTTAAGGCTCTTTTTATTAAGACAAACTGGGCTTGGAAACACTTACCTGCATTACAGACCAGTGCCCTCATCCTAGTCCGTATTGCTTTGCATTTCATAGTAACTGAAATCTATTTCAGGGTCTGCTGAAAATGCAAGAAACGTCTCCTGACCGGAGCACTAGGAATTCAACTGGCCTCACTTCAGAGACAGGCTGTGGTCTCACACCATCTCTCCTGCATACTTATAATTTAAAATGTTAAGAGGTCTTCATACAAAAAGTTCCTGGGAAAGCATTGTTAATTCCTGATTAGGTGACAGCTCTCATCCCGAACATCTAGATGTGCTTGTGATATTGTCAGAATTCACCCTTAAACCTTTTCCGTCTTTTTGTTTGTGCCAGCTGTCACTATCTTGGGGTCTTAAATCCTGTTCAGGTTATCACACCCCGGCAGGCAAGTGAACGTGATGGGGTTGCGCTACTCACCGCGGGACAGCTTTGTCTGCTGGCCCGTCTGTGGATGGGCTTGGTCAGGGCGACACCCCTTCCAGCCATCACACCCTGTCATTTTCTCCTCAGCAGCCCTTCTCTCCTTCCAGGAACCGCAGCCTTCTCTCCATGACTCAGCCCTACAGCCAGGTCAGTGCTGTGGTTTCCCCTTCTGGGAAGAGTGTATCAAGCAGTCCCAGGAAGTCTTCTGGTCGCTGCCTCACAGTGAGACGCCCGCCCATTACTCCAGGTTCCAGCTCAGGGACCTGCTACCTCACAGCCAAGCCCACTCCCCGCACCTTGCTGCCTTTCCCCGAGCTGCTTCCATACCCCCAGCCTTCCCTACTCCTCTGGGCTGGCTAGTCCCTTCACTCCCTCCTTCCAGGGTGTAACTTTAGGCAACTCCTCGCTGCAGCCCCCAAACACACTTCCCTTCTCTCAGGAAGTGACGGAAGACTCCTTCCGTGCAGCTCTCTCGCCTGCCCATTTCCTGTCTTTTGTAGAAGCCCTGCCTGTCCCTCACAGGTGAGCTCCTCTCCAATCAGCTGCCTCCAGCCCAAAGCTCCCCCCTGATTGCCGCCTAATTAGCTAACTGGGCACACCTGGCCTAACTCAGCCCTTGCAGGGCCAGTGTGGGGAGCATTCCCTGTCGCAGGGGACTGAAACAAAATATATCTTAGTGGTGCTAGAGGGATTTTTTTCAATGTAGAGCCATGGGCTTAGCTATCTACTTGTTGCCTGCCTTCCTCACCTGCCATAAACCTTTTTAAAAAAGGTCACACACACCCCTATCCGGTGGTGGACTGATGGATTGCCAGCCCACAGCCTCTCTACTAAATTGCACACACTCTGCTGCACCTCCACTCCTTTCAGCTGGTGGTTCAAGTGCTTTACCAGTTCACGCTCAGTATCTGGTGGGACTGCTCATCTGCCCCCAGAACGGTGCAGTCCTGGCCTGACAACCCCATAGTCTGCACAAGGGTTCCTGAAGATGAATTTGCTCATCCTTAAGACTATTATACATACACACATCACCTGCTCTAGTCTGCAAGTTCTCTTGCGACAATTTAGCTCTACCATTCCTGTTCTGGCTAGTCCTTTCCTCTCCGAAGGATATGCATCACCTATCTTCCACTTCAAACTTTAGGGTCTGTTATAAAAGTTAATTTTTTTCCCCACCTTCAGTTTCAGGGTTTTGTTTTTTTTAAGTTTATCTATTACTATGACCTCAATTATCCAAATCACTAAGATCGCTCATTATTCTAAAAAGCTTCCAAATACCAAGGAATTGTAGCCAAATCCTGTACATACCTAGCATTACAGTTCTGGGTTATCTGCATCTTTGTCCTCTCTGTCTCCCCATGGCCACCTTTTCCAAACAACAGGCCCAGAACCTGCTCTTCTGTCAGAGGGGATTCCTGTAATTCACTCCACATTTAGACAGTCTCCACGCTACAGCACCCCTGTTTACTGGCTATATTTCTTCAACAGCCCCAGCTGGGTTGGATGCCTGCCAAAGACTTCCTTTGGGAGCTGTGACCATTAGGAAAATGCAATGATTCAGAACAGCTTCTTCAAAGCAAAGTATGAATTTAATTATTTATTCATTCATAGGTCATAGCTGAATCAGAGGACAGCAACTTCTACTTTTGCCATTCTTCAGGTTCTTTTAGCTCTATTTTTGTTGTGCCATTACTTTATTTTGGGGAGAAATTAGGATGTCAGTGATCTTAATAAATTTGGGTACAAAACTCATGAAAAATAAGATGGGAAACAAGCATCATATTTATTGTCCTCATAATCAAGTGCTATGATACAAACATTGAAACAAGCTACTAAATTACCCATAATGGATTCTCTTATGTTAATGCAGTATTTCCAAATGGCAGCAGTCAGAGAGAAATTAATGACCCTAATTCATGTTTAAACTTCACTACAAAAGCACATCTCACTTCAGATAAAAACTGTTTTCTCCAAACTTGTGTCAATTTTTTATATCTGATGACCACATATAAGGCTATAAAGGCTCAGAATGAAATGAGGAGGGTGTTTTCTGTAAGGTCATCAGACATCCTTGAAGGATTTTGGAGGGAAAATGACATGAGGGGAAACTATGGGCAATCATGAAAGAAAAAAGTTAACACAGCACCATAAGTATTCCTTGGTAACGTTCTCATCCTCCCGCTGACTGGAGTTTCAAATCCCACAGCATGCTTTGGGCCTGTAACCAGGCTTGTCAAGCGCTGCTTGAAAATTTTCCAGCAAAACTGTTTTCTAACAGAGGTTGGTTTTTGCTAAATTAAACTTTTCAGGGGAAATGTCTGCTTTGCATTGATTTTTTTTTTAAACTGAATAGGGGGAACTGTACGATTGTAAGTTGTCAGATGAAAGCCAACACCTTTCAATTAAATTCTGAAATGCCACTGCCAGGGAGTTAGAGTTTACATAGCCTCATGCTCCCATTATTCTTTAAGGGTCAGGCTTTCCAGGAGATCTTCATCTTCCATGATTTACCTCCTCCCCACACCAACAAGGAGAGATCATGGTACATCATGGGAGATGTAGTCCAGTGAAAGAGTCTGTAATTGTTACTCGGGGTACCTTCAGTAGGATGGCACCATACCATATTCAGATAAATAATATTTAATAATTCAACCAAATTGGTATTCAACCAAATATCCATAGGTCAGCTTTAGAGATAAAGTGCTGTGTTTCTCCACACTATAGGCACAATATTCATAGTTGCAGTGTGAGCATCCCTCAATGCACCATTCTACTGAATTTATTTTTATATTCAATAGTTTGCAGTAAAATTTGGAATAAAGAGTTGGTATTTCCATCCAGTTATGCAAAGGATGGACTAGCTAATGTCTATTGTTACTGTATTGAATCCTGAAGTCAACCCATTAAGCATGGAGTGCATATACACACACGCTATTTGCCCACACCAGCTAAGGAAGTCTCTCCTGCCTCTCCCCCCTTTAAAAAAAAAAATTCCTAAATGCGTTGATTTCCATCACAGAAATTAGAGTGGTTTCATTAATCCAAGAGTTCTTTAAATAATTCTTAGACTAAAAGTGTTAGCGTTCATGATAATTTGGTTTTATTGGAGGTTTAAAAGCTGTAACTGCATGGATAAGACAGAAATGCCTAATGCAGACAGAATACAGTGTCACCCTTTTATTGGGGCTGGGGGTGGGAGCTGGGTTTCTTTTCTTCTCCATACCATTTGTCCCTTTTCTTCAGCCACTCTATGCAAACCTCCTTCAAGCTTCTAGTGAGTCTTGAAAATGCCACCGAGATGATTAGAAGGAAATGGGAGAAGCTCCTGGCGAAGGCATACTGAAACACTTGCTTCCTAACCACTGTTACGGTCTCCAGAGGCAGCTGAGGGCAACGCGTCGTGAATAGGGAAGCCTTTAAAGCCCACGCTTCCAGAGGAAGGGGGCTATGAAGGGAACAGGGTCTAGGACAGGCGTGGTCAAACTTACTGACCCTCCAAGTCACATACAACAAGCTTCAGAAGTTCAAGAGCCGGGGCATGCCTGCTTCAGCCCTCCAGTGGGGTGGTGGACTTAGGGCTTCTGCCCTCCAGAGCACGCCTACCAGGGCACAGGGCTTCAGCACTGTGGGGCTCACCTGCTGGGGCTTCAGCTAGCGTAGAGCAGAAGTCCTGGCAAGCGGCTCCCAAGGGGCAGAAGATCCCCACTGGGCAGAAGCCTCTAACCCCTTCCTCCCCCCACCTCACCACAGGGCCGAAGCCCCAAGCTCCCCAGCCCAGTCTTGTAGGTGGAGAATGGGGTGGGGGGAGGACATCGGGGCTCCATGAGCCGCGCTTTAACTGCGAAAGAGTTGCGTGCGGCTCACGGGCCTGCCCTTTGGCCACCCCGCTCTAGGGGCTTTCTGCAGCGAAGAACCGGTCTGTAGCCTGAGGAACACACGCAGACTTACCTTCTGGCTCCCCAAACCCACTGCAGGCATGGAAGGGGGGAGTTGCCAATCATTTTCTCCCTCTCGTCTCACTTGGGCTGGGCTGCAGGAAGCCCAGACCGGATTGTATCGTGAGAGGGGCACGGTAGCAACCTTGTTCCAGGGGGTTAGTGTTGAGCAAGCAGCCTCTGCCTCCCATGGCAGTTCTCAGACCTCAGGAGCAGCTCAGAGGGTGCGAGGCAGCAGCCTCACAGAGAGGGGAAGGAAGGGTCTAATGCATGTAACTGGAAGCGGGCGTACAGGAACTAAGACGGAGCAGGAGGCCAGAGAGGGGAAAAGCCAGAGCAGGACGGCTGTGGGAGTCCAGAACTAATGGAGCTCTTTTCCCAGGTTCAGTCCACTAATCTTCAGGGTGCCTGCTGCCTAGCAACCGCACTCTCCCTTAGACTGTCCTTGTCACCCTTAACTCCTTCCCATCGAGTTACATTTGGCTCCCCACGTCCTTCCCTGGTCCATTTGAGTGAACCATCTCAGTAGAGATGGTTGACCTTTTTTTTTTTTTTAAGAAGTCCATCAAAAACAGTTAATCAAGCATTTTTTGTGTGGGGAAAAAAAAAATCATTTTCAATTACAGAAGTCTTTCCTCCCCTAAATTTTTCATTTCTCTATTTTATTTTTCCCCCTTGTAAATATGTGATTAATAAATTTTGTTTATGATTCAAAAGAGAAAATGTTATTTATTTTCACTGTTCTATTACAACCAACCAGCCTCATTTTTTCAATGTGGGGAAAAAAGAGGAAAAAGCGCTGGAGGGAACGTATTTTTCGCCCCCTTTCTTTCCATATTATTCTTTTCTTTTTTTGCCAGTGAATATAGATCAGTCAATGTCTAGCGCTTTCTTCCCACTTACTTTTTCTTTCCTTGTCCCCAACCTTCTAACTATTATGAAGCTGGAAAAGTTTTTTCAAAGTTGAAGCAAAATGAAAACTGAAAATGTGAAAAAATAGCCTCAGTGCACTAGGTGGCAAAAAAGGGGAAAAATATAGAAAAAAATGAGATGGGAAAATGGCCAAAACGCAAAATTGATTTAAAAAAAAAAAAAAAGTAAAATAGTCCCATTCTTAACTCTGCAAAAACAGAGTCATCTGGGAAACTAAGACATTTTTTGCAAATTTTTTCTTCCTTTTTATGATCATTTCTAATATATATTGGATGAGATTCTCACCACCCTTCTCACCCCTCTCTCTTGGGTAAAAGGGCTGGATTGGTATAAAAGAAGTTGTATAAGCTCTGCATCCAAACAGTACAGAATTCCCCTGGTTCAAGAACTGAGGAAGACAGTAACCAGCTGTCCTTAAACGACCCTCTCACAAGCCGTGGGCATAGTAGGGGTGAGGATGGTCTGTGCCAAGAGAGAGCTACAGAAGAGTGCTGTCGATATTCTGGGCAGCCCTGTCACCCAGAAGACGACGATACCGGCTGTTGTAACTCAGACAACTCCACAGGTCAGCCTAAATTCAGCCAGGGCTCACTCCAATGCCCATAGTAGAGCAGAGTCACAAAGGTGGCTTAAATATATTTCAGCACCACTAAACCTCATGTTACCCAGACTGCAAGTTTGATGCTGGCTCCCTAAGCAGTGCAGTACAGAATTTCACCCTTGAATTAATTTTAAAACATCACATTTGCTTCTAAAGTATTTCATAACATGATAAATACACAAGTGCATGCATGTGTGCCTATTGTTTCTATGCAGCTATACACACACACAATTAAAGACTTCCCACATCTAGGCCTCCATAAAACCCCTGAAGTTAGAATCTAGAAGTGACTGGCTTTTTTATCTGTAACCAAGATTCTGAAAGTTCAGTACCATGAGGGGGCTTTTCTGCAGTTAAAACAGGCACTGTGTGTGGTTTTTTTTAAGGAGGTTCCTCAAGCTCACCAGTCTGAAGATGATGATGGCCAACTGATCATGAAGAAAATCTTTCGTTAACGTACGTGTTCTTCAGTGGCCCTACAGCAAGAAAGTGGCAGCCAAGACCCATGTTCTGAACCACAGTTAATGCTTTTGGGTTTTTATTAGATCAGCAAACCTCACCTAATTTTTATAGCTATAAAATATAGAAATTGTCCAACACGAGCCTACCCAGAAGAGCAACAATTCAAAAATCTTGAACTCATTGATCTTTCTGAAACAGATAGTGTTTTCCCCACTGGTCTCATGTGTCAGACACGTCATTCTCTTACACAGTGTTTAGACTGTGTGTGACACCGTGCAGGGTGAGTAGGTGAGCCTGCACTCTGATCACATAGAAGCTAATTAGTAACCCAGGGGAAGCTGATTGAGGTTAAGGAACTCAATGGCCCATCAACCCAGGGCTGATAAGAGGTACAAAAAGGAAGTACAAGAGGAGAAAAGGGAGGAAGGGGAGGGGGTAGGGGAGGAGAAGTGGTGGGCTAGTCATAAAGAGGGCTCAGACTAGGGAGACCTCTGTTCCCCTTCATGTCCTGCTGAGCAGCCTAAAGCTTGGGTCACACTGTAAATAGGTGGGAACACCAGGGGAGGGGAGGGGGGGAAGAGGGAAGTGGTGATATTGGTGACGGGGACAGGAAATAAAGCCTCACTGAGAGCACACCTGGAGGACTCTGTGGTGTTTCTGTGGGTAGGAGGATGGGGCAGAGCAGGCCCCTGTGACATCGTGCCATTCCTACAGAGAAAGAAACACTTCTATTCCCCCGAAAAAGAAAAATTAGGATTTCAGCTGCATCCTGTGAGGAAAAAGAATAATCCCACCAAGAGTTTGTAGGAGGCTTAAACAGGGAATGGCCTGGAAAGGATCTCAAATATTGTCAGTTCCCTCTGTGCCTGTTGTTATATACAAAGAAAAAAAGAGTACAGACCTGAGCGGATCCTCTGCCTTATACAACCATCTACACCCAAACGTCTGCATGTCAGTATTAGCCAGGAGTTGAGTATGCTGGGCTGATATGCACAAAGGCTTTACTTGAACCACAGAACTAATATCCCTTCAGGTGTGTTGTGCATTTGTAAACTGAGCAGCAATTCATGTTGCACTACAGCCACAGCAAGAATTAGTGCAAGAGTGACCTTCAGACTGTATTTTTCAGTAATTCCCCAATTTATCGTTCGACTTTTGTTTACAAGTGGCAAACTTTATCACATCCTTTGATATACAGCTTATGTCCTGCATTAAAGATCTTCCATTGACTAATTTCTTTCAACAGTGTGGATATATGGAAAAAAAATTTAAAAGGCAGCAGCAAAATATAAAGATTAAGTCATTCCCCCATCTTGTGGGCAACAACTGAAACAACCATTTAGGGCACCATTTCACAACACAGTATAATGCAATGGTACATGTTGATGAAATAACCAACAGTGACATCTAAGTTTATTTAGCAAGTTTCATATGTTATATAGTTAGTTACATGTTGAACTTTTAAAATCTTAGCCGTGAAATCAGAAAATTAATGTAGTATATTCTATTTTTTGCAAAATCCTCTAAAATTAAGGCTGTATCTATTTTGTTCACCACAAAGGATATTGCATGCAAAGAACTTAGAAGAGTGAAAGAATTTAAATACTGAGGATAAATGGCTGCCAACGATGGTGCTCTTCCGAGTGATGTCCAGCATCGTACTAAAGCTGCTTGGTGCAAATAGTGGGAGCCGGCCCCCATTCGCTTTGAAGCCAAAAGGCAGAATGTACGCAACTGTATTCAAGACACATCTTAATGCACAGAACAGGGACCCGCCAGCCACTAAAAGAGAAGTCAGTATGCTCTCCACGGAAATGAAGATGTTGAGATAGACAAATGTTTGGACACTCCAGGATAGGAAAGGAAATACAGTTGTAAGGGGCCTAATGCTGATTGCTCCAATTAAAAACAAGATGAGGAAGGCTAAGTTGTGGTATGGGCACAAGCCACAGAGATTGGAGTGTTACATTGGTAGGGTATCTATTGTGATGATTTTGGATGGATGACTAAAGAGTTAGTACATGGATTGGATATCAGTGAACCTCAGAAAGATCAATTTGCCCAACAGGCTGGTAGGCGATCCTAAGTTTTAAAAGAAGGCTGTAAAAATCGCTGATCCCAAACGGGGAAGTGACAAGGAAGGAGGAGGAGATATTGAGCAATTTGACATGTATTCCTAGCAGCAGCCTGTTCCTTAACTTTTCTTTCTAATGGGTTACATCAAGATTGTTTAGTAGTTCCGGCACGAGCTGCCATTGAGGAAAAGCCAGTCACTTTGTGGCCCATTCTAGAAGAACCCTATGTATAAAAATGCATGATGAAGCTCCATCACCACCCCTCAAAAAAATCTTTGTAACTTGGATATATCATTCCAATATACAACAGAAAAATGGTCTCACACAAGCTGACCACCACTCAGGTTGTAATTAAACTAAGCTATTAACCATTGTCGCTTATTGTTTTCTGATTACATAGGCTACAAGACAGGCTGCAGCCGCTCAGAGAACTTTTAAAGTGTGGACAGGAATCATTGACATCAGAATTAACTCCCCACTCATCCTCTACAGCATATTAGCATGCAACAATTCTATTGGTTGTAATGGAGTCAGTGACATAAGCCAGACTGGGCATGTTTCAAAAGTTCTCACTGGTAGATTTAGCTCTATGCCATTGCTTTTTAAAGATTATTGATTTGGTATCAGAGCTCCAAAGGCTCCCTCTGGCACTGCTGCCTCATCTCCACTTGACAAGGAGGCAACAGTGCCAGGGGAACTGAAGTATGGATATATGGGGAAGCCTAAAACCAAAGACATATTGGAACTCAAGACCTGGGCTTATTACCCTCAGCCCTCCTTTCACAATCTCTCATTATCTCTGTAGTGCAGCCTGTAAATTAATTGCAAATTAAGGGCAAGAATCACCAGTAAGCTTCGGCTGCTTTGCCCTGTCTCTGGAGCACCACAAAACCTCCCCTCAGCAGTAGAAATGTTTTGCTAAGGTTGACACTACTTATCTTTGCATCATTAAAATGACTGACTGGTGGCACCCAACTTTCATTTGATTAGTGTTCATGTATGGAATGTTTAAAACATGATGGCAGTCCTAAAAAAGCATTAGATGAAGTTTGAGTACATATCAGTAATTAAAGGAGAAAAAAAAACAAGTAACAACCTTAAGACAAACAAGCTAATTTTGCTCCATAGTGACACCACTAAGTAACCAGGCTGTTATGGTTAGTGCATAGTAGTGTTTAGAGACCCAAATTAGTTTCAATTGATTTTTAAAGACATTTGAGTTTTTCTTTTTTTCCCCATGTGGTGTCACTACAAAGTAGAATTAAGATTCTTTACATTTTTTAACTGTGCATTTCCTTCCCTTACTTAGATTATGTTTACATGTAACCTTAAATGGAGGTTACTTACCTCTAACTAGAGGCTTTTCAAGATGTGTGGTCCTGCTCTGTATTCTACGCGGGGACACACGGGCATCATGAACCTGAATGGAGATTTGTAGCAAACAGTGTTCACTGGTCTGTGCCTATGCCATTTTTCTCATCCTGCTCTGAACCCAAAGTCTCAAGTGGACGCCACTCCAATTCCGCTTCTTACCATGAATCAGATAATATCCACAGCAGAGGGGAAGGAGGGTGAGTGTGGAGTACAGATAGGGACTCCCATACCTCAAAGAACCTCCACTTATAGATAAGTGTAGGGCTCGGAAGAATTTGTTACGCGGAATAAGTACAGTTGGCAAGGTTAGGCCCTAAACATCCAGTTTAGGCTGTGAGCAAGACTAGGCCCGTAACTGCTTGGGCAGCCCCCTGCATTAAGAAGTGAAACTGACGTTTGTCTGGTAACCTTTGTCTGGTATTAAAGTACTTTAGCTGGGCGGAAGCTGTCTGAGATAAGCAGTGGGCGACTAGCCACAAGTCGGCAAAACATCTAACCACAGGCTTAGAGCAGACATTGGCAAAGGGCAGCTTCTCTCTATTTTCCAGCCTGTAATTATTAACCAATAGACTAATGGAAAACAAGTTTAAGACCCAATCTCTAGTCGAGGTTGAGAGCTACGTATTGTGTTGCTAGGAGAAAATTCTGCTAAGGCAGAGGGAGACAGGGGTATAACAAGCACCCCCGGGAACCGCTCGGGGAGACTCTCCGTGGATCCGTCAAGGCCTTACCGGATGCCCCGGGCAGGTTGGTTCCCTGGTTGCGACTCACCTAGAGAGTGGTTGATGGGTCTCCCCACTCTATTGCTTTGGGTAGGTGCTTTCTTCCTATGCTTCGGGACAGCTGTAGAGGGTGGTTGCTAGGGCTACTGCTTTTGGAGCTATGCCCAGCTTTTGTTCAATGCAATAAAATATTTTTACTTAACCACTTCCCATTGTCCGTCTGCCTCCTTCCACCACCGAGATAACAAGCAAATAAATCAAGAACCCTCCGCCCCAGCGGAGTACAGTAAGTAACCTACATTTCTTCTTCAAGTTCTGGTCACTACATGTATTCCACATGTGGGAGATTGGTAAGCAGCATTCAATCAGGAGGAGAGTGTGAGGATGCAGTTGATACAAATTTCCCACATCATTGCATCTGCAGGTCCATCTGCCTGGACCTATACCTAAGTGCTTTGTGAAGGTGTGCACAGAACTCCAGGTAGACACTTGATAAATGTCCAGTATCGGTATTTTTTAAAGAGAAGCTGTTAAGGTTGTTTGTGCGAGAAATGAAATTTCTGATTTTTATCAGGATTTGCTTTTCAGAGGCCAAATGATAAGCTCAGGGAAGGCAGTGCAGAAAACAAGCAGCAAGAACTCTTGTGCAGTATGTAAGTTTACCATTTGAGTATATATGAATACTCTTTTTCCATTTGTACCCACACGATGTTACATAAACATTAAGAATGTTTATGAATTTCACTTAGAAAATAAACGTCATTCATCATTTGAGATTCATACCATGATTTTTGAGACAAACTATGAATTGCATATAAAGATTTTATTTTATCCATATTTTAAACACAGTAATTGAATGTACAGAATATACCAAACAACTCATTCTATCAGTTTAAACATTGGAATCAGACAACACATTTAGAACTTCTCTAGCCAACTGTTGCATCTAAGACCCCACAGTTAAAGAATTAAGATTTTTTTTCCTACTGCACTGTGCGCTGTTCAAAATTACAAGTTTACATACTAGCAGTAAATGAAGCACAGGTGTTAGCTTTCCCTAGATGCTTCATATTTGGCAGCACATTTTCATTATCTTTAATTTCTCTCCTTTGGTAAGGCAGACAAAGCATACCACTTAATTAGATATGGGCCCATGCCAGAATTCCATACCCCTGAAATCTGGCAGTTTAGATTCTGGCACAAATCTGAAATTTGGGCCTTTCTCGATCTTTGATAATCTTCACTGGAAGTGAACTTCAAATATTGATAGAGCAAGAATCTATATCCTGTTGCCATTTTTTACCATACTGAGTTCATACTCGCAGTTTTTAAACTTGCATATATAAATTTGCATATGTTTTTCTCTAGTTGAGGTATGACGTAAAAAATACAAAAATTTTCAAGTGGTTGGTTAGAGAACATTCTCTCATTTGAAAGCCAAACATTTGACAGTGCTAACTCTCAGTTTACTGATTACTCAAGCTAAACAGTATTTGCTCATATAGGCCCTGATTCAGAAAGGTGCTTAACACACAGTTTAAGTTAGGCACATGCTTATCTCAATGAAGTCAATGACACTACACAGACACTTAAAGGTTAGTGATGAGTTTATGTTTCTCGTTGAACTGGCACCTAGAAATAGTATTCGAGACAAGCAATAGCACAGATCAATAAGAATACCACTTCCAGCGGTTCATTATTTAACTTAAATCAATGGCAAATATCAGGCAAATATCACTTATACACTGAAAGAGAGACAACAAATTAATATTCAATTTTTTTTACCAACTGCATATATTTGCATAAAAGCCATTTGTATTTTCCTCACAGAGAAATCTTCCCACTAACTATTTAAGTTTTCAACTACAGCCAATATTAATGTGCAGTCTACTACTCAATCCTTATTATTAATACATATTAAGATATCGAATTGCTTGCCATTTTAGGAGAACCTAAGTTGTCAATTTTTGAAGTGTTCTAGATCCCTTTCATTTTTAATAATATGCAAATTGGTTATTATTTCTAAAGTGAATGTTTGCACTGAGAAGTAATAATGTGTTTTAGATACCTACATTCTTCTTTACATTACTCTGAAGTACAATATTTTCTTTTACCACGGAATATAAACAACCTTGTATGATTTTTGTCAAGTACACAAAAGGCAAGTAAACACCACAAGAACATTTTTAAACATAAGGAATATTTCCTAACATATGAGACATATTGCTAATAAGCGTCAATTAGATACATATGGATTTTAATTTTCCAAAGTTAGAATTATTATTTATTGCTAATTCATTTGCAATCCATTACATTATAGTGCAAATTAGGTACAATTTCATGCAAGCAGCAATCCAAGTCTGTGAAAAAGTACCAATTGTTGGATATTTTTCTTCATGTTGAGAAAAAAAGGTGAGAAAAAAATCAGTAGAAGTATCTCTTTTCTAAAGCAAATTTTAACTTATTGAATTTGTTTCCTGCTAAACAGTCAAAATGCATATATGCTGATAGGGAATGTTAGCGTCCATCAGCTGACTTTATGCCCCAGTTACCAAGGAACTTAACTTTTTAAAATGAAAGGTGGTCTAGATATGAAGGAGCTACACCCTGCAGGAAGACCATCTATGTATTTTTTTTTCTTCTGTACACTGTGTCCAAATTGCTTCTAGTAAATCTTCAGGAATAAGATCACACACCACAGGTTAAACCAAATGCAAACCCTGGTATCATTAAGGTGGTGGTTGTGGTTTGATTAATTTCAGTGAAGCTTTCTTCACCAATTTTTGCTGCTGTCTTGCTGCTTGGGCTTCATGAACAGCACGACAAACTCTCTGTAAAGCAATAATAAAGGCAATGTTTATCTAGCTATCCCCACCAAAATATCAGTTGCAATTTATTGATTTATGGCAGTTTTTAAAACAGGTGGAGTAATTTCTACATTTATTTTAGTTCTGCAAACAAGGAACACCATTAGAGATTAAAATGCTGACACTCACTGTCTGAAAGCAATCAACACTTGTGTAGAGATGAGCCAACTGGCCAAAACTTTCAAATTCATGTGCTTAAAATTAGGAAACTAGGTGCTAATTAGACAAAACTCCTAAGAACGTGCCTAGTCTTCAGCAAGTAAATAATCCCACTGAGGTCACTGGGACTATTTACATTCTTCAAATAGGTACATGACTCCTCACATGCTTAAAAAGTTAGGCACACACTTAGGGCACCGATTCAACAACTGATTCCATTTTCACAACGGCTGAGCATGTAAAATTTCCATTCAAGTCAGTGCTCAGTAGCTTTGAAAATCACATCACTTATATATCTAATTAAATTAGTAACCCAACTTGGAAAATTTTGGCCATCTATAAATTGGATGTATAGCCAACACCTCAGTACATTAGGTTTAAATTTTAATGACTAAATATCAAATGGTATTCACAAAAGAGTAATAGATTATTTTCTTTAAAAAAACGTAACAAAACAAGGATACCAAAGGAGAATGTATCCTATTTAATGAAAAAAAAAGAACACAGAGCTTTTAAAGCTAACAAGATGTATTGATTTCTATTATCCTGGACTCAAACTACCATGTTTCTTTCTTTTTAGAAACAGACTATGCATTTAGTATATGTCAAATGACAGCGTAACACTGGCTTGTGTGTATGTCATCTCCCTCTCTATATGCCTCAACATCTGAATGCAAACTTCTAAAGTGAGCCAAGACCAACCACGAAGACTTAGGTTCCTCAAAATTTGAAGACAACCTAAAACCTGTAATTAGGCAAAGGGATTTTTTCCAGCCTGTAAAATGGGTTGAAGAGGACAGCAAAAAGCCTGCACTGTTTATCAATTAAGGGCTTGAGGTGAAGGCTCTATGGATCAGTCTAGGGAATGGGCTACCTCTGTAATCTATGGGATACATTATATATTTTAAGTCAGTTTCAATATAGAGATAAGGTATAGTATCCATCAGTAATGCAAGGAACCTGCAGGCCCAAGCCTGTAACATATTAGCTTACACAGTTAGCATAAGGAAGTTAGGCATATACGTCTCAGCGAAATTAAATTGAGCAGCAGTTACCCAGACTCACAAAATGTATTATTTTACTTGTTTTACAATATGTAGTTCTGCTGAAATCTTTCCTAAAATGCTGACATGTAACCACAACAAATCTGTTCATACCTCTTTTAGGTACTTTAGAATAGGGACATCAGCAGATGGTATATTTGCAAGATTGCCATAGTAACCAACTGACGCGTATATGCTAAGAAGTTTGACATAATTAATATACTAACCAACAGAATAACAATACCGCCAACATTATTAAGATGAGGAAGTTAGTTATGAGCAAAGGAGGTAGAACAATCTTGTGAACATTCACGGCAGTCATCAAACCCTATAATAGTCTCAACCACCATCTAGGCCAATGCAATCTCAACCACTGGACTTGTTTTGCACACCAGAGACAGAATGGGACTCTCGTGGACCACCACCTGCCTTCTCACCTCTAGGTTGCCACAAAAATTGTGAGAGTATGAGCATATGACATGACGTTGGAAGTCAAATTAATATTGATTGACTGCGACATTCTTGTTTGAATGGAAACATTTGTGTTTTTACTGAAAGTGTTAATAAAACTATTGAAAATTTCAAAAGCTGTTCTTAAGTGCAAGCATTGCAACTGTTCACAACAGGGTTCCTCAACCTAACAGTAATTCTAATACTACCATACTGGATTCTGGGACTACAACCCATCAAACATCAGAAGTTTAGTTTATTGATTGGGGATTCTCAAATAATCAATATAGCCAATCAATAGAACAGGCAACAACTCCAAGGCAGAAGAGTTACCAGGAATGTGGATTGACCTCTTGCAATATGGAGAACAAGTGAATACTTAAATTGGCCATTGTTATCTGAATTCCTGGAGCCCACGACTGAAGTGTCCAAAACAAAAGGTTATCCAGCACTTCCATCTTAGTTGTAATACACAAAACCACCAGAAATTAAGTGACTATTTGCTCAATATCTGATAAGTAGTTCTGAGCACAGAGGGTCCTTACCTGCATACCTGCTTTGAGAAAGGAAGGAACTGATGTAGTTGGGATTGTTCTTTGAACAATACCTACCACCTTTCAGCACTTATAGAAGCCACTTGTGAGGCCTCCCCAAGCACAGACTTATCTTTCATAAGATTCCCAAAGCTCAGCAGCATAACACCAAAGGGGAAATTTGCAAAGACCATCGCTGTCTCTGATTGATATTGTACACAAAGGCAGACATCTTAAAAAGGTGCACGTATCTAGGTCCAGTGCAGCATTCAATGATGGCATTATCAAATAACCAGTAATCAGGGCAGGCTCGCTTTAATCCTTTAAAGCAGCCCCCTCCCCCACTTGGCTGAATTACAGGAGTTTCTGGTTTAGCTAGAATGGCATGAGATGTACAACAGAAGTTACCTTTGCTGTAGTTTCATCCTTCAGTTGAATTTTCTTCAGACGTTCATGAGCTGCAGTGTTCTTTTTTTGGAACATTAACAGCCCCTGATCCTGTTACAAAGAGGAATAAAAATAAAGCTAAAAGACTCAGGAAAAAAATTCACAATCCAATTCTGAGGGCTTAAATGTCATCTTTTAAATTATATCTGCTTTTCTTTCTGTACAGATCCAGACCATGTTATAAATAAATTATTTCATCTCACAATTATCCTAATTTATTATCAAAGTAGTTATGTTTGGAGACATGTTTACATATCTGAAATAATACATTTTAATGAGTGAGTTTCTATGGATAAGTATTGTACAACAAGACTACTTGATAACTCATCACCAGTGAAAAATTAAACACACTTGTCCATTTCTCTAAATTGCACACAAGATCTTCGGGCATAAGATGACACAATAAAATTAACTCTACTCAGAAATGACACAAGGACGCAATTCAAATAGAATCATGTTACAATCCAATTTCTTGACAATCATGCTTTTTATACGAGGGCATTTTAAAGAGTATAACAAGGCAAAAGAGTTTCATGAAAATTACACATGCAGCATGGGCAGCCTGAATTACAGTAGATTTTGATGCATCTAGAAGTCTGGAAATTCAGAGATTTTGAGAGTCAACTGGCTGACTTACAGTAATAATACAAGGACAAATGGAAAGCCTATTAAGGTTGCTTCTTCTAATCCAGGATTCCTAAATTTACACTAAGTTCTAGAATTTTCCAAGTGGATGAATAGTCCTCATTGGATGTTATGTCAACATAGGTCTGTGCTATGCTACACAGATGCCATATGATGTGTAAAAAACTTAAAATAAAAATTTTCAGTATACCATCCCAGAAAAAAGTTCAGCTTTTGGGCAATGTTATAAAAATACAGGTTTGAGCTTTATTAAAATATACCTTTATAAACTGTAAGATTATTAAAAAGTTTCAGCCAGTTACAATTGTGCATGTTTATTGAAAGCAGTGAGGCTGGAGAGGTTTCTCAGAAAGTTTGTGTGTACATCATGGGGTTGCTATGTTAGCTGAGGGTATAATTTTGTCTACAAAGCTTTCACTAATGGAAGATAGGGAAGGGAGGAAAAGACTCAATTTGACTTTTAGGATGTTAGGAAAACACCACTTATTGAAATCACTGGCACACAGAACTCCACAATGACATTTTGACACTTTTTAAATCTAAGTCACTTTTCAGAGTAGATCTGCTCTCCAAAGGCATAAACATTTTTTTTACCTTAACAGTGATATTTAGTACATTTGTTTCAACAGAAGGAGGATGTGTGAAATCTTCAAACAAATAATCCCAGTCTGTTACACGGCCTAGGATCTCCACGTCCTTTACACACATCAGCCTCCTATCCAAAAGACAAAAATATTGTGAAATATTTAACCTCCTCCTTGGACCAAGACTTTATCAGAAGAAAACAAGGCTAATTTTGACTTGGCTTAATATTTATGACAGACCCTTGGCTATGGAACTATGTTATTTAAGGACTGTGGGTGTAGTATTGTGACTATCTTCAACCTGAATATCAGAAAATTGCTAATGTTTTAGCCCAATCCGCATAAGCAAACATGTTTGGAAAAAAACCATCCCAAACAAAGAATAACAAAAGGCACCTTTTCACCTGGGATGAAAATTCAGAGCTTATTATCATTGCTATAACTAACTCAAGTTACTCCACTCAAGAACCACATTGGGGGAAAAAAACTCTTGAGCTACACACAGCTATCTGATGAGTTGTGCTAACCCAAACCATGGCTGTATCCCCGCTGCATTATTACTGGAGCATCAACAGCACTCAAACGTCAACCCATATCCCCAACAGGCCAGCTAGCTTGAGTTTAAACTTAACGCTAAGTTAAGTTAAATTGAGTTTAAATACTTAACTTCAGCTAGAGATGTATGTGTGGTGACACTAGTCAGGTTAGGACTTACATTTGAGTTATATCTTGAGCTCATGCTGCAGTGAAGACAAGCCCTTAACTTTTTACCACTGTTAAGACTTGAATAGTAATTTCAATGGGCTTTTTCTTTTGCACTGTGAATTTCAAGGTAGACTGGTTGTCAAAGTTAACTAAGAAGGATTTTCATGTGGGTCTCATATTGGGTGAGCCTACCTCATTCCAAATAGTCACTCATTCTGTTTCTTAGGTGAGAAAGACCACATTTCATATTTAAGCACTTTTAAAACCCCTCAAACCTCTCAACTGTTCATGTCTAAGACAGTTTAGACAGTGACCTAATAAGTGATGTTCTCAGTGTCCCTAACTAGTTATATTTCTTCTCATGTTTGTACAAAAAAGTCACAGATGCCTCCATTGGCACATTAATGTTGATGGGGTGTTTGGAGCATGAGGGGAAAAATAGATATATACAATAAATAAGTAATTTTATGTATGAAACAAAGTTGAAATCCATCCTGGATTTTCACGAACAATTAGTTTCTTTGTTGCTACGGTTTAGGAATTTTAGTTTCTATATAACCTAGTCTACTTACTTGAGTAAAAGATTTATTACTCAGTGGCAAAACAATCATTGGGGAAACCAAATCTAGTGTGCTGGAATCCATTCATCTAACACATGAAAGAGATTAATTGCTCTTCATGAATGTTCATCTGCATGTATTGCATGTCTCCTAGTTAAGTACAGTTGCATGGAAAATGTCACAAACCACAATGACACTGATTAAGATGTATTCCCAAGCAGGTTAATATCAATTGAGATCTGGGTTCCTTTTTAATTGTCATAGGAACAAAATTAAAGAAGTCTGAAATATCAGGAAATGGAAGATAGGAAAGTTCACAGAAGTGAAACATAACTTTTCTGTAGGATAAAGAATAATGGATTTTTATTTATCACACTAAGAAAGAGCCAGATCCCTGAGAATATAGAACACTTTCAAAAGCAGCTTTTGAAGAGACGTTAGGTTTTGCTAACAGTAATACCTATTGGTAACAACAAGGTTTGTCTTTTTGCCCCCCGGAAGGGCACAGTGGTATCGATAAATTTCTCCTTCCAGCTTTCCGATATGAGAGTTCTGAAAAAGGAAAACAAAGATTAAACTGGTCTCATTTAGTCTTAAGAAAAGAAGACTGAGGGAGGACCTGATATCACTCTTCACATAAGTGAAGGGCTCTTATAAAAAGGTCTTGATCAATTGCTCTCCATGTGTGCTAAAGAGAGGACGAGACGTTATGGGCTTAATTTACAGCAAGGGAGATTTAGGTTAGATATTAGAAAAAACTTTTCGATTACCAAGGTGGTGAAGCACTAGAATAGGCTTCCAAGATAGGCTGTAGAATCTCCATTACGGAAAGTTATTAAGAGCAAGTTGGACAAACAACTATCAGGGATAGTCTAGGTTTACTTGATCCTGCCTCAGCAGAGGGGGCTGGACTTGACTTCTTAAGGCCCCTTAAAGCCCGACATTTCTATGATTCTAGGAACATATGTCAAATAATCAATTTATATTGGATTTATTATTTCCAGCTCAAAAATTTATCTAGTCATTCTGGATCTTTGAAGTTACCATCTCATGGGAGTCTCACCCAAAGTTGAGATCTGCTCAAGTCCCCAACCACTCTAAACGAGGTGGAACATTCCTACTGATTCTTTCAACTGTCATTCTTTCTCTGCTACTGATAGTCTAGAAGCAATCTTCTTCTGCCAAACCTCACACTGGACACTTGAACACAAGAGTGAGAGTTGATGTTATGTTTAAACTATCTGCCTAATTTTAAATATACAACTCAGAGTATGATCTAGAGAGAGAGGTGTTCTGCACAAGAAACTATCAGATTGCACATATACCTAGCACCTCTCAGGATCAGGCCTTTCATTACAAAACATTAGCAAGTGAAACATTAGATACAAGTACTTATGGAACATGTAGGCTGAGAAAGAAGCTTAAGGAAAATGCATGTTAAATCCAACATCTCAGGTATGTTTCTGATCACTCTGACTTTAGGACTTATGTAAGTGGGTAGCGAGTTAAGTGTTAAAAATTGTTTTAATTTCCAGCTAGTTTTTATGGATTTATTCTGTTAAACCAAGTTATTAGAATTAGAGCTTTTTCTGCAGGCTTCCCATGATTTATCTGCTCTTTAACTGAAATGTGACAATTCAAGAATGTAAATACTGCATGGGGACTGCGGATGTGGTCTGTAGACTGATTTATACCAATGTACGCTTCAAATATGTAGCATTTGAGAGATTCAGTCACTAATATTCAACTATCTTTGTGATACACCACAGAAAAATTCCAAGACCTGACATTTCCTAAACACCAAAAAAACAAGTGGTTCCCTCCAACTCATTTACACACATGGAACGCACACTAATATGGAGGCAATGAGACTGATGGGGATATGCGAACACAAATGAGAGCTGGAGAAAACAGAGACCAAATGACATTAAGTTATGAAATGAAAACTGTGAAACAAAATGTATTTCAAGAAATGAAATCATACTGAACATAGAATTTGAACGCCACAATCATATGTAGACAAACTTGCACATGTTAGAGAACTTGATTCTTACCTTATGAAGTAAACCTGTAGTGATTTAGAATCCAAGTCCTTCCCTTGTATTAACTTGTTTCCTGTTTACAGTCTGTATGTTGTGGGGAAATACACTTAAAGTTGCTCAATCATAAGGCAACTTATTAAGGGCAGGGGAGGTGAATTGCTAGGGTTAAAAAGGAATGTAAATATGGGGGCTGAGGACATGGACTGCAGACTGCTTTATGCATATGTACACTTCAAATATGTGGCATTTGAGAGTTCAGTCACTAATATTCAAATTTAGACTATATCCATTATAAACATAGTACATCATGAGGAAGGAATCCTGAATAATTTATTTTATGAAAAGGAGTGATGAAAACCATACATCCTCATCTTAGAAGGATGCAAAACAGACGTACCTCGGATAAGTTAGTGCCAGCTAGTGTCTATAACTGGATGCCTTGAAGTCCTTCTGCTATCAAGATAATCCAAACCTTACTTAAGTTATATAACTGATTAACACAAATACTTTTAAATCCTCATTGCTACCAATATTACTTAATTTTCTTTGAGCCAAATTCCAATATCCTTACTTACATTTAGTAGCATGTTTTGCGAGTTACCTCACAAGTCAGTGGAATGAATCTGAGCGACATTCAATGAGAAAACAAGTGAAAGAATTTGAGTCCATTTTCTTTAGTTATCCTTTTTAAACTAAATTTTCAATTCCCTATACTTCTTAAACAAATACTCAATATATTAATTTATATTGATCAATAACAATAAAAGTTAAGCTTAACTTGGATTTTCTCTCTCTTTTCTACTCTGTAGGCTATTCTTGCTGTTTAGCTCATGTAAAATGCATGGGAAAGTCTCAGGGTGACCATGGTTCACATCAATAGAAAGCCCATTAAAACAGGCTTCAACATGTATTTAGGTTTGCACTTCATTTTCACACATTTAAAAACTATTTCCAAATAGCTGAAAACCTCATTATACATTGTAATATACACAATCTTAAAACTCCGTTTAAAAAAATGGATTAAAATTCCAGAGTTTAAAATGATATAGACTCTGAGCACCTTTTTAGTGGGCTTCAATAACACCACACACCAATAAATCTTTTCTAATCCAATAACCATTTCTTCCAGTCATGACAAATCATTACGAATATGTTTCTAATCTATTGTAGGTTTATGTTATGAGACTCTTTCAAAACAGACTTCTTCTGATATGCTAAAATATGCAATGCCAAATCAGAAATTTGTGTGCAGGAGCTTCATATTCCAATATTGATCCAAGAAAATTCTTCACATCCCTCCAAGAAGTTGGAAAATGAAGTCACTATATGAATTATAAAAAATATGACCCTCAATGTACCTAATGGACTTCCTATACATCTGAAACAAAAATCTTGGTGCCAGCTTCATTCCAAAGATAACTAAATTGTAATCTACGGTCCAAATCCTAATATTCAACAGCTGATTGTGAAAAATACCACACTTCACACTGGAAATGAAACCTGCTCCCTAAAGATGACCTTCCTTGTTTCTTCTTTGGCTGAACAATTGAAGTCATTTTTGACGAAACAAATATCTTTGGGAAGAGTTTTCTTCATTTTACAATATATTTAAAATTTAAATATAGCTTATATTTCAGTCTGTGATATGAGAATCCTCTTCAGTTTCCTTTTTAAACCAAGCTTAAAATGTGTAAACGGACTCATCGTTAAACGAACACTTGAATTTCCACTTTTAGGTACTGTAGGTTAGCTGGTTATCTTGCTGCTGGTTTACTAGCTTGGCTTTAATTTTTCTAAGGACAGCTAACTAAAAATAAAAATGACAAGTATTTTCAAAATAAACACACCATCTATCAATTTAAGTCAATGCCATTTATTCTTACTTGAAACTATTTCACTATAAACTACAAACAAATGTAGCTGGAAGGCCTGAGAATGTAGCAATTCATTCTCAAGAGCTACATTTTTCTAAGGAGATATCTTTTTGGGAAGGAGGAGCAGAGGGGAAGTCTCGGATATCTTACCTCCATGTCCAATTTACTGCTCTTTCAGTAACTGTTTATGGACAGCCAGTCATTTTCAATTCTCTTACAATACATAATTTGGAAGACTGAATAGCTCCAAGTTTAGCTTTTAGAGTAGAAAGTGGGTTAGCTGAAAAGTGGCTACATGAAATTTTGAAATTCTTGTGTTCCCAGTGATAATCTGATAATAATTGACTTCAGCTTGCCATACTGAAATACCAAGTTAGCAGTTAGGACAACTGCAGTAACCAACAATTGACCAGCTCTACTTGGCATTTTGTTCTAAATACGAAAACCTAGTTTCATGGAAATTTTACATTTACTGTCATTTCAAATTGCAAGTGACTGTTCAGTTTGTCAGCATTGTTTTTGACTTAACAGTTACAAGACGCATTTCTGATATAAGGGTTTTGATAAACAAGCAGTTTCTAGAACCTCTGATAATGATTTGATAAAAATGCTGAAAGATACAAAAAGAGACATGAAATAATTTTGCAAGAAATAAAATGAGCTGGATTTGTTGCCAAGAGGAGTTGGGAATAACTGTCACCAGATGCATGCAGAGCTGGACTGGACATTGACTTAAAATCACTCCAGTTAATACAGAGGAGCAATGCACATGCTCCAGTAGAGGTCACCATCTCATGCAAATTGTTTCATGTTCCTATAATTGCATTAAATATTAACTATTTATTAGGTATCTTTAATGAAAAGTTAGCACATTCTTTCTTTTCTCTACTTTCTTTATAAAGCACCATTATAAGTCTTTATAGACAAATAGAACAAAGCCACAGTTTTCACTGCATATGGCTTAGACTGCAACTGACTTGTGCGGATTTGCAAAAATTGTTGGGAACAGAACTACTCCCCCTTGCACCACAACGCAGCAGCTAATTACAACTGCAGTTCATACATTCTGGACTATAAAACTAAGAAAACAAGAAAACTAATGGCACAAGCTAAAACTTACTGATGACTAAATGGGGCTTTTCCACCACTCTGCACTGACCAGCAGATTTGGTCAGCTATGGACAATGTACCATAGGGTGAACTATAGGGTATACTTCCTGACAGGCAAAGTTCTTCGGGGATGCCAGTGTGCGGCACCCAACTACAAGTACCTTTCATGCATAATCCAGCTTTAAAACACAACAAAACGCCACCCTCTGGCAGTCTGACAGAGTAAGGCATTCTTCCCCAAGGTTCCAAGCCTTTGCCTTAATTATTTTAGAAACTTATATTTAATCAGATTAATTAAATTTTATACGCTTCATTGAAGACACACATTTTAAGCAGGGATTTTAAGCAGGAAATGGTAGACTTGAAAGGAAGTGAGTTCCAGTCACAGGAAGCTGTATGAAAGAAGAAATGGAAATAAATGGGAAAAATGAATTAGTAGCTAGGCATTCACATTAGGAAGAATGAAGGGGGTGAGGAAGGCAGTGGATACACAAAAGAGGGAGAAAGGCAGAGAGAAAAATTGAAAGGGTGCAATCAAGTGAAGATGCGAATGTTAAATTTGTTGCACAATGCAATTGAAACCTAGATCTAGGTTTTCACTGCAGAACTTTAGTTGAATTACTCAATGAGATGAGGTAGGTCAGTGCTTCAGACATGATCTGAGCAAGGATTTCAGAAGCAGAAAGTAAGCAGACTGGAAATGCTGTGACAG
The DNA here is from genome assembly GCA_007922155.1 of Mesoclemmys tuberculata. Classification (NCBI taxonomy): domain Eukaryota; kingdom Metazoa; phylum Chordata; order Testudines; family Chelidae; genus Mesoclemmys; species Mesoclemmys tuberculata. Next base: position 4,468,429 of record ML675621.1, read on the forward strand.
CAGGATTTCATGGCAGCATCAATGACAGTGGCAGAGAGATGGGAAGTTTAACGTGTCAATGTCGCGAGACTGAGATAGTGAGTATTGTGAAGCTACCAAAATGCAACAGAATGAAAAGAACCAAGACAGACAAGTTTACACTGTACAGTAACTTGTTTACAACCAAAAATAGTCCTTTTGTTAGGCTTTGTAGGCTTCTGGCCAGTCCAGAAAAAATAAACCTGAGAATTAATGGAAATAAAACAGCTATGTTTCACTAACTGTAAGGTTCTGACTAATTTAGCTCAAGAAATTTCAAAATTAGGCTGAGTTATTATTGTTATTTGACAAATGTGAGGTTTTTATGAGAGATGGGTGATTTAGTTTTATGGCTAAAACTCAATGTCCTATTTTCCCTGAAGGCTCCGACTGTTTTTCTTTGAATATTAAAACATTTCATGTATGCTATGCTACACCATCACCCTAAATTTCTATAATCTCAAATGTATAGCAACTGCGTTGAGGGAGGAGAGAGCTGTTTTATATTCAGCTTAGCATTTCCTAGCTTTCAACAGAAAGAAAATTCTATATGGAAAACTACATACAGGAATATTTATTTTTAATATTATTGACCTCTAATCCACAAAAAATTAGGTTGAACATACAAATCTTTGAGGCTCCGTATATGCGTAGCAGCCAATTTCCAGTGTTAATTGTGCAACGTCTTTCCTTTTCATGTATCAAAAGCATTTTCCTCACATAACAGACTAGTAAGTCCACCACTGCACTGAAAAGTATACTTAAGCAACACCTAGAACCAACGTATTTCTATGTTTATTTAATACAGTATGACAAAGAGCTGAATTTAAAAAACTGTTGCTTTTGCACTAAGTTTAAGACAGTATTGTTTATAAAACATTGCAACTATCTAATATTAAGAATTTCTGAGAGGGGAATTGAAAAAAGTTTATCCTACCACATAGAAATGCCCTCAAATCACCACAATAACCCCCAAAAGAAAGTGTTGCATACTGATCCTAATCTTATAATAAAATGTTTAAGACAAATGTTCGAAACAAGTTAAATTATCTATTAACAGTGTATATGCATAACACATAGAACAGATGTTTTGTTGCTAGTAGGATTAATTATTGGTTTCCCTAACATGAAATTTCACACATCAAGCAGAGACTTGTGGCTTCACTCACTTAAAAAAAGTTGGCAGACGTATCAAAGGCAGGCCTAAAGCTGCTTATTTAAACCATGAATGGAAGCATTTTATTTACATAACTGACTTATAAAATTGCAAAAGCATTTTCATAGACAGGAGCAAATTTTTTATTCAGTTATAGTAGCCATGCTTACTTTCTTTCTTTGCATTTTTAAGCAAGATCGCTACATAAACACCCTCCAGAGAATGCTGACTAGTCACAATGAGCACTTTATCATCTACACTACCATGAATATCTCTTTAGCGACTACTTTGCCATTCTGACCTCAGCAGTAAGGTCCAACATCATTAAAAAAAAGGCAAGAGAAAATTATTTCCATGTTTGTGTCTATGATCTTTCTTACTCATCAAGTCTTACCTTTGCTCTTACTATGAATTGAGTAATTTAAACTGCTGTTTAACTGCTAGCTACATAAAGGTTCTAATAGAAGTCAAAGAATATTTTGCGTTTTTTATGGAATCTTAATCTAAATTCTTAAAGGCAGATAAAAGACCATGAAGGAAATCAGGAAAAAGTATGGAAAATGTTTACTCCATTATTCCAATTCTTGCTGCGTATGCACGGGGAGAGAGAGAGAGACAGAGAAAGAAAGCACAACATCAGAAACCCACAGAGGGATCATAAAGGATAGCTGACATCTTCAGGAGATAAATGCAATCAACACTAATTAATAGGCAAGTTTCAGTTTTAACTTAGAAGTAAACATCTGAAATCTGTTATTTTGTTCCAGTATTATCATCAGCGCCAATATGTCAGAAAAATTTTAGTTACCACCTCAGCGAGCGTATTCTTAAAGTGCTCTTCCTGTTTCCTATCTTGTTTCATTTGCTCAAAATTAACTGGATTCAAGTTTCCCAGTATATGTGAAATAGCATTCATTTTCATTATACCATTCATGTCTAATACCTTACCGGGGGGTGAACCAGAGTAGACCATCATATGTGTTTTGTAGCTTTTAGCATACTACCATTAACAACGTGTGTACACAGACCGAAAACATGGGAAAAGTACACAATTTAGTACATGCATATTAATTTATGGATCCACATTAACAAAAGAAGCAAGTGTTAATGTTGACCCACATGTTAGTTCTCAATAGTTTCTTCCTTCAGATGTTGATACAATCAATAGCAGTATTAAGAAGCACTATTAATGGCATTGTTTAAGTATATCAAATCATGAAATGGGATGATTCAAACATGTCCTGATTCACACTATCCTTGTAGTACCTGCCTCTTCTGTAGTTTCCAACTATCAATAACAGGATTAACCTCAAATATTTTCAGCCATAGGTTGTTCCACTATGCTAAAATAGCTTCATCTCCCTTTTCTTAAGCAAGGGTCATAGTGAAACATTTAACACAAAATGAAGAGATGAGCAATTGATAAACACAATATGCACCAGGATACTGAAAGGTTATGCAGTAATGAATTTGATTTACTCTGTACAGCACATAGGTTCGTTCTATACTATGACAAAAGCTTGCATGGGATGGTAATATATAGGCATATTTTATAAACTGAAATAAAAAACCATGTCCCCTCCCAAAGCAGCATTTTTATGAAGCATAGTATTGAACTCCCCAAAGGTTAGAAAATTTAGCCTGTATTTAAGTTAACAATGCAACTCATACCTGAAATAAATCATAACCCTCGGCTTCACCCCTGTTATATGGCCGGATAATGCCATCTTCATGAATGAGACGTGGAGGACGGAGACTAGATACTTCTTCCGTTGATTCTGCCGCCCTGTCAGAGACCAACAATTTTAATGTATTCAGAACTACTACAGATTTTAGTTTGCCCACAATTCTTTTTGTTACTTGCATTCCTTTTTATTCTATTACTAGTTTAGTTAGCACAGATTTTTAAATCATTTATTTATACTTCATTCTCTCCAACCTTGAGAGAGCTGGCTCATATTTGCTAGCTAGCCATGCATTATCCAAATCCTTCACGTCTCAGGGCAATCTATAACATTGTCATAATTCATCAACCAGACAATTATCAAACAACATGCCTGTGGACAAAGTTTCTTCCCAACTCCAAATAATTATTGACTCTTTTATGGCTTGTAGAATGAGACTTTCACTTTCAAAAGTGCATAAAAGACTTAGGATCACAAGACCACTGACAGTGGCAGTGGTCTAGGTACTATGGCAGGGGGCTGTGGGCATTCAAAAACTGAAAAACCACCTTTTTAATAATTAAGTTTTCTATGTTTTAATTTAGCTTTTAAATTATTGTATGGACTTTCATTTGGTATTCCATGATATATGACTTTCATTTTATTTTTAATTTTTGCATGCAGCTGATTTCCAACCTCCATATGACACTATAATATATTAAGTCAGACTGTAATAGTGCCTGTCTTGGGTCGTTGTAGCATTCTTCCTTCACCTGGCACCTAACAGAGCAACAGCATGTACTCTCGGTACTCCTGATGCATCTTGTACTTTAATCACACCAGATGGCAAGCAAACACGTTACCATTGTATCTCTAATCACACACTCCACATATTGGAGACTATTTAGTAAACAGACAATCACTAACTTCTGCCCACCATTTTACCTCTGGATTCCCTGGAAGGTACTGCTTGCCATATCTATGATGCCACCTGTTGGGCGGGCCACAACACCTACAAGCCCTTTTCCAACCCCTTTAAAGAATCCAGCTGCACCTTCTTTTTTAGCCCCTTCAGAAAAAAAAACAACACAGTATTAGTTACTTATCCTTGCAGATGATCCCAATACCCAACTTAATCCACCTACTGCTTGATGAAGACTTAAACAATTTTAATTAGAACAATTTTATACCTGAAACATTCCCAAGTAGTTGGTTATGTGCAGTTCAATTTAGAAAATGTACAAAGTATTAATGACACCTTTTTTACTGTACAGAACCTTCCCAGTCTTTCATCAGTTCACTTGAAATCTCATTGCCCTTCAGAACCAAAATGGCTGAGAGGTTTAACTGGACTCCTCTTTCCTCTACATTATCAGAATTGTTTACTAAAATTATAATGATTAGAGCTAGTTAGCTACACCAGTTCACTCCCATTGAAGACAATGAGGTTCCTCCATATGTCTAATTAAGAGCAAAATTTGAAGACCATGAATACACACAGATGTAACTAAGGTTAGAATCTGGCTTGCAAAACCACTTGCACTGATGATGAAAGAGTAAGAAAGAACTAAGCTTGTGTTCTGATTACAGGGGGCATAGTTTTTTTATACCATTTTTACAGAATCATTGCTCAGAAGAGAAGAACTATTCAATTAATTTATCAGCAACCCACAAAAATCACGTAAAATTTAATGCAATTAACCGACTAATATTTAGATGGTTCTGTCAACATGTAAGGAATTGGGATCATGCAGCTTTATGTTCTGATTCTCTCTCTAAATGCCTGATTTTAAAATAAGTAATTACACCTATTTCTTATCTCCTTTCCTTTTCTGATCCTGCATCATATTGACAGAGTGAAGCAGGCCTAAAACAAAAAACTACCTGTCAGGATTAAGCACAAGCCAATTAAGCATCCCAATGAAAAAAAGCAGAAATAGACCAAGTGGTTAAAACATATGCTATGTCTAGTGTGGCTGCCACTCTAATTATTCTTTACCCTATCATGAACAATATAAACAAAAATACTGCCTGTGCTATTATTCAACATGTAATTGCACAAGTGCATGCACATGCGTACATGAGCCACATATGGGGTGAAATATCTTAATACATAAAGGTTCATTTCTCCACGTCTTTACTTTGTAGAGATAGTTACCCAAGCCTTTTACCTCCTTTAATCAGTCCTAGCTTCATACAGTTAATTTGCTGTTACATAGGAAAGTCTTTTGAAAAAGTGTGCAATAGCAAAAATATCTAACATTTGTATTCAAGCGGTAAATATGTTCAGAGAAAGTTTTCATTTTAAAATCATTTATACGCAGCTGCACATGATATGTGAACTTGGGTGTCAAAGTCTGCATGTGAATTTGCACAAGATCCTTTACTAATAATTGTAAAATATATTAAATCAAAACTTGTTTTTCACAAATGACATGGCTTTACTTAAAAAAAAAAGGTTACTTCTGATCAGAAACATGGTCTGAAAAATGGGCTTTACGTTCACTAATCATTTTTGCCTACCTTCTACAGGTTTAGTGATTATTCCAGTCACACCACCGACAATACCCTAAAAGAGAAATGACAGTTTAAGTCAACACTTGAAAGCTAAAAATGCTTGATTCAGCCACTAGTTGTCTCTCCTGCTGTTCTAAAATTAACATTTAGGCAAAGCATTCAAATATGGTTTTTCTTGGTTTATTTTTGTTTATTCTGAATTCTTGTTGACATGATCAACATAAAAGAAAACATCTTTGAAATGATTAGAAGGCTCAAGGAACTGGTAAACTGGACAGAGACCATCCCTGCCAGGTAATCAGTTGGAATCCTGACTGGTAGTGCAAAGTGACTGAAAAGTTGCTATTTCATGGCTGTCAGTGTTCCTCATTCTTTTAAGTAGCAAGTACGCTAAGTAGCGAGTAGCAAGTACTTTTAAGTAGCAAGTACGCTAAGTAGCGAGTAGCAAGTACTTTTAAGTAGCAAGTACGCTAAGTAGCGAGTAGCAAGTACTTTTAAGTAGCAAGTACGCTTGGTTTTCTGGGCACCAGGCTTTGAGCCAGGGAGGGGAGCTGTCACCTGGGCAAGTTGCAGCCACCCAGGTGTGAGCCCAGCTTACAGGGTGCAGGAGACTGCTGCCAGGCTCCCACCTGAGAGCTGGGACTGGGTGGGTGGTGGGCAGCTACTACCCAGTGTCCCAAAACACCGGTGGCTGCTGCCCAGCTTCCCAGGACTGGGACGGCTGCTGTCTACCTCCAAGCTCTGAGGTGGGACAGGGCGGGAAGCTGGCAGCTACTGCCTGGCTTCCCCAGAAGTCAGCAGCTGCTGCCCGCCTCCCTTCACTGGATTTTCACCGCATACCCCCTGCTTGTGTCTTGCGTACCCCCAGGGGTATGTGTACCACAGGATGAGAAACTATGGCCTATGTCATATGACGTGCACACACAGACATACTGGGGCGAACTAGCAGAGGGCATATCCAGGAGTTTACAGAGATCCCGAGTCAGGTATGTTGGTAATCATTCACCGAAGAGTGAATGTAAGGTTTTTGTTGGCTGCTTCCCAGAAGAGAGCCACACAGAGCCCTTCACACTGCCCCTCTTCAGACAGTAGAAGCACTCCTGGTGAGGAAGCGCACTACTGACAGAGCGAGTGCAGTGATCAGTAATGCAAACTGCCTTACATTGGAACAGTTCACAGTGACTTGCCAGAGAGATAAATGTTTATTCCCCTCTGCCTGAATAGAACATGTTCACATGCCTTAAGAACATAGTTTTTAGTAAAGACATGTAACTCCTGAACTATCATTGTACATACATTTCACAATGAGTATGATGACCAGTGAACAGCAGGTAGAAACGTTACATTCACTCTTGGGTGAATGATTACATAGGTACCTAACTCAGGGGATCTCGGTAAACCCATACAGGCAAACGTTACTTGATTTCACAGCTACAGCAGAGCCCACCTTTGGAGCTCTGCTGGAGCTGTGAAATTGACAAGACAGCCAACACCTGATGTAAGTGACACAGTGTCTATATTAAGACTGCGTCACCCTAACTACAATGACATAAGCCCTACACCTCTCATAGAGGTGGAGTTGTTACGTTGATGTAAGAGGGCACTTACGTTGGCAGGAGCAAGGTTATACAGCGTGTACTCTGACACAGTTAGGTCGACATAAAGCTGCCTTTTGTCAACCTAACTGTGTAGTGTAGACCGGAGCTAAGCCTAGAATACATGTTGTAAGGGCTTCTCTACTGAGAGACAGTGTGCTGCAGCATACTAGCCTCCCAAACACTAGCTGGCTTTGTGGACTCTGCTACTGCCATTAGAAGTTCTGTACGCCAAGTGCACTTGGGAACATCTAGTGTGCTTTGTCATGGAAGATTTTTAGTTCATGGTAGCAGAATCCATACAGCCAGTTGGTACACAGCAGGTTCATGCGAGTCACATCCTGGCTAAGTCTCCATACAGAAAGCCCTATTTCAACAAGTACCAGAACAGTACATTCTGACTAGACTTCAGTGATTGCTTTCAGTAACATTGAAAGTGCAGAAAAACCTTGGGGGAATGAGGTCTCCAATATGCTGAATAGTTTCATAAAGTAAACAAAAGAGGTAAATGAACAAATTAGGCAGGACCCCAACCACAGCAGTACTGAACAGATTAATGCTTGAGATTGGCAGTGCAGTACAAAAACAGCAAACAGGCTTTTATGAATTTGTTGGTAAACAAGATTAGAAAAACCATCTCACTTGAAGTATGCTCCTGAGCAAGTATGGGACAGTAAAATGTTTTTTTCTTTTGAATATCAATTACTAGGTGTTCCTAATGTGCTTAATTTGCATTTCACGTAACAATTATAGCATGAAGATGTTAGGTACGAATCAAAACCCACATAAACAACAGTCACTGGACATAAACATGGCCCTTCATCTCCTAAGAAGAACTCCTCCCTTCAGATAAAATGGATCACATGGGCACTTTACAACATCCATTTCAGAGAAACCTCACCTAGGTAACATGATGTTTATTTCGTATTTATTTGTTCCATGCTCATCAAACCCTTACAAGATTAATACGCACACAGTTTGTTGCATGTTACTGAAAATTTCAGACTAGAAGCTTGCTTTCCACTCTGCTGTCAACAATTATCTGTGAAGACTAGTGACAAACTGTCTCCTCCTCCCTTCTGCTGGGTCCACCCAGGAGGATGACCATCTACTACTACTATCAATTACTCCACTAATTGAAGTTGGAGAGTCTGTGCTGTAAATCTAAACTTTAAGGTTCCAATCCTGCTGATGAATCGTACGGATGTCAACAACTCCACACAGTGGAATTTGTTTTTTCAGATTGCTTTTTTAATAAATAAAAGCTATTAATCAGTATCTCATGTGCAATCAAAAATTACTGAGGTTCAAGACAGGGTCCTAGAAATTTTGGTTCCTGAAGGAAGACCAAAGAGGTAAAGATTTTGCCACTCATACTCCCAAAGTAAGCTGTAAAAGTCAAGACACTAATAAAGGTGGGAAAGCTGAACTACCGCTGTGTGCGCTCTACTATACACACACACACAGACTCTTGTGAGTATGCACAAAGGCCTTAGACAACCCTGGGGCCTTTTGGACAAATGCAAGCAGCTTCTGCTTTTTATAGGCAGGATGCTGCTCAAAAGCATCTCCAATGACAGCCAGGATCCAAAATTCAGAAAATTAAAATTTTTCCTGGATCTGATTTATAGCTATGAACATTTCTTATTCAGTTCAAAAAACAAAAAAGTAGTAGTCCATGACCAGGAAGGGTTTGTGGCACCTGATGTAGCTTTTAAAGCCAGAGATGTTCCGCAACCACTGGAGACCTAGGGTTGAGGGAACGGAAGAGATGGGATGAAGAGAAATAGCTTCCTGCCCCAGAGGACAGGTGCCAAAATTAGGGAATGAAATCCCTAAAACTATCCTAACTATATGAAAAAAATACTAACTACAGAAAATTTTAAAATCTTTACAGAAGAAAGCTGAATATGTCAGCACAAACACTGATGCTGTATCCTAGACTATGAGCAATAACAAGTAAAATTATGGCAGCCCAGCAAGTCCCTTTATTTCCTTCATGCAGAACATGAGGCTAGTGAAGGGCACATGTGTAGTGAGCGACACCATTTGGGAAAAATCTCTGATCCTGGGTGCACAGTGAGGATGTGCAACCTGAAGGGCACTACACATAGAGACAATCACTCAGAGAAGAATTAGTGACTGCAGAGATCAATATCTAAAACAGTAAGTTTCTGGCTACATTGAACTTGCTAGCCAGAGCAAGAGGGAGATAAATGGTGGGAAGTGGTCTGAGACTGACCTTCCCTTTTCTCCTTTATCCTTACTGCTATGGGGGAGTGTGGGAAGTGAAATAATGAAAGGTATGGTAGCCTCCTTCCTTCTCTGGTCCTAATATAGCTCTCTATTATCTATAAAATATAGGAATAACATGGTTCTTTTACAGATCCCCATTGAGACAGATTTTTTTTTAAATACCCTTGATATGAGCTTTCTTCTTTGCAAAAACTATCTACAAAAGCCTCATATCTACTACAATTCATATTCTTTCACAAGAATTTGGTATATTTGTGTTAGATCTACGGAAGTAATAATAATAAGCAGTAATACATAGGTTTTTATAGCACAATATAAATATATTGTTAACTAGACTTTCACTTTACTTATGATCAGCTATAACTATTGGACTATAATATTGGGTCTCAATACCTCCTCCCCCCCTCTCCAACACATCACATATCTATAATATTAGGTGTCTTTTTTCAAAATACTTACATCACCATGCACAGAACACAATTCGGAATCTAAGCAAATTACAATTCAGAAATGATAAAGGAATTTGTTTACATATACTTCCTTGTCAGATATTTTAAAAATTTTCATTTTTTTTTTGACATTCCCTGGTAGATTTTAGAAGAAATAGGAAATAAATCACCTTAGGAGATTATCTAATATTTCATGCTATGTAAATGGATCTTAATTTTTTTCTTCAGTTTCTGCTTCTTTCATCAGTTCAATGACAGAATACGGAGAATGCCATTAAACTATTTCATACATGTAATACATTTTTTCCCACACATAGACCCAACAGTCACCATAGTATTAGTTTGAATTTCATACCCGTAAAAAGCCTTTTCCTCCTTTGGCCAAACTGTCACCGAAGTCTTTAGGCTGACGGCCCATCTCCTCTCTCCGTTTTTGCTGGTATTCTTTGTCCATAGTTATAGCAGCCAAGCCTTTTCCAACTGAACCGGTGATTCGAGATACCACCCCAGCTGCTCCTCCTGTCAGCCAAGGAGAGATTAAGTCACACAGTTCCTTCATAATATTAATAATGAACATACCACAATATACCATTTAAAGAGCATGCAATTTAGAGAAATCTTTCTGTGTTAAAGTTATCAATAAGATCATTTAGTAAAATAATCCGATTAGAAGCATGGAATATCAGATGACCTTTCAAGCAACATGCTTCAGTATATAGGCATGGAACTTATAACAGCACAAGAAATATTTCACATTAACGTGGCATGCCTTGGAACGTTTTTAGAACATAGCTTCCACCCTCTGTCGCCAAAATTTTTCTAGTAACTGCTTGCAATGAGGCAGAGTGGCCTCCCTCCAGACTTGAGAGTGAGGAACCCCAACATTCCCCCTAGTGGGCAGAGCGGCCCTCGCTGGAAGTATCAGGATGAGAAGTATAAAGGGAGGGACCCGCAGTTCTGTTGAGCGGGAACCAGGGAAGATAAGACATCTCCAGCCCACTGCAGAATTCGGGAGCTCAACCTGTGCCATGCAGCACTCTGCCCCTGAAGGAGATTGACCTTGGAGAGTAGTTGCCAGGACTGCCATCTGCAGTGTACGCTGAGGAAACAGAGGACCCTGGGTCTATGGAACCCTCTGCCCAGACTGTGGTAGGAGTAGCCCAGGGAAACCAGACTTTAGTCTGGTTTCGTTGCTGGAGTACAAGTCAACATGTTTTGGTGGGATGCCCTCTAACCCAGTGGTGGAACCATTCACCGTTAGGGCCCAAGCCTGGGACCTAGTCAAGGAGGGTAGGTCCAGGTCCCCCTACCCTCTGCTGCCAGCCCCACCCCTGGGGTGGCATCCTGTTCACGCCTAGGCCAGAAGGCATGTGCATTGCTTGTGGCTTGTCCCAGCCAGGAGACTGGGCCACAGACTGGGTTTGCTGTCTGCCTTAGCACGGAGGCCTAGGCTAAAGACTCCTCCCTGCTCTGCCCCATCCAGAGGGTCAGAGCTTTCCTTACAGACTGTTAATTGCTGCCTGCTGCAGCCAGGAGGCTGTGGACTAATGACCGCTTGAACTCTGCCCTGCCTAGTGGGCTAGAGCCCTAGACTCTTGATTGTCAGCAGCCCTATCAAAGAGATCTAGCTAAAGATTGTTTACTGTTCTGCCCTGCCCAAGGAGGCTGAAGCTTCAGAGTGTTAATGGTTGTTTGCCCCTGCTAGAAGGCTAAACGCTATAGACTGCTTACTGTTCAGCCCCGCCAGCAGGACCTGAGCTTGAGTGCTTATACTTGAGGCAGAATGACCTCCTTCACCACTTGAGAGCGAGGGACCACTGCACGGCTACAGTATTTAACATCTATTCTTTCATAAATTATCTAAAACAATGGTTGTTTTTGGATACACTCTTCATAATCTCCAAAAAAAAGTCTTAGAAGTCTAACATTTCTCGCTGGTTTATCATCCCAACACTGACACAATGCATTGTATATTTTCATAAATTAGTTGCCATTCTCTAGTGCTGAAATCTAGGAACTCTCAGTTAATTACATTTGCTGTTAATAATCTGGAAATAAACAACGCTCTTTAAGAACGACTGGCCAACTTTACAATACCTATCACAGAATCATAGAATTGCAGGACTGCAAAGATCCTTCATAGGTCAGCGAGTCCAGTCTAATGCACTTAGGTAGGACTAAGTATTACCAAGATTATTGATGACAGGTGTTTGTCTAACACGTTCTTAAAAACCTCCAGTGACAGATTCCACCACCTGTAGGGCCACGGAACAGCTTTGTCATGTGTTGGACAGAGATAGGGGCTTGACGGGTTTGGTTAGAACCAGTTTGATAAGCAGCACTGCTTGGCCTGGTAAACAGGCTGTGCAAGGCTGTATAAAAGTGGTTGCGCTGTCAAAGGAGGAAAGAAGAAAGAAAGCAAGGTCACGTGCTGTAAATTTGCCAATATCTTAGAGCTGATATGCTATGCTGTACATAAAAGCTTGGAATGCAAGCTGCGCAATGAGACTCAGCCATCAATCCACTTGGATTGCGTGGCAAGATCCCCCAGCAGCCCGCTTTGCAACGCACCCTAGGGTCTCCCGTTGCTGTTTGGAGCGTAAGCCGTGATTAAAAATAAGTGCACCTAACTGGTGTGGGCATGTTTTTATTCCTCACCTGGTATCCAAAATCTTGCAGGCAGCTGTAAGCAGCAGTGCCTGGCATAACAGTACCTCTCTATATAATTTGTTTCATTGCTTAATCACTCTTAGTTAGGAAGTTTTTCATAATGACTAGCTTAAATCTCCCTTGCTTCAGTTTAAGTCCATTACTTCATGTCCTGTCCTCCATAGTTAATAAGAACAATTTATCCCCCTCTTTGTAATAACCTTCTGCCTCTTCTTAGAGGCCTTCAACAGGGAATCTTTTCTCCTGAAAGTCCTTGAAGACCAGTCCCCCACCAGTTCTCTCTTCTTCAGACTAAACAAACCTAATTTTTTCAGTCTTTCCTCAGAGGTCCTGTTTTCTAGACCTTGTATGATTTTTGTTGCTCTCCTCTGGACTTCCCTGAATTTGTCTACATCATTCCCCAAGTGTGGGGCCCAGAACTGGACACAATACTCCCATTGTGACCTTATCAGTGCTAAGTAAAGTGGAAGAATTACTTCGTGTCTTACTTACAACAGTCCCACTAATACATCCCAGAATGATGTTCGCTTTTTTTTTTTTACAACAGTATTTCATTTTTTATTCATATTTAGTTTGTGATCCACTATAATCCTCAGATCCTTTTCTGCAGTACTCCTTCATAGGAAGTCATTTCTCATTTTGTGTTTGTGCAGTTGATTGTTCCTTCCTAAGCATAGTACTCTTCATTTGTCCTCATTGAAATTCATCCTTTTTATTTCAGACCATTTCCCTAGTTTGTCAAGATCATTGAATTCTAATCCTGTGCTCCAAAGCACTTGAAATCCCGCCCTGCTTGGTATCTTATGCAAACTTTATAAAAGGGTACTCTTTATGCCACTTTCCAAATAATTTATGAGGATATTGAATAGAAAAAGAAGCAGGACAGATCCCTGTGGACCCCACTCGATGTGCTCTTCCAGACTGACTGAACCACTGATAACTACTTCGGAGTACAGTTTTCCAACCAGTTGTGCACCCACCTTATAGTAGGTTTGTCTAGACTATACTTCCCTAGTTTGTTTATGAGAAAATCACGTGAGAGAGTATTAAAAGCCTCAGTGAAGTCAAGATATACATCTACTGCTTCTCCCCTATCCACAAGGCTTGTTACCCTGTCAAAGAAGATTATTAGGTTAGTTTGACATGATTTGTTCTTGACAAATCTATGTTGACTGCTACTTATCTTATTATCTTCTAGGTGATTACAAACTAATTGGCTGTTCATTTGCTCCATTATCTTTCCAGGTACCAAAATTAAGCTGACTGATCTATAATTCCCTGGGTTGCCCTTATTCATTTTTATTTTTTCCATAGATAGATACTATATTTGCCCTCTTCCAGTCCTGTGTGATGTCTCCCATCCTCTATGAATTCTCAAAGTAATTGTTAATAGATGAGAGATCTCTTCAGCCAGTTCTTTTCTATCACAATTTCTGCCATGGTTCCCATATCAATGTTTTGAAAATGCTTCTCAGCAAAAGAAAAATAGTAAGTTATACGAAGATATGTGGTCATATAGTACAAGAACTAGGTTAACCCAAGTACTTTTGGTATAACGGTGATGATAAAGGTACCTGATACATACCCACTGTGTGGCCAAGAAGACTCCTTACACCAATCACAAAGCCCTCAGCAAATTCTTCAGGCCCTTGAACAGCTCCCTAAACATGAAATTTACTATAAATTAAAACACACACACTCCCGTCTTTAACCTACAGCTCTTCAAGAATCAAATGGAAATTGCTGTGCCTTGGACAAAATCTGTCAATTTAGGTTATGTCTACACTATGACAAACCCATGGCACTGAGTCTCAGAGCCCATTTCAATGATGCAGGCTCACAGGGCTCCTGCTTCAGGGCTAAAAATAGCAGTGCAGATGTTTGAGTTCAGCCTGGAGCCCAGACTCTGGACCCTTCCCTCTTGCAGGGTCTCAGAACCTGAGCTTCAGCCTGAGCCCAAATATCTGAACTACAGTTTTTTAGCCCTCAAGCCCAGTGAGGCCAAGTCAGCTAACCCGGTCCAACTGCAGCCGTGCCATGGTCTTCTATTACAGTGCAGACACACCATTTAACAAGAGATTTCTTTGGGTATCAAGTGTCATGATTCCGCAATTCTTCATCAGGGTTCAAAAATATTTTATCAACTTACAGCTAATTGACTAATACAGTGACCTAAAAGAAGAAATCATACCTGAAAAGGCTCGTAGAAGAAAGCTTCAACACCTTCAGACAAACCTCTGATTAAGCCAAATGGATTTCCCAGGACATCCAAACCCAGCAGAAGAACATACATCTGCTTCAAGAACTAAATAAAGAGCAAAAGTGGACATAGTACACAGATCAGCTCTTGTTGAATGTACTACCCAAGTTGGAATTAAAATCTATGTAACATATAGGCTTAACATATAACCTTTTAAAATCTTTCGAGTAAGATGGTGTTAAAACAGTGTTTTAGCAGAAGTACTATGTAAGGCTATGGACCAGGATAAAGGCACTACACAGGCACGGGAGTAAGTTCTGCTTGAGGGATTATGAAAGGGTCTGGCTATGGCAAAAGATGCCGCACATAGACAAGGAGCTCCATTAGAACATCATGATGGATGATGTGCCTAGTACTGTACTTGACACAGGTGGGCCAAGGTAAAAGCAGAAGCTATTGCAACAGAAACCCATCTGAAGTAATGGTATTCAGGTTTATTGTTTTGCCACAAAAATTACAATGGATTTGTAAAACTAACGGTTTATACATGAATAAACTATTTCACAAAAGCTTCACATTCCAGGCAGATATATTTATCCCAAAATATATTTAAAAAGTACAATTCATTGAATAAACTTACTTGTTCACTATAATGTGTAACAACTCTCCACATGAGCTTCTCTCTCCTGTAAAACTGATACTTAATTTCAAAGAAAGCAAGCCTGAAAGAAACAAATAGCAAGGTTTAATAGCTGAAAAAAATATACGTATTATGGACTTCACAGCTAGAGATTAGCATTAGAGTATTTACATTTACAAAATTATTTAACTAACCTAAGTTGTGTATTGTGCATTATTCAGTAATGCAGCTAAAGCACTACTTTCTACATTAGTAGGGAGCTAAGGCCACCAACGGATAAGTGCCAGGGTTTAGAACAATTAGATACCCTTCATCTGCTTCCCCTGAGGAGCTCAGGTCCACTTTTAGACACCCCTCTCCCACACACACACTTTATATGCACATCAGCGTATGCAATTACAAGGCAATTACATTAATCCTAAATAGTTAAATCAGAACAATCATTTACTGATGACCAAAGAATTGAAATACCTACAAGAATTCACTACTGCTGTTTACAAATTTAACAGTCAAAAGGTTTTAGCCAGAAGTATCAACTTACTTAAATATAAGATCATCTACATCAGTCAGAGTAGCCCCAATACTTTTCAACAGCAAGTTGACAGAATGGATAGCGATCATTTCTTTTTTGTCCTTATCTGAGTCTTCTCCTCCTGAACCCAAAGACAGACTCAAATGCAACTACAAGACAAAAATATTTGTAAACAGTGAAATCAACAGACGTATGAAATCCAACAATCGTGTTTGTAAATTATTTACTTGGTTTTTAAAAGTGCATTACTTAAACTTAAACATTACTATACCTGCAATGCATTTAAAGAAACAGCAGTCAAGTTCCTTTAATAGCTCTTTTATTTACTCATGTGCACAGAGCACAGTAGAACACAAAGGAAATCCTATGTTCATATAATTATAAGAATAGCACCTAAGTTTATTCATAAGTTATGCTGACATTAATCATACTCACTGACAATACAATAATGTGGATGATAAGTGACTTATTTGGGTCCTGATGGAAATTTAGTATGGGCAAGGAAGGCTTATATTTTGACTACCCTGAATTTAGCTAGGGTTTTTTTTTCCCCGGCAGTCTTCTCTGGAGCTACATATTTCATAGTGTTGGCATTATGTGAGCTAAACTCTGAGTCTCTTCAGGCAGCTACCCACTTAACATCTAGTGGGACTCTTCAGAATTTCTCTAGCGAGGAGCAACTCTTATGAGCCTCCTTTATCCATATTCATCACTTCAAATATGTTGAGAAACAACTTATGACATCAACCTAATTTTGGAATTTCTCAGTCTCTCTCCTTGCTTAAGTTCCATTTATGTTTTCCCCCCACCTGCCCACTTTAGTCAATTTCTGACCCTTGCTACAATCCAATTTTTTTAAATATTGGGACCTCCCAGGCTAGTTGGTGGAAAGAAAAAACAGCCCTTCTTGTCCAAAAAAGCAGCTCAAGACCCTTAAGATAGAACTCGGAAAGACGAAATAGCACAGCCACCTCCAATAAAATTCAACAGGTATATGACCAAATTCCACAACTGGCTCTAAAGAATTAATTACAATACAGGGAATTTCCACTATTTTATTGTGAGCCTCATAATATTTAGTGTTTTTCTTAACTGTGTCCTGAAGCTTTGTGATTGTTAGAATCACTAATTTAATCTGGGGGAGAAGACGACTAAGAGGAGTTTCTGGTCCTCATGGTTGTGGAGAAATGCTTAGAATGTGACTCAAATATATCCTAAAGATTCAGAGACAAGGCCCAATAAAAATAAATGAAGATCATTTATTATTTTTCAATGTAACAATTTTTAAACCCTTTATGTTTTAGAGGGCCTGAGTCATGATTTTTGAATACGTGAGGTTGAAATACGCAAAAGTGTAATTTTTTTTTACAAAAATAGTGGTTTCTGTAACCAATTAACTGGTTACTTCAAAGGAAAAATACTACAGGTGAATGCAGAACTAGACAATCATGAGTGATCTTTCTTCCCTTACTGTGACTGGAATAAAAAGGTAAACAAGAGAAATAAATGACAGGACATGAAATATAACTAAAGATTAGTTCTTTTTATTCAGAGATTGTTCACAACCGTTAGACAATGAACATTTCCCCCATTATATATGTCAGCATTTTTATTTTCTTCCTAGTTTTGACATCCATATGACACCCACTATATCTTTTTGTTTTGACAGCCATTGTTACTAAGTGCAGATGGAACATAAAACAAATATTTTTTGATGATTTCTAGCTCAACTGAGAAACGTTTCCACCAAGTATCAAAACTCTGACAAGTCACGGATTCCTGCAGGATCAAATTACTGTAAATGAAAGCCTAGAAAATATTTACTTAATCTGACAATTATAAATAGAGAATAATAGTTAAACATGAAATAGAGAAATTAAGAGAATACTATTTAAGGTTCTTGCTTCTCCAAAGTATTTTCCTCTACAACATACCTTAATTGGAGAAATATGGAAGTGCTCAAAGAAGCTTAGGGTTGACATGTCAGTTAAGGAAGATTCCATCAGTTCAGCCTTAAGAGCATCTACATCTTGCTGAATTAACTTCGTCTATTTGTAAAAGAGAAAATTTTAAATCAAAACTTGGGTTTCCTGAAATGTCAACCTGAATTCAAAATGGAAAACTATAGCTATGAGATCAAAGAAAGATAAAAGCAAAATAATTACACACCTGCTTAGATAGTTGTAGCAGAGAGGTCCTCCAAATCTATAAGTACCTAACATTAATTATCCATCATACACCAAATTGTGGTAACTATGTTCATTCTTTCCTTATCCAACCAATACCATTTAGATGACCTATTAGAGAGCTTTTCCTTTGATAGGTACATTTTCCTGTTTTCATGACAAATGTAGCTTTTCACGGTTATTCCATCTCACTCATTTTTCTGTCATTCTTTAGTTTTTTATTACTGCGAGATGGAATGCTGAATACACATTATGAACACTTATGATTTCCGTGAAGTCTTTGTTCACCTTAAGCTTTTTTCCTCAATTAGACAGGGCCTTCAGTTCCATCTGGAAATAAGGAACTTTATGGGCCTAAAAGTTTCATTTTAAGTGTGTAGGAACTACCCTTTCACGCAAATTATGTGGGATCTGTTTCTTTCTGAAGATGTATAAATGACAAAAAAAACGTAATGTCTTACACTGCACAAACAGCACTTGCTGCTCTCTCGCAGCAGATGTGGAATGAGTATGCATACTTTACAGCGATCTGACAGTCAATTAAAATATGAACTATTAAAAGGTTCAGTTGAAGACACACTATATGTAACTTAACTGCATTTTTCATTAGCCCTATACAATTATTTTATGTATCCTATTCAATCTTGGCCCCAACATCTTGTAGTCATGAGAATCACAAGTTGATTATGTACTGTGTAAACAAGTGTTTAACTATTTTTATGAATACCAGTTACCCAAACTCTAGCAAGTTACTAATGCTAGGAGCCACCCACCCTTAAACTAACACAGGACCCAACTCTATACCTCAGATTGAGAATATACATTTTTCCCCAACTGTTTCAGCATTCCACTGCTAGTCATCTTACAGTTTGGAAGATACTCTCCATTTGTTTTAAATTTGATTTTCAAAATACCTAATTCACATGATAATAAATAAAACCGATTATAGCAAAATAAGTACTTTTTTCCTAAACACACATTACCCTTTGCCTTTCAGCTTCTGGATCTGTAGATGGCGTGAAAAGCCCAATAAGTGCTCCTAGAAATCCCTGATCCAATTTCAGTGCCATCTCCTGGATAAGAACCATAAAATACCTAAGAAAAAATTAAAGGAAAAATATGGTCACCTACTTTTTTTCTTACATATCACCACAGATGACATTGTAGGTACAGATTTAAATTAACCACCACATACTGGGTACTAAGTATTCAAGTTCTTATTACATTGTACTTTAATGCTTTGGTAGAGTATTAAATAGTATTAAAAGCATCTATTTATAGTTGGAGAGGCCTAACAGAAAGACATCTAAAGAGTTCTGCTATTAATACTTAGCTGCAATTCAACACAAGAGGCCTAATACATTAATCTGTTTAAGTTTATTCTAGTAACTAACTGGTATTTCATACATTACAGTACATTTGCTTATGAAATAAATTTTGGGATAGTCGTGAAGGCCATGGGATAATAGTCTTCAGACCCCCAACCTTCATTCTGACCATGTGAGAATTCCCAGGAAAACCTCCCATTTACATGGGCTGTCACCAGGGACCAGGCTTCTGGGGAAAAAACCTCCATTTACAATACAATATTCTCTGAAAATGTTTAAATATCTAATCAAGCTGACTTATGTTGGAAAGATACCAGTGATATTGAGACTTGACAAATACTTGGGTTGGAAAACCTGGTACTCTGATTGCATCTCAACATTCAAAGGTACAAGCTCAAAGTATTAGCTCTACAGGAATTACATTTCTAAAGCAAGGTATAACACGCTTTTACTTACTTGAACTGCAGTACATTACTGTACTCATTGAATCTAGTGATGATGCTGACATCTATGAATGGTTTTGGCTCTAATTAAAAAGATGTACAAAGTAGTTAGTTTTATAATGGATTCCATTCTGCAGTGAAATCAAAATATTTTATGTCACAGCTCGCTCCTTTTTAGTTAACTCTCGCTTTACTTACCTGAATCCAAAGCTATTGACTTCGGAGGGGCTACAGGGTGAAACACAACTGGGAACATTGGACCAGGTAACTGGTCATCAATCTGAAACAGAGTCATACCAGATGAGCAGTAGTTTAGTAAGAATAAGATTTATAATACATTGCTTAGCATCAGGTGGCTCAGACAGTTTAGGTATTCAGATGACGTTTTGGAATAAAAGTATGCATTTTTAATCTTATTTTCTGTTTACATTAATATCTGAAGACTTGTCAGCACCTGATTATCAAGAACCGTTAGGACCATCAGAACAACAGTTGTGATTGGAAGCGTGCAAATAAGCTTTCAAATATCATCACAGGCAGGGGTTTAGATACTATTAAAAGCACTCAGGTTGGTGGTTGTTGTTTTATTTTTTAACTAGTGAAGGGCCATATTTTGCAGTCATTACCTAAAAGCAAGGCTCTCACTAAAATTAACTCCAATTTATTTCAAAAGGATTTTTAAAGAAGTGTTACAGGATTTGGCTCAAATAAAATAAAGTGGTCTCCGTAAACACTATCTTCAACAGCCTAGTCACATGTCCCATTCCAGTATATGCACCTTATATTATGATTTGAGATTCTAACTAAACGTGTGATACAATGAACACTTGGTACCATATTGTATAACTCCTCCAAGCACTAAGTGCTGATGCCAACACTAAGCTATAAATGACCAAAGTGACGTAACAAATAAGAAGCTAACTGAGACGAGCTGACAGATAAGAAACACTATTCAACCACTTTATTAACATTTCACACCACAAATGGACTCAACTTTTTATGTTTTATATAATTATGCAAATAAAAAGAAACTGAATATAAAATACTTTTATCTATGGCCTTGAGTCAAACAACAGCTACTGTCCTAGGATTTGGAAAAAGCATGAAGTTATGAGAAATACAGCTAGTTATTTAAAGAAAGGTTCTATGCAGAAGTATTAACACCTAATTACCACAAGTTTTCTTCTTCACAAACTCTTATTTCTCATTCTTTAAGAAAGCATTATCTACCCTTCAGAAGACTTTTAACAAATATTCTCCCTTTCTTCTTTTGATTCAAGAACACTAGAATCTGTTAAACTTGTATGTAATCAAAATCAAGAAGGTGTAATTTAATAGCCGTATTTCTACTTTAAGAGCACTTCCAAAGATTTACCTTTGATGCTGAATTAGAGGCAGTGAATGAATGGGTATGTAATTAAGGGGAGTGGCAAAGGTGAGATCTAGGCACTGAAGAAGTTTTACAATGGAAATGTTCTGACTGTACAAGTATTGCTTGAGATTTCAAATACACTGAAGAGTCCAAACCTTCCAACAATTACTACTAAGAATAATTTCTATTTTGATTGCTCACAGTAGTAAACACCATGCCAGCTAATTCTTGTAGGATTGGACTCTGAACCTCTAGGCAAAGCACAGAGAACAAGAGACACCTCATGACTAAATGTAAAAGACACTAACAACTCAAATCCTGAAGCAATGTTTAAAATATTTTCAAAATAAATCTATTTTAAAAATAAAAATAGTTTTTCTGCCATCAATAAAATTTCCATCATGGCCTCAATTATAATGTCTCCCACTCTTCTTTATACCCTACAGATTCCTCAGCAGCACCACCTGTGAAATTTTGGGATACAGTCAAGTCTTAAGGTCTTTAAGGTCATCTAATCTATACCCTGGTGAAGCAAAGCTAATAGTGAGTTCCAGATCAAAGGATTACTCACCACAAATACCCCTTCTTATTTTACCACAAAAGGACTTTCAGCTTCAGATGATCTCACCTGCTGTAGAGCTGATATCAACTCTTACAAGCAATTCCTGTTCAGTCTACAGTGAATAATGAAAAACAATACCTGAAGCCAATTCAGCTGTGCCCGTAAGCTTCTTTGGTGAGGAGACTGTTTGAACTCAATCTGAATGCCTGATAGGAAGTTTCGTCGAATATTGCATTTGAATGGGAGGTTCATTTTCATTGGCATCTTACAAAAATTCACCTAGAAACACATTATACAATTTAGTTCCATTTGGCTACTATTATTGCTCATAGATCACACTGGACATGAATGGATGTTCATCCATTAAAAGAAAGTACACTAGCATTAAAAAAACTGAATTTCCAGAGCTCTCTCATTGTTGCATAATAGAATGGTTACTGACCTGGACATACAAAAGCCAACACTAAATATTTCTTATAAAGGAGGGCAGAAAAAATGTTACTTTGTTAGGTTTACTGCACATCTTCAGTCTATTGAATGGAGAAGTTATGAACAATCTTATCCCAATTTAAGGTATCATTAACATTTTAGTCAATAGAACTAAAGATATATGCATGCAAATGAAAATATTTTCTCCAGCACTGAATTTTTGTGCCATATCTATGTAAGTAGGATGATAGTCTGAAGAAATGATCAGTGATTAGTTAAAAACATCTGTATCACTCCATTATTTTAACTCAAAAATGCTGAATCTCAAAAAATTTGTCCTGTGTGTCCTGTGTTTTGAACACAATTATAATCAAAGCACCAAAAAAACTTAAATCCTATATAATTTATGGTAGTATAAAAGATTATCTTTTTGGATACAAAATAGAAGAAAAGGTCAGATTGTTTATAATACTGTATATCATAAAAGTTTTGTCTCTATTTTACTTAGCCTTAGTAAGAGACTTTAAGAGATTGTTTCAACAATTCCAATATACTTGGAATCTAAGTGTTCTACAAATGACTGGTTCTTTAGAAACATCTAAATCACAAGTGACAGATGTTATAACACGTGAAAAGCTGAAGATTTTTTTCTGAATCAACAATGTAAAAATGGGTAATTCTATTTTTATCCTCAGGCCACTATGCATTAACAGCTATAATGTTATGTCCTCAATTTTCATCTGTCCATCTCTTTGAGGATGAAGATTGCACAAAACCAAACAGCTCACATTCTTAAGAAAGAGGTGATAATGTACTAGTCAACTTTTATATTCACCACTGACCTAAAATAGAGGGAATCCAGTGACCACAACAAGGTTTCATAAACAAATATCCTGCAAGTTTCGCAATGATTTAGTCTTACCATGGATGCATCCTAAACAATATACAACTACTATACAATTGAAATTTCAGTGTCTGTCAGATCAATATCAACAAGTTTATTATGGCTATCTAACAAATGTCTAATTAGAGACATTTAGTAACACACTTAAATATACAACTGTATACATGGAGAAGGCATTTCCCAAATGAAGACTTTTACATGTTGTCTAAATACATTACTGGTATTTTTATTACTGGTAGCAATATAGTGAAAATTGCTATACAAATTTTGCTATCAAATTACTGATTTAACACTGAAAAACCACAAGCATACCTCAAAGTTGTTGTCTATTTTAACCCAGTGTGGATCCTCCATGGCACCTGTAGAAACGAATTTTTGATAGGCATGTTCCAACAGGTTTATCTGCTTCTGATTAAATGGCTTCCATCTCTGCTTTGGTTTCAATTCCCAGACAACACCAGAACTGCAAGATATTGTAATGTAATTAATGTAATTAATACTTTTAATGAAAATGCATTGGAGTAGAGTACATCAAATATTCTAATGTTTATGAACCACACACAGTGCCATCTCCATGTTTCTGATGTTCATTTCCATTCATTTAATGTCAAAATTTTGATTCTTCCTCTATGCCTGCCACGTCAATGACTGATGAAAGGGGAAAAGAAATTTAGAAATGAAATGGATTTTTCTTGAAAACAGATTTCTACAACTACTTGGGTGATGACCCAAATTACTGGCATCCTTTTGTTGTCATTTCTGTGCATCTATCTTGGCATTTTTTTTTATATGAAAAAGTTTAGGATATGATTTAATATAAACAATCAAGTTAACAGCAAAGTTATTTCTGAATTATGAATAGGAAGAAGAACGGATGGTTATAATCATGCACATACCATAAGTGACTTCAGCCTAAATTTAATTTGCTATTGTAAAAGTAAGTTATTAAAATGCACATTGACAAATCAACTCCAAATTTACCTTGTGTTGTGTATCACAAGGCACAGTACTTTAAAAGTCACACAATAACTCTACTGTACTCAAATGGCATAATAGGACTTGAAGTCCACAAATAAATGTCAAGTTAATTAGGGAAACGTAACAAGACAGGCATTTAAAACCTATATTCCCTTGAAATAGCTCTACAATAGCAAACAAAATAATTTTAAAAATTCAGCATATGGTGCTAAAAAAAAGTCCGACTCGAAAAGCATAAGCCACCTCAAAATGAGAGCTTTCAAGTATCTCTCTCAACTACTCATTGGTCCATTTAAAGGCAAACTTGGTTTTCATCTGCAATACCTAGTAATCCCTATGTAAGAGATTTCTTGTTTATTCTCATTGTTGACCAGAGAAAGTCCAAGACTATGAAGTGACAAGTTTATCTCTTGATCTGGTTGCTCCATCTCCTCTGCTTGCCGTGCTTTGGAAACTAATGCAACGTCATCTGTAAAAAGCAGTACTCTCTGGCGTCCATCCAGAAAGGATACCCAATGTATCTGAGTATTTGAATTATAAGCAAACTGACCACATTCATCCTGAGTTGGGGGAAAAAAAAAAGGTACTTTAATTTAAAACAAAGCAACAAGCAAGCGAAATACATCAACAGCCCAAATTAAAAAGAAAATTTAAAATTTATGAGGTGCCTCCTTATTGCCTTTTAATTATATTATATTGCCTTTAAAAATAAATTCCACCTGCAGCCATTGCAATAAAAAATGCTCCTTTACTCCTCTGCCAGTTATTTTCTATTTTCCTGACCTAACGCTTTGCCCATGCAAAATTGTCCATCAGCTTTCTTCGGCTATTTGAAGTGCTGTTTCTAGCAGGATGGATTTGCTTGATCTTTTCCTAGGTTTATGTCTTCACCTTAGTTTTGTTCCCCTTCCTTCCTGGTTTATGTCTCAGCATTGTCTCAACCCTGAACTGTTGTTCTCTCCTATTTCAATGTTATACATGCTACTGTACACTAAGCAGCTCACAGCAACTAGTAACT
Organism: Mesoclemmys tuberculata; assembly: GCA_007922155.1. Classification (NCBI taxonomy): domain Eukaryota; kingdom Metazoa; phylum Chordata; order Testudines; family Chelidae; genus Mesoclemmys; species Mesoclemmys tuberculata. The sequence goes on from ML675621.1 coordinate 4,493,346, forward strand.
GCTGCAATGCAGTACCCTACTCAATGAAAGTGGTTCCTCTTCATGAGGGGAAGGAAGTCAGGATTGTGACTTCCCCTAACCATGAAAAAATACATTCAGTATTCTGAAAAAGTTACTGGAGGAAGTGCTGCATTCACCTACAGCAGTCCCAACAGGAATAATGAGCGTTATTTCTAGTCCCAGCAGCAATAATACTCTGCCTTTTTCACTCCTCATTTACACACAGCTGGGTTATTAGGCTAACTAATGTTTGTTCCAGGTAAAGGAAATTGGGATACTTATCATCAAGCCTGTGTTTTGCCCTATACACAAGACAGCTTACAAGATTTTTCAACATACTCTCATATAGAAACTGCACAACATACACAAAATGTTACCTATGTATAGAAACAAAAACCTAACAAAAGCTATCACATTTTAAATCAACACAGCCAAAGTCTAGGCAAAATCTCCAATCTCTCAGTGAACTCATGATTCTATTTTGGTTCCCACCTTCCTCCGACCCCACCTGGTTCGGTTGTTCTTTAAATGTACCTTAAGCAGATCATGTTCACCAACATTTTGTGCATATGTCCAAGTTAATTTTCTTATTCCAGTTGGATCTGCCCAGGCAAACAGTCGCACCTCCTTTGGTTTTAACTCCATCTCCTCCTGTAACCCACTGCAATAAAAATAAGTAGGTAAATAAACCACTGAAATGCATGTCATAAACCAAGTTTAAAATGCAGCTTGGGAACATCACAAGAAAATACACATTTCTTATCTTTATTATACTGCATTCAAGAAAGCACATGCAAATTTAGGTTCTTCCCCTTCAACAATAAAAAACAGATCAAAGTTGGAAAATATAGATGGCAGACTTCTTACTTTTACGTACCTCTGTTTATATTTAAGGGTGTCCCATTGAGTATGGTTAATGATAAGAGCTGGAGCAGCTCCCTCATGGTAGTCTGCGAAGTTTATGATTGTAGAATGTTCAGAAATGTTCACATTTACCAGTATGCCTCCATTCTGTTGAAGATAAAGACATGCACTGTATTTGGCTTATTAAATATAAAATATGAATTGTAATTACTGAAAATTAACTGAGTCAGTTTGCATTAAAGTATACCCTTTATAAACCATTTATAAATGTCATAAATTAACATTCTGTAAGCAGGTTACAGATGCATATAATATGTAGTGTGGATAGTCATAAGCAACTTAATGATCCAATGTAAAAATGGATAACCAGTCATTAAACTATTTATAACCCATTATACGCTATTTACAAATGTAACCTTAGTGTAGGTTGTGACTGATTTTTGGTTAAATCTTTGAAATAGCTTTTAAGATTATTTGTTTCATTTTATTAGCTGAAACAGTCACTTCAAACATCTTCAGTATTTTAAATGTGTATACAAATCTTCATACTTATTGTTTAAGTTGGCATTCCCCATGTAAAAAATGGCAATGTTAAACTAATTCTAAAGAAAACTTTAATTGTTAATTCAAAGAGAAAATAATCCTCTAAAATTGAGACTAAGTTATACAGGTGTTTCACAAACTTTAAGGCTTGTTGTGGAGTCAGCACTTTTGTCTTTGGATGGTCAATGTCTTTTGAGAAGTAAGGAAGCCCTTTCCCAGGTATGTAAATGGATCAGTTTACCAAGCAATCTGGCCTGAGAAAGCCTTCCCAGCCTTCTAAGAGGGCTTTCCACAGCAATCTTATCTCACAGAGGGAAGAACAGTGGGTCCAATATGTCTTCCAATTCCAAGCCGCTCACCCTAGTCATGTGAGGGTTAGGGGACTGAGAACAGCTGTAGCAAACCTTGCTATATGTATCTTCAGAGAGGATTCTCCCACACAGATGGTACACCTCATTACTGTAGGCTTACTTTATTGTTCTGTGAGTAGAGTGGGTATGGGGGGGGTCCCGCTGTTATCAGAGAGGAATTCTGCTGGTGGCCCTATTCTCCTAAGACAACTGGAAATAGAAGGGACTTGAGGATTTACACTCTGCTGTTTGACAATTTAACTTGAAGTTGTATGACATAAAATTAAGGTGGAAGTACTACATCTGCACTCTATTTGCATTGTACAGACAGAGGATGATGAAAAGAAGGGATGTGGCCTAACCCCAGAGCCCTAAAACAAATCCAAAGTGCCTTCGGTATTTGCAAATAATGGCACAGCCCAACTGTTTAGATTAAGTCGCACATCAGGGCATGAGTGCTTGAACTGGGGGTGCTGCCGCACCTCCTGGCTTAGAGTGGTTTCCATCATATGCAGGGTTTAGTTTGGTTCAATGGCTCTCAGCACTCTCACTATACGAATTGTTCCTGCACCCCGGGTCAGGATCCAAAAATGGAGTCAAAGACATCACACTCTTACATATCCTGTGTTAGATTTTTTTTTTACAATAGTCAGAAAGCGCCTCAACACACTTAGCGACTTGGGGTTTCTCTCCAGCAATCTGTAATCCAAGTTTATGCCCAACCATCAGTTGAATTACATGCCTAAAAATCTGTTCAACTATTCAGTGTTTGATTTAGATTATATTTTAACTAATTGTGTTTTGAATGACTAGTTTGAGCATGCAACACTAATTTGCTTCGAATTTCAGAGTGGCATATAACGCACATACAAATAATTCCAAAATGTTATCACTTTAAAAGTGAAACCATTTTTAGACAACAGTTATTAGTGTTGCTTGTCAAGAATGCTACATCACATATCTTTAGGATGTAATATCTTAAGAAGCTGAGATGCAGAAATGATCTTCCCTCCTTTCCAAAGTGGCACACACACCACAGCAAACCTTGCTGCAGATCAAGTAAACAAATTGCAGATGACATACACCATTCTATTGATAGATCCATACAGCTGTGCAGTTCCTAATAAGCTTGTGAAGAAATCAATTTAATCTAGTTTCATACATGTAAGAAAAAGGATTTTTAAAATTACAAGCTCCTTTGCATACCCTGCTACATTCATCCTGACTTTTCAATAGGTACTTTAAATCTATCTGCCGGCCTTCAATACAGAGGACTGACCACCTTTATACGCCCTAAGGAATTACACTGAATTGCTTAACACGACAAACATAACGGAATTATAGAAAATATTATTTAAAATGTAAAAGTGAAAGACTCACCAATTCTTCCAGACTTAACAAGGTACCATTGTCCTGTGTGTTACAGAAGAATGGTTTGGATGCACTTTCACAACCCACCACTCTGACACATAATTTACCAGACAAATTTTCAGGCCAAAATGGAAGACACTGGATAAAAAAAAATCAAACAAGGAACACATGTAAAAGCAGATAAATCAGCAATATTGTTATAAATATTAGTTAATGACAAATATGGACTACTCTTTCAGGTACTCTCCCTCCTTACCCCTGGCATTCAGCAGTACACATTTATGCTGTCACTTACTAAGTTACTCAATCTATGATGATCTAAGAACCTCACAATAGACTGGGTACTGAATTTTCTTGATGAATTTGACAAAACCTGAGCCTAATTAACAAAAACATGAGCATTTATTTCTAAATATTTCTCCCCATATAGAATCACTCATATAGAATCAGCCTTAGAAACTTCTAAAGCAAGAAAAACAAAGAATACCTCTGAAGATGATAAATAATTCCAGTTATGAGTTGAGAAAGAGCCATCAGAAAGAATTTCTCCAACTTCCAGCTCCAGGGAAGAATTGTTTGCTACGGTGTAGAACGGAGTTAAGGTAACTATCCTGGTGAGATTAAAACTACTCATTTTGATGCTAACTCCAACCTGTTGAATGAAAATAACTTGGTTAAACTACGCCTATTTCTTCTCCATGATATTTTCATCTCCTGGACATGAGTAAAACAAGTGGGCAGGTGAACTACTTGTGATCCCATAGTATTATTCCTTCTGCATATTTAATTTATTATCCTGGGTTTAAACAGCAGTACCCAAGGCCTCAACAGTAGCAGGACCTGTGCCAGGGACTACGCAAGCCGCAAGGAACAGATTCTGTATCTCCAAAAAAGTGTTTGATATAGCCAACAGAAGAGATGTAGATTATTTTAGCAGTGGTATTCTGTATTCACTTAGAGAAGGGAAAGCCACATAGGAGAAGATTACTGGAATAAAGACATGAGATAAAGAAGGCTTGATGAACGTGGGAGAAAGAGGGGAAAAGATCAGATTTTAGAAATGCTATTGGGAGAGACGTGCCAGGGTTTGGATTTAGCCTGGATGAACAGCATAAGAAAGTAAAAACCAGAAAACAACCAGAGAATACTCTGGCCTTTAACTAGGTAAGGGGTAGGTTCTGAAGGGTTATTTTAAAAAAAGGATGAGTGGTCTGGGTTTGATGGGAAAGATAAAGTTTTATCTTTAAAAGGAAATGTTTGTGATCTCCCTATAAATGTTTCCATTTTGACCCTACGATGGTTATTTCAATAACTGCAAACAACAAGGTAATATTATTTAGTTATTTGAAATTTTTTTTTAAGATAACCACTATATATAGTCAATCTAATTTTTCAAAGACTGGCACAAAAACTTAACTGTATGCATATTATTATTTGTGTATTTGTTATTTGTAGCACCTGGATGTCTCAGTCATGAACCAGGATCCCCTGTAGTATAGGCACTGTGCAAGTGGCTAAATCAAGTATTTGCAATTTGACCATCTGTGTACTAAACTATCTGAGATGGCACGTGCATCTCTGAAAAGGCATCCAAATACTTATATACCATGTATTTTCACCAATTGGGCCTGTGTGGTATCTCCATGTGGTATAACTACTGGCCAGCAAACATCCAACTAAACGATAACAATCACACTAGCATTTCTAATAACCAACCAATGCACCCAAGAAATGCAGATAAATATCAAGTTTAATTTTATATTTAATTACTATTATTAGTCTTCAGAAAAAAGTTAGTAAACAAATATTCAAAAGTAGGCCTTACCAGATAGTCCCTATCACTAGCTGGACACTTCACACATCCGTAACTTCCTACAGTATCAAGGGAGAAGCTAGTGGACCATGAACTAGTTGAAATACATAATTGGATCTACAGAAGAAAAACACATTTTAAATAAATTAAAAAAAAAAACCTTAAAAGTTCTTATATGCGGATGCACTGCAAGAGTATCCATACTGCATTATATGAAATATCTAGCCCAATTGTATAATAGCACCTACTTTTGAAAATCTCAGACATGATGTATTACTAGCAAAGTAACTCAGTTTCAACACTGCAATTCCAGCTTGCTGGGTACTAAAACTGAGAAATGTTTGGGCTCTAGCAAAGAAGTACACTGCAGCAGAAGATAGGTAATCACTAGGAGAGCACAAAAAACCAAATATGTCATCTGTCCTGTTGGTCCTTATAATGATCAAAGCATGTAGATAAAGAAGAAGAGGAAAATATATAAATGACTGTGGTCTCTATATAAGGGTTAGGGTAATAGCCAAAAGATGCCATCAAGACCAGTTTCCAATTATTGCTGACAGCTCAATGAAAATGTTAGGAAACAGTAGGAGCTTCCAGGTCTAAAGGCCTATATAATCTAAAAATATAAGGAGTTATATTAAGAATTTTTTTCATTTATTTTAAATTATTTTAATTTATTTTAAAACATCATAACTAAAGTATCTAACATAATGAACCCTTGAGGTAGTTTAGGCAAGGAACTAATGGAACGCTCAACACCCACCCCCCCTTTGCCTGGTGAATATCTGTTAAATTGACAATAACTGTAACTCTGAACAACAGTAATAGAAACAATGATAGCCTTGAAAATGAAAAATAAGCAACTTGCCCTCCCTCCTACTTAATGTACCCCTTTTCCAAATCTAATCAACATGAGAAGAAGCTAAGCCTCCATAAGGAAATAAAAGCATCTAACCCCCACAATAAGACACAGTGTTCCCCCCAACATTTCTACTCTACTCATTATGATTTTGTAAATACAAGATTAGCACTACTTCAAGTTTATCAACATTTTTTATTTCCTTTTTTTAAAGTTGCACTCCAGATTATATCAGTTCAGGATCAACTAATGTTGCAACACTTGCACAAGTTGCCCTCTTATTTCCCCAAGATTTTGGGAAATGGAAAAGGCAAGAGAGAAACAAACTAGTGTTATTTTTAGTTCCCAAACCAGGAGAGTTAAATTGAAATAAAAATAAAAAATATTGATATTACATTGGTAGATTTTTTAAAAACAAGTATTGATACTGAAGTAGGGTATTTCAAGGCCAAGCATGAACAGTGTCATTTTATTTATTTGAGGATATTTTTAAATAAATTAGATAGCATACCTTGTTTTTACTAAAAATGTTCCTTTTCTTAAAGGAAAACAAGACAGTATCCCTATAATCTGCTGGGTGTTTCACATGCATATCTTCAGCACGATACTGGAGAACCCGGGAAGTCTTATTGATTATCCAATAAGGACTAAACACAGACAGGATCATACGGCTACCAACTCGCCTAACATGTACATAGACATCTATTGTCATCATCTCTGTGGAGTTGGAGGTAAAACACACAGGAAAAAATTCTGGCAGCCCATCATGGACTCTGAAATGTCCATTCCAGTTTCTACCCTGATATTTTATCAGGACTAACTCCATTATTTCCCCACTGATTCTTGAGTGAAGAACATCAGCCGCACTCCCTTCTAGCAACTCATGAGTTTCTGCTGTTCCCTAGAATAAAAACAAAAATTTTGAAGAGGCTTACTGGTAAAAATTATACAGTATTGAACAGTGGTTACTACAAAAAGGATGCAATGGCTAAATTCTATTTTTTAAGTCTCATCTGTTCACTGGACCTGAGGGAGTTTCTACTCAGGGATATCTTTGACCACAGAAACACACAGCACAACATGGTTGCCAGATGTACACAGGCAGCCTCAAGAACTCAGGGACAAAGCAATACATTACAGCATAGTGATGAACCATAATCATATTATTATTTTGAGCACTCTCTAACTAGCTATATTTGTCTCAAGTCCAAACTCCATGTTTCAGAATTCAGGATGGCATGACTGAGTGGGGCAGGGAATCACAAATTTAATCTATCTCACATACCTAAAACAGACAGAGCCTTCAACAAAGGGGTTTTTATACAATCCCTTTCTTTAAATATTTTACAGATAAAGAGGTATTTTACAGGTAGCAGAGTAGCTAAATGAACTTGCCTCAAGTTACCCATAAAACTCATGGGAGATTTGAGAGTTAACCTTGAATTTTTCTCCAACTACTAGAACATACTGTCTAGATTCACAAACTGAAAACTACTGGTTTCTGTGAGAAGATCTCCTGGCCTAGGGACATCTGTTCCTCACTCTTCTCTCGGTGCAGGATTACACTCCTCTTGCAATTTTGGATCCAACTATCACCTACCCACTCAACCTGTCCCAAGCTTTCCTGGAGACACTACTGTAGACATTACTCTACCCACTAAGTTTTTTAGTAACTACCATGATTAACTACATAAATAACTGAATTGGTCCAGCCTTCATCAAGGGCTAATGTGTAGCACTCTCTCAGAAACTCAGTTTAATGATTTGAGAATTACTTGTGCATCCAAAGCCTCTCCTAGTTTGGGACTAATATGGTCTTTGTATTAGTACTCTGAAGCCCTTAGGTGGTGGGCCTGTGGTGATCAGATGCAATTAATGGATCTTATCTCTCATCAGTAAAACCAGGTCAAACAATCAAGTGGCAATACCAGAAATAAACACTAACAGGTGCTCTTCAACACCTCTGAAATGTGTGCAATGAACACCAGGCAGCTTCTTGGTCAATCAATTTCCTTTAGGCCAGGAGGCTGAAAATCCCTCACAGCAGTCATTTTAGGCTGTCTACCTCTGTACACAAGTTTAAGAGGACTTCATCCTTTTAGGGGTCTTATTTCATTACAAAACAAAAAACAAAATAATCCAAGACAAATGTCCTTACTTCTGGGATATTTTAGTGTCTTAGCTACAGAGTTCAGTGTTTGGGTGTTTCTCAGAGATGTTTTTTTGTTTTGTGTTTTTTGGTTGGTTGGTTGGGTTTTTTTGGGGGAGGGGGGTAAGGAGAGAGTGAGAAGGACAGATTAGGGAAAAGGATGAGTGGTTATTATCCTATTAATCTTATGGAACTCTGTCCTCCTTCAATGTAACACTAGGAAAGCTTCTCCATGTTACCTCACCACGAAAGCAAGAAAGGGAAAAGTAACAAGAAAGCAACTAACTTGCTTACATTTCTAGCCAAGTTAGAGGCCAATGCCACCTTGAAGACCTTGATCAATAGCCAGGGAAAAAAATCTAGAATCCATCAGTTTTGACATTTGGCAATATGGTTCTCCATGGCACTACACTAAGAACCAAGTTTAAAACAATTTTTGATCTTCTAGAAAAACCCAGTACCTAACCATTGTTACTCCAGGTGGATAGCGACCCAACTTCTAACTGTCTCTGGGAACTCACCATACAAGAGCACTCAAGCAGACTTGGGATGAAGGAAAAAGACTCCAGTTCACATCCTTTCCCCTAGAATCCAAGAGTCAACGTAGCTCAACGTATGTCTCAGAGGTATGAGGCTTCCTAAATAACAGGGTGGTGGTGGTTTGATTTTGTTGGTTTGGTTTGGTTTTGGTTTTTTGGGTTTTTTTAAAACTAGTTCAGCTACCATTCCCTTCTCTCTGTTAATTCCATCCTTTCTAGAACCAAGTCACTTCAGGCAGATCAAGACAGGGGAATACAGTATGAGGCTCAATAGTTTGGGGAACAAAGGAGGAAAAAAAGACATTGTCTTCAAGACATGAAAAGCATTATCAAGTTCTAGATCCTGGAAAGCCAACTTGGGACCATTAGAGATCCACCACCTCTGCTTTTGTCTTCACTTTTGTAGTATTTTGGCAATTAACTGTCCACGCCCCATAACTTCTGATCTATTTACTAGCTGCACTATTTGCAAAGTTGAATTTGGCTATGCTGCAAACAAGCCATTGACCTCCCCATACTGAAGGAATCTGAAGAAATTTTAAGTTACACAGCCACTTCACAGGCAAGGGATCCTGATAACTGAGCCAAACTGTTTGGCAATTCAGGTCTCATAATAGATTCAACAGCTGGATGGCAAGCAAATGAAGTTGTTCCTATTACTTGGATAGAAGAAAAACAATTATTTCAGTTTATTAAATATTAATAGTGGATACAGTACAACATGAGTAATATTTATGGCTTGGGCTGCATAGGGACACAGAAAAATTAATCTGGATCAACTAAAGGTATAATTTAAAGTGGATTAGTTACACTGCATTAAACCCCTCTGTGGGTGCTCCCATTTAGAATTAAAGTAGCCTTAAATCGATTTGTTTATTTCACTTAAAATTCACTTCAATTCACCCACACAGAGGTTTAATGTGGTTTAGCCAATCCACTTTAAATTCACATCTTTAGTTAATATGAATGAACTTTCCTGAGTGTCTCTGCATTCACAAGCCCTGAGGTCTATCAAATAGAATGTACAACTTAATATCTTCTGTAACAGATGGAAATCATTGAACTCCTTCCTCAACTTTATTTTTAAAAGTCACATTATTGCTTAAATTCCATACCTCAAGTAAGTATCTCAAGGAGTACGGTAGAAGATTCCTCAAAGTGAGCATTGGGTAAAGATGGATAATGTAGGCTGGATCCCAGTCCTCCCCATGCGTTTCAATAAAGTTTAGTTGATCAGGTACAGCAGTTGTGCTGACTATTAAAGGCAAGAAGTTTACTTCGGTAGATGGGCACTGTAATATACATCTCACTTCATTGCTCCTATGAAGCTCTTCTCTCCAGGCAATGTAAGTTGTGGACTCTTTAAACTGACCTTCTAAGATTCCTGTTGGTTGAATAAACAGATGACACCTATGTGGAGGGGAAAAAAAAACAACAATAGAGCCTTCACAAACACACACATATAGACAACACATTTCATTTTAGTCTCAACTTAAATAGAATAACCTAATCACAATGGGTAACTAAAAAGCTTTGAAATCCCAAACTGACTAACCCTTTATGTGATGAAAAGTAGCGCACTCTGATTATCGAAGCGTGACATAATCAACCATGTTCCTGAAAATACATAGGCAACCTTATTAATGCTACAAGGAGTACTAATAATAAACTGGTCAATTCTTTAGTGATTTTAACCTGGACAAAACACATGTTGCAGCCAACACAGGAGAATTCCTTATTTCTTATCCTAACAGATAAGATCACAGAACTAAAAATTAATGATAGCTTAGGTGAAAATGATCATGACTTGATCACATTTATAATGTGCAAGCAGAATAAAGCCCAGTAATATGTATATTTGGTGCTTTAATAGGGCCAATTTCACAAATCTGAAACAATTATAAGCCAAATCAGCTGAGGGGAAGAATTTAATGAAAAATGTGGATGATAATTGCAAATCATTTAAGAACAGCTTACTAGATGCCCAAAAAGACACAATCCCACAAGTGAGGAAGAAGTCCATGGTGATTAAAAAACTGACCTGATTTAGTGGACATGGGAAGGCAGCTGTAAAAAATAAAAAAATAACATACAACAAATAGAAGAAAGGGGAAGCAGATAGTAACAAATACAAACCAGAAACTAGGAACTGTAGAAAACTGATAAAGGAAGCCAAGGGATAGATAAAAGGAAAAATCTATGGCCAGCAGAGTTCAGTACAACAAGGAGGAGTTTTTTAACTATATTAGGAACACCAAGAATCCTAATCCTAATGGTATGGGTCCATTATTAGATAAAAATGGTAGAATCATCAATAATAATGCAGAAAAGGTAGAAGTGTTCAATAAATATATCTGTTCTATATTTGGGAACAAAACAGATCATAGAACCTCATCATGGAATGATAACACTCTTTCCATTCTTCTAATACCTCTGGAGGCTGTTAAATAGCAGCTAATGAAGTTACACATTTTTAAATAAGCTGATCCAATTAATTGTATTCAACAGTTTTAATAGAGCTGGGAAAGGAGATCGCTAGATTTTTAACAAGTCCTGGAACAGAGAAGTTTCAGAGGATTAAAAGAAAGCTAATGTTCCACCAACTTTTCCAAAGGGCAAATGGGATGAAATGAGTAATTAGATGCCTTTCAGCTGGACGTCGATCCTGGGCAAGAAAGCAGCTGATATGGAGCCATTAATAAAAAACTCAAGGAGGATAATATAATTAATGCAGATCAGCATGGGTTTATGGAAAATAGATCCTGTCTGACTAACCTGATATCTTTTTTTGATAAGACTACAAGTTTGGTCGATTAAGGTAATAGTGCTGACATAATATACTGTAAGTACCATGACATTTTGATTACAAGACCAGAACGATATAAAATAAACACAGCACATATTAAACAGATTAAGAACTGACTAAATGGGAAGCCATCATCAAGCACATCTGCGGCCAAGGATAGGTTCTTGGCCCTACACTATTGAACATTTTTATCAAGCACCTGGAGGCAAACAAAATCATCACCGAGATAATTTGCAGATGACACAAAAATTGGGGGAGTGGTAAACATTGAAAAGGACAGGCCACTTATTCAGATGATCTAGATCGTTTGGTAAACTGAATGCAGGCAAATATATGCATTTTAATACAGCCAAATGTAAATGTAGATAACTGGGAAACAAAGAACGTAGGCTATATGTGCAGGATGGGGAACACTATTCTGGAAAGGAGTGACTCTGAAAAAGATTTCGTTGTTGTAGTGGATAATCAGCTTAACGGAAGCTCCCAGTGTAACGCTGTAGGCAAAGGAAATAATGTAATCCTGGGATGCATAAACTTGAGTAGGAGAGGTTATTTTACCTCTGTATTTGATACTGGTGTGTCCAGTTCTGGTGCTCATAATTCAAGAAGGATGTTGATAAATTGAGGCGGGTTCAGAGAAGAACCATGAGATGATTAAAAGATTAGAAAATATGCCTTCTAATGATAGACTCAAGGAGCTCAATCTATTTAGATAAAAGAGAATTTAAGGAGTGGCTTGATATACACTCTAAGTACCTACCTGGGGAACAAATTTTTAATACTAGGCTCTTCAATCTAGCAGAAACAGGAGTAACATAATTCACTGGCTGGAAGTCGAAGCTAGACAAATTCAGACCAGAAAGAAGAGGTAAATTTTTAACATTTAGAGTAATTAACCACTGGAACATTTTACCAAGGCTCACAGTGGATTTTCCATCACTGACAATTTTAAAATTAAGATTGGAGGGGCTTTTTTGTTTTGTTTTTGTTTTTTTAAGATATGCTCTAGCATTTATTTTGAGGAAGTTCTATGTCTGTGCTATACAGGAGGTCAGATGAGATGATCACTATGGTCCCTTTTGGCCTTAGAATCTATGAATTCTGAATTATCTATAAAGTAAATAACGACTGATTGGTTAAACTGAACCCTTATGAGACATGGAGTTTATTTCTAATTAGATCTGATTCTTTAGTTGTTTCCATTGTTTAATTCTAGTTTAGCCTATGATTCTTTAGAAATATCGTTCATCTTGACGAGTATTTCATCAGACATACGACAACGGAAGTTTAAATGAACTGTGACATATGGAGACTTAAAAGAAAACAGGGACATTGGAGACTCAGATAACCTTTCTGCACCTCCCATTTCATCTGATGCCTTTTGAAATTTCTGCTCAAGTTAGGCTCACAGTTTTAATATCACACCTGGTTTAAGCCAGAAGTCCACTAACATGCAAGTGTACAGAAGTTTCTGTATTCCACTGAAATTCATAATAAACATCAACAACTAAATATAAACACATTGTAAGTAACATACACTATAAATGAAAAAAGGAGTTAAAAGGAGGGAAAGAAGGAAATGATGAAGATAAAGATAATTTAAAAAAATAGATAAATAAAGCAGATTTCCAGTAAAAGCATGTAAAAATACTTGAATGTTTCATGTGTTATTTAAGCATCTACATATGCAGTTTGAATTTGTATGTTCAGGTTATTTTAGTTTTCTATCTGCAATGAGATTCAAATTTTTCTTTGAAATATTGCTATACTACCACTACCAAGGATAACTGATTGACTGTCTCTGGATCTTAAAAAACTTCCACTCACCACAAGTTGTTTCAGACTGTATTTATAAAAATGTTAGATTTGCAAATGCAATTATGATTATGCAAGTAAATGGTGGTAACAGCACAAAATATGACTAATAGCCATGGCTGTGTTCACGCAATACAAGTAACTGCACAACTGTGGTAACTGCAACCATTTTGAAGGAACATTTGTCCCTCATTACTACTATTTTGGGGGCTTTTTCAATTCACCTGGTTGCCAAATAATATTTATTTTTTTAAATAATTGTATAGTGCTTTTGCCAGTTCAGCCAGGACAAAAGGCCAGTACAAATGGAGTATGAGTAGTACCTAGAAAGACTGGAGGACTGAATTGGGAAAAAATATTTTGATTCAAATAATGGTAATTTCACATCACACACTGCAAGATTCTGCGTTACAGAAGAAGTTTGTACCTGTATGAATCCAAAGGAACATGAAATTCCTCTTCAGGCTTAGATACTCCTATTGGCTCCAGCAGTCTAACATCTCTAACAAGTTTGTAGATTGTAAACGGGACAGAGAAATGATTCTTGATCTATGATAAAAAAGTATACATCTCATTAAATATATTTTACAAATTTCAAAATGAAAATATGAACTATACATAATGTATAAAAATTAGTAATTATCTAATTAGGATGTTCCTTTGTAAACTAAAACTTACAAAGATTTGCCATCAGAAAGTAACTAATATATACCTAAACAAAAAGAAGCAATGTGAAACATCAAAATAACAACACAAGCATGCTACTTCCAAGCTATGCAATTAACAACATTACTTAGAAGAAACACTGCATCTTGCATTACAAATTACATATTCTAAACATATAGCTTAGAGCTGCAGTACAGACAATTTAAGCCATAATTTTAAAACTACCGCCTATAAAGGGATATGTAACCAAGTTATCACTTCTACCCATTCAGACTGTTTAATATAAAACAGATTTTTCTACCAACATATGCATATGTCTCCATTCAAATCCTTTTACACATTTAAAACTGCAATTAAAATATAAATTTAAAGCAATATTACTTAAATGTATTAAATAATTTCTTTTACTTTATATGTCAAGGTTTGCCTTTTGCTGAAGAACAATCTCAAAAAATATTAAGAGGAAAGGGAGCTGAAATTACTCCCCAGAAGTAAACCAACTCTAAGCAGTGGCCTTGGGCTTATTTAACTTTATACTTTTTGTTATAATTTTTACCTGCAGAGGAGACCGTATGGTAATAACTTTATTCCCTTCTGTTGCATCTATCTGTACCAGAACAGAGTCTGAGTGGTTGACAAGAGGAGTTCGTACGCTGTGCAATCGTCTGCCTGGTTTTGCTATGGGGATGTTTGCCACTTCTGTATATCCTAGAGGCGCTGTTTTATAAAACAACACTGCTATGTGATTCTGGAAACTTACAAAACAAATCATTACCATTTTAAAGAAAGAAAGCAAGAGCCAGCCACTTAATAAATTAGCCCACAAGCCCACAATAACTAGGAAATCGTTAACTTCAAGAGAAAATTGAAAGTAAGTTTTAAGTCAATAACGGCTGGGAAAACCAGGTATGATACACTAACCTCTACAACAGATCTTTGTTACATAATGGATATGGATAATGAGGCACCCTCACCTATTTATTAGGTGAATGAATTGATACCCTCCACACAGAAGCAGCTCAAGGTTCTTAGCAAGGAGGAGGCAGGGGAATGTCAGCGTACTAGAAGCTGCACAACCCTACTCCCTCCAAGGGACTGGCCAGCACAGCTGGCCATTTCCGAACTCCTGATGACCCCAAAGAGCTTGATTCTGGCTATATAAAGCGAGTAGTAAAAGGGGGAGCACCATTGGGTAGGTCAGCAGGCCCGCTGAGATGCAGTTACATCTGCTCACAAGCTCCTGTAGTGCTCCTATGGAGTGACAAGATGCTCCAACCGCCTGTGCTTCCTACTAGCCTTTAGTTCTATTATGAGGGAAGTAAAGGAAACAGGACTTGAATTTTTCCCATTCCTCTTTTTCTAGCACCCAAGTCTGTTTTATGAGAAATTCACTATGGAGTGGCAACCCCGGCTCAAGAAAACATCCAGCAGGGGCAAGAGTGAAGACACTTGGTAACTGGTGGCTAGTAGTCGTCTCCAAGATGAAAAAGGAAATTCAGTTGGACCACATGGCACTTAGCCCATGGATTACTCTAGAAACTCTCCCTGCATCTCTTCACCAAGCACAATGCTACAAACAGTCCCCCTTGCATACTACCTAAGCTCAACACGAACAGGCAGCTCTCTTGACGGTACAATGCAGACAGCTTTCCTCGATGCAGAGATTCGAAAACTGAATATTCCAGTTCCAAGTTCTGACCAATTCCTACATCATGAATATCTTCTTTTAAGGTTGAACCAACCACTCGAAGATTGAGGCTAGGATGCACTTTGAGAGGGACACCCAGTGCATTTTTCACTGTAAAAGGAGCCCTATCTTTTAAAGAATAGTCAAACGTGGAGGCAGTCCCTTCTGAAAATGCCTGTAAGAAAGTACCAAGATAAGATTTTTAAAGGATAGTAGCCACGACAGAATAAAACATCGTACTCAGCTAACTCAAAAGCATTTGCACGCAATACTATGATCTTTACAGAAGCAACAGTATATTCTGTTTTATAGTATTTAATGTACTACAAAGCATGTGCTTTGGGCATGATTGTAGAAAAGCAATATTCAGTATCTTGAAGGAATCTGGAATTATTAATTATATATATAATATATATTAATATATATAAATTAATATACGAGTCTTTTTCACTGATAAAATGTAAATTCCACCAACATTACAATAACTTCTACAATAATTAGATATTAACTTATCAGTAGTAAGCCTGATAAAATTACATCCTACATAGATAAACCCAATTTATATTTCTTTAGTGAATAGTCAGTGAATAATCCATACAATACAACATCTTCGGGGACATGAACAAACATGTCCTACCTCCTCAAGAGAGGAAAATATCATAGAACTTTAGCACACTGAAGGGCTGCAAAGGCTTGCCTCCATTAAATTTAAAGGCCAAGTAATTTTTTTTCCACAGTATGCCTATTGAAAGGCAAACTTACTATCCCGAGATCAGGGACCAAGTTAACCATATACTACGGGAAAGGGCTGCTTTTTTGTACAAATACAGTATCTTGTACCCATTCAGATTAAGTTGTAAAACTCCCACTCAACCATTTCCCTCCCACATTTTCTCCCTCTTGAAGTCAAGGGAGCAGCTGGCTTCTTTCTTAACCAGTCAAATTCACTCTAATAGCTAGAAAGATCAACTGTACAGAAAAAGAAAGAACTCAGCTCACCACCGTTTTATCTGCCAGAGAAAGAAAATGAGTGAGTGGATTCTTAATCTGATTGGCGGAGCAGAGCGCTACTAAGAAGAATTCAGGACTGGCCACTAACAAAATTAATTCACTACAAGTCCTGTATTTATTAAAATTACCTTGGCTAAATTACTGAAAACAGCAAGACAACATTTGGATATTGTTATATTCATTGTATCCTTTGAAGAGATGTTAACAGCAGTTTGTGCTTCAGGAAGAAGAACAAAATCATCGCCAGGCATCAAACTTTTATCTTGGACAGGGTTAGTCTTCATCTAAAGGGAAAAAATAGCATCAAACATTCTTATTTCTAATTTAATAAATATGAACACAAACCTTTTCTCCAGAATTAAGTAGCTTTAGAGGCAGGTTTGCAATTTTCTCTGAAAACCATATCTTCACAAATGTGTAGATATACTTTTGAGAAATCATTAGCAAATTCCTTTAATTTCATCTTGTACATACAGTTTACTTCATACCCACCAACATTAGAAGTCGAACATAGTACCATTTTCTGCGCTTCTGTAACACATACCCTGCTGCACATTTATTCATGTGGTGCTGAATGACTAATTGCTTATTATGAAGTAATGAGCCATTTGGATGATAGTGGTGGAAGGTGACAATGAGGACTAATCAAGTTCCCCATTTCATTTATTTATTTATTTAATATCAAGACACGGACATTTGGTAGATTCTATTGCTTTCATTCCAGATAATATTTTAATGCCTTTTAGCTGTTAATCCAGGCAAGGCCGAGTGTTTTCATTACCATCAATATTCAGGCTCTCACATCTCAAGTGATATTTGCATTCATTTCCAAAATGTCTACATCAGCACTACCTCACCCCTGTCATATCATTATCACCTGGGCCTCTCCCTTTTCAAGATGCCTCCATAGGTGCCAGGGTCTTGTTAGCAGCAGGAGGAGGTAAGCTCCTCTGAGGTGCTTTTCTGCTGCATTCAGTATGTCTCAGACTAGGGGGGCGCTCTCCTCCAGAGAGCTCCTCACATTTTTTATCCTCAAGTAGTTTTTAGTATCTTGACTGTTGGGTGATAATTTTTTTTCTCATTATTTTATACTCCTTCAGTTTTTATTACTACTTTTAGTTTTGAGTAGTTCTTTGTTATGCTCCCAAAATCCATCAGAAACTGAAAGAGGCTGTAAATATTACATCTCATAGTCCCATCATCACGTCACATCATCACGTCAAATGTTTTTTTTAAATCAATTTTTTTTCAAGAACCAAAACATCAATTTTATTCAGCATTTCTGAGTGCAAACGTGATTTAAAACGTGGGATACAATGTCTCTGGGAAACAAAGATTCACTGGAATCTAAAACCAGTATCAGGGGAGAGCTCTTTAACTAACTGGGCTGTTACTTAAAAGAGCAGCAGACTTAGGCTCACCGCAATATCCACAAAGGCAGCAGATGTTTCTCCAACTAGAGCTAACAGCATCTATAAGGAGCATGGATAATTACCATTCATCCTTTCCACAAGACGTTTTTAATTGCTAGTTAGCAGCAATTATCATCTTGGAACGTTCTCCGGAAAGCTTCTGTTAACTCTCCCGTCAGTAAGACACATTTAGTACTACATACAAGTAAGAGGTCAGACTTATTTTGAAGGCAGCCACCTTGAGAATTCCACAACTAATAATCAACATTTTCAACCCTGAAAGGATTTTCAACACTCACAGGACTCTCCAGGTATTCCTACACTGCAATTAGACATCCATGGCTAGCCCATGCCAGTTGACTCAGGCTTGCGGGGCTGTTTTGTTCCTCCCACTTCTCAGGGTCCTATAGCCTGGACTCCTGCTCCAGCCCGGAAGTCTACATTGCAATTCAACAGCCCCACAGCCTGATCCCTGTGAGCCCAAGTCAGTGGCATGGGCCAACCATAGGTTTTGAATTGCAGTGTAGACATACCCAACATACTCTGTCAACAGTATTTGGAAGGTCATGGGTCACCATCTTAATGTATCAACACATTAAAAAAGCCATATATCCGCAATAAGTATTTAATGTATTTTCTGTTACATTTCCATACTTCAAGCTTTAAATTCCATTGTTTTCTTCCTCCATCAATTCGTTCAATAAGAGGCTCCCACACTGCATAAGTTTCATTGTAATAATGAACCTGAAAGAAAATTAAAATTAGGTCTGAAAACAAAGCACATTTTTAGATCAGTCCTTGTATTAGTTATCGTATTACCATGTTATGAAAGCATGTGCATTTCTTCCAACTCAAAATTTCATAATGGTTCTTTTATTAGGTTCAATATATGCTATTATAAAAACAGACCTTATTAATAAGTTTAATTAATATCTTTTACTAAAAAACAGGCCTAACATACTGCACACCAAACTTTGTTTCCTTATCTTTCACAGCACTAAACTTTTCTGAATCTAGCACTTAGAAATTGAAATGAACTCTAAATCTGACTTTGCTTGAACATTGTGGTAATTGGAGTTAGTCTATTTGTCAATTCCTACTTCATTAATGCAACCACTGTCCCCTCCCACAGCACCTGGAGACCCAGAAGAGTCAATATCGTGAGCAGTTCTGGACTCTGTGAGCTGTTACGTGGGGCTGGTAATTGACCACAGGGCAGGGGATATATGAGGAAAGGGATTAGATGCTTAGATAATAGAAATATCCTTGCCAGCATATTCACAGCCCTGAACCACAGCAATATTTGGTGTACAGCTCATTAACTTATGCCCATTAACAGATTAATGGATTTTCTCACCTTCCCCATCTGCAGAGACCCACTCCTGCCACTTAGCAGCAGAGAGCATGGGATGAGCAATTGTCTTGTAGCACTGAAACATTTTTCGGCCTGTAACAATTTTAATTTGGAAGCATGAATTGACCTTCCTTACCTCCAAGGTCATGTCAGCAGCAGCACCCATCAGGGAAGACCAGTTTTTAAGTGTTCCTGAAAACGCTGATTCTATTAATAATAAAGGAACAGTGCGATGTCCCAGACCACACTCCAAGGTGATCTGAACTGATTTCATAGCTATGTCAAACTTCTCATTTTTCAGAGCATGCTCAGTGTCTGTATAAGTTTCAGTTGCTTCTGTGGCTACATCAACACCAAGGAACCAAGCATTGCACTGGTTAATGGGTTTCACATCCCACAAGTTGCCAGAATCACTAGCTGTCCCTTCGGAATCCTCTTCCTTTGCCTTTGGTTTTATGGCAGCCATTATAGTCATCACAGTATTCAAAATGATTGGTGAAACCTTTCAGAATAAAGAATCTCATTTGTAGTTTACATTTTTTATTTTTTATTTTACGTGTAAGCCAGATGGAAAATAATTTGACATTGCAGATATATCCTAAAAATGCTCTGAGTTATCCACCAACACATAGAGAAGGCATGTATCTGATTACTAACAATTAACAACTTAAATTCAGAAAGAAAAAAACAGTCAGCATGCACAAGCGTCTCCCGCCTATTATATTTCCTAAAAATCTTACTGGTTTTCCACACGTTCTCAGAGTTGTAATAGTATTCTTGGTACCCTAACTCACACAGTCCTAACTTTTTTACTGTTGTGTACAGAGAGCATATATACACACACACATATATATATATATAAACGCATGCACACACACACGCATGCACACTCTGTTATATCCAGTGAACACCGCCTCTACTAAAATACTACCCAATTTCTTGTCAGTGTCAATATTTATGTTCAAAACTAAAAGTTTATTTAAAAAGCTAAACCTATGTACACAGAGTACGTGTACATACTCTGCAGAACTAAGACACAAAATTAATTTAACAGGCAAGTCATCAACATTTTTGTCAATACTTGTGACGAATGGTGAAATCTAATTTACTGTAATACACCATATGTACCAGTTTCTCTTCTGTGATTAGAAGAACAGATGATATAAAAATGGAATGTTAGTCATATCAAGTGAAGATTCTTATTGTAGTTATCCTTAAATTACTGATTAAGCCATTAAGTGAACAGTATTTTGCCACTGTTTTTAGTGCTTCATTCTAAGAATTATCAAGTTATGCCATTTGCATCGAAGTAATTGAGCATAAATTTAAAGCAACAAATTTAGTTATTGGTATAGGTCTTGCACACAGCAATAGGCAAAAGTATGTTTTAAAAAAATAGGAAAAAAGCAATTGTGAAACCAAAAAGACTGTCTGGAGACTCAGGAGCAAGGATACTATCCATTTTTTTCCAAATTGACTAGATTTCAAATTTGGAATTTTATGGTTACTACATGAGTGTGTACATCTTGATATTAATTAATAATTTTATACACTGTATTTTAAAATATCTCCGAACTATCGGTGCTTGTAGACAGTGATATTACCAAAAATGTTCTGATAGCCACTCCAAAATTACACACAGAATTTTGGTCATTTAAATTGGAAATTTTGGACAGCAATAAAAGGAAAACAACATGTTAGGATTTTTGTGTTTTTCTGTTTTTTCTAAGTCAACTTTTTAACAATGTTACCAACCTTTACAATAAGCTCTTCTATTGTCACTGCCATATTTTGTATTCCTGAAACATGCACCATATTTTCCACAACCAAAGAACATGGCTGTAACACCTGAGGGAAGAATTTGAGTTTACAGTTATAAAATATATTAATTCCAAGCTTCCACTTTTTAAAAATATTTTTTCCGCCTTTCTAATTAGTAGTCAAAGGAGACTTAACACTTGGCAAGAAGCACGGGGCTATGTAGCTGATCCAGGGAAATACAGTCCTCCCAGACTGGTTTTATATGGTTACACAGGAGTTACCCAAACATGGGATGCTAGCATGGAGACAGGAGCTAGAGTAGCTGTACACCAGATACCTTCTTGTGCGCATCAGGACTGAAGGGCAGGGAGTGGACAGTTAACTATTTTTAACTCATCTTTAGTAAGTTAACTTTAGCTTCCTATCTACAATATGCTTGTTATCAATTTCTGTTTTTTCCCCAAGCCTTAGCTCACAAGCTTTCACAGGTTCTTTAAATAAAAAGCACGATATAATAAGCTCCTCTAAGAAGACATCTTCCTCTGAATGTGCTTATGCTCCATTTTATAATTTTTTCTGTAATATTTCAATTTGAAGTCCGGATCCCACTGAAGGAGAACCCTCCCTTCTTCTAGGGGATCGGGGAGAAGCAACTGGAGGGGTACTTATGGAGCATAAGTTGGCCTGTGAGCAAATGGAATGAAAGGGGGCTATGGAAATGGGGGTTAACAGTATATATCTGTAAAAATCAGAACCAACACACCACTTGTACCAACTTAATGTTTTAATTGTATGTGGCCTCTCTTCACATGCAATCTTGACAACTAGTATCAGCAGAGGTGCTCAAGCTGCAACGGCCTTGATTTAAGATGAATAGAACAACATAGCATTACATGATTTTTGGAACTTGCTCCCTCCCCTCTGGCCAAAATGGCCCCACCAGCTATCACTTCAGGGCCCAATAAAGCTGCCCTGTCCCCCACCTCATCCTTTACACATCTCTTCACGTTACCCTAGAACAGAGCCACCTTTTTTTTTTTTTTGGAGAGCGATGTGCAACTGATTAAAGGCTATATTTTTTCACATTAGTTTTCTTGTGTGTGAAGCATGCTAATAATTTTCTTACCGTGGTTATATTCTTGTCCTGGTTTTCTCTGAGGAAAGCACAGGCCAGCACTTTTAAATCCTTCACTTGAGCTGTCATCCTTTGTGCAAGTTTGTCAGATGACAAAGAGAAATCACATTGGAATGAAGCTTTTAATGATGGAGCATCAGCCTTGGTCAAATCGGCAACAAATACAATTTCTGGGTCCATGATCACTGCTTTTACTGTCATGTTTCGCCATAAGGAACCTTCTGCACATTAAGAAAGAACTATTGAGACACATACTTACATTACATCTTAAACTACACGAGACTATCATACGTTACTCCATCAAAAATACTATGCAATAATTAATTTATGGTGGATTAAGAAGGGTTGTAATTTTATACAGTAGAAGTAATCCAAAATAACCTGGTTCCTAGTTTCTGATCCGAAAAAGGACTTCATAAAGGTTTTCCTGAAACTGTGACTGTGTTTTATCACAATTATTTACTAGATGTTGTCCTATAAACAGTATGTTTACAGCAGCTAGAAAAAGGAGTTATATGTGAAAAGGCTTGTTCCAAAAAACAGTGGGAGCCAGCTTTAAGTGATCACTTATGCAAAAAACCACAACAGAAACACAACAAAACAAAAGCCTTACTGAAAAGCTGTTATTTAACATCTGCTTGTAGTTGCTAACATTAAAAATTACTCAACCTCCTATTTCCAAGTCTTTATAAATAAATTTCTCCAAAACAGGTCTCTTTACATAACACAAAATTCTCCAATATGCTCCTTACAAGAGGTTATACTGAAGTTATAGAGTTCCATATGTTGTAGGTGGAGAATCCAAAGACATGGGAAACAGTTGCCTTAGGATACCATAAGTAAAAGAAAAGCAAATAATTACTTTAAATGAAAAGCTTCAACACTCAATTTTTGAATTAGTCAAGATACAGACTGAACTCCTTTCCCCAGGCCTATGAACAGAATGAAACTATTGATCATATTAGACCAGTAGGAGTAAAAAAACACAACAAATTAAAAAAAACCAACATGCCACCTTACCCTATTCACAAGTAATTTGAAGCTGGTGTGGCCACACATGTTCTGAAAAACAAATTGCCTCTTTTTGTTTGTTTGTTTAATCATATTGCAGTGTTGGAGCCTTAAAATTCCTCCATGGAGGGGAAGGTAGGTAGGTTTTGGATTTTTAACTAAAAATTCCCCCAAAATTTTAAATTAGGAACTCAATGTTGTTCTCAAGTCTTCTTTAGCCAAGGAGGAATTTTACACTCCAAGAGAACATATGCAAGTGTCAAACGCTCTTTGTAACCTGCATTTCAAGTATGCCATTTCTCTGTTAACTTTCTTAAAAGCAGAGAATTGTGCTTAGACTACTGGTCTATATAGCATTTGGTAATTGAAGTGTGCTTCCTTTTAATGTTTAAATGTTTTTTTTCAGTGCCTGCAGATATACAGCAACTGCTAAGAGCGAAAAAAAAATCAGTATGCAAGTTGTCTTTATAAAATTTACTATGACAGGGAAAAATACTATTTGTGTCACTGTAGAAATTGATCCCAGCCTACTAAGATCTCTGGAGAACATACCTAGGTGTTGTAAGACAGCAAGTGTTGGAGGAGTAAGATTACTGTTCAGTTCAGTATCATCTCTGGCACCTTAACTGACAATATTTATCTTAATTTTGGGGGACTTAACACTGCCCTTTGATATACTGTTTCACACATCTTAGAAGAATATCAGCAACTTATGTGATTCTGGATGTTCTCTTTCCTTTAGAGTCTCTTCAAAAAGCTAGATACATTTTTTGCAAACCTTTTTCATGTTTGGGCTTTCCAGTGGTATGCTTTAACTGCACCTGGGTAGACCTTTCAGTCGAAGCTGTTGGAATGGATTTAATGAAGAAGTCTGCCACTGTTAGCAGAAACTCCACACTGGTGCACACATATAGCTTGTCAAGGATAGCAACTACTTCAATCCCATTTGCATCTTGCTTGTAATTTATATCAATCATAACATTATCTGTTTTGTCATATTTCTTGTCAATCATTCTGGAAAATAATAAATATCAAAAGAATTATTTTACTTCACTTTGACAGCATCAGAAGAATTTGGCTAGAGAAAGGGACTGGTAACGGAATGCATTCTTTCACCTCAGAGTCACTTATCCCAAAACATCCAACTCAAAAGTAATGAATTCCTTTTGTGTTCTATAAGTGAAGAAACCAGGCACAAGTATGAATTCTGTTTGACAGTCATAGAAGTCAAGTCTAGGGTATTTTATTACTACATTTCAAAAACTAATATAGTGTGACAGGCAAATCTGAGTGAAATTTGTTAGTACACAAAACAACCTAGCTCTAAATTGGGTTCAACTCAACTCAGCAATTCCAAGCTTAATGAAGCTCCAGAGACCCAGGCCTCCAATTTACTTCTTTTTCTGTGTCTGGTATAAGCAGCTCTATTGTGACATTTGTCCATACTCTTATTCTATGGTTTAGCATAAAATATATGAAACAGAGAAATTCTACCCAATGTTTATTTATAAAATTTCAGGAAAGCAGCTAACCCCAAGATCCCTCTCAAAAGTAATTTCCAAGTGATAACTCTTTCAGTGCAACTCTTCAATTATGATGCATTCAACTAACCTCGTTGTTACTTTCTGAATTCCTTCTCTGAGATCATCCAGGGTACACGTCTTGAGTTTAATAATAATATCCATTGAACCATCTGAAAACATCTTCCCTGATGATGTCATGAGATGTAGCCTGAGTTCACCAAGGCGTAAACTGTCACTATGCAGTGAAAGCAGGGACTGCTACAAAACAGTGGGAAATAGTCATTATGGGGAATGGAAAAATAGGGAATGGAAGATTAAACATTAAGTGCATTTCTGCTTAGACTCAATGTACTCATGATTTGGATATGAGATTAGTAAACTATGCTTAGTTTAGATGAGAGCAACTAAGGCCAAGGTGCTGAACTGCATCAGCTGAGTCGTGTGTCAGACACGTTTTTGTGTCATCAGCAGACTGCGAGCAAATGCCTCCTTCTACTTTACTTTTTCTTCTGCCCACATGCTCTAATTCTGTAGCCTGAGTTTGGGTCAAGAACCTGAGTATCTTCTGGCAAGCTTATAATAAACCAGCCCATTAAAAATCAGGTTAACACAAGAGACTGTTTCTTCTCTCATACCCCTTCTCCACCTCATGCTCACGATGTGGGGAGGGGTCACATGCTACCTCTTGGGCCTGGGCTCCAAGGTCTGTCCAATCCACTGCTGCTAGCATCAGGTGGGGGAGGGAAGGAGTTGGACAACTGGCTCCTGCCTGGTGGTATAGAGCATGCCAATTAAAATGTAGGCGGTCTGGTTCGGGGGGTTTAAATCACAGCTGTCGCACATGTTGGCAGATTCCAGTGCAGCTTGTGAGTTAGAAAAGGCCTGGCAGAATTTTCTGTAACCCAGTGGCCTGCTTAGGCATTGGTCCTAGACACAAGCTGTACAGTGAAGGGGCCTGCATCTACATCTCACAGCTTGTGGTTTTTCTCAGCTTCTTTCCCCAACCTCTAGTGTAAAAAAAGGGAGCAGGTTAGGACTCTGGATTCCAGCCAGAGT
Source organism: Mesoclemmys tuberculata (assembly GCA_007922155.1). Classification (NCBI taxonomy): domain Eukaryota; kingdom Metazoa; phylum Chordata; order Testudines; family Chelidae; genus Mesoclemmys; species Mesoclemmys tuberculata. Next base: position 4,519,071 of record ML675621.1, read on the forward strand.
CCTTGGACAGAACTGGGGGGTGAAAGAGGGATGGCTTCACAATTACCCTCAGATTTACAGACTACTTAAGTTATTGATGTTATTTGCATCTAAACAATGCTGCAGATTAGTTTGGGGCAGTTACTCCAGTTGGATAATAGCTTTAAATTAAGGTGGGGGTTCTGCATTTAACCACATTATGCTGTACGTGTGTCAGTGTCTACAAATCCAGTCAATTCAATAATTATAAGGTCATAACCTGGGGAAAAAACATTTTTAATTAGGTCTCATGTATAAGACAGACATTTGTAAAAGTTTTTGTTTAATTTTAAACAAACCTTCCCATGTGTCAATCGTTAATGGCATCCCTAGGGGCCACTAACAGCAGATTCAGCGTTTGCCTTATAATCACATACAAAACTTCACGTTTTCCAAGATTAGCCTCACTTTTACATCTCATTTGTCTAAACACTACAATGTTTTTAAATGAAGTTACCTTTTTTGCACAACAATTCAGTTTCCATTTTACATAATAATGCCCAGTATGAACTGAAATCATCTTGTTTCAGATTAGTGAATATGCAATTTTTCAATTAAACTGGTTTACCATATTCTTAGTAGTATTTGTTAAAATGGAAAAGTACATACCATTTTTTCCCAACTAGTTTATAAATTACTCAGTGTAAATCATAAGCTGTACTGCAGCAAAGGTGTCATACAAAGTTAACAGGAATGGAGAATGTTTTTCTTCTCCTACCTTCAATTTTACTGACATGTTCTGTTAACCAAAAAAAAAAAAAGAAAAGAAAAGAAAAAAAAAGACATTTTTCCCCCCAGCTTTCATAAGATTCCCCCACATACCTGGTTGTGGTCACTTTTGTACAGAACTATTGAAAGTGACTCAAAGTTGAACTCAAATTTAAGAGTTGCATAATATTCCACAGATGGCTGTGAAGCAGAAACATCTATTTCTCCTGAAGTGACAACAGGAGCTGCAAGTTGAAAGAAAATTTCATATACCTACAGCAACTTAATTGTGGTTTTACAAACCAAGACATCTATCTGAGAATGTCCCCAAATGTTTTAATAGTATCTTTCAAGTACAGAAGGCTAAGACTGAATTAGTCCAAACAAAAAGGCCAACAGATACAATGTAAGGACTATGTTAAGATCCTGCCTAGTAAACAAGACAATGTGAAACTGAAAAAAAGTCAGTGAATCAAAATTGGTTTGTCAGAACCTAGGACTAACTGGTAGACAAAACGAGAAGATGGGCTATTCCACCCATCATTCCATCCTGGGGTCTGTTTAAAAAAAGAGACTTCGGGAAAGATACTGGCTACTGGAGCAAGCTTAAGCATCATGGTGGCCACTCTCACCACCTTCTGGGTCTCGGAGTCTTTGTCATCCCAATCTGAGATGTCCACACTAGATGAGGCCAGGGAGAGAGACCCATACAACATCACGACCTCTATCAGAACAGCTGAATCCCATATATACACCTCCTGGGTTGTGGGACTTCGCCTGTCTCTCTCTGCCATGTGTCCTTTTTCTGCCCCACCTTATTTCTTCTCTTTCTTACCCTTCTCCTTTCTCCCACTGTGTAATTATAGTCTGTCAGAGCCAGCCAAGACCGTGTATTTTGTCACACTGCTATTATCCTATGACCAGGAATTAAAAAGCAATGCTCTGAACAGTTAGATGCTGGCACAAGTTTTCCAGTGCTCAGAATGTCAGTTAAGACAGTTTGCTGTGCCTATCTCTCCAGCAAGGTTGCAACTGAGAGTTAATACCTTGAGCCAGAAGCTTAATTTTTCTCTCTCTGCTGTTGTTTTCTCTTCTCTTTTCTGTGTTTGTGTGCCTTGTTTTGTCTTCTAGAAAATTTGATAAGATTTTAACAGCAACATCAGCTCCAGCCCATCTCTGCTAACCTCTTCTCTTTCCCCCAATAGGCCAGCTACCACCATCTGGAGTACCATTTAAGGCCATGTCTACTACTAGTGAGCTTACAGCAACATGGCTGTACAGATGCAGCTGCGCCATTGTAAGATGTCTTGTGTAGCACTCTATGCCAATGGGAGAGAGTTCTCCCATCGACATAAGAAAACCACCTCAATTAACATCGTACGCTCTCCTGCCAACACAGCACTATGCACACTGCCACTTATGCAGTGAAATTTATGTTGCTCAGGGGGTTGGTTTTTTTGACACCCATAACTGACGTATGTTTTGCTGACAGAAGTGGTAGTGTAGACATGGCCATGGAGTGCCAAAGGAGGAGGGTTTTCCTTCTAAAAACTCTCTCCAGTGAAAGGGATCAACAGCTGGAGGTAAAATGAAACCCTTACTTAACACTTTACATTTCAAATATTTTAACTGATTTTCCTTTTGTTCTGTATCCATAAAATAAGGTTAAAAGGATTTTTAAAAGTGTGTGTGCAGTGATACTGAGCAAGCTGAGATTTCTGTACACCTAAACCTTCAAGGCTGTTTCATGTGGACAGTGAGAGGATCTTATTAACACCTTTCTCTCTTTGTGCCCATATATTTCATTTAAATACTAACACCCACACATTTAAGTACATCTATGAATCTACTTGGTTTTATGGTTTAAGGTTTGCATAGGCTGTCACTTCTTTTTCTGAAATCTAATTTTCTGAATCCAAATTTTGGATTAAACTTGTACCTTCATGGAGCTGAGATTCATTTTGACCTTTTTCCTTTTTTGTTTTCTGCGGTTCTTGAAGAGTCTGTTGTGTAGCACTTGACTGGGAAGAAGCCTCTCCAAGGTTGTCTAGCAAAATTTTCATGAGGACAGTCAGGTCATCTTCACTGAGAGCAATCTATAAATTGTCAAATACAACTGTTTTCAGTGAAGAGACTACTCAACACATGCTGAAAACTCGCCTCTTTATTTATAGTAACATTACCATGTGTCATATCCATGTTAGCCAACCTAGATTCTTCCACCCAATTAATTTGATGTTAGCCAAGATTTTTTTTTAAATCAATTCCTACCAAGAGTGCCATATCTAATTAAGGAATGTTTCATTTGTAAACGTATTTGTAATTTGATTGAAAAACAATAATCCTGGCTGAAACAGTTTAAACATTATAAAAGATGAAGAATATTTTTCCTTTTTTATCAGATAACATATTTGCTTCTTTTTATTACACAAGTTAAACAAAAAGAGCCTAATCCAGCACTTTCAAGTGCTTGCTGGCTCCACATAGCTTAACAATTTAAATAAAGGAGCAAGTTAATTCCATATGGAACAGAATTGCTTTGCCAATGAAAAGATAAAGCAGGTAACATTAAGTTAAACTATTAAGCAATGAGTAAACATTTATTTGACCTTAAGGAATCCTAATTCAAAATAGAAGGTCAATTTATATCAACATATAATTATTCGTAAAATTTCTAAGGCTGGGTCTTTACTGACGGCAGCAAATGCACCGCCGTCAGATCGATTGCTCTGGATCGACTGAGCGGTCTGTATAGACGCGCTCAGTCGATCCAGGAAGCGACACAGGAAAACCACCCCCGTAAGCGGAGTAGCGCTGCGTCGAAAGGAGCACTGTTCCCTTCGACGCAGCACAGTATGGACGCCGCACGGAGGAGACGCTGCAAAGTCGACGGGAGATATGCAAGTGATTTACGTCACTTGCGTATCTCCTGTCGACTGCCGCTGAATCGCCAAGGTAAGTGTAGACCGGGCCTAAGTGTGAAACAGCAATACACATTCACAGGACTGTCCTTAAAGTCTCTTGAAATGTATGTTTAACACATTTAGGTTTTACAAAATTTGAGTAATTGCACTGGGCCTTTTTTGGTACTATATACACCACCTTGTGCCACGCCAGTGATGGATTCTGGCCATAGGACAGACATCTCAAATTCCAGAAAGATCATTCTAATATAAGAAAAATTCTGTGGTGACGTTCACCAAAAAGGCCTCAGATATCCCCGTTTTTTAGGGAACGTTCCAACCTAGCTTCTGGATTCTAGCACAGCAGGTTTGGTCTGCTTGTGTTAAGTGGCTGCTTAGTTAAGAAAAACTCATGCAGATGGATATTGCTGACTATTAACCCACAAGACTACGATATCTGAGCTCTGCCAGATCAGCTGATCTTAAATACAGGTTTCATTTTGTTTTGCTTACTGTATCATGCATCCAAATCACTCAGTATTAGGCTTCTCACTACAACGAAGCCATAGAACACAGGGCACCACAACAACATCAGATCACAGTCAGGCTGGAGCTGTACATGACTGGGAGACAGCCTAGCAACACTCTTTTACTAAATAAACCAGTATTTTGTAAGTATCAAGAACAAACAAGTTTATAAGCTCTGCCTTATCATTACAAAAGTCTTTTCTTAAAATTCAACGATTAGTTTGCTGTGACATTACCTGCATAGGTTTTAAGTCTCCTTTGATCCCAATTGCTGGAATATCGTGATACCAAGCTGCTGATAAATTTCTCTGAACTGTCAAGGCCAGATTTACTGGCTGCAAAATTTCAACATCTGGTTGAGAAGCAGTGGGTATAATACTCCTGAGAACATACAGAAAGAGCTTAAAGTAACATCTGCTGAATCTCTGTTGACGTACAGTTCTGCCCCTATTTCTTTGTAAGTAGTTGGGAAATTAGAAAAGAATGGAACAGGTGAAAACCTAGATTTTCTTTCAGAAGCCATACCCGAATATTACAGCTTGGAGCATTATCCTTCAGACTTTTCATGAGACTGCAGCCATAAAATCCATTCAAATCTAATACACAGAACCATATCTTACATGTTTTTATGTATTCTGGATCCAGGCTGGCTGCTGGGCCTGAACATCAGGAGGAACTGAAAGCAGTTTTGTTAAAGGGACATGGCAGTGCAAGGCTGCTACTCTTAGGGTCCCTGGGTAGGGACCTGGAGTAGTAGGGGACGGGCCAGGTTTTCCCCAATCGACCACTGGGGACATGGTCTACAACTGGACAGCGATAAACCCCCAGAAGGGGATTTGAAGTACTTATTGGTCCAGCAAGAGAGCTAGAGCCAGGAAGGCCCAGAGAGTGTGAAACCCAATCAGAAGGGGGCACTCATAAGAAGGGGGTCCAGGCCGTTACATTGCTACTAGCAAGGAAACGTTTCCACAGATATCACACAATCTCTACAGTGGTGCACTTCTTTTCTATGTAAAGTACACTTTAGTGCAGTACCACAGGTAGCGCTGTGCAATAACTGTAGATGAACACTGGCTGTCAGCAAAACCCACTGTGGCAAGGCCAACAATCGTACGTTCTTGGCCAGTGTATGTAATTCATTCATTTCTAGCACTCTACGTAACAGGAATGTTTACTCAACAACCATGTATTTATTTATTTCTACTGATTTTACATTTCTGATGCAAAAAATAAAAATATACATATATATAAAATGCTATAGTAGATGTGAGTCTGTGTATGAGTGTGCATCTCTATTCTGGTAGTGAAAAATGCCTTGATTGTATTTTTCAAGTTTACAAATTAACTACAAGGCCTTTTGTAAGGTTTAGGTGTCAATTCCAAAGAGTCCAAGCTAAGTATTTTTCTAAAAACAGCTTAATTGATTTTCTATTGTTTTCTCCTTCCAGGAAGCCTTGGAATCCTATTCCTGTCTTCTAAAAAAGACAGCATGAAATAGAACCGGAATTTTTTAAAAGGGTTTTTTTGTTTTGTTTTGATTTTTATTGGGGGGCTTTTTGTTTGTTTTTTTACAAAAAGCAAATTTAATGAGTCACATATTGAGCCTCTTCACTCAAACAACCAACTCTTTCTGTTGCGTACTCACCACTCTCCCCCAACACCACCATCTATACAACACCTGTTTAGGTATTACATTTTTCAAGGCACAGGCCTAATCTGCTTACTCCATGCAGAGCACTGTTGGCACTTAAACTGTTTTCCAGCACCCATTATAAATATCAATATCAATGGAAATTCAGTAGTTTATACCTTGATAGCTTCAAATGAGTTAGCTGCACATCCATGTCATCAATGACTGGAGGAAGAGAAGATTTATTTGTCAAGTCTAATTTAAATTCATTCTCAACTCTGATTAAACCAAGATCTGCTACCAAGGCATTATGGGAGACTGAAGACTCAGGGATGACTACAACTGGAGCTTTCAAGTTGATATCCATTGAAAGACGAAAGCTCTTCTCAGCAAAATCTTTCATGCTGGAAGCAGCCATTTCTGCAGCCTGGGCTGTAGCTGCACTTAGGGCTTCCTTTGCTGCTTGGAAATTGTTCAGGAAGTTCTGTTGGAAAACAACATTATCTTGTGTAGCACAAAAATAAGTACTTTATATCAGTGTTCCCAAACTGTGGGCTGAGGCCCAGAAGTGAGCCGTGACACAGTCCTGGGTGGTCTGCTGGCACAGCCGTAGGCAGAGTTTGGGGTGAGGGCACGGGAGTGTGTTGCGAAGTGGGCAGCAGAGTGGCAGCCAGTGGTGGCCCTCACCCAGATCCAGAAGAATCTAGTCCCCCAGCGGGTGGCAGAAAGCAAAGTGGAGCTACTAGACAGAGGGCAAGGAAAAGGGGCCGGCCCTGAGGGTGCTTGGAGGGTTGGCAGCCATTCCCACTTTAAGCTGCCGCACCCCACAATCTGTGGCTATCAGGCCCTCTGGAGTATCAGCTCCGTGGCCCCACAGGGACCAGGGCTCAGCAGTTTTCACCTGGACAATGCTAGGATCAGGACTGTTAAATGCAATGGCTGGGCCTCACCTCAGTACCTACTTCTCTGCCCAGCCCCAGAGCACTTCCCTCAGGCACAGGGTGCCTGTGAGGCACGCCAGGATGTTGGGGAGGCACGCCAGGATGTTGGGAACTGAGGCATGACTGCCAGGTGATAAGCTAAAGGCACTCAGTGGGCTGCTGAGGCAGAGGGTGTTGGCTGGGGCTGACTGTGGCCGCCATTGCCCGCTCATTGGCCCTGGTCCTTGCTAAAATATAATCAAGTTGGAGTTCACAATTCTGAAGATTTATCTGCCTCACTTATATGATCATCTCCTAGCTAAGATTCTAACTCATGGGTACTCAGTGTTGAATTCAACTCTTCTTGGAACATCCATCTAAAGGAGGATGCACTATGTCCATTTACATTTAGTAGTTGTACATTTTGCTGATTAGGTATCTACATCTGAAGGGTTTACATTCACACTCAACTATTTGCACATACCAAAAGTAAGTCACCATATCATTCTTAGTCTTCATCATTTTCCTCCATATTTATCAACTTCTCATCAGGTGGTGCAACTTCTAAACATCATGCCTTCAGGGTAAAGAATTTGTCTTACATGTGTCTGTCTTAGAGACACAAAGTGGCTGAGGTAAAATATTTTACTAGATCAAGAAATTGGTCCAATAAAAGATATTACCTTACCCACCTTGTCTAATATCCTAGAACCACCACAGCTGTAACACTGCATAAAACATGTTTCTGTCATGCATTTTTGGGCAGTGAGAAACTAATAACTGAAACTAAATGTACCAAATTGTACATGCTAATAACATCTTACCAGAAGTGACATGAAGAATTTATGGAGATAAATTATCTTAATGCAGCCCACTTTTAGACACATTTTTCCATCCACCTTGGACATATCGTTGTATTCTTCTCCTGCAGTAGCATTTGGGTAAAGGACCATTTCGAACCGAAACACTTCATCTCCCACTATGGAAACAGCCTAGAAGAATTAAAGTAAGCTATTTTATTATATATATGTACTTCAGCATACTGGAGTAACCTTCAGTTAATTCTGTCACAGCTTAAGAACATAACACAAACTGTCTAAAACAAATAGGATGTAGCCACAAGTGGATTAACAAGCAATATATGTGACTTGGTGATGACGGAAGACTTCAACTACCCAGACATCTATTGGGAAAATAATACAGCAGGGCACAGATCAGCCAACAAATTTTTGGAATGCATTCAAGACAACAAAAGTTGCATAAAGTGAAGAAAGCAACTAAAGGAGAGTCTGTTCTAGATTTAATTCTGACAAACAGGGATTAACTGGTTGAGAATTTGAAGGTGGAAGGATGTTTGGGTGAAAGTAATCATGAAACGACAGTTCATGATTCTAACTAATGGTAGGTGGGTAAACAGTAGAATTAAAACAACGGACTTCAACAAAGCAGACTTGAGCAAACTCATAGAATTTGTAGGTAAGATTCCATGGAAACAGGTCTAAGGGATAAAACAGAGTTCAGGAGTGCTGGCAGTTTTTTCAAAAGACATTATTAAGGGGACAAGTGCAAACCATCCCAATGCTAAGGAAAGATAAGAAGGTAAGAGACCACCCTGGCTTGACCAGGATATCTGCAATGACCTGAAATTCAAAGACGCGTCATACAAGAAATGGAAACTACTTCAAATTACAAAGGAGTAATATAACAAACACACAAAAGCATGTACGTCAAAATTAGCCCAAGGCACAAAGTAAGAAAAATGGTAATGAGAAACTTTTATCAATACATTAGAAACAAGAGGAAGACTAAGGACAGGGTGGGTCCATTATTTAATGAGGAGGAAAAGATAAGAGAAAATGGAGTGTTAAATGCCTTTTTTGTTTCAGTTTCCACAAAAAAGATTAGCAGCGGTTTGACTACTAGCGTGGTCAACATCAATGTAAATGGGATAGTATCTGAGGTTTGAACAGGAAAAGAACAAATTAGGAATTACTTAGACAACTTAGATGTCCTCAAATCAGCAGAACCTGATGAAATACAACTTAGAATACATAAGAAACTCACTAAACATGTCTTTCAGCCATTAGTGATTATCTCTGAGAATTTGTGGAGGAGAAGAGATATCGCAGGAAACTGGAAAAGGGCAAATATAGTACTTATCTACAAAAATGAGACTAAAGACAACGCAGGGAACTACAGACCATGCAGTGTAACTTCAGTGCCAGCATAGATAATGGAGCGAACAATCATTTTGTAAGCACTTAGTTGATAAGGTGATAAGTAACAGTCAACATGGATTTTCATGTCAAACCAAATCCTTCTTTGACAGGTAACGAGCCTTGTGGATAGGGGAAAAGCAACAAATGTGACATATCTCAATGCTAGTGAGACTTTTGATATTGTCTCACGACCTTCTGTAAGGTGAGTGCACAACTGGTTGGAAAACTATACTCAGAGAGTAGTGATCAGTGGTTGAGTATCAAGCTAGAGAGGCGTATCAAATGGGGTCCTGTAGGTATCTGTCCTGTGTCCAGTTCTATTCAATATCTTCATATCTGAAAATGGCATAGGGAGTGTACTTAAAGTTTGCAGACAACAACAAACTAGGAGGGGTTGCAAGCAATCTGGAAGACAGGAGAATTGAAAATGATCTTAAACTGGAGAAATGGTCTGAAAGAAATAGGATGCAATTCAATAAGGACATATGTAAAATACAATGCTTGGGTAGGAATAATCAACTGCACAAATAGAAAATGGGAAATGACGGCCTAGGAAGGAGTACTGCAAAAAAGGATCTGGGAGTTATAGTGGATCACAAACTAAATATAAGTCAACAGTGAAATACTGTCCAAAAATAGCAAACATCATTCTGGGATGTATTAGCAAGAGTGTTGTAAAGCAAGACATGAGAAGTGATTCTTCCAGTATTCTTAGTACTGATAAGGCCTCAACTGGAGCACTGTGTCCAGTTCTGGGCAGCACAATTCAGTTAAGATGTGGACAAATTAAGAGAAACTCCAGAGAAAAGCAACAAAAATGAATGAAGATCTAGAAAGCATATCCTACAAGGAAAAATTGAAAAAATTGGTTTGTGTAGTCTGGAGAAGAGAAGATTGACAGGGAATATGACAACAGTCTTCAAGTACATAAAAGATTGTTACAAAGAGGAAGGTGATAAATTGTTCTGCTTAACCACTGAGGACAGGACAAGAAGTAATGGGCTTAATTTGCAGCAATGGAGATTTAGTTTAGACGTTAGAAAAAACTTCCTAACTGAAAAGGTGGTTAAACACTGAAACAAATTACAGAGAGTGGTTGTGCAATCTCCATCACTAGAGGTTTTAAGAACAGGTTAGAGACAAACACCTGTTAGGATGGTCTAGAAAATACTTAGTCCAGCATCAGTGAAGGGGACTGCACTACATGACCTATCAAGTTCCTTCTAGTCGTACATTTCTATGATTCCATGTTTAATACAGCATTCGTTGGGTACACCAATTTGAGTGAATCCATTCAATTCTGGCATCTCATTTGCCTATTTCTGGCTTACTGGAGATTTTAGTTATTTTGCCAAATGGTAAATCAGAACATTAGCCTAAGCAAATCATGAAATATTCAAGAGAAAATATTTTCCTTCCCTGGTTAAATGTAGGTTTTTTTTACTAATTTGCCTAAGATTTTTAACTGGACATTTTTTTAAGCAAACACATTTGTCTTCCACATGCATACCTCAATAAAATGTATTAAGCAATTCATTATGCTCTGTCTAGTCATATATTTTTTAAGACACCATCATTTTTATAATCTTATCTACACTGCACAAGTCACCTTTTTATGAATCGTGTTTGGATCAACATTTGTGATTATGATGTCCTCAAGTCTGGAAAAAACCTTTATCTCTTTAGTTTTCATAGAAACAGAAGCATCCATTCCTGATGAAAAAATCCAAGTTTAGTTCATTGTAACAACAGGTATAAAACACAGTAAGCATTTCTGATGCAATAGGACCTTCTAATGAATACATTAACAAAGATATACATTCTATCTGGAATTTTAGCGAAAATGGTACAAGCTGTTCAGTCTTAGGAGTTTCTGACCTAAATTTACTTTATGCCCTATACCACATATTCTCAGAGAAGTGATGAAGAGACAAAATCATTTCTAATTTACTCTGAAAATACACGGTTGAGTACCAGATACTAGCACTGATGAGTACCTAACTACTTAGAGAATTTCAAGTTGATAGTATGTCTAGTGAATTAGTGACTAGTTTTTTTAAATTCACCCCATTAGAAACTAAGTATTTGTGCATCTTTGCCAAATATATTTTCCTCCATCACACATATATCTTAGCTATTATAAAATCTCAGATTAATGCTTAGTTGCTGAGCATTTAAATAAATGCTATTGAAAAAATTGATGTACAACTTCTAATGTAGCTTTTTAAAATTGAGGGGGGAAAGCCAGGATGCATCTCTTTAAACTCAACTAGTCAAAATACGTAACTGATAACTTACCTTGTATTCTAATGTCTGCAATGTTACATTTCTGATCACAGACAAAAATATTGAATGCATTCAACTTCACAGCGAGTTTCAGATCATATACATCATCATTGTCATCATCATCATGGGCTGCACCACTAGATACTTTATAGCAGAAAGAACCATGGTCAGAAGAGGGCACGTTCATCCCAGTAATATAACAGATGCAAACGTTACAGTAATTATGGTTTTATATATAAACACAGTGTTCAAAAGTTATCTATCTATTGCAACACCATGGAAATCAATCTGTTTGGTGGTCCTGGAGGACCCTGAGTTGAGGCTCCCAACAGCTTGGGTTCGAGCCTGGTGCGCAATTAGCCCCATCAGACACCGAGACGGAGAAGTCCTTGCATAAGCTGTTTATTCAGGATCCCAAATGGCACAGGGAGACTGTCTGTCTCAAATGCTGCACACCAAAGCAGCAAGCCACAATTTTATTTATACTTACTTTTCATTTCAACAGGGAGCCCTTCCCCCCCCACTTTCCTTCCTTTAAGCAGCTTCAGCGTTACAGTTGTTGTCTGCTTCTCTTTGTGGTGGGCCGACTACCCATGCCAATGACGCCTTGTGACCAGCCCCGTGATTGGCTAGCAGGGATGGGGTAACCAATGGGCGTTCTGATCATGCGGCAAGCATATGCTAGAGCTGCAAGCAGTCCATAGCATGCACAGTAATCATATCGAAACAAGACAAGGCAACCCACAATGAGACACAAGATGGGGGGGTGCGGAGTGTTTAGGGGGTCTAGTACAGGAAAACTTCATCGGCACTCGTGGCCTTCCATTAACCTGATTTACCTAGTAGAGTGCCCCAAAGTGCCCCAACCCCCAACAAACCTATTTGATCAAAGCTGCAGCAGAATTTGATCACATTGTGTTGAAGACTAATATTGTTCTGGGACAACAGCAGCAGCCAATCAAAATATAGGCACACAGCAATCACTTCACAACAGATCATGGTTACCTTTTTCATATTTATGCCTCATTTGAAAATTTTTCTGAGAATGGTATATTCTCAAACACAGTTTGTAGTTCATACTTCACATATTCAAGAAAGAAAACTACACTTCACAGTGTAGTGAGAAATCACTCTCTACACAGCCTCTCCTGGACGTGAAGGGAATCCTTCAGGTGTAGGTAGAAAAATAGCTCCTAAGACACAGGCCAAGGCCAACTGGGACAGTCAGCCAATTTAAGCTCAAGACTATCAGACTTAAAAATTAACCCTAACCCCCCCCCCCCCCCAAAATCCCAACAACTAGACAATCCTTAAATGGCTTCTGTCACACTGTGCCAGAAAGGGTTAACAAAAAGCAGGCTGAAATAACTCAAAACCAAACTTTTAAGGACATTCAGAAGAAGTTACAAATGGTAATTAGGGCCATTCCTTATAAATAGGAGCCATGTCTTTTAAGCTAGAGCTTTGAAATGCAAGTGTATATTGTTAGGTCTCTATTTGTCTGTGCTTACATATATCTTGATAGATAAACTCCCCCCCCATCTATTACTATTGTTCTATTGATTCAGATATCAAAATGGAACATTAATGTCGATTAACCTTGAGTGTAATAATGTCATTGCCAGTATTTCTCTTCGAGATTTAAGTAAACTATTAACTGTTTAATAGATAATTACCAATGTGGGCATAGAAAATAAGTTTTACATCTGTCACACTGGTTAGATGGCAGGAGAAGGGAAGGTATTTGTCATATTGGTTAACATTAATATGTCAAAATCGTAACGATCCATGTGAGACATCCATGTCAGGTGCTGTTAGAAAAGTTACAATGTGCTGAGTAAGGTGGTGATGTTTATGTTCATGTGTTATATCTGAAATGGAAGCTATGGATAGCTTTGATATCCCTGTATTTCAAACAATGCTGTATAAGACACACCCCAGACAAAGAGGCAGCAGGATGATAGCCCACTTAATGGCCCATCAAGCCCTTTACAGAAGCAAAAGGCCCAGGAAGGAACTGAAGGCATACCTGAAGAGTTACCAGGATTGGCCCATGTGAGTCTGGACTCCATTTTAGTTCTTGTAAAATTCCACAAGCAGCATGGCCAGAGGCAGAGGGTATATAAGATCACACCACAGAAACCATTGGGTCTTTGTTTCTGTCCAGCTGCAGACACACACCTACCCACCTCCGGATCATTTTGCAACTGAACTGAAGGACTTAGACCCATCCAGGTACTGGATGTACACTAGAGGAACTGTACAAGCCTGCAACTCCACAATTCTTCTAAAAACCTGATGTATATGAACTTTCAAATCATTTGTATGTATCTGATTGCTTTAATCCTTTAACATTACTCTTATTGTTTTTCTTTTTATAATAAACCTTTAGTTTTAGTTACTAAAGGATTGGCTGGCAGCATGGTATTTTGGGTAATATTCAATTTATTGTGATCTGGTACTGTGGCTGGTCCTTTGGGATCAGAGGAAATCTTTTGAGTAAAGAGCATAGAGTTTAAATAACTGGTTTCTTTACTGAACCTAGTGGCAGTTTGCGAGCCAGAGACTGAAATGCAGTAAAGGGAGTTGTGTGTATTTGTGTAGTAGCTTCTTGATAACCAGTGTGGGGGAATCAGAAGCACTGTTCGTGGCTGGTTGGGAAGTCTGACTTCAGTGTCACCCACCAGTGCTGGGAGAATCTGCTCTCCTTTTATAGCTGGCCCTGACCTTGGCATTATCAGTGGGCTACCCTGGGCACAGACGGGTCAGAACATCAAAGACCCATGATTACGTATTATGCATCCAACGATTACTTACTGTGTTACCTGTTATGAAGAGGAATCAACAGCCTGCCAAGAGTCTATAAAATACGCTAGGGACCTGATCCTTTCTCATCTTGCATCTGCTTGGATTTCATCAATGGGAATTCAAGTTGCAAGGCTAAAATCTCCAGGAATGCTCTGGATCACCCTATTAATTCTCATGGGATAATCTGAACAAACTATACATAACACCTATTTGGTTTTCATTTCCTGCTTCATTTTTCTGGATTGGATTTCTAACAAAGCTCTAAACAAGGACTGATGACCTCACATTGTAATTTCCAGACACTTCTGCAAAAACTACTACAAACCTAATCCTGAAAGAACTTTGCAAATCAGTTTAACATCTCTACTATGAAACTGACCTATGGACTTTTAGTCTCACCTATGTGTAGAGTGATCTTTTAACCAATATTCTCTCCTTTTTTTTTTTTTAAATATTAGTCAATAAGCATTGCCTTTAAGCATGTATTTGGGTAAGAGCTGAAATATTCATTGACCTAGTTCGTAATGTATCCAAATCCTATGGGATCGGTAGAACTTTTTTACATATGATGTACAAAGATCTTCAGTAATTTCCACCATATTTGACTTGGCTGTCTGGGTAGAAGCCAGATCGCTAGATGGCTTTAAGAGAACTGTGGTTTCAGCTTCTGGATAGCCAGTAAGGTGATTAGAAGCTGCTTGTTCCTGACTTGCTGTGTATAATTTGTAAAAATACCCACCAGTATTTGGGGGTTTGCCCACCCCATTCTTTGCTCAGTTTAGATTAAACTGCAATCTCAGAATGGCTCCCCTAAAGGGCAATATCATGTCTTCTAAAAAACTCTCTTTACTGCCCCATCACAAGGTTACAGGCAGCCCTCGGTGATACAAGCGCAATACAGACATGAAGTTTTGTTTAAGCTTCCCCTTATAAACAAACACACAAACACTACAAGCTACTGTAATGTGGTGAATTTTGAAGAGTCGTAGTTCAGTATCTGACAACTCCTCTGTAGCTCCAATAAATTTTATAGAAAGTTAAGCTAAAAAGGCAAGACTGTCACGCTATCTCCTTCAGTCAGATGTCAAGAGCTACCAACAATTTCTTGCTATATGTCTGAAAAATGCAGTGAAGGGGTATATCTACTGTGGCAGCTAACTAGTCATCTTTTACTAGAATCTCCCTATCCATTTTCCAGAACCACTGTTAGTATTCAGTTAGGATACTAGTTTACCTATAAGGAAAAATAAAGACATCTGTTTATCACGTGACCACTTTTAATTAATTCAACTGATGAAAGTTACCCAATTATAATGGGGGAGAAGTGGGAGAGCGAAATGATCATACTTAACCTCACTAATGCCTTCTAATGAAATACCTTACCCATTGATAAAGCAAGATTTGTTTATTTTAGACTTTTGATGGATGTGAATGTCAAGCAAATTAACCAGTCAAGATAATTTTCTATAAAAATGAAGTCTGTTTGGGAAAATAATAATGCAACTAGTGTTTCTGTGAAGTGTTTAGCAATAACCAAAAACAAACAAAAAGATTTAATAGCCTTAGAAACTCATCTAATGTGTTTTTTTTTAAAAAGATATTTAGTATTGTGATTGTCTTTTTCCATGTACAACTGGGTGTGCAACTAATATGTTGCCAGATGAACTGCAACTGAGTTCTGTGTTGCTCGCAAACAATGTTAACAGCAGCTGGATACTATGAACCACTAATAGAAGATGCGGAATTTCCAATATCACGATACCTGCTTTGAGAACTGTGCTCTTTTGTTCCCCTCTTTGAGGTTTTGGATCAAATCCCTTATCAGAGCTGGTAAGGCCAGTGGATGGAAGACTGAATGTGACGAAGTTCATGATGGAAAGTAAAGCTTCTGTGTGGAGTACTAGATCCAAAGATGAAAAGGACACCTAACATAATGAGAAAGACAGAGACGAGGGAGATAGTAACATCAACTAAAACGTATCAGACTGGTCTGTTACATGTTTGTATGACTAATTCAAAATTATCACCACTGACATGTAGAAAAACATGATTACTCTCTGTTCATGTAGCCCGACATAGCACTGCATACAAAAGAAAGGAATGAAAATGTTGTCACATGAAAGCTTAGAATGATTCAAGTTGACCCTACAGAGGACATTATACCACATTCTGTGCCAAACATAACATCTCCTGTTTGAATTGAATCTGCATTTTTAACTAATGCTACCTAGGTGAATAAAATGTACAGTATTAATATTACTTTATACTGCTTTATCCTTCTCCATGTCACAGCTCAGGATCAGCAAACATTATAAACAAGGAAACACAGCTGTTTCTGTCTAGAGTACCTACCACATCTAGGTGAAATTCTGGGATAATAAAAGAACAAGCTTCAGTGGTTGCCACTGAAATCTATACTGCTAAAACATGACAAAATGTAAGAAAGCATAGTATATCCTTGTACTATATTAACTTTGGGCAAACAGTTATTTTATTAATAACCATGGTCCTTCTGATCTCTCCCCCATATCCCCATCTCTGAAGGGCATATTTCATTACTTAATGAGGTTCAAAACTTGAGTTGCCCCTGAGAAAAAGCAAGTGGCCTCCCCCACTAGAGGGGCTCACTATAGTAGTCCATGTGATCTGGGCTGTGTACAAGGCTTGCTTGCTTGTGTCAAAAAGATACTGAAAAGGGGCAAGGAAAATAGAGCACAGCCAGCCCACCCAGGGAGCAGTCTATCCACCAAGGAAACATTGTGAAGAAGCAGATCATACTCTGCCTATGATCAAGGAGTGGCCCCTCTCTCTCTACAGACACTCTCCTGTATTCCACTTGGGATAATACAGTGCTAGAGCCTGCTTGGCTGAGGCCATGATTTAAAAGCCACCTAGTCCAGAGCGTTTGCACAGCAGAACTGTTCCTCCCCACTCTGATTCTAAGAACTTTCATTTTTCTACCGCAAAGATCTTCTCACTTGATATATTAAGTTTACTGTTCCAGAGTACAATACCGCCTCACTTGTAGCATATCACATCCCACAAAATTATTCTGAGAAGCAGGTATGATGTCACTCAGGTAAGAACAGATTAAAAATTCATCTGCTTCCATTTTAAAATGAAACATCAATTCTAGACACATCATTTTTAAGTTATACCTTCAATCCAAGTGCACTATTTTTAAGCTAGTTAGATTTTAGTTCATCTTTCAATATAGCTACATATTAACATAAGACCTCATCTGTAAAGCTCACTGAAGTCCATGTTCTTATACTTACATTGACAGCTTGCTTGGTACTTTTGTAAGTAGTGGTAAAGTCTGGTCCATCTGCATCAGCCTATGAAAAGAGTCAAGATTGAAGCACACAGTAACAATCTGTATTTTAATAGATGAAGTAAAAAATTAAAACTGCAAATAAAATGTTAATTTTTAACCATGAGAATAATTAACCATTGGAACAGATTACCAAGGGATGTAATCAATTCTCCATCATTCAGAGACCTTAAAGTTAAGACTATGTGTCTTTCTAAACAATACCTCCTTTGCCAACCTAAGTTACCGGGTTCTATGAGCAAATTTACTGGGTGAAATTCTATAGCCTGTCTTGTCTTAATTAGGAGGTTAAAATAAGCCATTATAATGGCCCTTCTTGCCTTCACATCCATTGAACTAAAGTACATCTACAAACCACACTGATGGCTATTGCAACAATATCATGATACGCCTCTTATCTCTCTTGTGGGTTAAAATTATGTACTTCCAGATTAAAAAGAGACAGACAGAGAAATGCATTGAGAGAAAAGAACGCACTAGTAATAAGGACCACTGACTGAGATGGTATCCTGGACTTTCACCATGTAACTTCTGAGGGATATTCTGCATTGTAGGTTTTCCCTTGTTATGACTAAGTTGACATTCATAGCTCACTCCTCTCAGAGGCTGCCTTGTTCAGAGTCGTTCTCCACAATTTGTGAACCCTACAGAGCCAGTACCACTATTAAAGGGACACCTGTCATTCCAATAGATATGAGCAAATGTTCCTTTCACTTTAACCAAGCTTTCTTGCAAAGACGGTTGTTCCATATGCAAAGAATTGGGGATTCTATCTCTAACCCCTTTAAATTGTGGATGGTTTTATGAAATTGCATCATGAAACTATTGTGTCATGAAAAGCCACCAGTTAACAAGGTTATATCACGTCTCGGCCAGGCCAGAAACTACAGCACTCAAGGAACAACTCTGAAGTAAAATACCTTGAAACAATGGGTTTGCTCTGACTGGCAGAAGACTCCTCCTCCTCTTGTCTGAAGGAAGAGGAGTTTGCAAGTGCCAACTTATCAGGAGGAAAACGAAAGAAGCAGGTGACCCGATCAGGAAACTATGAAGGAACTCATGTGGAGGAACTGGGGAGAGAGCTCATGGAGAGAGAGAGCCATTTTGCATCAGGTTAAAATGAGAGGGTGCGGCGGGGCAGAGTAGATCAAGTTATGGAAGACCCTGCCTGACAGAACACAGATGATCCCTGCCCTAAGGACAGGGTGAGCTACTGAGGGACACTATGTGTAGAACATTTTATTGTTTTAAATGATCTGTATTTTCCTGTGCTTTACATGATTAAGAATAAAGAGTATAAAAATGCTGGACTGTACAAATTGTGTGTGTGTGTTAACTGCTTCACAAAAGCTGCATACATCTAAGAATTAAATTGTAAGTCAGAAGTTTCATAAAGTTGGGTGGTGTTTTGGGAGAGGGGCTAGTCAACCACTGGGGGTGTGAGGGGTCAGTGTTCTGCACCCAGAGGGCTAGGCGCCTGGACAAGGAGGGTGCCAAATAGAAAGTCTGCACCTTGAAAGTGCACCTAGGCACCCCAAAATTGAGGAACTGGCTAGACTCTATTCTGCAATTTATTGAAAATTGACAACTGACACAGGACTTTGGTAATTTAGACACCAATCCTACAAATATTTCTGCCGGCGTTTGAAGTTTAATGCAGCATCACCTAAAACTAATTAAAATAATCCAGAGGATTAAACAAATAAATACTAAAACCTTTGTGTATTCCAGTTTCAGAAGGTGTTCACCAGTCTCCTCTGAAGAATTAATAATATGAAGAGGATCTCCTTTTGAGTCTGCAGACAGAAGGGCAAATAACTGTTAATTGACTCAGTTATTGAACATGAACAAGTAATATGCATAATGAAAATAACTGAAAGTAGTAGTTTTCGGTTCAAAGACCACAGATCAAGAGCTAACTAATTAAAACAAGATTTTATTTCATTTTATCAAAGTAATGGTCTCAGTCATTTTTATACTATGCTCAATCCATGAAAAATGTTTCAGACTGGAAAAATGTGCATCTTCCCATTGCTACTTTTACATCATTCTGGCATCATTTTCAGGATCACTACTCCATTATTGTCCATGTTTACTTCACACACAGTTTTCTTTTTTCTTTTTTTTTTTTTAAACTTAGGGTACATCTATCCTGGTAAAAAAAACCACAGCAGCAAGTCTCAGAGCCCAGGTCAACTGTCTCAAGTGTGTGCAACGGAGCTAAAAATAGCAGCATAGACATTAGGGCTTGGGCTGGAACCCAGGCTCTGAAAATCCCAGAGAGAGGAGGGTCTCAGAGCCTGGGCTCCAGCCCAAGCTCAAATGTCTACACTGCTATTTTTAGCCCCAGAACATTAGCACAAGTCAACTGACCCAGGCTCTGACAGAGAGAGGGAAGGAGGGACAGCAGTCGGGGGGGCGCTTTTTATTCAGTATAGACACTCCCTTAGAAAAAAATATCTTCCCTTGGGGCTCAAGTTTATTCATGGATTTTTCCTCATTTAAGAGATGCAACAAAAGATACCAGAGTTTTCTTCTGAATATGTATCTATCAACATGTAGTGCTTTAGCTGGGTATGAAGTCATAGAATTAAAATTAAACTTTCACTGAAAAATAATTTCTTAGCACTTGCTTTTTGGTAAGGGTATGCTATCAAATAATTATTACTACATAATATTCACGTTGCACAATTCAATTGACAATTTGTCTTGGTTGCGTTGTTAGCACAACCTATCACCTGAATTTTATTCTTAACCAGACTCCTGTCCTACGCAAAACAATCTAGTTCAAATTAAGTGGTGCTTTAAGCTCAAACATCCTGTCCTGACAGAAACGGTTGAAGCTCCGGTACTACTGACATTCAAGCTAGTAATGCAGTGGGGAGGCAGCAGCATGAGTTAAAACTCAACATCTGCTAATCTAATCACTCTGTATTTCTCAAGAATTGTTTTGCAGTGTGGTTGCTCTCACTGGAGGAGTTACATCATTTGAACTAGTTTAAGTGTAGTAATTCAAACTAACTTTTACACCAAGAATAAACCCGTAGACCATTAATGACTGACTTATTGCAGCAATGTTACATAAGGGCAATGTCATGGAGTTAATGTTGCTGTAGAAATTCATTTCTAAAATTTTTAACTGTGCAACATTATTGTTGTAGTGTGTGTTTGTATACTATACACAAAATGCTAAATTATAATGAACTTAGTAGTGTGTGTTTTTGTACTATACACGAAGGGCTAAGTTATACTCAACATACCAGTAAATTCAAGGCATTTCAAAGTAATTTTTTTCAGATATGCTGTTGCAGTCATATGGTTTCCAATTCTGGTTTCAGTTCCAAGCTGCAGCACAGTTAGGATATGTAAGGGATGTCCCTCCTTCTGGACCTGTCTCATTAAGGTTACCACAACCTAGTGAGGAAAAATATCAAAGCTATATTCCAATGAAGTAGTTCACTGGTTAGAGCAGGTAATTATAACTTCCAAAACTCTACTCCATCAGCAATGTCAACCTTGACACCCTTCTTATTTACTTCAAACATGCCTATATCTATGCTTTTTCCATACTTCTCTATAAGCATGTAATGTTCTCCCTATTCCACTTAGCCAAGCCACTATACCTGTAAAATCCTTCCACAAAAATATGCATTTACAGTCTACTGCAACAGTATGGAAAGAGAAAAAAAATTCTTTTTCCAGCCCTTTCAGTGTAAACTCTTGGTGTACAGACTTTGTTCAGTGCTGTACACACAACAAGCAAACACTCAGAAAAATACCAAGTCGCTCTCTCTGGGAGCAAGGAGGGAGAACTGACCCTAATGTGACCCAGGTGCTATTTTAGATGAGTAACGTATCTAAATCCTCAAGTGAATGAACAGAATAAGCAAGTATGTAACTGTTTTCCAGATGGAATGAAGATGATTAAAAATAACCTCAACATCATCATCAATGCACCCCATCTCAATAGTACACAGTGCTTACCCCCCAACACCTTATGATCAGAGTTAGGGGGAAAAGCCACCATGAGTCCAGATCCAGAACACAAACATTTCAGGTAGTAGAAACGTCCAATTAGGTTATGGAAGTAGATAAAAAGCAATCAAGTGTTTGTTAAAATATTATGAGGAAACCATGCCAGGTGGAGAGAAAGCATGATAAGGGACATCAAGAAAAGAACAAGAAAAAGCACAAGCATTATAATGAGTCAAAAATATTGGGAGGGAGATAGGAGGAGTAGAGACCTGATAATCAAACCACAAGGTTTCAATAAGATATCCCCTATTTTCAAACACAATCATGAGTTAAGATCCAGATTCTATCCCCCATTCTGTCCATTTTGTAGCGCAAAGCAAAGAGAACTGATCTGTCCCGAAGTGAGAATTTCCTTGGTGCAGGGGCAAATCTCAATGGTGTAAAGTAGCATAACCCGCTCCTATGGCAACTGTCCCCCAAACCCTGTCATAGGGGCATGTCATGGGCACCTGCAGTCTGCCAATTCTCAACCAGTATATCTCCCCACAGTGGCCAGAGCTAAGATCATCAATTTAATACAGGCATTAGGCTGCTCCAGTTTACAACAGAACTGGGGCCAGAGTTAGAACATTTCACTTTCAGACAGCCTTTATTACCTATTCTGGAAAGCAAACTGAGTTCATAATGCACATCAGGCAGCTGATTACAGCTACTGGATTGCCCCCACACGCTTAGAACAGGAAAAAATTTGAGCCTGTATCTACATTATGAACCAGAGCATGAAATAAAGTCTGCCTGAATGAGAAACTTAGAAGCTATTTTCTCTTTGAGGATGAGAATTTTTGTTTTACATTTTTCAACTCTTCTAAAAATCAGTGATTCTAGGGACCATTTTGGATACCACAAGATTTCTTTGCTGGAACCCAAAGTTTTGGTTTGGTTCTTTTTATTTTGACTTAGACAAAATTCTGATATTGCAAACCATCAAAAGCACAAGGGTGTTAGTAATAAAATTTGATTTGGGTCCATTTTAAACTACCTAAGAAAATTATTCTTTTCTATAATAGCACCCATCTCTTACCAAAATTTTCTTATTGGCTGACGATATAACAATTGAGTAGCTGAGAACCGTTGGGGAAAAAAGGGTATTCCCACTGGGGACCAGGACATTAGCATTAAGTTGATGTGAACTCTACCCACCAATGATATCCTTAACCAAGGGCAATCTGAGTATCCTCCTGAAGGGCTTTATGGTTACTGTGCCCTAAAGGAGCCACAGCGGGATACAAAAACTGGCACATACAGTCAGCCACATACAAGATATTGTACAGTTAAATATATACCTCTTTGATTTCAAAATTAAAGAGCATGTTGGTTACATCTTCATGTAATGCTACTTTTGCTGTACCAGGTAAGCTTTCTCCTGAAGTACTCTCATTCTGTGTTGACACAGGTATTTCAGTTCCTTTAATTTTTCCTGCCATTTACAATAATTTGTTAATTTCATTCAAAGAAGTGCTACAACAATTAATTTACCATAAGAAACACATTCTACCTATTCTATATACTTGCATGTTTTAAGAATGTTGTAATTAGCCTGAGTAGTTTTAGTGAAAATGTACAAAATTTCTTTCAACCGAGTCTTTCAGTAATGAGTGGAAGCAAAGTATTTCTGATTACAAATGCTGTCACAATATGACAATATTGGCTAACTCCACATGGATTTTTAGTTAAGAATGTAACTGATTTTTACTTCCAACATTTTTACTTTCAAATATATGTTTCAGTATGAACAGTGTGAATACATAAATAAGACAAGAAAGCAAGAGATCAAAGCAATTGTGTAGTAAAAATTAGGGACAGGATTAGAGAATTGAATTTGCTGTTCATTTACTTTTAACGTCTCACTGACACTGAAAATTCAAAGACTAACACTGATTTAAAATTTAAGATTGTGGAAGAGAAATTCTCTTACCTTCCTCCTGCACTACTGGTTTTGCTTTACTTAACAGTTCATCTGCTTCACCAAGGTTTTCTGTCAGTACTTTAAGCAGAACATTCAAATCCTCCTGATTTACAATAATCTGTGAAACAACAGCTTAACGTTTTCAAAGAATAAATTACGTATCTGTGCCTGCTACTGTTCAACTATCTCAGCAAAGCAGCTCTTTATGGCAGGAATACATTACGGTTTATTTATCATGTTTCATTCAGCAGCACCAGTCAAAAAGAATCAAACACCACAATAATATGGCTCCCATAAATGCAATTCCAGATGTGACCATCCAATTAAAATAAAACAATTAAAAACATGTTACTAGGTAATGACTTTTAGGACTGTGAAAAGTAACCTGACTACCTAGAGTGGGATTCAGTCTTATTTGCAACGTTTTCTTTCTAAAAGATGGCTATGGGATTTAAGCTCATCTGATTTTCCTTGTATATACATGTATATACATTATTGATTACAGTGTATTTTCTTTAACAATTTAAAAACAGCATTTTAGTTCAATATTCTTTTGCAAAAAATATTTTTAAAAAGGTTTTTTTTTTTTTTAATTCCAACTAAAGCTAGTGTAACATGATGAATCTCTTCTTGGTCCTAATAAACCTGCATAGAGTTAACGAACTTGAGATAGATATTTTTTTAAATAGAGAATATTTATGGAAATATTAACAATGTAAAGGTTCACACTATCAACACAACACAAGCAAGAAGCAGCTTTTTTAAAAAAGCAATACTTACATTCATTTTGTCAAGATGCCCTTTGATTTCCAACATAGGAATATTGTGATACCAAGTTGCAGCTAGATTTCGATTCACAGACAGATTCAGATTAATAGGATGAAGTATCTGAATGTCAGGCTGTGAAAAACCAGGCTGTAGAATTGTCCTAGCAAAGAAACAAACAAAAATATAAAACAAACTATATGTTCTGACATCTCAAAAACCACTTTAAAGTTCAAATACAAAAACATTCTTGAAATGTGTCTACATTTTCATAAAAAGAATACTCTTTAAGATGCTGTTGCCCTTCATTCTCATTCAACTCCCTATTTAATGATTTACAGCTTTATTTGTCTTTAAAATAGGAAAAATAAACACCACCTTTTAACCTTACATTCATTAACTAATTTAAGCAATATCAAATTAGTGATATTTTGTTCTATCACATGGAGTTCTAAACTACAGAGCAGTTATATTGAGTAGCTTCAAAGCAGATAAATTACTAATAATTAACTGTTGAATTTTCAGTTCAAGTTTAAGATGGTAAAATAAACTATCGTACCTAGACAGCTTAAGCTTTGTCAGCTGAACATCCATTTTATCAATGACTGGAGGAAGTAAACAGCCTTCGGCAGATACCAGGCTAAATTTGTTTTGTACCCTGATCAAACCAAGGTCTACTAGGATGGCATTATAGGACACCGAAGACTGAGGTATGATTATAACTGGCGCTTTCAGATGAACATCCATTAAAAGACGAAAACTCCTCTGAGCTAGATCTTTCACACTGGTAGCAGCCTTTTCTGCAGCTTGAACTGTAGCAGCACTCAGTGCCTCCTTTGCTGTTTGAAAGTTGTCCAGAAAGTTCTGTAATAAATATGGGGTGGGGAAAGTGGAAAGAGGAGATACAACTTATCTGCTTTCCTATTATAAAACTAATGGTTAAAAGCAAGTTTTTTCTCTAACTTTTTCCTGTGACAAGATAACAGAGTATGACAGATGAGATATATCTCGTTAACTGTCTATCAGGAAGGAAGGTACCAACCAGAATTAAGCATTTTTTTCCACTCATCTTCACCCGCTTCATCCATTCCTTACAAAAAGGCTGTTCAGTTTGGTGACTTCTTGACAGTTGGGTAAAGAGAGAGTGGGAAGTTTAAGAGTTCTATGGATAATAAATGAGCGTCATAGGATCTTACTCAATTTAGTGACACTAGAAGCATGGGAGCGAAGTCTCCTGGTTATTGTGGACGCACAAATTCTAATAGTAAAGAAATTGTTTTCCACTTTCTCTGACATTTTGAAGGTTAGGTCCAGAACCCATGCAAAGAGTTTAGATCCCCTGAAAAGGAGACAATAAGTGCCTGAGTTGGTAGGATGGGACTCCTCTCCATGGACAAATCCAGAGAACTCTGAATACTAGAAGGGAGGCTTCCAGGACGCCAGTCCCCTAATGGATGGCTTTCTGGGACATTATCAATTTAAGTTAGTGGCCTGTATGTGCCTGGTCAAATTGCAGTGGACAAGTTTGGATATTTTAACAGCTGAGGTAACAAGGTATCTAGCCAAGATAGCACATCAGGCAGAAACATAAGCTGCTTCTTCAAGCAAAATACAAAGTGAGCTGAGGAGTATGTCTGTTGAGAGGAGAAAAAAAAGTGGAGCCTGGCACAAAATAGACTACATATTCACTAGAACCTCCTAGCTTTATTGACAAGCCATGCTATGTGCCTTTCATCACAAGAAATCAACGCATAGGTATATAGTCAACAATTACTAATGAAAAATTGAAAAAAACAGATAGGCAATGATAGAATCAAGTTTGTGAAACTGAAAACTAAATTTTAAAATGTTAAGTTTTATGCTCTTTCCTCTATTTCGTTAAACAAATTTAGTAAATGATGGTTTCTTCAGTCTTCCCAAAAGGAGTATAAAAAAAATATTGGCAATTCTAATAATTTTAGATTTAACCAAGCCTGTAATCCATAGAGTGAGAACACACATTTGTTTCTTAAGGTTATACTGAAGGATGATATATGCATATGCTAGAGGAAAATTCAGCAATCATATTGCGCTGGACACATTTAATTGATATCACTACTCTATTCATCAGAATTATTTCATTTCCAGAGTCAAAAAGTAAATCTTTTCACCTTAAGCAGGTCCAAATCAATATTCCACAATTTTTTTAAAAAATGCAGTTATTTCTTTTTAAACTATGAATGTATTTTAGGACTCAGATTTTCACAGGTACTTAAGTGGACACACAGTTCTCAGTTTTAACGTAAAGTAGGCAGTCAGATCATTTGAATGTGAACTGGACATTCAGCTTTGAACATATCTGCCTAGAACCAAGGTGCAGCAATTTCTATTATTCCTGAAAGAATTTGTTCCCATTTTCTTGGGACATTCAAAACTAGTAATACCACAAATTAGCTAGTAAAAGTCTTGTAAAAAGAATACATAAAAATATTCGTGCTATGAATTAGTTAAAGCAGAAGAGAAACAATTTGGAATATCAACTCTCCCCAAAGATCTCTAAGACAGAGCATTCTACTGGATAAGAGAATTGGGTGTCTGGACACTCTAGAACACTCATTCGATAATGGTGCTGTAAGCAGCTTGTCCTGCCGAAACAGGCATTTAAACAATGTTCACCAGTGATTTAAGGGGACCTAGATCTGCTATTTATCCAAATGTAACAAACCTAATTCGTTACCATGATTCACTCTTATATCAACTAATAGCCAGCTTTCATGAAAAGAATCACAACTCATTAACCGCAGAGCATAGCAACATTACTCTTTTGCTCAGAAATCAGCTAAAGAAACCCAGGAAGTGGCTAAAATAACCAATATTCATTAACTGCATTTAACAATAATAATTTTTCTGGGAACAGTTCTGAAACATGGAGAACAGAGGTCCTAATGACTTCAGCTTTGTACATAAATGCCACTTAATGAAAGATAGCTTGAAACCCGTAAACTGGATAAAAACATTGAACCCTCATCAATTTTTTGAAGAGCAGAAAAGCAAAAAGAAATAAGTCTCATGAGCTATAGCTTATGTGAGAAGTAATAAACTGCAAGAAAAGATAACGTGTAATAATGCTGGGTTTTGCATGCTGAATATAAGTCACTGCTTGCAATGCTCAGAGAGGAAAGATACACAGTTTTGAATTCTAATTTCCACCAAATCATCTTTTTTTTTTTGGTAAAAGGAGTTTCAAGCACTTGTAGGTCAAGATCAGCTTTTTAATTCCAACAGAAATTAAAATGAGGAATTTACAATAAATTAATGCTCTCTCCAATGTTTGTCCTTCTTGTATGTATTTAAAAATAGTAAATCTATCCTTTTTTGTAATGGCAACTTCAAGTTATTAGTGGCTTTCATACTGAGGAGGTACTCAAACAACACTGAACTGGTAATTCAGTACCATCAGCAACCTTACCAGAAGTGACATGAGGAATTTATGAAGATAAACTATCTGAATGCAGCCCACTTTCAGAGAGACAATACCATCCGCTTTGGACATATCACTGTAGGCTTCTCCTTCAGTAGCATCTGGATACAGTTCCAGGTTGAAACTGAAGACTTCATCTCCTACTATGGAGACAGCCTGGAGAAGACACAGGTACAGGATCCTCATATCACTATTCCCACTTCTCAAGTCAGCACAAAACAAAATTTTAATCTACTTTTCACATCAGTGCCCTTCAGGACGTTTCTGAACTGGTGAAGGAGGACACTAAAGACGTCAACAGCAAACAAAGCATATTTATTAGTCAGAAATGGTACTCAAAAGATTCTACTTTAAGTTAAAAAAAATTGCACATCTATTTTTTGTATATCAAATCCATCTGCTAATTTATCTTCAAATCCACAAAATAATTATTATTTTAAGCCCACCTGGAGGCAATTTAGCTTCTTCAGTGATAGTCTCTAATGCAGTACTTATAACTCATTTAATAATGAAGTCAAGCCAAGCAAGGAATGTTCATTCACAAAGTCTATTTAAATATTCCATGCTCCAGTTAAAATTAAGGAGCCCTTTAAATTACACAAAATCCAGCATACAGGTACGAAAAAATTACATATGAAATTTCTCATACTCAGAGTAGAGATTTATTTTAACTGTTATGAAATTTGTTACAAATTCCTTTAAGACATTTCAGATGTACGATCACAAATATTTTTTATCTAATTGTCAGATGTTCACATAGGACTCCAATACTCCAGTAATTTGTCTATATTCGAACTTCAATCTTGGCATGAACATCAACAAGAAATTGATTTGCAGTCTACATCCAAGAGTAACTGGTTAAATATCAAGAAGTTATGGAATAATTGACGTTATGGAATAATTGACATTCTGTCTGTGCACAATACACCATTTTCCTCATTGATTCCTCCATGCAGCATAGGCTTTTTGTTCCAGATACTTGCAGACAAAATGTGATCCCCTAGGATTTGTTTTGCATTGTAATCATTTTGTTTGTTTGTTTTTTTCACAATCCTCAGTCTTCAGAATTAAGAAGACATTAAAAAGGCCCCACACTCCTGTCAAACTCAGAGCTGTGATGCTTGTAATTTTTACTCTTTAAGGCATACAAACAATTAGAATATTTATTATTCCAGATTTACTGTTTTAACCACAACTTTAAATGTCTTAATGTAACTCCTTATTTGAAGTTTCAGATCTTCAATAATATTGATATTGCAACATGTTCTTCGTTTATAGAACAAAGCAATACCGATTATCGTACTAACAACAAGAATAAGAAAGAAATATGATCTTCCTTGAGAAGTTGTAAGTTATATGTTGCTGGGTTTTCATGTCATTTTCAATCTTGTAGGTAAAATATTTAGAATTAACTTAATATCACTCTTATCTAAATGCCTATTTATTTTTATTCAACGGAGTACCAACAGTATTCAATTCAGCGTAATGATCTGAAATGTAAAAATTATGGCTATTGCCATCGTAGGAGAAATAACTATTATTATTATGTCCAGTAGCAAGAAGGAAACTAGTAGCAAAGCTGAAGAAACAGAGTTATCCATATTTCATAAAGATCTCCCAACTACTAGTCTTAAATCCATCTGTTGATTTGTGAAAACTTGCCATAAGCTTAGCATGGGGGAGGTATTTAAACTTTAAATAAGTTTTCAAGTTTACTTACTTCTTGTGAAACTCAGTGTTCTGAGCCAGGAAGACAGAACATGAAGCAATTGCCCAAACATAACTCTGTAATTTCACTTTTATTGAAGCCTGCAATATTCCCTGTCTATTCTGGTACTTGGGACTCATCAACCGTAACTGCCGTTGTGCCAAATTGAGGATTTTGTGATTCACCATCAATACCACCTACAATCCCCTATGCAGACCTGCAAACCTTCACCACTGCAGACCTGCATTTAAAGTCTGCTTGAAGCAGACAGAGTGCTACCACACTGAACGAAATACACATTTGAAAAATATGTGATATCAGTTTTTTCACATTTTACAGGTCCACCCTGTATGCAGCATTTCTGTAACCTTACTGGTCCCAGGACATTAGAGAAGGTGAGTAAGGTAATATCTTGTAGAAGTTGATCCAATAAAAGGTATTACCTCATCCATATGATGTCTATCATCATATCTTGTTGGAACTTAGCAAATCAAACATTTAGGGTGAATTATTCTGTCACATATGGTTTATATACATAAAAGTAACCAAGGATCAAGTAAAACAGGAATATCCTTTTATCATGAATTATACCTTTTTATGAATAGTCCTTGAATCAACATCTGTAACAATGATGTTTTTAAGATGGGCAAAGAGCACAGTGTGACTTGGCTGAAGGAAAAGCGATGAATCGAGACCTGCAAGGGAATGAGAGGTAAATGCTATTCTAAATTACCTAATAGCATTATTTGTTTCAGAAATATTTGTCTAGTAGTTGTATGTAGGATAGACAGTACATCAGTTTCTCTGACAGCTCTGAAGAAATTATTATTTTTAAAACTTAATATATGCCATTAGCCTTTTTTTGTTCCTCTGTTGATTGCAGGTAATGATGCTGAAGAGAAACAAGCATGTATTTTTCATCTTGTCTTGCTCCTGTCACCTCCAGTCAAACAAAAAAGTGCTTCATCTAGTTAAGTGGTGCAGCAGAAGATAGAGGCGTGTATTCTTTGCTCTTCGGAATCAGATCCCATGCTGCTTGCTTTCAGTTATGTCCATACAAATGCAGATTGTACCACAAAGTTTAACTACAAGTGTAATAGCAAGTTACAGTTTCTAGTTTCATCCTCAAGCTTCCCCCAAAAGTCTATGGATAACGGTTCCTGTATGTCAAAAGAAGTATCAACTCCACTCTGACTTAGCACCACAATCCACCCACATCTGTGTTTAATGGAACTGCTTCCCAGTGTCTTTTCCTGTATGTGTTTATATATTTGGATGCAGTGTAGTCTAGAGGATATAGCAACGGATTGGGACTCAGAAGGCCTTTGTTCTAATCCGTATGTGTCACCTCGAGCAAGTCATTGCCTGCCCTGTACCTGAGTTTTCCCATCTTTAAATGGGAATCATGATGCTGACCTCCTTTGTAAAGTGCTTTGAGATCTATGGATAAAAAATGCGGGGTATTCTTATTCAGTTAATGAAGTGTTAAAGTTACATCACAGATAATATAAGTTAAATTTTCTTTATGTGTTACAAAGTGGAAACATTTTACATCATGTGTGATTATTAAAAATATTTAAACTTGGGGGCACCAGATAGCTTCAGTATACACACTTTGGGCACCAGAAATGAATCCCAAAAAAGGTAAAGAACGAAAGTTCACATCTTCAAAGCAAGATATACTTTATAACCGGATAAAAAGTAATCCAAGGAACAACCGCTAATTTATTCACAAGTCTAGAATCACTGTCTTTACTCAAGTACCATTACCTTGTATTTTGATTTCAGCAATATTGTTCTTGTCATCACACACATTTAAACAGAAGGCATCCAACTTGGCAAACAGCTTGAAGTCAACAACATCCTTATCCTTGGCAGTTTTGGTCACTACTAAGTGAAAACAACAAAGAATATCATAATCCAGTTTTTTTAAGATGTATTTTGAAGCCATTTGGCCCCTGTCAAGCACACAAAGGGAGTATCTGGACTAATCCTTTTTTTTCTATCATTTTTTAAATTTAAGAACTCCTACCATCACTGTCTCTGATTCATCATCCTTGTTGATACCATCAATGGAAGTGCTTATCTTGGCAGGGTTCCACATGACCAATAGCATATTAAGCAGCATAACCTGCTCAGGTGTAGTCTATATGACATGTTTTGAATGCCAGCAGTTGCCTGGAGCCCTGTTTAAAGTAGCACACCCACGTTTGCTACCTCTAGTGGATAACAATGAGACATTTTAGAGACTTTGAAGGTGGCTACATTAGACTTAAGTGCAGTCAATGTTAAAACTAATTTGTATATAAAACGTCCATTATAAACTAAGAGTTGTTATAGTGATTGATAAATATTTTCTAGTTACCAAAGCCCGTCAGTAATTTATCAATTCACATTTACTATGTACAGGTGGCCTTATTTTCACGATTTTTTTTATTGCTTGGATAAGAAAGGATTACTTTCTTAAAATTTGAGACTAAATATGCATGTTAAAAGTGCTGACTGACATTTGTAATAATCAGCAGCTTTTTCAATGTTAAAAGTAATCTCAACACTGAAGTTGAAATGCTCATAGTTTGGTAACTGTATGCAGTAACTTTGTTACTGGGCTGCAGAACGAGTAAAGGTATCACCCATAAACAGATCAGTTAAGCTTTAAACTGCTCTTCTGCCACAGTAGTCCATGTGCCCATGTGCACTTCATAGCTCTTGAGAAGCTGGTACAGAGTGCTGCCTTTGCCACCTATCTTGAGATTACTCCACCTTTTGCCCATCTATGAACATTCTGACTTATCTAAGGATATACTAAAGAAAAGATTCACAATAATTTTGGGAAAAACATACTTCAGACTTAACTTACCGAAAGGAAAGCACACCTCAGGGGTATTCTGACAGAGGTGTCATCTCTGTTAAAAGCTCTCCATGGAGAGACATACAGCAGAAATTGTAATGGAAGTAATCAGTTTATCAGTTGTACTTAGTCATTTGTTTTGTTTAATGTTTTCTTTTCTTTACTTCAGTAACAAAATAGCCATAGTTAATAACTGTCATTATTTTGCTTGATCTTGATGATGGGGTCTCCTCAGCTATGTAAAAGAACTCCTGTGACTAAACAATGGAAGCCACACCCCTGAGTTGGCCATCAGAGAAACAATTAGTAAGAACTGGCCTACCATTTCTTGTTTCTCCACACCAAATATTTCAATAATTTTTAAATTAAATTACTTAGTATCTAACAATTTACATCTATCCCTTTCAACCCAAAATGACATGCTGAATAACATTAAGGTTGCCAAAAACATTCACTGTACCTTTCTTCACACTAGTATCTTTTTGCTGCTTTTCTCCTTGTGTTTGTGTGTGTCTTGTATTACTAGTATTTTGACTGCTGGATGGAATAACAGCTGTTAGAAAATTGATAGTAGAGAGAAGGGCCTGTGTATGTAGCAGAAGATTTAATGATGAAAAGGCCACCTGTTTAAAGCAAAAGAATCCTCATCACAAAAAGTAAACTGCAGGTAACATTTTCATTTAGTGTGTGGATCGCTTCCATAAATAGAGATGCTGAACGGATTGGGATTTAGGTTTACAGGGTGGCAATATATACAGGAACATGACACAAATATGTAATCACCAAAAAGTACCTGGCTTCATCTTACCATAACACAAGAACAAGGTGATATGCAACTAAACAAAGAAAGACATCAAATACGCGACTATTTATGTTTTTTTTTCTTTTAGTTGATTCCAGTATATCCTTTGATTAGTTCCTCCTGAACTGTTTTTTAAGCTTGTGTTTTCTGGTTCTCTTTAACTGATCCAAAAAAAACCCACCTTTGTTATACCAAGAACTTAGTCTGTTGGAAAAATTAATTACCAGAAGATGCAGAAAATACCTTCCCAGAAAGTTCTTCAGAGGAAAACTTGCATTATTAAATGGTTGATTCTCAGTTGGACAAAATAAAGCTTTCAAACACATTTCAGTCAATTGTTACCAAAAAACCTGTGCTATAATACATGTACCAGCCATGCATATACCACACTATAGTTGCCCCAGACATGCAAAAGACAGACAAGATGCAAGACGTGGTTTAATTAAGCCATAGCTTGATTAATTCATTTGGGAGCCATCAGCAATAACTCTTCATTTTCATGAATATTATGCAAATAGAAACATGCAACAGTGTACCTAAGTCTAGTTCTATCATCATTTTTTACAAATCTTCACAGTATTATATTAAGGAACATAAAGATTTAACACTAAATACATACCCAAGAATTCAACTAAATATACAGAAGGATTCATGAAAGTATTAAAAATCTAAACTGGGAACAAACTGAATTCACAGACCCAACTTAGAGCATTCTAGTAAATCATCTAAACCAAATATTCAGTCTGACTGTAATTGACAAATGCTTCAAAAGAAGATGCCTTCATCCTCAATGCACTCCTTTCATCAGTCACATCTTACATCAGGGAAAAAGTTCCTTCCTGACACAAAATGGTAATATGCCCAAGGTAAGAAAACTGACAGCTTTGTAGTTTTTCATCTCAGGCTCAGTTACTGGAAATTTTTCTTTCCCCTCTAAGGTTGTTTTAATCTCTTCTGACATTTCACCAAAATATGCTGAGAGTACCACAAGTTGAATGTATGCAGTGTATTTCCTTTTCACAAAATTAGATTTGTTCCTTTCTATTTTAATACCTCCTTGTTCTTGTATTATGGAGTAAAACATAGCATCAATATAGAGCTCTCTATCTGACAAATGTTACAGTTATCTACAGGTGTCTTAAATAAGGCCTTTAAGCACATATTTCAGTTCACTGGCAGGGAATGGATGAGACTTCTGATCCATACCCAACTTAGCAACTTCTGGGAGAGCTGAGCCTCTTCACACTGCCCGAGTGGCACACGGGGACACTAAAACTGCCCTACATGGGCAGCTGAGAATTTCCCTAGGTTGAGGCTAGTAGTAGTACTATGTAGTACTATAGAGTACAATAGTAGCAGTACTATATTGTACTACTACTACTACATAGTAGTACTATTGCCATCCCCTATGAATCCCAAAGCATAGGGATGTGTCAGGGGCAGGGCTGGAGTGGTATGGTGGCAATCTGGACTCCAAAGCCTTATTTCCACTGGGGGAGTAAAAATGGAGAAAGGGTGTGTTATCTCGAGTCAGCTGGCTTGAAGCAAAACCCTAGTGAAGACAAAGCAACTGGTGGTTTTCACAACAGTTTGAAGGTCAAGACAAGACAATGGAGAAACATAGACTTCAACTTGACCTGCTGAAACTACAAATTGCCCTGTCATTACTAGGATTGTCATCTTATTTTACCTAACTCAAATTAAGAGCATACCACTTCAGCTAGTGAAGTCAGACCAACATGCCTCTCTTCAGTGAGACTCAGCTTTGACTTGCCAAGTGAAGAGGCTACTAGACACTTTTTTAAAAACTCACTTACCTGAAGTGTTTGTTCCGTGTTGTCAAAACTTGACTGAAATTTTGGACCATTTCTGTCAGCCTGAAAAGGGGAAAAAAGTTATAAAAGGCTCAAGATAGACAAAATGAATGACCAATTGCATTGTATAGACTGCGTTCATTTACATTTTGTGTAGATAGTAAATTTTTATTGTTATCAGATGCACGTCACAGATCATTTTAATCAATAGTAAGCATGTACCTTGATATATTCCACTTTCAAAAGGTCTAATCCAGGTCTATCTGAAGAGCTAATTAAGTGAAGCGGTCGTTTTTTATCTGTAACATACCAAATGAGAGAATATTGAGACGTTAGCTTTCACAATATTGAAGCAAGTAGTGAAGTGATTTTATGAAACCCTCCTCCAGACATTATTTTCTATTTAACAATTTAAAATGTGATTCTTCCAAAAGCATTGAATCAATAACCTAGGATCTAGATACACCTCCGTAGTTGAGCGTTTAGGCAGGCAATGACAAGTCAATAGTAGATCATTACAATGGTTTGTACCTATTCTTTTGCCATATTTAAAATACTTATGTTAAAGAATGAGAATATTAAAAAATGTAAATGGCTGTAATTTTAAAGAAGGACATAAAAAGGCAGATTCCAAACTGCATTAGAAGTGCATACGTGCTGAGTGACAAGCGTTCATACGTTCCCCTGAAAAATCTTTTATAAAGCATTGTTTAAAAGAAAAAAAGA
This sequence comes from Mesoclemmys tuberculata, assembly GCA_007922155.1. Classification (NCBI taxonomy): domain Eukaryota; kingdom Metazoa; phylum Chordata; order Testudines; family Chelidae; genus Mesoclemmys; species Mesoclemmys tuberculata. The sequence continues at coordinate 4,554,492 of ML675621.1, forward strand.
GTAGTAACAAATAGAATAGGTTCTGATTAAATATCTCAGTACTGAATCCTTTATCCATAAGGTAGTCAAGACAGCAACACGCACAAAATTTATAGCGTACACCAAAATTAACGAACAAGTATTAGGAAGTTCTTCTCACAGAGGTCGAACTGTGCACCTAGACTAACCAGAACAATTATCAGTTGTGTTCTGTCATTTGTCTGTTTTGTTTAAAGTTTTCTTTTCCTTTCCTTAATAATAAAATAGCCATGGTTAATAATTGTGATTATTTTACTTAGCCTCAATCATGGTATCCCCTAAGGTATGTAAAAGAATCACTGCAAGTAAATAGTAGAAATCATAATTCCTGAGGTAGTCTAATCAATTATCCTGTATCAATAATTCCATCCTTTCATTTGGTTTTCCATGAACCATCAATGAGATAAACAATTGAAAAGAGTTTCTCTGGACTAAATTTAAATAAACCCTCTTCCCACTCTACAACAGACATCCTCACATATGTATTACTAAAAAAAGTGATTGATTTTCTAAGTGCTAATTATCCTCCTAAAGATTTGCATGTGTGCCAAAGCTTAAGTACCAGATTTTTAAAACTTGACTTCCACCGTTTTGCAGCTACAACTGAGATATCTAAATTACTCATTTACTAGATAAGCACGGAAAACCAGGTGGATGTCAACTGTGCCTGCACATAAGTTCCATGTGGAGAATTGCACACAAGTATGTGGGCCCTCAACTGCAGCCTCAGAAGAGAAGAGGCACTTCTAAATAAATATCAAACCTACCTGTCATATTGTATCAGTTTTCGCTGAAAGGTCAGGGTAAGCAATCAGAACCCTGGTACAAAAAGGTTTAACTATGAAGTCTACTAAGCAGAGACACTATTACTCTTATCCTCCATTTTGTTTCATTATTTTCATTACCTTGAATTTTGTGGTAATCCAAACTGATTTTCTTTAAGTAAGATATAGCTGTTAAGTCATACGTTCTGACTGTAGCTTCTGTTCCAAGCTGCATTACATTAAATACAAGTATTGTTTCCTCTATTTTCTGTTGCTTTGTAAGTTCTAAAACCACCTACATAAGTAAAAATTACACAAGTATCAGTAACAGATCAGCATCAGATAACAGATACAGTAACAGATAATCATCTTTTTTCATATCTGATGTTCCATTTTCTAGTGAAGAGGAAAGTGAAACTGCTGCTACCTTTACTGTCTTATTTTCCTTAACAAACAGCATTCTTGCACAAGAGTCTGAAAAGGAAGGAGGCCTGTTAAGATCTGAACTATCTGAAGTGTAATGGAAAGGAGAGGTAATAGAAAGGGGGGACAGTTCTAATTTTTTGGTGAACAAAAATATTTTCAGTAGAATTTTGCTGTTACAAAGCAGAAGCAAAATCCTAGAGCTGGTTCTTTGTTAATGACCCTCCTCATATTTCAACTTCCTCCTTCATATGTGGCCTCACTGTCAAGTTACTACATATGGTTCCCTTTGGGAACCTGGTGGATTACGGTATTGAACTAAATGTATTATTCATGAAGTTACACTTACTCATGTTGTGTTGTTCATCAGGCCAGTGGGAATGTACTTGGACATATAATGGATCATATAATAATTGCTTCACAAAGGGCCTTCAAACTAAGTGGGACTAATGCAATTTAAAGAAAAAACACATGCCTCTTTAATTTCAAACTTCAGTTGAAGGTCTGTGAACTCCTCATTAATAGCCTCTGTTTTGTTTCTTAGGTCATATCCTTGAGGTAGAGCCTTCTCAGTTAGTGAAAAACCATTTTCAGCATCAAAATATTCATCAGATTCTAAGAAATAAGGACATGAGCCATTTTTATGCTGTCTGTGGCACTGACAGCCAAATACAAAAACAAGCAAATGTTCTCTTTGCAATGGCTAGTAATCTGACATGCTGGTTAGTTTGTCATTATTAATTCTGTATTTATCTAGACTGTTTGAGGCCTCTTCATATATTACTTCCTACAAGTATTTTCTAAATATGGTAATTACGAGTGCAAAGTGGTTATGACAGTCAGGGTACAGACACTACAAGTTAACATCCCACTCCGTAAATATAATCTCAGATTAGAAAAGCCTTCCATACATTAATTGGCATTGTGAAAGCTATCTTCTGAAGCAAAAAAACAAATTAATGTTTTATTTTTAAAAAGCAAGCTTTTTTGTGTCTTAAGAGACATCAATCAGCATGATCTGCAAGACCTCCTTAAATTTTGCAATTCATAGGTATCTACTGTCCACACAACACTCATTTCACAATCAGAAACACCTAGCACAGTTGTTGCTCAATATATTATAATTTTTAGTTTTAGAAATTAGTATAAATATTTTCTTACCTGACTCTACTCCTTCCAGCAATATTGATGTATCAAGTAACCCGTTTTTTGCATTGGTAATCAGGGGGATAGCAGGTACCTAGAAAAAAGTTGCCAAGTACAGAAATTGATCTACTATTTTAACTTTTTATGACTTCAGCATGCTTATTTATATTCTCATGAAAATACATCTTGCTTCCCCCAAAATATTTGTGGTCAAGACCCAAATTTTCATTTGGACTTTTAAATCAACTTATGATAATACATTTCTATTCAAATAAGGCTAGCTGGGTATGTTCAGGTGGACTTTGAAGACTACCTTCATCATCATTTACAGCAACATATTACTGTGTTTTTCTTCAGGTATCCCCTGTACCCTTGTTTTAGCTACCAATATCTGTGTTCTCTAAATACTAAACGAAGGAATGCACTGACATTATAGTGCTCAATAAAAGGATTTTAGGCAGTTATATTATCATGTTTTAGATTAACTTTACCATCATTCTACTCAGTTTACCTTTGTGCTTGGAACTGACATGGTTGATGTCTGAGGAAACGGAATGCTATCAATCAGATCAAAAATGCCCTTGATCTTCTGGTCAGAAAGTCTCACATGCACCAGGGGAAGTCCTCCTGAAACTTTAAACCTGGGGGGACAGAAGAAAAAAAAGGTCTTGAGAAATTAGATCAGAGCTCAATGGAAGCAGTATCAGCTTTGTCACCCAAAGGGACAGGACAGTGGAGAATCAGTGCTGCCTTGGTCACGCGGGGGCAATAAGAATGATTTGGGCATGGTTCAGTCTGATTTTCTAGCAGCACCTTTTGAAGAAGTGGAATTGGTAAGAAAGCATACAAGAGACTGCTCTTCCAGGCAACACGGAAGTGTCCATTAGGAATCCCAGACCGTGACCCTGTAGGGAACAAAACTGCAGCCAACACTCCATGTGGAAAGTTTCAGCCCAAATGACTAAAGTTTGGCAAAGTTACAAGCAACATGTCAACTGTGCGGCAGCCTGAACTATAGGCGTAGCTATTTACTTTGCCTCTAATAAGGAGAAAATTAAGACCAGGCATATAACTATCTTCAAACTCATCTTGTCCCGTTGGGCTTCAATGACAATGCCCTTTTCCAGTAAGCACAAATAACTAAGCAAAAATTAATTGTGTTGACTCATTACTTAGCCATTCTGATGTCTTTCTCCACCATTGATTTCGCTAATTGCACATGAATATCCATAGGCTGTAATATGTGCAAAGCTGATGGATGTTGAAATCGAGCCTTCTTCCAGTCTTCACCTGAAGAAGTGTTTATTCAGTTTAAAAATTCAACTTCACACACTTCATTTTGTAATGAAGAGACAGTATAAAAATAATCCAGAAAAATACATGTAAAAATTACTTTAAAAAATCCAGCCCATATAATGAACTGCAGAAACCTAGGTTCATATAGGCAAGATATTATATGGACTTCCACAGGTCAAAAAACCACCCCCCTAACACCATGCTTTATCAGCATCTAGCATGGACCAAAATCAAAAAGCATTTTCACTTATAACCTTGAAACCCAGAAGTGAAAGCTATGAACTCAGCCATTACCATTATGTCAGATTTCTTCTTTTCCTCACAATATTTTTCCTAACTTAAGAGTCCCTACAAGTAAATCATCGTAAGAGACCATCATATATGTATTTGTCACTACTCAGAGCTGTCTATTAATTCAAATAAACAAAACCATAAACCTATCAATAGGTGAGTAACAGTAAATTACCAAACCCTAACTTACTTGCTAACACTTGCATGAGTATCACAATGATACATATTTCCAAAGAATAAATGATCATTTTACTCAAGATGCCGGAAAATTCAAAGTAATGAGAGTTGTACACAGTTTAAAGTTGTGCTTTCTTTACATCACATTTAACTATTACTTTAAGAATAAACCACCGTTTATTAATATATATTACTAAATTTTTATTGTTCTTTGATTAGGTAGTGATTATGTCTTAATACCTCTTCTGCTGAAGAGAAGTTGTACGTTTTTTATTTCTACATCAAACGTGTCATAAGCTTTGTCCATAATCTCTTCCAATGATGAAAAACTGGAAGTTTGATGACCACCTTGATTTATGCTGGTCAACTGGTGGAGCAGATAACAAGCAATTGAAAGAAATAAAAGTACTTCTACTAAAAGCTCAGAATTTATATACACACTATTTTATTAATTTCAGTACAGGCACAAGAACTAGATTTTTCCAGTCTAATTTTCAGTTTGACTACATCACAAGTGGTATCTGAGGAATCATGTCAGCACCATTAACCTTAATGAAAAGCTTCCAAAAGAGCATTTACTTTACCAGCTTCAGATGCACAACAATATGAAAATTAAGATGTAACTGAAAATAGAGCAAGTTTACTAAGATTTATTTTGATTTTTATAAAATAAATCATGTCATATTTACAAAAATATATTAGTCAACTTATATGGGATTTCAAGTTTCAGCTTTTCAGCAACATCATAACATCAACTTTAAGAGCTCCAGAGTAGCTCAGTAACTTTTTTTAAGGTCTTCTATTGGTTAAATTAAAGGAAGACTACTTAACTGAAAAATGTAGGCACACAGTGCTTTACGAACAAGTAAAAGACACGGCTCTAAAAATCACATAGCTCTTACAATTTAACTTGTTTGATATATGGAACCACATTTCACAAGAAGTGCAATATAGTTTTTCTAGATTATTCTTATTCATGTGTTTATGACAGAGGTTCATTATGCAAATGATACTAATGGGTTTACAAACAGTTGTCTTCTTTCTGACCACAGATCAGCATTGTTGTCAGTCTTAAAACAATCTTCCACACCAGTAACTATAATGAAATGATGTATACAGGGCTGGCAGTCTTATTCAACAGAAAATCATCTTTTGGGAACAAAAAAATAATTGTACTGTTTTCCTCTTTTTTTTTTTTTTTAAACTCAAGTGAAACTAGAGAAAACCAATTGCATACCTGAAATGTACCAAAGTCCAAAATAAGGAGGTCTGACTTTTCATGGTGAAAACCCATCTGTGGAACCACAAGATAGGATGGTTTCAGGTTAATCCTCAAGTCAAGGACTTTCCGTGTTTCAATAATATGAGCTAGTCCTTAAATAAGGAAAAGGACAGATTAAAAGACAAAAAATATATTTACATCTGTAATCAATAGGTATGAGACATGGAACAAACTATACTATACCAAGGTAAAAGTCATTCATTTTCATTTTAAGCGGTTACACATTAAATGTGATCAATCTTTGGTACAGACATCTTTTTGGCTAACTTCTCTGTATACTAATATCTTAAGAGTTTTTAAGACAACTTTTCAATTTATTGTTAGAAGGCATTCTTTTTGAAGGTTTATCACTTCTCTGTTTTGACTCAAGAGAAACAGAACTCTTATAGCAATTTTGATTCAGAGATCCCATGGTGTGATATTTATTTAAAACAGCAATACTAAAACTAATAGATTTATTAACAGAAACTAAGGCCTCTAGACTCTCTACTAATATTTAAGGGTTCACTTATAAATAATAGTTACTTTTATCTATTTACCTGTAGCAGTTCTTTCTTTAATTTCTTCCAACTTCGTCAACGTGGCTGATGTTAGTCGTTCTAGATCCACTCCCTTACTTGTCTGGAAGAATTCCACCATTGAATTTATTGTTTTCTTTAAAAACAAATAATATAAGTTTATATATAATCATCCAATACACACTGCATCACTTCCAAAAGATAAATTAAATGCATCTTCAATATTAAACTGAGATGGCAAAAAATTAAAGAAAGGATAAATAACTATTTTGGTAGAGCCTTTGAAAGGAGACTCAAAGACAATGAAGTTGAGAGAGAACAAAAGGTGTTCCCCCACACATTTCTAATTTCATATTACTCACGGCATCATATGTGATTTCCACAGGCTGTGATTCAACTATAAGGCTCTGGTCAGCAGTACTATCCTCTGGATTTGTCTCAAATGCTATTTTAAGTAAAGATGATTTGGTATCGCCTATGGAAGCCACAAGAGAAGGTACAATGTTTTGTTGTTTCAATCCAGTTACGTACCAGTGCTCAAGCTTTGCTTCCACTCTGTAAATGAAGACAAGAAATGTTTTAAAGCAATTTTCATTGAATATTCAAGAGTATATTATGTCAATGTATAAATGGAATACAAGCTGCAACTCTGCATTGCACCAACATGGAAACAGGAAAATCAGTGTCTTAGGCAAGACATAAGTGAACATGAGACAGGGGGCAGCTGGTCATTAGCTAAAACTCTCTTAAGAAGTATCCTAAATTCATAGGACTAACTAAATGCCAGAGGACTTTAGGCGATTTTTGCATATAAAAAGATATGAAAGAAAGACCTTATGTTAAATGAAGCTAAACAGTTTAAATGACAGCACAGGCTACACAGAGAAAAGAATTCAACAGAAGACTAAATTAAGCCCTGCAATTTTAATGTCCTTACCAGCTAAACTAAACTTAATTTCATTTACATACAGGATCACATTTCAACTGTAACTAATTCTCTTATGCAGAGACAGTGCACTTGTGCTGTATATGAAAAAAATTAATGACATTGGAGAGCCCATTTGGAACCCATTCCTACAGATTATGGACCCAGTCTTGCCCCCTTTGATATCCATGGTAGTTCTTTATTATTTACTTCAGTGGAAACAGGAACCAGATATGTGAATGTGAAATTATGTTGGTTGGTTGCCCCTTAGAAAAAAAATACATAGTTTTCTACAACTGACTATTAAGATCTTCGTTCAGTTTTAGTGGTGAGAATTTATGAGCAGGGAAGTCAGTTTTAGGCCCAGGTCCATAGAGATGTGGGGTTTTTTTTCTTTTTAAAGGAAAGGAGATATAGCTGTCATAACTAAGGCTGTAATCATGTGCCTATTAAAAATATTGATTAGATCCATCTTTTCCTTTCTGAAATTTTATTAGTAACATAATCACTTTCACATTTTTGGGAATAAGTCTCATTGACAACTATATTTTCCAATGTCTCCTTTTTTATTTTGGGGCCAAGTCCTAGTTGTGTGTCCCTCAATCTGCCCAGTGAAACCACATTACACCAGAATATTTAAAAGAGGTATTCTGTAATACTGGCTTCTGAGAAGTGGAAAAAACCCAGCATCTGTTAAAATTACTTCTCCTGCTCTCACCACCAATGTGCTAACTTCAATTAGAAAAAGCATGCACAGATCCATTTTCTAGATGCAGCAACTAAGGGAGTGAGTATATTAGTTCCTTGGTGAAAATTTCACAGGAAGTTTGTGCAGAGCTGGGAGATTAACTCTGATTTGAGGACAGACCCATATAATAGACACAGGCCACGTTGTCCATTATTTCAAAACTCTTTATTTGATTATACATCCACTCTTTAAACAGGGCTTAATCCTTACTCTCCTTTGTGAAGTGCTTTGAGATTTTCAGATGAAACAGGACTATGTGCAAAAGCAGCATTAGCCACTTATTTAGCTGATGGTAACAAAGATAACCAACTTAGCTGGGGAGAGGAAAGAGGGGACACTCTGGCCAATTCATTTGGCATTGACCGTGAAGCCAGTCTTGGTATTACTTTTAATACTTTTTAACAAAATGTGGTTTGAAGACAAACTGCACATGTACGAATGGCTAGCTTAACTAAAAGGTAAATATATGTTAAACACTGAATGAAGCTGGACTCCAAAAGAGTCTTTATTAGGCAGGCCAGCACAACTCACTTCTTCAACTTTGTTTTTTAAATCAATATTTATAACCTCAATTTACCTACAAAAAACTAAGATGTAAAAAAACCTGAGAAAACATAGTAAAAATTATACAATATATTGTATAAAACATATACAATACACTGCTTTGTCCAAGAATCACTTTTAAAAAGGATAAGCGAAGTGGAAATTAGCACACTGAAAATATGACTGATCACCAAAAGCATAAATATGAAAAAGCAAACATATAATTACTTAAGTGCTTGTGCTCCAGGTCTCTGAGTTATTTTCGTGCTTAGATCAATTATTTGTACTTTAAGAGTCTCTGGCACATCCTTGTCTTCTTTAATTGTAAGAGAAGTGCTTACCAGCTTCAGTGTCATTACATGAGCAACATACTAGTTGAGGAGATAAAGAAATTGAGATTAAGAGTCTTTGCACACATTTCATGATAATTTCTAGTTTCTTATATTTACCACACATTCCACTGTTTTATATAGTTTTAGTGCAGCCAATCTAGTGGCCCAACATACTGCCTGGTTACCTCCACAAGAAATCTGTGTTAAAGTCCACTAAATTCCATCATCATCCCCTCTCTCCAAGTAAAAAATTAATTACTGAGATTATTTCCTTTCTTTGACAGAACCAACATCAATTCCATCCAACAGTAATTATTTTTATCTGAGATGTCAACACACTACTTTCATGGAAATCCAATGTAGATGGGCAATTCATAATCCCATGGCTAGTTGAACTCAAAAAATATAATTACTAGGTGTGGTCATTAATTTTGCTTAATGATTTAAATAATTTACATATATGTATGTCAATCTCAGCAGCAAGAAAAATTATGTAAATGAGAGTTAATGGATTACTATGCTGGGACCTATGTTTTAGTGCATCCACAGAAAATCAGAGCATACTTCTTTTTGAGAACAACAGGAAGTCATTTCTCTTTATCTGAATTAAGAAAAGAAAAGAAGGATGGGAACATTCCCCCCCAACCAACACAGAAAAAAACCTGTAATGTAATCAGTAAGTTTTTGTGAGAACATGACCAGCAGTCCTAACCTAAGGAACATGACTACCAGTGGAGAGAGAAATGTCAAAGGGTACGAGGGTATACCAAGTACGAGTATATTGGCAGAATACAGAATCACCAAGGATTCCTTCATTAAATAACATATATTTTCCCCCCACTGTGTGGAAGACTTTTCTACAGAAGAGGAGGTTACTTTCAAGTAACTGGAAGTTCTTCGTGATGTGCAGTCCCTATGTGTACCCCACTAAGGGTAATGCGAATGCTCCATGCACTGGGAGACGGAACTTTTGTAGTATCTTTAGTAGTATCTGCGCCTTTGTACTGCCTGATGGTTTCACCTGAGGCGATAAAAGGCAGGGCAGACCAGTTGCATCTCCAGTTCCTTCTCCACCGCAGACCTATCAGATTCTCAGCAGAGGGGAAGGAAAGTGGATTTGGAATACAGATAGGGACCACACAGCTCAAAGAACCTCCAGTTACTGGAAAGTAACCTCCCCTTCTTCTTTGAGCCTTGGCCCCTATTTGTATTCTACTGAATACAAAATGATCAGCAGTGGAATAATTAGCAGGGGCAATTAAACAGTATTCAGGGTCAGTCTTAAGAGTTAACTTTCTATTGAGACAAATAGAAGATTACTGTTCCAGGCTTCTTTCCATGCCTCAAAAGCGTCATGAATTATTCTAGTTTTTCTTTCACTTATAAGAAGTTAAAACAACTCAGATTACACCAAGATCTCTAGTCAAGTCTTCAGGGCAAAAATCACATAGCTAATACTTGCTGAACTTCTGTACGTCTACAAATACATAAATGGCTAGTCCAGTCTGTGCCAAAGCATTAGAACTGCCAAGGACGGTGTTTTGTATACATTAAGCTTTCTGATTTACTGCAAGGTTTTTCTCTCAAGTACTAAGCTATAAATCAAAGATGTACAACATTTTCTCCAGACCTCCAATTATTTTTGTGGCACTCACTCTAATTTTTCAACATCTTTTAAAAAAATGTGGACACTAAACTGGACACAGTATTCCAGTGTCAGTCTCACCGATCCCATATACCAAGATCAAGTCACATCCATAGTCATCACTTCCCTGTTTATATATCCAAGGATCCCCTTAGCTTTTTGCCACAGCACTGCACTGGGAGCTCATGTTCAGTTGCTTGTCCACTGACCCCCTAAGCCTTTCCCATTATTGCTATGCAGGATTTAACTCCGCATTCTGTAAGTAGAAACTGCATTCCTTGTTCCTAGATGTATAACTGCATATGGTTACATTATAAACATGTTTTGTTTAAATGGGACCATCTTGTCCATCCATAACACTGCCTTGTCCTCATTATTTACTGCTCCACCAATCTTTGTGGTATCTACAAATTTTATCAGCAGTGACTTTCTACTAGATATGGCCCTACACAATAATGATTCCCCATTGACACCTGCTTTTTAAAAATCTGTCAGTTGACTAGTTCTTAATTCATTTAATGTGGGCTTTATTGACAGCATGTACCGCTAATTGTTTAACAGACTATTGTTGGTACTAAGTGAGATAGATGCCTTACATAAGTGGTTTAAGTATATTACATCTAAACCTTTATAAACCAAACTTCTAGTCTCAAAGATTTAAATCAAGTTTGACTAGAACTATCTTCCATAAAATCATACTGACTGGCATTATTTATATTAACTGCTTCCCAGATCAGCTTTTCTATTGTTTTGTCCAGGACTGATGTCAAGCTAATCAATCTACGATTAGCTGGGTCACACCGACTGCCTTTTTTGAATATTGGCACAAAATTAGCACTTAGCAAAATCTTCTGGAATTTCCTACGTATTCCAAGATTTATTAAAAAATTAACATCAGCAGGTCAGAGATCAAAGGAGCCAACTCTTTTAGGACTCGTTGGTGGAAGATATCCAGGCTTTTAAAGGTTCATCCCTAGTAGATGTTGTACTATTCTAGTACATTATCCTGGTTCTTTCCAAATACAGAACATAAATATTTATTGAAACTTATGCCTGTTTTGTATCATTAATTTTACTTTTTCTATCTAGTAATGCATCTATACTACTGTTAAAATTTATTTTGTTCCTAATATACTTGAACTCCTCATTGTCCTTAGCCCTACAAGCCACAGATGTTTCCCTGAGGTCTTTAGCTTCCCTTATCTATTTTGTAAACTTATAACTTCTCATTTATTCTGATTGTTATCTATTTACCCTTTTTCCAGTTTTTATGTATTGCTTATTTGTTTCTAATTGCTGCCTGCACTTCACCAGTAAACCAGGACAGGGTTTAATCTAAGATGCTCTCTTTCTTACCTGGGGAAATCATGGCTTTTGGTCATCTAATAAAATCTTCTTAAGGAACTTCCTAAGAGTTGTAAGCTTCCAATACACATAACTTGCTGGAATGGCAGATTTGAGGATTTCTGACCAATTCAACTGCATGCTGCTGTTTGTTTCTACTGTGTTCAGGGAAATAGCGCCTTGTGCATATTTCTTTTTTTATAACCAAACAAACTTGCATAGTGAATATAACTGACTCAAATAATCAATTTCTCATCCTAACAGGAACAACCCTGCAAGGCCCTGAATATTGGTTAACTGCTGATCCAATAAGTCAACAGTACAATACTAACATTTTATCTAAATACATATTTATTTCATTTAAATACCATCAAACTTCACTGATGTTAGGATCCTAAGTTTAAATTCCTATTTAAGTTTTTCCCTTCAAACACTCAGCAAGAAAGACAGACACTGAAGAGGGCAAATTATTTTTAGTTAGTGTTTTGTTTGTTTGAGTTTGTTTTGTTTTCCCCATTTATGGCCAACTTTTTATTTTTCTTCTTTCAAGCAGCAAGTTTCTCTTTTAGCTCCTTCTGCTCCATTTGCACATTATTTTGGGAAATGAGATCACACATGAATGATTTCATTAAGACACCTTTATAGTAGCATCAAACGAGTCATCTGTCTGGATGCATTTAACTGTTGGACACCAAAATCTCAACAAGCCCAGATGTTTATACAACCCAATATAATGATCTTTTAGTCTACAGATTGTGAATATGAACTCATAGTGAATATATACTTTGGCAGATCAGTATCAGTGAATGACCAGCACTCAAAATATAGTCATTCCTAACATCAATCCTGTGTTATTGATGTATACCAGGAAAACAAAGATTTTGTTCTTCCCTCATAAAAATGTTCAATGTACCTTTTTAGGTAAAGTCAAGTCATGAGAGCTGTCACTATACCCAATAGCAGTAAAGAGCTTAGCCTTTTCATCTGGAGTCATGATGTCATCTATGGCTAAAGAAAAAAAATATATCAAATTCACATCAGTTGCCATAACTAGTGCAGGAAAAAAAATAAACTGATGTATCTTAACACCACATGCTGCCAGGGCACTGAATGTAGTTTCTGCTACCAAGTATTCTTCAAAAAGATTTTCAATTATGCAATGTGACTCATACTCCCCTACCACAGGCTAGTAAGTTCTATATTTTTCTTTACAATGAAATTCTGACATTTTCATACATCATTTGCAATAAGCCACAGCTTATCCGTTGACTTATTTTATTACAGTGTTTTCACTTAATTACTACCATCTATTCAGTTATATAATAGCAGAGATTCAAAATTAAACACAAGAATACTGTGCACTCCACACCCCTACCTTTTCCCTCCCGCTCCCTTTATAGCAGGCTGGACAGACAGTCCCTTACCACAAGTGAATTAAATATTATAACTATGGGTTAAGCTCCATGTGAAAATGACCTATTTAAATTCAAACCTACTTTCAGGAACTGATGATTCTTCATCTTCCTTTTTCCTAGATTCCTTCTTACCCCAGAAGCCACTAAACCATCCTCCACCTTTCTTCTCTCCATCAGCAGATTTCTTCCTCAGCAATTTTTGCCCTGATTTTATAACCTACAAACCAAAGATCATTAGTTAAATCAACATAAATGTTAGAGCCATTTTGTATTAACTTTTGTTTTCCCAGAAATTAAATAACAGATATATCAAATGATGTACAGGAATTTTCAGTAATGAAAGATATCAAAGACAAAGTCACAACATAAGGTGGAAGCATTTATTACATAAGCCTCCATATTTTAAAGGGGCAAAAATGCTCCACTGCCTAACGCGACATTTATTCTGTGTTGGACCTTTGTATCTGCTTGTAACTCCTTACCCCAAAGAGATTCCAATCTAACTGCAACCAATCAAGTTAGAGCTACAAAAAAATTAAAGCAGGGGAGATAAAGGAAGGTGAGAACAACCTCTGGCCCCAAGTACACCGCTCCTGAACTATTTAGAGAGGACATGGTACATCTACCTGATATGGGGTCAAATGTTTCCTGGGTCAACCTCATACAGATTCCTCTCTAGCTGCTCAGCAGGGTGAAAGCAGATGTAAGCCAGTAGCTGAAGTGGCTTCCAAGGCCATGGGTGGGTTGAGAAAGGGTATGATGAGAGTACCCTCTAACACAATTGGCTGCTTGAGCATGGGTCCCAAGCCTGACATAGCATGGTAAGGAGGTATGCCTCTAGGTCTTGCAGAGCATGGGATTCTCCTCATGTCTCCTCTCTTACATCTGGGCATGGATGAAAGGAATAGGTTGAGACCCTGGCTTCATGACAGGGTCTCTGCACAGGCCAGTAGATATACAAAGGGCACTGCCCACATATGTATCCTCAGGTTTCTAGAACCCAAGGTCAGTGGTGTCCAGTTAAATTCTGCACTGTAACGCGCCTGCCAGGTAGTGATTTCTTGTTGTCATCTCTGCACTTAATCGTACTCTGGTGTGTGTCTCATTGCTTCCATCTCTGCCTCAATAGGCATAAGCTTGGCTGGGTGATAAAGAAGAGACCTAACAGTCACATATTTGGGGAGTATGACACATCAAGGATGGAGATCATGTATTTAGGAAGTCCTGCAAGAATATAAGTAGTTCTGCAATGGAATAAAGAAAGGGGCATATTTAGGTGTATTCCAGGAGAAAATGACCGATGGTATATCATACTATGGAATACCATCCCAGCCAAATCATTAGAGGTCTCAATGCTTGATAAAAATTTAAGACTGAACAACAAACTGGGAAAACGTAATATAGGAAGCTTTCCAGCAAAAGCAAGAATGATTCTATAATGTAGGTAAAATTACAACAGTGAAACATGGTAAACTCTGTCCTGAAGGTTAGAAAATCTCCAAAAGCCATGCATTAACTTCATATACATAAATAGCTGCTACTAAACATTAGAAACTATTTTTTAATTTACTTTGTTACCTCAACTTGTGCTTGCTGTCTTGCTAAAATGATGTTGAAAACGTCCAGTGCTCTCTCTAGATCCTGTCAAACAAAGGAAATAAATACGCTGTTTTAGTGTAAGATGAATTAACTTACGGACTCTTTAAAAAAAATAAAAAATAATAAAACAAAAATTTGTTGAAGTAATCCATTCTACAAATCCATTTCAGTCTCCTTTCTAGCCTCTGCCTTTTAGAATTCATCACTCTGCAATAGGTCACTGGAAGGTAAAAGCTGGCTTAACACAGAGCAGTTATTTAATAAACCATTGTTCCAATTCAATAAAGATTGGGAGTGCATTTAATCTATAATTCAGGAAATTGAACATAACTGAAGTTCACAAATCCTTTTTAATAGTGCCCATACACTAACAATAATATGTAGGTTTTCTGACGCTTTGGAGCTGAAAATTGAAATACACTCATAAAGGAGCTCTGAAGTTCAGTATGGAAAACAGCCTGCCTCCATCTTTATCTTATTACGTTTAAAGAATTAATTATCTTAGTTAAAACATACGTGGGAAAAGAAAAAGCTAAATTTTTTATTTGCACAATTGCAGCGGCAAAAAAAAAATTAACAGCAATCAGAACGTCAACCTACCCCAGATTTTAAGCTCTATTTCTGAAATATTTAAAAAATGACATTATCCAAATGACTAATATGCTAGTTGAACACCAAATTGTGAAAGTTATGTTTCATTTTCATACATGTTGCTTTAACAAATGCATTTAATATTCCTGACTTTTCACTTCATTACATACATTTTATATTGAAGAAATAGATCCCCCCCTCCCTCTCACTAGATAAAAGGTTGGCTGTTACTTCAAAACATACTTAAGACTTAATTTTAACAGAAATAAGACAGCACTACTCCAGATTTTTCCTTAGTTTTAGTCGTGTGAATATTAAGCAAGATTTTTCTGTAAGAGAGAAATTAATTTAACATACTGGTTGACCAGAGGGATGTTACAAAAAAAAATAGACAAAAATAGTCAACAGTGAAGACAATAATATGTACTCCACTGTCAAATATACCACCATATTAACAGCAAGTACCTGAATTTGTCGTTGCGTTTCCTCTGATACTTTGCTCTGTGTTAATTTGTTCTTGTACACGTTTTTGTAACTCTTCAAAAGTTGCCTATGGTGTTTTATGTTACTCCATAGCCACATGCGTGTGCATCTTCTGATATGAACTTCAAGAATGCTGTTAGCTGCATATTTCCACCTGTAAGGAATTTCAGTTGTATTAATTATTTCTGGTTGCATTTTATGATTTACAATTTAAAATTCAATTGTGAAGAAAAAACAGTAAATCGAGGTTTGATTATTTTGTTTTTAGTATCTGAACAAGTTGTAACCCTAGTACTTGCACTAGAAGATTAGTTGTTCCAGCAGGTAACTTCATTTTAGAAATTAAATATGAAACCAATGACCTGATTTTCACAAGTATTGCCACCACCACCTTGATTCACCTCAAGGTGCTCACCATCTTTAGATACTGGGCTATAGGCTTTTAACTATATTTTCACTCTGAACAGGGTAAAACTCAAGCTGGTGATACACAGTGTAACGTTAAGTTGGATGAAAAAAGAACAGTCCTCCTATTGACCTAGATCTATGATCCAACAACAAATCAGACCACAAATTATTCATGTTCAGCCATCTCATCCAAGACCAACTGCAAATTAACCCTTTTGACTACAGCAATACACAACTTGGCATAATAGGCACTTTTCTCAAAAGAAAAAGGGCTGTAACAACATTTTGCATGTTTTGACTGAAATGCTCTAGTATACCCATTTTTAAAAGCTTGCAGAAAGCTACTGGCTATGACATTCTAGATGAGTTGTTTCTGTCTCTTCCTTTACAATGTGAAAGAGCTCATCTATTAAACATTGTAAGGAAAACCTCAAATTGCTATAGCAAGTTCCCACATTTTTCTATTTAGCTTCCAGTCAGCTAATTAATCATTTCTCTTGGAGAGTAGACATTTGGAGTTCAGAATATCAATATTTTTGCCAGTACCTCAAAAAATTCTACAGAAAAAAAATGGTAAGTTTATTCACCTACACAACTTCAGGAAGCACTGAAATACAACTCTTAGGAACCCAAATTTCATTAATAAACAAATAATAAGTGATGCACAAAAGAAAGGTATTTAATTCCTCTGAATATACCCTGTTACTTCCAGAATTGAATTTGGCATTTATTTAGTTTGGGATTTTTTTTCTGTGACCAAAGACCACCCTGCTTTGAATGGCCCCTTCAAATATGCGCTACCTACTACGCTAAACAATCTGTTTCACCTTGCATTTAGCTGTGATGCTCTCAGTACCTTTCCCAGGTCCAAAAAAGAGGTCCAAAGCTTGCCTCTCTCACCAACAGAAGTTGATCCAGTAAAAAATACTAGCTCACCCACTTGTCTCCCTACTTGTTAAAATGTAGTTTTCCTTATTAGCATTACTTTACAAGTGAGGACTTAACATCGGACAAGTAGTACTTAGACCACCTCATCTACTTTTAAAGCATGTTAACAACCAAGTAAAATCAGGAGGCTAACAAATAGTCCTCTCCTCAAAAGAAAGTATGAACGGTGATCACGGCCCATAGGGAAGCTTCCGGCATTTACTACATAGTAAATCCAGTAGTTGAAGGATATGCAATACAAAGCCTGAGAATTTAATGCAGTTCTGTAAGGCAAAATGCAACTTACCACTGTTTGGCATTTTTATGTAGAGGTACATCTGGTCTGAATTTTCTGTATGGTACATTTCGAACCATGAAATCTACAGACTCCAGAAGATCAATCATACTGAGGTACTACACACATGAAACAAAACATCATTTCTTACCACCAGAGTGGTTTGCATAGTTTAATAACATGCAATGATCATGTTACATTTAGAGCTATTTAATTGTCTGCAATCTTTCCTGAAATATATAGAAATACATGCTCTGAGGGTAACAAAGTACGGGACTGCATGCATGCACGTTCCTCCAGAACAGTGATATGGTATAAACTGTTGGTCGCCCAAATCACAATCAAAAGACAAAATTTTTATTTCTGTTAGTGTACTTGATTCCCTGTAGTAGAGCTTCTCAAATTGGTATCATTTCCCTCACTGCCACTCTGTGTGGTCCCCACAATGCCCTATCCTATGCGTCTCAGTTGTTTTACTGGAACCCACACACAGATTTACTGCATTTCCCTATGGTCTTTCTGTAATACAGCCTGTACACCACAAGATTGCACCCTTGGACTAGACCAGGCCTGAAAAACCTCAGTCTGAACACAAAAGTTTGACCAAGTTCTAAGACTATGCAACTGAAAATCTTTTACAGCTTTCCATTTGTTGCAGTGCAGTCACACAATGACCCCAAAGTCATGGCTGTGAAGTATCCCATGTTATCAAGCCCAACTTCCAAAACACGAAGTACTATCTATCCTCTATACTATTCATCTTGTGTTTAATGTTTCATGTAAATGCTTCGAAAGCCTCATATGCAACTGTTTCAGTGAACAGCATTTACAATTTTCCTGTTATCCATTTACCTCAACTTCCCTTTAATTTACATGCATTATTTTAAATACATCTTGGCTTCTTTAAAAATAAATTGCCCACCTCCCAAATGTTACATCTTTGCAGTATTTTTATTCAGATGCCCATTGTATTTGCTTAAACTTTATAAGTTTCTTCAAGTTCTCTTACATATACATCTCAAACTTGCAGAACATTATTGTCCTAGTCTATTTTATATTGTAATAAGCTTCTTCCTAGTGTGGTGCTTATATTTCTACATAATATTTAAAGTGAGTACCAAAAAAAAAAAATCGAGTGCTATTTAGCTCTGTAACTTTAAATATGACTGTGTATGGCTCTTTGTGGTTATCGCCTGACCCTACTAACCATATTTGATACTTCCAAAACATGGTACCCTGTTGACTGCATACAACCATTCCTACTTATTTACATAACATTAGGCCAAGTCACATGGGACTCTACTCTCATTTGACAAATACCATACTATTATTAGAATTATCACTGATGCAGAAAGTAGGTCCTATGTGACCACTGAACACCACCATATGCCTTTATATAGGTCATCACAGCTTTCATTATTTACCAGAAATTAATATCATGTAAAATTATGGAAAATTTAAGGTTTATAGGCACATGTGGATGTGTGGTACAACGTTAGCACCAAGGAAATTCAATTAGATTAAGATCAAGTTATAAATGACCATCAACTCTGCATGTACTAAACAAAAGCCTGCATCTGAAAATGGCAAGAATCAGAAAAAAAACTAGGAGATAGTGACTTGGACTGAAAAAGTTATTTGCTTGCCTTATCGAAAATATGAGCAAAATGTTCAACGTGCATAACCCTGATTGTGTGTGTTAAATTCATGTTTATGTGGGGCAAAGGCAAAAATAAACAGTAGCCCTACAGGAAAGACACCCCAAATATATGAGAAATATGCCAGTGTACAAGTGTTAAACATAGGTCAACTGGATCTCACCTACAGTCAGCCCACAGATAGCACTGGGTCCAAGTGTCATGATCTAGCACCATGCAATGTCTGTTACAATACACAGACAGACAAAAAGAAGCCAACACTTACCCAGGGTTACCACTAGGTAGTTTAGACACATGTGCAAATATAACTAACAAACCTGGATGGTTAAATATCTGTAGGCAACGTCAATCCTTAAAACACAGAATAAAGGTAGCCAACTTACCTGTGATTTGGTGAGTTCAATGGCAATGTTCTGTACCTCTATATTCCAGTCAAGCTTTGGAGTTTTCAGTTCAGTTTCTGCATGTGGGTTGATGTAGAGTTTTGCAGAGGCTGATACTGGCCTAAAAACTTCAAGATACAAAACACGTATAACACTATGGTTCTGACTGGCACAAAATCAGTAAAATCTAGTGAAGCAAACTACTACAAAACAAATTCTGCCACTGGTGGTGATCTGAAGGATCCCTTGATATCACGTAATCAACAGGACACAATACCAATGTAGTACATCTGGTTAAGAATCACAGTTTGACTCTAAATCAATTATTAAGTTTTCTATCTACAGAAAATCAACTTAATATTGATGCCAAAATGGCAAGCACTCAAGTTGTAACAGGTGATGCTCAGCTTAGTTAAACATTTCACAAATTGTTAATCTTGCATTATGTGTATCACTAATAGGTCAACATGTCAGATAAATATTATTTAAGTTGACTGTGCCCCTTTAAAACTATCACTATCATTACAACAAAAGGATCATTAGCACATTAGAAAACTATAAGCATTAAAGTTGCATGTTATGGCAGATGCTTCTGTGAGAGACAAATCAACTATATGACGAGTTCACAAAGAAAAAGATGACTGCAACCAAGAAGGAAACTCTAGAGCATGTCTGGAGAAAGGGATCAAAAAAATACTCCATCTAACCTGTTTTTACAAGACAGACTGGAATTTAGAAGGAAAAAAGTGACCACTTCACAATTAAGGAATACACTCCTATATATGAACAAGTGTTTTTAAATCCAGCTAAGTAAATTTGGGGTGCAAGAGGAGAGAACAAAGATAGATTCATTTCTCTGTACTCTTTGTAATGGGTTTATCAAGTTATTTAAGTTATCAGAAGCCCACAATGCTCTTTATGATCTCCTTAAGGGCACAAGGGCCACACAATACAATACACCATTTACTACGTTAGTATCAGAGACATGAAAAAAAGGGTTACTGGTTAATTTGCAGAGCCTTTGTAAAGCCTCACTCTGAGGCCCTCTGACTAAGTCAGCTTGTTACGTACATTTCAGGCGGTTTTATTTCATTTTAATTTTTATTCTGTAAGACTGAAAAGTATACTGTGATTACAACATCCAGAACACAGCTAATCTGGCTCTGAATCTCTTCAAAAGAGATATGCTATCAGAACATTCTCAACCTGACCTAGTTCTTATCCCTCTTTCTAATATTTTTAGGTACCTTACTATCTCAGCATTAACATTTTACACAAAGCAGGAGTCTATGCTTAAATGACATATTTCCTAAATCCATGTCTAATTACTCAGATTATCAAGGTCTACTAATAATTACATACATTTATAAGAACTCTGGCTTTAATAAAGCTTACTCTTCAAAGAGGAAGATTGGCATTTGTGCCCCTTTTTGCTTCATCATAACATATAAACACAGTATGTATTTATTTTAAAGGTTTATGTTTTGTTTAAATTTCAGGAATATAAAATCCTAACTTTCCCATTTTTACTCGTCAATGGAGGACCAAAGAAGTTGTGTGGGAGCTGTTTCAAGACTTAACAAGAACCATTTATTCTAACTGTTTTTCCCCCAATCTTTTGAATTAAGCTTTATTGTTTTTCAAGGGAGAGACTTGTATTCAGCATCTCATTTTTCAGATTCCCCGTGGCCCATGATGTGGTATCAGGCTGCCTCTACAGCAGCCCTGAGTCACTCCTGAAAACAAGGTAAACAGTATCTGTAACAGCGAATGTCAAAAAAGTGGGGGAAGTGGAAGAGAATGAGATGATGCCTATTGATAAAACTTGTAATTTCTTTTTATGTGGCAAAGAAACAAAACATGGCACAACCTATCTTCTTCTCCCTCCACAATCACAAGCATTATTAGAAGTCTCATTGAACAGAAGATTTTAGTTTATTACCAAAATTGACTTCCAATGTTTACTTTAAAAACCCCTAAGCTCGGCTAAGCACTCACAGTTGCTGTATATGAATACACTCTTCAGCATACTTACTATACTGGTAGTTTTGAGGCTGATTGCTGCTAGAAGGAACTCCTCTTTTCAGCTGATCCTGCAAATGGAAACAATTTAATTTTATGAGACTTTGGCTGTATTGATTATGATGGTGTGGAAAGTTCATAGTGAGCTGTTAATCAAGTCCAACTGAGCCAGTGTTTCAAGTTCACACACTTATTCTGCAGATCAGATGGGAGAAAGTTTAATGCAGCAGTTTATTTAGAACTCATTACCTCTTACACTGCTGCTCTCCAACCAAGCTTTCTGTTTACGTTTTTCTCTATCTAAGCCAGGGATTAACTTTTAATTCAATTGAGCTTCTCTCAGTTCCAAGACTATCACAGCCAAACATTGGCGAGAAGACACAGTGAAGCATTAGATTTTTCTTTTTTGTTTAAAATGCTCATATAACTTGGGTACCCTCTGATATGCAACCTCAGTGTAACACTTCTTATGCCAAAGAAGTGACATTACACACACCGCATATTTATGAGTCTTTGCAGAATCAAACATGCTTCTATGGGTACACAGATGCAGCATGGCTTCAGAAAAGCACATACAATATTCAGCATAGAAACCATTAACCAATTCCCCTCACTTATGTCCTGTGGGGAACTGGTCCCTGGATAGCCCCAAAGTGCCAGAGGGTAAAAACAAAATTAAAAAACCAGCAAGCGCTAAGAAAAACTAAGAAATGATGTTCTAACAGAACAGCTCTATTGTAAGCAAAATACCTGATCTAACCAGCACCATCAAAACTGCACCAATAATCCCAGGCAATACAACTACATGTACTTCAAGTTAAGCCTGTAAGTGCTATCTATCCATAAGGTATTTTCAACAGATAACAGAACTCCGTCACCACCAGTTCACTTTAAGAGTGGTATACAGAAGTGTGCCACACAGCCCAGAAATGTCTCAAGAGATATGAAGTTCACTCCTAGGCAGCTCCTGTCCTTCACGAGAAAGAGGTTTAAGAATCGAGGGCCTCTTCATACACTCAAACCACAGTAGGTCAAGGGTAACAGAGCTGAAATCATGACTTACTTTCATTAATGATCTGGAGAATGGGGTAGATTGCACCCTCAGCAAGTTTGCAGATGACACTAAGCTAGGGGGAGTGGTAGATACCCTGGAAGAGAGGGATAGGATACAGAAGGACCTAGACAAATCGGAAAACTGGGCCAAAAGAAATCTGATGTGGTTCAACAAGGACAAGTGCAGAGTCCTCCACTTAGGACGGAAGAATCCCATGCACAGCTACAGACTGGGGACCGACAAGCTAGGCAGCAGTTCTGCAGAAAAAGCCTGGGGGTTACAATGGATAAGAAGCTGGATATGAGTAAGCACTGTGCCCTGGTTGCCAAGAAGGCTAATGGCATATTGGGCTGCACTAGTAGAAGCATTGCCAGCAGATCGACAGAAGTGATTATTCCCCTCTATTCGGCATTGGTGTGGCCACATTTGGAGTATTGTCCAGTTTTGGACCCGCATTACAAAAAGGATGTGGACAAGCTGGAGAGAGTGTCCAGCGGAGGGCAACAAAAATGATTAGGGGGCTGGAGCACAGGACTGATGAGGAGAGGCTGAAGGAACTAGGCTTGTTTAGTCTGCAAAAAGGAATTAGGGGGGGGGAGTTTTGATAGCAGCCTTTCACAACCTGAAAGGGGGTTCCAGGGAGGATGGAGCTAGGCTGTTCTTAATGGTAGTAGATGACAGCAAAAGGAGCAATGGTCCCAAGTTGCAGTAAGGGAAGTCTAGGCTGGATATTAGGAAAACGTTTTTCACTAGGAGGGTGGTGAAGCACTAGAATGGGTTACCTAGGGAGGTGGTGCAATCTCCATCTTTAGAGGTTTTTAAACTGCGGCTTGACAAAGCCCTAGCTGGGATGATTTAGTGGAGGTTAGTCCTTCTTTGAACAGGGGGGTTGGACTAGATGACCTCCTGAGGTCCCTTCCAACTCTAATCTTCCATGATTCTACCCCTTTGCCACAAAGAATTCTCCTTTCTAAATATGGTTGAGAGTAGGTTCCATAACCAGGAAATGAAGGAGACAAGCTTTTCACTAGGCAGGTCAGATTCTTCTGGCCCTTATATTGTGTACAACTGTCATCTTTGAGGGTCACACAGTCTCAGAATCACAGAATATTAGAGTTGGAAGGGACCTCAGGAGGTCATCTAGTCCAATCCTCTGCTCCCCGCATGAACAATTCAGTAACTACTAAGGACTCTGTTTCTGTTTTCATGTTTATTCTGAAGAGAGAAGCTTTTCATGACTATCCTGGTCATATTCTTACAATTCTAATACCTTAAGTAATTACTATATGTATGAAAACTCCATTACATTGTTTTTTCACTACAGATTTTACATTAAAAATATAACAAGACGACAAAATTAAATACAGCTGTAGCAAATTTATTTTGAACAAGAAACCCATATTTTATATTACTCCAAAAAAAGAAAGTTAGTCATTTGAAGCATATTCAAATATAATATGAGTAACAAACTACAAACCATATTTAGTCCCAAATATCCTCTATTTAAGAATGAACTACAATTCAGACAAAAATGCCTCGATGTTTGCCTACCAGATGTTACAAGAATAAAATGGATAGTTTA
This sequence comes from Mesoclemmys tuberculata, assembly GCA_007922155.1. Lineage (NCBI taxonomy): Eukaryota > Metazoa > Chordata > Testudines > Chelidae > Mesoclemmys > Mesoclemmys tuberculata. Next base: position 4,578,361 of record ML675621.1, read on the forward strand.
CCTAAGTGTTTCCTTATTGGAAAGATAACCAGATATTAAAAAAAATAATCTTTTTACCAACAGGAGATTTTGTCACAACAAATTTCTTCAGAATGTTCCCTTCCCCAGCTTCCTCTATAAAGCTAATTTGTAATTTAATATGCGGTAGTCTTCTACTCAATATTTGTATTTCGTCATATATCCTGTCTGCTGGACTATATTAATGAAAGCTAACTTTCAAATAGGTATAGTTAATATGCAATAACCAATCTCGCAAACAACCTTATACTTCTGTTACTTAGAAACACCAAGCCTGTTGCTCTAAAAATGACAGATTGCTTAGGATTACACAATTTATTGTCAGTAACACAAAGCAGATTAATTAGCCATTTATCAAGGTGACTTCTTGAGAATAAAGCTTAAAATTAAGACCCAAACATCCTGTTTAGAAGGAAGAACTAGTGTTCTGGGAAACAGGGTTTACTAAAAGTTATGTAAATTAGATGTTTTTCTCTGAACAACAAGGAGCACAATCATGATGTACACGTAAGATATCTAGTCAAGTGCCTGATGAAGCCACTTCTGGCTGACCAGCCCAATTCAAGAGTGACACAGCTTGTTCACAGATCTATGTGTTTTACTGAATAAAAGGGTTGCAAAAAACAAAAACAAAAAACAACCTTTAAAAACCCCAGCACATTACTTGGAAACTGATTTTACATGCTTAATTTGGTATTTCTGTTTACTCTGCATTCTCTGTTTAAAAATCCTGATATACTGTTCCATTTTTTGCAAAGCTTAACCTATATTAATATTGATTTAAAAAAAAACTGGACAGAAAAAAAGTCCTTTGCTTAGTAATTTAGCCTTAAATTCTCATCAGCTGAAAGATCGTTCTGCTTCTTTAAGTGCCTCTCTCTCTCTCCGATCACCTTCAATAGTGTAGTAGTAATGGAAAATGAATAGTAGTAACAAGCAAGCTATAAGAAAAAGGGCCTAAATGAAAGTTGGAGGGGTGCAGGAAGGGAGACCCACTGAGTTATTTTGCATACAGAAAGCAGCTGAAGCTTTGGCCTTTGAGCACTAATTCTGCTTAAGCAGTGTTGTATTACTCTTTACTTTCTCCTTTATGGGCAGGAGTCTGAGGTGACAATAATGGTGGGTAGCATAAGAGTTGCCTAGGTGAATATTTCCCCACCCCAGCGACTCTTGACAGAAACCACTCATCCTTATTTGTTTCCCATTCATTCCAGTAATGGTAGAGAAGTAAGCCTGTTAGCTAGTTGTTTCTGCTAAAATCATCTAGAAAGTGATTTTGACATGTAAAATCAGTGTCATCATAATATACTTCAGAGACTAAAATTAACGTGATAGTTCATGCTTAATTGTAAATTCAGCTCATCTGCAAGTTTGGGAAGACATCTCTCCCTTAATTCACATTTTTCAGGTTTTCGTCATTCCCATAAAAGCTAGAAACTTCTACTCTAAAAATGGAGTGTTGTGATGTTGTTCTTCATTTCCATCAGACCATTTTGCAACCACAGAATCATGGATGCCCCTAACAAAAGGCCAGGGAGTCCTGCACATACTTTTCCTTGTATTTGTAACCAGTTGGAGGGCTTGTTACCTTTAGTGGTTACAAATACCATGCTCCAGTTTGTGCACGCAGCTATGTTTTTACATCCACACTTGCCAAGTTGCCTAATCTTTTATCTGGTAGTCCATTCTGGAGGTCTGGATAGCTCAATGCTTCAGCAAGGGAGAAGGCACCCGGATGTAATGCTCAGTGAGTTGTGCCACAGTTCAGGGTAAGTGCACCTGTACCTCCCTGTAGTGGTGCAGCAAGGACACCCACTCTCAGTCTTCCAAGCTCCATAGCTGCTGTCTTTCTTGGGTGGAGACCCATCTCTCTCCCCCTTTTGAACAGCGTATCTCCATGATTAACAGTTCGCTGCCTTCAATGTGTTATTCTCAGCAAAAGAGAGGTTGCCTAAGCACACTTCTCTTCCTTGCTCTTCAGAGAGTAACAACACAGTGACTGACAACAGCATAAGATCACACACAACCCTTCCCATAAAAACCCATTTCATTCTTAAAATGAAGGAACTAGAGAGAAAATGCATTAAAACAAATAAAAATAATCTACCCGCATGCTAATAAGCTTAACAGAGATCCCCTCAACCCTAACGTGGGCTCTGGCAGGAGCAGACCTTCAAAACCCCACCTAAAGGGTTTCATTGTGGTTTCAAGTTCATCTCAGCTTCTGCTCAGATCATGCACCCTCATGAGAAGTTTAGTACATCTTTTATGCAGTTCAGAGATCTTTGACTGGGAGTCTCCAGGAATAGATAAATAGCAGATAAAGAGAATCACCCAGGGCATACCTTCCCAAGTACCTCCTAGGAAATCCACTTACCACATATTGTCCCAAACAGTTCTTTGAGGTTCCAAACATTCACATTAGTCATGTCTCTAGAAGCTACATATCATCTTACAACACATAAACTGCATTTTTAAAAACAATGGACCCCAAAGGTATTAAACCTAATTCAATAAGGTTTAATTTAATTCAGTGAATTTTATCTTAATTCCATACAGTTTGTCCAGGATATTTTCACTTTGTCCTAACAAGCACCAGCCGCACATGGAGCAACATACTCTCGGATGCTGTAGTGCACGAACAGACAGGAGGAAAGATGAACAACCAAACCAGCTACACAAACATGGCTTGTCTCGTCTATGCTATGAAGGAATAAAACAAAATGATGTGCCAATTTAGGTGATAGGCCAAGGCCAAAAATTTAGCTGCCATAACTACAGAATTAATTATGTTACTCAAAACCTGTTTAAAGCAAAAGAGAAAATTATGCCAGTAAATGATTACACTCTGTTTAAGGCTTCAGACTTACAGGGTGGTATATTCCTGCACTGACTCTATCAAAAAGATGGTGGCCAAGCCATGCAAGCTTCAATTGCTGGGCTTTGACTAGAGCAAGGACTTGGTATCAGGTGAATTTGGAGGAGGAAGGCAGGCAGCAGGGGAGTATTATCCTATTAAGTGCTTATCAGCAGAGTGTGGACACATTCCAGTGAAGAATAGGTTCCTGCTACATCAGTTTCCTAGACAGCAATCCCCAAGCCCTGGCTTCTTCCCCATGTGAAGGAAGTTGTATAAAGTCTTCTGTGATATAATATAGCTTTTTACATGATCTTGCCAAATAAGTTCTGGGGATACCAACAGTGAGGCACACAATAACGTCACCTAGGGTCTTGCCCACATCAAAATAAGTCGTCTCTCTTGCATGCATTGGATTTCTGCTCCTTGAAACAATTAAGTAAGCCAACAATGGGAGGAGAGGTTCCCAAACAGAACGAAGTAGAGAAACTGCCATTACCTGGGGAGTTTGTGACTGATAAATATGTAAGCAGTCTCTATCCTGTAAAGATGCAGAAGATCTCATGCTGCAATCTAATCTTGAAAGTTTATTCACATTGTGGAAGTTCAGTTTTCTATTCTGTAATGATCTCAGGAGTTGCAGTAGGTGGGGAGAATAACATCATTCGAAGTCCACTCCCCTGACATCTTTTTTTGTAGTTTAATGCCCCCATTGTTTTCTTCATCTTATTTTTTATTTCCTCCGAAGTCAGCTTACCTCCTTTCAGTTTTATTATGCTCTTCAGATCTACTTTTCTGTATTCACTTAACTATTCTCATGACAATTAAGCCCGTCTTTTTAACATGTGAACCTAATCACACAGATAGACCACCTCAGTTACGTATTTCTGGAAGCCACCCTCCAACATCTCTTTTGTTAAAATCCATGCACAAATCACGCCATTATAAAATTAATGCGTTCAGCAATAAAACTATTTCCTGATAATGCAATTTGTGGATTCTATGCCCTAACATCTAATATTAATTACTATTGGAAAAGCATATTTACCATGTACGCTTAGATACAAAAGGGACCAATGGGACGACAAACAGCTGGCTAAGTGGACTTGTAAATAACTAGCACTGGTAGGAAAATGGATTTTTCATCTCATGAAAATGTGATTTTTCCCCCCACCCTTCATCAGGACAAAAAGCCAAAACTTTGAAATTTTCTCAAAACACAATTTTAAAAATTTGTTTTGAGACAATCAAAATATTTCATTTTGATGAATCTGAAATATTTTTTTTTCAAGTTTGACCCTTTTTTATATGAAAATTTATTTTGAAAAAGGTCATTTTAAAATGAAAACCAGAAATTTATTCTGATAACATCAAAATGGGGCATTTTCCAAATGTTTTTCCATTTTTCTATATGAAATTTAGCCAAACAAATATGATTTTATGATTTTGTTCTATCAAACCCTCAACTAGATTATATTTTGTCACCCATATTCATGTGACAGTCATCAAGTGCTTAGGTAAAACTCAAATGACCACATTCAGTGTTTATGTTACTGTTCTGATAGATTCAAGAGCCAGGCTAGAACTTGCCTGCAGGCTCTATGTGGAGCATATTGCCTGCCGGCAAATATTGTTCATAGGCAAAAGCACACAAACAAAGCTTTCCTAAGTAAGGAGCTACAGGATTCACCATACAGGATTGTTCAGCCACATTCACCATTGTAATACTCCACCTCTCCCTTTGAAACATCCATTTATATTCAACTCCTGTTAGTATCCATGCACACACCGCCCTGGGATGTTTTAGCATGCGATCAAGTTTTTGAAAATTGAGTATTGTGAGTGTAACTATTTCTTCAGCCATCCATTAGCTAAATGTATAAGCTTCACATAGAAATAATCTATCTGAACAGATCATACTCATTCATGAACTGCAGAGAAGTAAATCGTTTACACAGGTTTTGACTTTCACATCAGTGAAAAATATTTCAATTTAAAAAAAATTAGATAGACAGTGGGCAATGTCTGTCTTCAAAAACTGTCAAAGCAAAGTACAACTACTTTATGGTACTTTTGAAAGCATGCTTCAAAAAGGACCATGAAACTGCAAGATATTGAACAAAGCACTACTTCAGTTAAATAACAAATCTCAAAGTACCATCTGTTACTCATTACTTAAAAGTGAAGCAACCCATTTAATCACATTATTGAAACAGCCATATGATTAATCTGCTTACTGGTAAATAGTGATTTGGCAAATCAGAGGTCTTTAGAAAGTGCAAAGAAAAAAAAAGGCTTACATTTGCCCATAGTCACAATTATTATAAAATCCCAAATTAACTGTGATTCAAAACTTGGAAGAGCCAATGGAATTTCTTAAACCTATCAACTGGTTCTGAAGAAATGTAATTTCAAATGAATGGAGCTAGTTAACCATCAGCTTTATAAAAGAGACAAATACTACATTATGAATACAGCAGAAAATAACTGTGCATGATAGTCAATTTATGTTTCTATTTCAATTAAACTATCACAGCTAGACTCATATTTTAATGCATTATGTTCGCAACTCCTCCTTTTGCCTGAGTCAATCTTACAAAGAGATAATGTATTTATGTTGCAAAGAAATGAAAGTGAAACTGTTATACAACACAATAAGTCTTTTTTTGCCTGTTAATATAGATACAATTGTGTAAATTAAAATTGCATTATTCTATGATTTAGTGCTCATTTAAATAATAGCTTGAAGGAATTAAAACCAGACCACCAGACTTAAACTTAGATCTGGTCCTCTCTCTTAGCCCATACATTCAAGCCATGTTCAAGTCTTGCCCTTTTATCTATATACCACCTAAGAGATTCAGACTTTGGTCTGTCTGTCCATGGCTCTCTTTCAGGCCCTCATCAGTTACTTCAGCTACTGTCATCTCCTCCACCAAAGCCCTGATGTCGGCTATAACACTTTCCTCAAATGCATACAAAATACTGTTGCTATGATCATCTTCCTGTCTTGTAATACCAACTGCCCACTCACATCACTCCGCTGGGTCTCCCTCATCCCCACCATATCTAGCACAGGCTCCTTCTTTTTGGCTTGGTCAACTCTTATCTCTGCAATTCGGTGGCAGTCAACATGAGTTACGCAAAGTACACAAAGAATTTGCCTAACTCCCTTTAACTTCTATGCTTCTCTTCTGCACGCCATCTTCACTGCACCGACGGGAACCGCATTTCCATCGACGCAGTGCTCCGCCATTTGCGGGGTTAAATTAATAACGTCAATTTCTGGATCGACTGAGCGGGTCTTAACTGACCACTCAGTCATTCCAGATAAGTCGATCAGACAGCGGTGACTTTGCCGCCGTCAGTGTACACGTAGCCTTTGTCTTTAAAGCTCTTTGTTGTTTATATATCATATATACCAGCTTACCAAGCTGGTGATCTTTATCTTTATACAGCCAACAATGGCAGCCTCATTCACCCACTTCTCTGCTTTTCCCTCAAGTCTCGCCATCTTTTTGTTAATGCTGATCCCTACAACTGGGAAAAAGCCCCAACAAAATGTGTAAACCACACCTTATCATCCTTTAAATTCCTCTTCTAAAACTACCTCTACTGTGATGGCCAGAAGTCACTTCTATCTGGCAGTGGTTAGTCAAGCTGCTTCATAGTCAAGCTGCTAACAAAGGCTTCCATTGTAATACTCAACCTAATTGTTAGCTCACAGTCCCACCTCCCTCGTTTGGTTTTGTTTATGTGTCACATCATGTCCAAGATCAGAACTGGAGCAGGGAATATCTTTCTTACTTGCCTGTTAAGGTAGTGTAGATGGAACCTTCCTGGTTTGGCTGGGCATAGCCCTTTATCCTCAAGCATCTGTCTAGTCTTTCACAATACACTCTCAGCAGTCCCCTTCCCTCAGTGTCTTCATGGTCCCCTTTTTCACGAGTGTTACCATATCACCTCACTAGGTGGCAGCATAAGTCTCTCCATCCTCTAACAGCAGAGGACCCTGCATCCTTTCCAACATAACAGCACAAGGAAACCCACATCCACCTTTTGCTACAGTAACCCTGAACAACAGAACTGTGTGCCTGCATAAACTTAACCGGCCCTGCTTCTTCCCAAGGCCTCTTCTACATTCTCAACCCTCCTGGCTGCCCTCCTACTCTTGATGAAAAGCATACTCCCAGGTCTTTTCTCCCTGCAATCTTCTGATCTCCCAGGTTTACTACTTCTAGGAGTTCCCACTATGATCTGCTCACCACAGTTTGCTCTTATCCCCATCAGCAGACCTTGTTTAGTCAGATGATCCTTGACACATGACTTTAACACTCATCTCCTTCCCAACCTTCTTTACAGGCTAGCTTACGCTGCGATGGGAGTGTAGTACAATAGATCCCTGATCAAGATTTAAGGTGTTACCGTAATAAAATTGAAAATATTATGAATGGAGAAACCAACACAAAGCCCAGGTTAAGTTACTAGATGAGAAAAAATTAAGTAACCCACAATCAATTTTTAAACAGTATAAACAATCATATAAGAGATAAAAAATTTTAATGAATGGTCCAAAATTGTGAATTCTAGTGTCGTACTTGCTAATATTTATAATTCCATAAATAAATAGGATAACACTCAATATTCAACAGAACAACTAGCAATTTAATAGGCACAGTTCCTAAATGCATTATGGGAATGATGATTGAAGGCAGGTGGGGTGGGGGAATAAAAATAAAAGTCTCTCTCTCCCCCTCCTTCCCCCCGCAGGGAGATTTTTACTATCAGAAATTATGGAAAAACAGAAATTAGGTGCCTAACTATTTGAAATCTCCCTCTATGAGCTTATCCTAGTAATATGATATTTATATTTTATAATATTATATTTATATCATATAACCATTTACTGCATGTATCCTTCTAATTTACCAGTATTTGATCACGGGAACCATGATAATACATCTCGCTATCCACATTCCAATAGGCACTGAGGCAATCAAGACGCAGAAGCTGCAAAGTAAAGAAAACTCAGTGATTCTACAATTTATAAAAATAATGAATATGACTTCTGTATTAATTAAATAAGCTTTCAAATTAAGTGAAGACCCTCATTTTAATGGTAATTTCTTTCCACTAAGTATGATTTAAGTGCATTGCTCAAAAACCTTGCCTTCTCTTCTTACTTCTGTACTTGAAGTCTATTTGTTAAGGTAAAAGAATGAATTCAAGTTGTGTCTGGTCAGATTTGCTTATGTCAATATTTGACTCCTTGAGTAAGAAACTGGAAGGTACACGAGGTTAACAATATTTTGTACTTCATTTAATGAATAGATTGCTGTTTGTGCTTAGTATGAGGACCTCATTTACCTAGAGTTGAAAACAAATGCCTTGTATTTAACCAGAGATCATGGTTCTACTTCTCAGTAAGTATAAACAGGAAAAACAACTAAGTGAATAGTTAATGAAGAGCTACAAAGCAATACGAAAAACAAGTGGCAGTACCATTATTTCCCTATTTTGGTTCATTAAGCCAGTATGTTCCCCCACCCACCTTCTTATGGACTATTGAATTCAGTTTCTTTGTCAGTGGATGTTTTTGGTCCAATTTTCACTCCTGATCTAAGTAATAATGAACTTTGACTTTACCTTATATATGATTTTTGCAGCTTCATTTAAAATGGAAGGTGTCCAGTTTTCATTGGTTGTCTAGAAGATGAAAAACTTTAGAAATTATTCTCTATAAAGTCATCTTCAATTCATAATAACGCATTCATTTCAAGGGGGCTATTTAATCCTTTCTAACCTGGTGGTGTACTGAGAATTTCACAATTTACAATGCTAACATATATTTAAACAAATTAAGTCAAAATAGCCAGTTCTCAAGTGCATATATATCCTGTGGAAAAATTTTGCAAACAAATTTTCTTGGCTGGTTTTGAACGTTTGGCCACTTATATTGACGTATTTCATGTTTCAACTGTCTGTTCCATTTACAAGGCTGAAGAGCCCCTCAGACATAGCTTTCTTTAAAAAAACGGTTGATACATTTTATCATAAAAGGATTTTAAAACTGACATTAGCCATGACGTTTAAAACCAGTTTCTCTATAATATATAATTATAGATGTTTAAATAGATGTCATTTTAGGGGGTTATAAATTTTTAAGGGTTGAACAGTATATGTTCATATAAGGCTAAACTTGTGTGTGTCAAGTTACAAAGTTCATCAAGTTTAGACAACAGAGTTAAATATACAACATTAAGGATTTATTGATGGAAACTGACACATAACTCCCAGTTCTCAGAGCCAGGTGTAGCCCATGACCTAGCACTGGTTTCTTCAGTACCTAGCTTATCCTGATTTACTGAACATTGATGGGAGGGTAGTGTCTTTCTGGTTTCAGAGGGCCATGCAACCAATCCTATGCCAGATACAGTCTACAGGCTCTTAAGGCCTTTTTCACTGACGAAGGCACAGCACTAGGGAATGGATGGTTTTATGTATCCAAGCAGTGATCTAGGAATAGGCTTTCCACAGATGGAACAAACCACAATGTATGCTGGCCCAACAACATTTAGGAGCAAGACAAACATCTGCTCTTCCTACCCAGATCTTCTGAGGCTTGGTTGGCCAAAGCATTTTTATACCCAAGGACCAGAGGTCCAGTATTTGTTTAAAAAGAGGTGTACAACAAACTTTCTAAAAAAGCAAAAAACTTTACTTACCCATATTACAGAGCAACAATAAAACCTGGGAAATTTGTGGACCAATAATGTCTCAATCACCCTAGCCCCAGCAGGGGGCATGTCATTCTAGGCCTTATATCAGCTAACACCACAAAAGGATAGCAAAGGCTGGAGTGGTCCAAGCCACATGACACTTCAGTAATCTCAGCTCAGAAAACTGCATGCCTCTGGCACCAGTCATGTGATCCCAAGAAGCACCTCTTTCTATCAACTCAGTTGCAGCAGAAGAGAAGGTGCTTCCCACAAATGAGAGTATGTAGAGGCCACCTCAATCAAAAATTTAAAGTTTCATATACATGAGGAATAACACGGTTCACTCCAGAATCAACATTGCCAATTATATCCTTTTTGGGACCTACGTCTAAGTAACATCAATACAAAGATTAAGGATGGGGATTTCAAAAGCCCTCAGCGCTGACCACACTTTGCTCTCATTGAGGCCAGTACCCAACTTGTGCTTCTGACTATCTGAGCTTCCACCACTGTATAGTTCACAGCATACTGTTCCAGATTTTTCATCTAATACCAAAATATTAATCCTTTCCAACAGATCAATGATAAAAAGCAAGTTAAATTTATTTTTGCATTTTTCCAATGCTACTTCTGTGCACCCTTTGAAGTTCAATATTAAACAAAAATATCCATTTACATTTTTCCCTCTTCTGTAGATGTTTTCCAGTTAACTAGCACTGACTCAACTTTTGTTTTCTATGGATTCCTTGCACCTAATCGTTGACCTAGAAAAAACATGTTTAGTATACTCACTCTAACGTGGAATTTTTTTCTCCTATTTTACCTAGGATATTACTGCAAAATCAGCAGTAAACTCTTCCTTCTACCCAGTTATACAAATCAGCTGAAGCATGAGGTCAAATGAAAGAACCTGGGCCAGACAGATCTTCCCCTCAAGCTGTCAGCGCACGTTTGACCACAAAAACATGAATAATATTTGTAGAGATGGTGTTTTTTGTTTGACTTTTAACTAACTACACAGCTTTTTAAGTAAATTGAGCCAAGTATTCTGTTTCCAAAACTGTTCAGCAAGTCTGTATTATGTTCTAAATCCAGTATTCAACATAAACTAAAATTAAATTAAATTAGAGCTAAAAAAAAACATTACCAATAAACTAAGTTCACTCAATGTCATTCCCAAAGAAAGTGGCCGAAGGGGATCTGTGATCTACAAACAGAAAAGGACAAAAAGGAAATTTTATTTAAATATTGAATTATTTTATGCAGTAAACCAAACCCCTATCTCATTATATATCTTAAAACAGTGACTCCATTTTGTAGCCTTGAAATTTAAATCTTCAATCTAACATACACTTCACTGTAACTAATTATGCCTATGATAAATCTGATACAATGCAGGAACTTCTAGGAAAGTTTCCATTAATCTGTCCCTTCATTCAGTTCAGAGCAGTGGTTCTCAACCAGGGTACACGTACCCATAGGGGTACTTAGAGGCCTTCCAGAGCATGTATCAAGTCATCTAGATATTTGACTACTTTCACAACAGGCTACATAAAAGGCACTAGCGAAGTCAGTACAAACTAAAATTTCATACAGACCATTTGTTTATACTGCTCTCTATACACTGAAATGTAAGTAAAATATTTATATTCCAAATGATTTATGTTATAATTATGTGGTAAAAAGGAGAAAGGAAGCAATTTTCAGTAAAAGTGTGCCATGACACTTTTGTATTTTTGTGTCTGATTTTGTAAGCAAGTAGTTTTTAAGTGAGATGAAACATGGGGTATGCAAGACAAATCAGACTCCTGAACGGGGTACCGTAGTCTAGAAAGGTTGAGAACCACTAGTTTAGAGGAACTATTTCTAGCCTCTTCTTGCCTCTAATATTGAGTTGAAAAGCTCTCTTTCAGTTGGTGAGATCCAACCTGTTATCTTCACCCCACGTCCCATACAAACCACATGTAGACTATCTCCAACCAATAGCTGTCTTATTTATACCGTTCTGCTTTTTAAAGACTTCTTTGAAGTTTCACCTTCAAAAAGGTTCTGAAATGAAGCTGTTTTGAGATGACATTGTGCTAAGCTTGACTACAACTTTTCCCTCTTTTCATGTGTGTATCTTTCACAGTTAGTTTCTAACCTCTCTTTTCCAAAAAAGAAACGTCTAAAAAGGTCAAGTTTTTAACATGAAAATCCTCCATTATTGATCTAAGCAGTATATGCCTTAAAAACTTCGTGGATTTTTCTTCTTTTAGAATGGAGGCCTACTTTTCTGACATAATACACTGAACAATCAGCAGCTTCAATTGCATGTAAAACACATGAAAAGCAGCTGACTGTTCAAATTGAAGGGCCAAGTCCAGCTATATATCACAATATATTAAAGTCTTTAGTCATACTGGAAGGATTTCTTTCTTTTGCTTTTATTAAACACATGAAAAGCTTTTTCAAGATGACTGAAGACTCTAACTTACTTCAAATTCGAGTACATAGTGCAGATGGAAAAATAGCCTATTGTCACAATGAGAGATACCTCAGTTGCAGTTTGGTTTAAGACAGCGGTTCTCAACCTGTGGGTCGCAACCCCGGCGGGGGTCGAACGACCAAAACACAGGGGTCGCCTAAAGCCATCGGAAAATACATATTTCCGATGGCTTTAGCCACTGAGAAGTCACGCTACCATCTGTAGCAGCGCTATTCAGCTGGAACGCACACCGTTATGGATGCGCGTTCCAAACTGAATGCCTGCGCACATGCGCAGACGTGATTGCATCATCCGTCCGGGGCCTAAGGGGCGGGGGAAGCGGGGGGAACGCTCCACAGTCCATAGCAGCGCATTACGTGTGTCCGGCGCTTGCTGACGTCATCAGTGGGCGGACGCAGCAAGCGCCGGAGGACAGAAGCCTAGGAGGCGGAGAGCCAAGAGGCGGAGAGCCAAGAGAGCCTGCGAGACAGCCTGCTGGTGTAAAAAAGGTTAATAATGTAAAAACAGTACACACACCATACACACAATACTGTGTAAGTGTAAGGTGCTTTGTGTGTAATCATTATACAGTACACAAAGCAGCTTACACTTACACAAAGCACCATACATTTACACAGTGTGAACTACATCTGTCTTATACTATAAGAGACCACTATAAGATGTAGTCTTATGTCCGAATCATAACTGTAGCAAAATTACAGTTATGTCCGAATCATAACTGTAGCAAAATTACAGTTTTGAAGTAGCCACCAAAATTATTTTTTGGTTTGGGGTCACCGCAATATGAGGAACTGTATTGCGGGGTCACGGCATTAGAAAGGTTGAGAACCACTGGTTTAAGAGAAAGCAAAAAAGGTTTAGAGCACTTACATCATCCTCATATTTCACATGAATGCCTGTGATTTTGACTTGTAAATTTTTTATTACTTGAGTTGCCAGCTTCTCCAAGAACGTATCTTTTTTCTCTTCCTTTGGCTTATCTAAAAAAAGTTTTTTTAAAAAATCAGCATTCATTGTATTCATTATGTTTTGCCAAACAAGATATGCAATGTTTCATTCACCACTCTTATTTACATTAAGTATTGCCATTTAAGGTTTAGTCTAAATTGTGTATGGCCCTCTGCATCTAAGAAAAAGGTAATTAAAAATAAAAGCTTAAATGGGAAAATTGCAAAAGAATTGATTAAAATACTTGTCTGAATTACAGATATTGAATATAGTGTGCATGAAGACACAGAGAGTTACGCTAGTTGACAATCTACATACTAGGAATTGCAGCAGACCTTGATGAGGCAAGGCAGCAGCTTTAGTTTATCCCTCAAAAGTGGACATGTTCTCCCACCCTTTTCCAACCTTACCCTTCTGTTCATCTTTTAATATAAAAAAGTTGAATTCTCTGTAGATCATTAGAATTCTACCTATACTGATGTTCAGAATGTGTGTTTTTAGTTCATGAAATGTAACAATAAAGAACTAGCAACACACAATCTGAAGTACAGCTATATACTTCCACTGTAAGTCGGCTGTTTCTAACCAACCAACTTACATCTTTCAGGCTGAAGGTTTTCATACCCAATCTCTGCCCAAAGTTTTTTTTTCTTAGTTTGAACAAACCCAATTTTGAATAAGAAATTGAAAGAACAAGCTTTACCCGTAATAAAACAACATTTTAAAACGGCCTAACACCACCAGCACTGGAACACATAAGAGTAGAACGGTGCATTTTGAGAGATGAGTACTCCTCAGTGAGGGAAAATACTTTTGAGAGTGTCCTAGGGAAAAAGGTTTTCATTTGACCAAGTTATGTGTGCCAACCCAACCCTATAAGTGTGCTAACTTCCAAGTAAGACTTTTAAAGCCATTTACAAGTGGTGAGTTAAGCAAACAAAGCTGCAGTTTATGTGTACAGAGCTGACTCCTACACAGTCAATGTGTTTCTTTCCTCAAGGATGAACTCTATGAGACATGGCCTCCTGTGTTACTTTGTATACTGACATGTCATGTTGACAATTTGTGTTTTAATCGTTATAAAGCTTTAACTTTAGAAGCTTTTATTATTATTTAAATAATAAGTGTTTGTTCCCCCACATTCCCCCTCCCCCTATAATCTCCCACAACTGTGAAAATTTAAACATAAAAATTGGACAGGAAAATGCTCAAATATAATCATGGATATTACCTGTAGAAATTATTTTTTAAATCAAATGTTGACACGCCCATGTACAAGTGACAGGGTTAAGTCTACACTTAAGGTTGCATATATAACCGCATCTAATATTTGAATGCTTAATCCTGCAGACAACTATTTTCTGGCTAATTTGCCCTTAAACATAGAATATATAGTGATTATGAATTGTACACATACAAACATCAACTACATACACAACGATACATACACTGTATAGCTCACTTTAAGAGAAGAGTGACGATATCTGCAACTCAAAAAAACCTTCACACATCGAACTTCAGCAGCATTTTGTCCAAAAATGGAAAGATGCACATTTGCCTTGCTACTCAAGGTGCGTGACGGCACTGCTCACTTAAGGGAAAGCATGTCATCTCAAATAAACAAACCCATCATCAGCAACTTTGAGCAGAAATCGGCAAAATGTATGCAAACAAAAGCCATATGACAAGACCACCTACTCATCATTCATTTTTCCATTGCATTTATATATTGCACATTTCCACCTAGACCCTCGCAGGTATGAAAAATAATCCTATTCACTAGTCTAAAATACCCAAGAAGGTACCTTCCAGTTGCCCCTCCACCTCAAATTAATCCATCTGAAACTAAGGTGACAATGGGTGAGATTCTTCTAAAGGAGCAAATGGGAAACAGGCTCCCAACTCCCACTGACTTTTAAGAGGAGTTGGGAAATTGTCCTTCGTGTCTTTGAATATCTCCACACTTATTGCCTTATGTACAATCAATCAATCAGTAAGAAAGAGAGTGTCTCAGCACTGACATTTACTTTAATATCACAGTATGAGACTTCTGCCCTCTATACACTTCGTGATAGCTTACCTGCATACAACACTATTTGGATTTTAGCATATTCTTTATTTATAACAAACACTAACAAAAGAGGAGTTGAGAAAAACAATGCTTTCCTGTTGTGTCATCAACATCATATGGGCATCACAAGCCTCTTTGTATACAACTATAACTACTTTCATGTTATGAAAATAGTTTGACACACACAAAGAAAAAAAATCCTTGTTTTAACATCTTGTGCCTTCTTTTTCAGCAGTAAACTCCAAGCTAACAAGTTTTAGATCCCAAGGATGTGCCAAATTCTGCTATACAGCTTGTTAATCTAACTTTTCACTACACTGAAATCAATAGCATTACTCCAGCTATACAACAGAGGAGAAGAATTTGGCCCTGGAAGTCTGTTTTTCCCATTTGCTATTAAAAACCAAATAGGAAATAAAAAATATGCAATGTAGAAGGCTACATTGTACCCACCTTTTGAGTGATCATGACTTTTAAAGGGTTTCTTAAAATGCTTTTTATGCTTTTTACGCTTACGTCCTTCTCAATGCAGGCAATTTTGTGAGAAAAGGATAAAATTCAAGTTAGTAAAATGACAAAGCAAGTAAAAGTAAAAAGGAAAATGAGGAAAAGTAGGTAACTAGCGTTCTGGAAGGAAAAGTGACTCATCTTAAACAGTTGCCTTTCTAAAAAACCTTTAAAATATTTCACATTCACTGAGTGAAGCTTTATCATCGATTTACAATTCTCTCTCGTCTATAAGTTCTATACATTGTCAGACAAGTTCACATAAAAATGTTTCAAAATTATTCAAGAAGGATTTTTATGCTTTTCTCTTTTACACCATTTGATTTTAACTTTATTAAACTAATTTCTCTCTCTTCTCTGCTGCTTCACATCAGCCTCAAAGCTATACACTAGAAATCATGAGGTGTGTGCTGAACATGGTAATGTCAGTTATAATCAAGGCAATGGAAGTTGATTCCTTAGTATCAGTTTTCAAGCTTTTTGGACATTTTACTTGGGGGGGAGGGGGAAGAGGGAAGCTTAATGCTTAAAAAACACATGAATATAACATATACATCAGGATTCACTATGACCACATGTGATTAATTTAAGATATTATAGGAGCCATTAAATGTGCGATGAGACAAAAGAAAATCCACAAATCAAGAAACAATGTTTTTGTTCTGAAAAACAGTAGTGGAATTCCACAAGTGAAAGGTATACCTGTTAGCACCTGAAACAGTCATCCTTCAAATGGCCTCTGATAGTTACTTTCCGGCCCAAAAGAGAAACACATAAAAAGCCAAACCAATATAGTACTTCCACCAGCTACTAAAATGCAATGAGTGAAGAACAACATGGAAACATCCATATGGATAGACTATCAAGTCCACTCCTGCCTAGCAGGGTCACAAAACACAGATTAAAATGGTTTCAATGAGAGCTATTCACTGTACGCCTGGTGTGCATTTATTCGTGCTCTTCTTACGCTGAACAAATGAAGAGCACAAAAATAATTTTTCATGCACTTATCATTTTAAGAATGACAAGGGTAAGTGAACAGCCAGTGTACCGTGAATATATATTAATCCTTAGAGATTCAAGTTTAAACATGCCATTTAAATGCACAGTAAAGGCTGCTAAATAAATTATCTGTTTAACTTATTGCAACTCATTTTCCATCTCATATTTCAGAAACCGAAGTTTTGTCACTCTAGTCACTGAATTAAATTATTTCACTGAGCAGACCATAGAAGATGACTTTCCAGGGGTTAGTTTGAGCTCTGTAATAATTTGAAGAGTCATCTTTTTCTGACTTGAAAGATTTACATTAGACTTTTGTTAAGGCTAGTGAATTGTAAGTGTATTTTAATTCCACTACGAGAACTTTACACTTTCCATAAAAAAAATACAGCATGTTAATTATCTCTTGAAAAATGTATTTCTTACGTTTATCATTTAACTTCTTTCCATCATAGGGAAGTTGCATCCTCTCCCTAGTAAAGATTGTATCATAGGGTCCTATGGTGGAAGCTAATTGCAACTTTAAATATACACTAAGGACATATACACCCTTTGTAAAACTTAACTGTTTGAGTAGTCGATCATTAAAAGTTTTCATGATTTTACACTGAGTTTAATCATTTGTCCATCACTTCTCAACATTGACCTGTTACTACCTGTACAAACTTTACATGCAGTTAAATCTCTTTGAAATTATCAATGTATCACTTACATTTGAAAGAAGATTCAGAATCTAAGTTAATTTTTGTTTTAGGTATTTTGGGGACTTCTACTCTTTCCCCTTTCCATCCAATAGCATCTCAGAAGCAGAACAACCGTACTATTTAGGTGTGAACATGATTGCCTCTACTAGCTGGCTTTTATAAAGAACTTAAAGATCCTTCTGTACATGATGGCTAGTGGAGATCCCCCTTTAGCCAATAGTGGAGACATAAGTTTTTGAGTCTGTAGAACTCATGCCTTGGACCTAGTCCTGCAAAGGGATGTGGTTTTGCTGTTTAGTGGAAGACTGTCTCTCCACAGTTCAGGCTGATGGGACCCTTTAAGATCCCCTTAAGATCCCTTTAAACTCATCCTCTTCCAAAAATCATAATGGTTTCACACACGTAAGAGTTAAGACCCATTGTTAAGTAGAATGTGCCCTGAAAACTGACCTGAAATATTTTTGATACATAAAAATATCAAATGAGTTCCTTTCTGAAATTTTTGTAGAGTCAGTTTCACTGTTTTACCTTCTTACCAAAATATCACACCACAGAGATACAGGTGGAATTTGACATTGACTTGCAAAAGAAGCAGCTTCAAGTGTTAGAATAGTAAAATGTGAGAGAGAATTGCCACCTTTTGAAAACTAGATATTCTTCTTATAGAAAACTCAAATTTTTCATCATTAGCCTCTGACTAATTTTCGCAACTGAAGGCAAATTCCAGGACCTTCGCCTGGTCTACACTGGCCGCAGATTTCAGCAGCAGATGGGAGATACGGAAGCCATGTGCAGTAAGTTGCATATCTCCCGTCAATTTCCTAACATCTACTTACCACAGCATCTCCACTGCCCTCCCATCGATGTAGCGCTCTGTTACTTGCCGGGGTAGATTTACAGAGTCGACATCTGGGTTTGACTGAGTGAGTCTTTACTGCTACTCAATCAAACGCACAAAAATCGATACTGCACTGCCGGCTGTGCCACCGACAATGTAGACATAGACCTTATAAAAATGATTCTTCATTCATTCTTGCTATTTTGGCCCCTTTGACTTAAGAAGAGTGCACTTGTCCATCTTCCAGACAATTAGTCTTTAACTTGCCCCACCCACCACATCTATACCATCAAAACACAGCAGAATTAAGGTTGTTTGCTTGAATTCTGCATCTATTTGCTTTTAAAATTGACCTTAATTCTGAATTGCCTGAGTCAGTTATCATTTTGGAGAGTTATAATATTCTTGTCATTCTTTTACCTTGAAATTACTAATATGTACTCTCAACATGAACTCCAGTTGTGTGTCTGGGATTATACTAGTAGGGTTATGCTATCTGCTTCTTTTTCAGGAAAAAATAAATAAACTGTACAGTGCAGAGGGTGCTCTAAGTAGCCACTAAGTCTAGGAGAATTGCAGTAATGGACAACTCCAACTAACCACATTAAAACAAAGGTTTTTGTAATAGGATTGGTGTTTGATATATTTATTAATGATCCAGGAAAGAGGTTGAATAGTGTGGTTCCCAATTGTATAATTAAAAAATTATCTAGGTTAATCAAGGCTACATCAGATTAAGGAAATTCGGACAGCTGTAAAAGTTGCTGGCTGAAAGAACAGCATACTGACAGAAAAATGCAGTGACAAATGATAGATAACGCTAGCTACCAGGATTAACTTCTACTATTCTTACACACTGCTTGGTTCTACATTAACTTTAGCCACCTACAGGGAAAAGAGTTTGGACATCACTGTGGACAACTCAATTGAAATACTATGTTCTGATCTGGTGACCCTGTCTCAAAATGCAGAAAGAAAAATTCGTTGAAATCATGGTAAGAGGCACCGAAATATTTCCATAAAAAGGCTGTTTAGTTTCAAGAGATATGACAATAAAATAAAAGATACATTAGGTGTACAAATTAATGAATGATACAGGAAAGGTCAGACTTCTACTCTTTCTTGTAATGTAAGAGCAAAGGGTCATGCAATTAAATTTCAAAATGCATTGAAAACTGATATCAAGATACAACTTTTTTAAACACAAAACCAAGTTCACCTGTGTAATCCACTGCCACAAGTTACCTGATAATGCAGTCCTATATTAAGTGGTATTAAATATATAGAGATCCTGTGAACATCTATGTAAGACTGGATGGGAATTTTTTTTAAACACAGATAATGACTGGAAAATTGAGAGCTTAAGGCAACCACCAACTGCTGGAGAAGATTACAAATTAACTCCCCCAATGTAAAAACTAGTGTCCAGTGCAGGCTTTTTTGTACTATCCTCAACGTCTTCTATTACTGTCCATTCTTCTGTCTGACTGTGGTCAAGAGGGATCACTGGTAAGATCCAGTATGGCAATTCTTATGTGGGTAGTTGAATATTTCCTACATCCTTTATTAACAAGTTTCCTTAGTCTTAAGTGCCTGCTTTTTGTAAAGAACGTAATAGATAAATACCAGTGTAGCACTGTCCCACAGCAATCCCAACAACCTCAAGTAAGTGGACAAAACCTGACTAATTTGAAGTAGTGGTGGGAGAGAAGAGAATGAACTATATTAAAATCAAAACACTCTGAGAAGTTCAACTAATATACTGCAACTTCTCTGAATTAATCAAACAGCATACAATACACCTTTCAATTAAAATATCATGGCTACATGAAGACACAAAACATAAACATGTCATCTTGCATTACAAGAGCATAGGGCCAGACCCTCAACTGGTGCAAACCCACACAGTTTCATTGGCTTTAATGGAACTATGCCCATTTACAACAGCCGAGGACTCGGTCCATTAACAGCCACCTTATGAAAGAAGATTGTTGGCACTATTAAGGCAGTCGCACAGCATGAACAACAATTCAGACAGACTTCAATGAACAGTTAGAACACAGTACAAAGATCACTGACGGGGAAGCTTTCAAAGGTACCCATGGCAGGAGAGATATTTCCATTGTAAGCCAGTGTGATTTGGGTGCCCAACTGCCATCTGTGTCTTTTAAACATTCTTTGAGAAACTCAACAGTTCTGTTTTTAGAGACACTTGAGAGCAGAACCAGACTTCACTGTTTTCTATTTATCCTTCTGTTGAAAACAGGACTCTCTTAACATTCAAGTAACATAGTATGTTATTTTAAATGTTCTCTTGGTGACATGCTTCTTAATATCTTGTTTCCAGAGCTCCCTAAATTTCATTGCTTACCAACATACTTGACTATCAAGTATGTGAGTTCTGATGCTGGTACATTTAGCTTTTTTAATTTTATTTTATTAAAAGAAGGTAATTAACCATGCATACCCACCAGGTTTGATATCCTTACAAACAAAGCTCTCCAAGCCATACATGGTGTCTCCTGAATGAGTGCCTTGATCCACATGGCAGCAATAATCAAAAACACAGTTTTTAAAGGAAATCTATCTTCCAATTTCATAGCAAATAAAATCTTTCAACTTCAGAGCAGATTTACATACCATTTAAATACAAGGATAACCTTTTCCTGATCTTTAGAATATCAGTGTAGACATTGCAAAATGATTTGTTTGAAAAACTGATTTTTTTATGCATGTAAATTACTTGTTTAAACTTACAGGTTTTTTTTTTCCCCCACATATGCAAGTAGCTTTAAATTAACACTTAACACAATGGGCAAAGGCTGTGACAGTTTTTTTGTATTGCCCATGATATACAAGTCTCATTTTTTTAAATTCTTTATCTAATACCCAACACATCCATATGCAAAGGTGGTCTGTCTCCTCCTTCCTTTCTCTTCTCTTCTCCCCATGATCAAAGAACATTGTGTGCCACTTTTCTAGCTATGTAACTTCTAGGACTGAACCACCAATTCCAATCACACGTGCGCTCTTGTGGCAGATGGGGGGCAGACGTCCTGCAAGTATGCAAATAGAAGGACAGCTTGCAAATATTTAATTATCATTTGCAGACCAACTGGCAGGGCATGGTGAAGTAGCTGGTGATGTGGCTGCCTCTGTCAGATGCCACCTAGGCCCTATGATGAGGATGTCATGGCAAATGAAGACCAGTTTAAATAAGTCTTCACAGAGTGGTAGGCTTCGTCAGTCTTGGCAGGCAGCTTAACTTTGAGAAGGAAAGCTCTGATTTCAAACCAAAGGTGTCAGTCTTCAACAGCCAATGTGTAAAGCTTATCCAGTAGATATGCTCATGTGAATCCATGTCTATGTCAAGTGTACCACAGAAAGCTACAGCATTCCGCACAGGTGACATACAAGAGCTGACTGCTGTAACTGGGCAAGAGTTTTCTAACTATATAAACTACAGGAAAATTGTGTACGAGTTCAAGTACTACTACTTAAAATCCCCAAATATTTTTTAAGCCAATAAAGAGATTCTCTTAATGTATAACTAGTGAATAATAGACTGTACACTTCAAATGATGTTTGCCATCTGTGTACACTAGCAAATATAAAAGCATCTTGATTATGAATAAAGAAAAGCATGTTGAGTGTCAGGAGTCAATGTATACCCCAAACAACAGTCCCCTTTCTCTTTGATATACCCCCATGAGTTCTTCACTAGATCTGTGGTACACTGTATAGCACTGAAGGAACAAAATTTATGGGATGGGATTCAATCCACCACTCTGGCCCCTTTATGCTGTCGAAATAGGCCAGAGTGACATAAATAAACCCTAAAAGCTTTGTACCCTAGCTGGGATAACACTTCTGCTCAACCAACCACTGGCAAGCCCCAGAGGAAGGGCTGTGCCAGGGGCAGGAGGAACTTGCCAGAGGCAAGGCTTCCGCACTGGAGAGATTCCAAGCACCAATGTCACCCATAGGGTTTCACAGGACACAAAATAACTTAGGCCCCCAGGACTGCTTTAGTTACTCCAGGAGCCTCTCCAACTCTCAGAACAGCCCCAAATCAGGAGGGCACAAAGATGTCTTAAAGCTTCCTTGGTCTTCCCTTCCTCTGAGCTGCAAATTCAGGGCTGCACCTTTTGGAGACACAGCAAAGAATCTCAGAGCTAATGTGCTTTAATAAAACAATCGAACTACTATATCTTACATTTCTTTCAGTAGTCCAATCAAGCTCTTCTACTAATTTAAGTGATTTACTGATGGCCATAGCCATTATGAAAGTCTCATCTTTCAGCAGTTCTTAGACAACAATATTCCTGTTTAAATGCATAGGAGTCCAATCCTAATAACATCTAGTTACCAAGACAGCATCAGCTGGTTCTGTAGTGATAAAACGGTATTATGCCTTACCTCAGAGAGTTACATATTAACAATATTATAAATGCTTATAAAGAGAAGATGACCAATTAAGTAGGTAACAAAAATAGGCAAATTCGGTTACTAATTTTTCTAGCTATATTGTTCCATTCTGCCATAGTTCTGCTGATCCTATGAGCAGCAGTTGTAATTTATGTAGTGGTCAATACTCTAATTCTGATAATTTCTATTTATGCTCTTTGGCTCAAAGGAGTGTAAGTGATAAGATGATCAATCAGCATTATATCAATTCACAATGAAACTGACAGTTCCTAGAATGTTAGAAGAGCACGTGGAATGAATAAGGGCTTTTCTCTTCACTGTAAATGGAAATGAAATGTGCAGTTTAAGGAAAGCATTAACCTATATTTCAAAGTAGCACAAAAAACAGGAAGACGAGATCAAAGTGTGAAGATTTTGTGTTTAATTTTTAGAGAGAGGCACTCCAAACTTTTTTTAAAAGATGTTTTTAAGTGTTATTTAATTTTCACTGACTTTACAGTTATCATCAATATGAAATGATCCATACCCCCTGTAAACTGGAGTCACCTATTTATCTGCTTGACAGATACAACGTAAGTGACAATAATACAAGGCTCCTCATGCCATCCAGCCAATGAGACTCAAATCTTGACTCAGATAGGGCACGTAGGACTGAGGGGAAGATGACAGTCCTGTTTCTATTTACTTAAATCCTTGGCCTTTGTCTACAAAAATCATTACCTTAATTAGCTATGTGGTCATCTATCCATGAAGCCAAAGAGCTGACACACAAAACAGCCCCTACTGATTTAGGCCAAAAGTTAAGAGGCGAAACGGTTTTTTACCCGCCTTTCTATCACTTTCCTGTGCTTTGCTATCATTTAATTGGCCTCTTATTTGTTAACCATTATTTTAATGTTGACAGAATAGTCAGATACAACAGCACAAAGCAAAACCAAACCTATCGTCAGATGAGTAACATTAAAAACTGCACATATAAATTTACTTATTACAACAACTTAGATCACCATATTACAGCATTTTTCACAAAATTACCAGCTTCCTGTAGGCTCGCTATTTCCTTACCCAGAGGTAAATTATTTTGGGTCAAGATCCAAATTTTTTGTCAAGGTATATAGTCAAGGTCCAGACTCCAGAGAAAATAATACAAAAATAATGATAGTGAGAATAATAAGTAAATAAAAAGATTTCACTGTCGGTTCAAAAGCATCAGGCAGTCCAGATTTGACCCCCCATCCACATATTGACTATCCTTGCCCTATAATTTAACAAAACTAAGCTTGCAATAATTTCCAAAATATATGTTAATATACGAACATCCACAGCTAAAACATATATTTGGTAACTATCAAGATGTCATTCTACAGCTGCATGAAGATCTACATTTTTTAAAACTCCCCTCTATAAGTTCTACAGAAAATATTGTTTTCAAAAAGCATAAAAATTACATCAGCTAATTAAAACGTTAAGGTGTACCACCTGTAAAGTCAGTCATAGGATAAGGGTTCTCTTACTTCTACAGTATTGCTTAAGGCCCCAATTTTGTATACCCACAGTACCTTTCTCTGCTGCTTTTTGCAGAGCTTCTTCAATTCTTGATAGTTCCTTTTGCTTATTATCCTGCAAGTATTTTTCTTCTTTCTCCACATCATATTTAATGCCTAGGAGAGAAACATTAGTAGACATTTCATGTTTGATTCAACATAAAACTACACAAATTAAATGAAAGCATATTAATATAAATTAAGACACTATGTTTTAACATATTTTACCCCAAAGTATATTAGAACTCTTGAGAACTTTTAGGTTTTAAATCTAATTCTTGATTCCTGCACCAGACACACGAGTAGCTCATATTGACAATATCAGAAGTTCTGACCATCTCTTACATTGTCAGCAGGTTAATACAGCAGACCTTACAAAATCTATGCTCACTGTTATGATGCTTACAAGATACCCAAGGGCTTCTCTACACAAACATTTAGTTCAGAGCAAGCTGGAATATCAACCTATCCACCACTAGCCCGCCATGGAGTGTTAATGCGCTCTGACTTCATCCTCTTCAAAACAGAACTAAATGTTTATGTAGACAAGCCCTAAATGTTATACAGAGAGCTTATAAATTTAACAGATGTTACTTGAGCTTGCTGTCAAAATAAGATGGCCACATTACACACTCCTTCCAGGATTCTTACAGGGTGGGGCTTGAGACCCACTTTAACTTGTCTATAGTTGTGGACCTTTCAAATAAATACGTTGCACAAGTGTTATAATAGCTGAAGTCCTTCATGACCAAATGTCTCTGTTTTGCAAAATCTTCTGAAAAGAGAACAATCACTGCCAAATTATTATTTCAGGTCTTATGAATAAGCTTGGCAGAATTCAATTTTTATTTTTTGATAATTTTGATAGATGATATATTTCTACGTATTTTTTAGATTTTTATCATTTATAAGTTTTCACAGCTGTGCAAAATTACGGGTTCTAAGCATTTTTTTCCATTTTTTAATCCGTTTAAATGTTTATAGGAAATTACACAGGGTGGGCACCAGACAACGGAGGAGTCAGACAATGAGAGAAGATACTGAGATTCATAAATTTGAAACAATTTTCAGCATCACATGTCAAATAATATAAAGTAAATGTCCTTAAATCAAACTGTAATGATTTTTCAAGTAGCATTTTTCTTATTTTACTTCCATGTAAATATCAGTTACCACTGATGGAAATGCTTTTCCTCAGCTTGTGTGTGTTTATAGAGAAACCAATGTTTTTTGACATTTACTTATAAAAATCTAATCTTTCCAAACCTGTTTATTACAGTTTGAATTCCAACAAACAAAACAACAAAATTCAGCCTCTTTGAATCCTTTTTCAAAGGCTCACAGGTCTTACACTATCCAACATAGCTGGTGGACTTCACAAGGTCTGCAAGTCCTTCACAATATTCAGACTTAACATGTTCCACTCAGAAGCCTGCTGAATTGGAAACTCATACAAATATCTCAGCTAAAAGATCAATGTACCATCAAACACATCTATTTCTTTGAGTTCTTCATGCACCAGACCCACTGAATTGTAGAGCTTCTAAAATTCCATGAGAAAAGTGAGGATAATGAAACTGACAAACTTTCTGATCGTGGAAGTTGCACCTGGTAGGTTTATGAAATCAATGAGATGTAGTTACAAATTAAGAAAAAAGTACAACTCTTCCACTGAAGTGCAGCTGGTAAAAATTAGACAGTTCAGGTTGTAAATTCTATTAAGCCAGCATTTAAGGATTTAGTAATTTTCCTGTCAAGATCAGAACTTAAGTTTCACGAGACCGCTAATGTAGCTAAGGTTCATGGAAATTAACCATGTCCTCAGTGAAAAAATGCAAGATCAAAAAGCTTGCCATTTTCAATGGTTAGAAGTTTGACAAGGTTTCCTGTAAAAGGATCAATACTTAACTCTTGTCTACACCAGAACTTACTTCAGCATAATTTACATCACTCAGGAGCGTAAATAATCCACACCCTTGAGCAACATAAAGTATACCAACCTAAGCACCAGGATAGACAGTGCTATGTTGATGGCAGAGCTTCTATTGACATAGCCACCGCCTCTCATGGGAGGTGGCATAATTGCCCGTCAGCTTAGAGCATTGTCACAACTGCTCAGCTGTAGCCCCTCTAGTGTAGATGTAGTTAATCTTCAACCTAATAAAGTAGCCCATTCTGGAAAAAACTTCTAGAAGATAGGATAAGCCAATTAAAGAGGGTTTCTGGTTCACAAATTGCCATACGATAGGGAAACAAATGTAGGAACAAGACAGTCTGTAAACGCAACAAGACTCTTCACTTGCCAATATTGGTCTAGATATAACAAAAAGAATTCTAATAAGGTTTCTCTCTGGGAACAGTATAAGTGAGTAACTTCCATTAGTTAACAGTTCCATATGGTACTGATCCATGTAATACCATCAAACAACAGTAGTTTTGGTTCTCTTACATCATGAATTTTTCTATTTCACTGTGATTTGATGACATTACTTACTTGCTCCAGGAACAATAAGCAGATATAAGCCTTCTAGAGTTGCAACCACAGCCTCACCATACAGATTCTTCCATGGTATCTTCAGAGTAAGCTTATCTAAATAAACCAAAATACAATACATGTTCAGCTTCTTATGCTATAAAACAAAAAACTGAGTAAGCCTAGAGCTTAGTTTATTTTGCACGAAATTTCAAACACTGAAAGATGTTACTGATACTGTAAGATACAACCCTTCACTTTTCAGAGTTCCAAACGCCTCAAGCTATGCAAGCAGTGGCCACCACTAAAAAAGAACTAAAAAAGGGGGTGGGAAAGTTATTCAGAAATGGACAATGCTCTAATAGCTAGAGCCTGGGAACAATTTTTAAAAGCAATTTAAGTGATAAAAATCTGTGTTCAGGTTCAGACATCTCCATATCAGAGGTGCCATTACCAAGGCACCATTACCTAGAACCATTACCAAGGCAAGTGGGTTCTATACTGCAGCTCAGAGATAATATATTGGTGATCACTACCAGGAGTAAGAAAGATGTACCTAATGTACATTAAAAGAAAACATTTTAAAGTTTCGCTTTTCCACACTACTTCCCATATATCTACTAGCAAGATCCCTACTGACAGGTTTTTCAGGAATGACAGGCAGAACAATGCTTCAACTGGATTTTAATGTCACTCAGGCAAGATTTCAACACTTGCTATGGAATCAACGTTAAAATGTCCACAAAGCAAGTCAGTCATGGACACCAAGCACTCAAAGATCAGTTTAAGAGAACTCTAAGGATAAGGAAATGAGAACAAGACAGTTCAGCATGAAGACTTACACTTTAACATCCTCTTCAGAGTAAAAAATTAGGTTATGCCATCTGGTGTAGTAAGATATATTTACTTACCTATTTGCCCAACCTTTACTTTAAAAGGCACATCCAGTTCACTCTGTGAGAAGAGAAGTAATTTTTGTATCCATTAAATTTCAGGGCTATCACCCACTTTTACAATCAATTCATTCTGCTGTACAACCCAGTTTATCCTAGAAATTTTAGAACTGATCCTCAAGTAATTATTTTTCTTTGGCAAGGAAATTTTGCCTTAGGCAAAAGTATTCCTTACAGTACAACAGATTAAGACAGAACATAACAGTGATAATTGTGAAATTAGCGAACTAGTGAGACAAACTCAAAATAAACTTCAATCAAGTATTGTAGATTATAATAGTTAAAATGAGGTTTATAAAATTGAAGACTAAGCTAATTAGTTACAACTAGGAACATCTGGCAGCTATAAAGAGGCTTAAGCAGGTATTTTCCCCGATAGACATGTCTTTATGGTACAAAAAAAGAAGGTAGAAGCTAAACTACTTTCTTGTTATTGATACATAAATGGGACTTGCGAGAGCCAGGTTTGGGTCCCTGCTGCACCAAAGGTTCCTGCTCAACCTTGGACAAATCACTTAAGCAGCTCTCCGTGCCTCAACTCCCCATCAGTAAAATGGGGATACTAGCACTTCCCTATCTCATAGGGGTATTATAAGGATAAATAAATTCAGAGATCATGAAGCGTTCTGAGAGGTACTGATGAAAACCACTATACAAGAGCTAGGAGAGTATTATTATTTACTAGTAGTTGTAGTAGCAGCAGCAGCAGCAGCAGTATAATGAAGACAATTATTATCAATATAGCGAAGACAAATTCTACATAAAACTTGCCAAGTATCAAGGCCAGAGTAGACCCATAAATCCATATAGGGAAGATATTACTACTGAGCAGTCAGGACCGTTTATTAAACACAATCAAGAACCTAAGCTACAAAGCAGATAGTGAAACCAATACCAACATTTAATGGCAGGATGAAATGTGTTTAAGTAAGAAAAAATATGAATGAGTATGATTTAACCATTTTAAGAGAAGTAGTTAAAAATTAATTTATCAATCTCACATTTTTCTCCATTAAAATAAGTATTTGCCTACTCTTGGGCATGTTTTAACTGCCACAGGATTTCTTTCACTTCCCAATTAGTTTCTGAAGCTCCTTTCTATTCTGACACTTTTTAAATAAATCATATGGACTGCTAGACTCAGAGAGCTGGTGAGTATTCTTAATGTCAAAGATTGCTTTTATTTAATCAAAATCATTTCTACCAAGGAGACAGATGTCAGCCACCTCTCCCCATTGACTAGAAGACAAATGTTAGAGCCTTGGCTTCCTTAACAATTTGGTAGTGAACGTGCCACAAAAGCAGATAAACTCCCCAAAAAAATAGCTTCACGCCAATCAAGAGACGAAATCTCTGATTTAAAATTTAAAATTGTGTTTGGTGTAAACAAAGACAAGATGTTAACTGTTTTTACTGAAATCACCAATGATCCAAAATTAAGACATCAGACTGTTAAAGGGATGAGTTTTAAATGATGAAAAAACCCGCAATTTCTTGAATAAATAAAAAACAAGATGTAATTGAAAACTAAATAGCAGTGTAAGCAAATAGCAGTGAACAAAAGCTCTGTTTTTATTATCACAAAGAAGAATCAATAACATTTAAAAACTGACCACTGACAGAAGCCTAGCATAACCCACTCATACGTCTTCATTTGTTTAAAAGCAATCAAAAGGGCTACATATTTTAATTCCTTTATGTTACATGTATATGAATATTAATACTGAGATTTATTGTATACTTGAAGTCCCATAAGATAATGTGTGTACTTCCTATCCCCTTTGCTTTTAAAGTATTACCCCTATCTGCTGAATGGTCATTCCTTTCTAAGAAAGCTGCATGTAAGTCATCTGCTCAGAAAGCTCCATTTGTAGCTTTTCAGTCTGCTTTATTTTTCATATAAAAACTTATTTTTAATATATGAAAAGCAGCATGAGTGAGTAAAGTTAATTATACATATCACTCATTTTATTCTGACCATAAAGGAAGATATCAATATCAGCCTGTGTTTGGTATTGTGTTTGTGCTACCAGCATTCCACTTTCCTATCACAATGCCACTCTCAGTCTTCTCTTTCTGCTCCCTTTTTACTTATTCCTATTTTCACTACATTTCAAACAGTTACTTTTGTAGCTATAATTAAAAGGGACCCTAAACCAGTTATTACATCAATGACAAGCCATCAAGGAAACCACATCCCATGTGAAGAAAAAAACCTGTTTCACTGATATACAGTCACAGCTGAACAGTTCAAACCTAACAAATTCCAGTATCTACCTTTAGAAACCTTTATTTACTATTGCTCAGACCCACCATGCAGCCTAAAGAATCTCATACAACCAACTTCAGTAAAGCACTGCTCACTTTTAGTTGTCTCTAATTCGTCTTAGTTCTCTTTCAACCCTTATTCTGTTACAAATTAGATGACAACACGTCTTGCTTTGGGAACACTTACGTCAGTACTTGAATTGTAAAGCAGAAGTAATGTTTAAACCATGATCATGAACTCTAAGTACACTAAAGAAGAACCCACAAGAGACAGCAATAAGGGCTCTGTTACATGCAGGATGTGTTGAACTTCTTGAAAGCAAATGGAATGGAGTATCTACTCTCTAGTGAGTAAAGGTAGAATAGCATTTTCTAGCACTGGTAATTTTGTTACAGGAAATGACCAATCTAAAGTATGACAGAAATCAAATGCTAAGTGAATGTAAGTATTAAATCTACAACAGAGCTGTTCTATGCAGATTAAATTAATACTGGAGATTGATTATCCCAGTGTTATTGCCTACTGCATACAAAAAATCAAACATATTAATTAAATACCATCCATTTTTGACAGATTGTTGGAGGCAGGTCTAAGTAATGTCCAATTGGGCTCATATTGCAAGAAGTACTAGTCAAGGGAGCATTAATTGGTGGTTGGTTATAGGCAGAGCAGAAGGGCAACCGGACTAAAACAGATGCTATTTTTCAGATAGCAGTTTTGATGAGGTCCTTGTATTGAAACTCTTAATGTGCATTCAAACTATTAAATTCTAAAGATCCCAAAGTAGATTGGTGATCAAGAGTAATAATTTCAAATCAAACAATAAGTAACATTTTCTTTCAGACAAATAAAATTTAAATGTTTAACAAATTGGGCATTTTATTATTATTTTTATGCATTTGAGTGGCATTTTTAGCAGTAATAGAGCACAACAGCAAAATAACCTCAAGTATTCTCCTTCAGCAAGGGAAGAGATGATTTCAGTGTTATCTTCCTAAGTACAATAAAACCTATAGTTACAGAAATGTCCACAGAGCAACAACATGTTTTACTAGTGTTAAATTTCAGTTACTACAGTTTTTCCTAGGCCTCTATATCCAATCCAATGGTGAAAAGCCACCCATTTGCAAAGGCACAAGCTAAGCTGATCAGTCCAGCTGCTTCAGCAACACCTATAGAAGTGGCTAGTCCCCATTCATGCTAGAAGAGAAAAGCCAGTTACTATGTCAGAACAGACAGGGTGGTACAGAAAGCATCTGAAATGTTTTCTAAATACTTTGTAGGTTATTACTATCTTTAGCAGAACTTTGCTAGAAGCATATTATAAATTCTGCAGTAAAATTCACTCAGTATTACATAAATTTCTGCCAGAATACCTACCCTGTAAAGCTGGTCCAAGTATTTGCGCAGTTATACAAATTGTTTGGAGCCAACACAGGCACAAGGACGCCGGCTTGCAAATCCACATGCAGGATAAAAGCCTTTGATTTTAATTATTTAAACTTTAATGACAGCAGAAGTCAAAATAAAGTAGTTCATTATATTAGTTTGCTATGGATTGCTATGAATTTACAACAAGGTACTAAGAGTAATCTAAAAGAGCAAAATTTTTTGAGCCATCTTCAAGAAAGTTATGTCAACACCATTCAACACGTGGAGGGTAGGGACTCTGCAGTGTGAGACTGAAATCTATTTTTTTTTTAAATCTAAATCCTATCCTTCCAAGCCTCTATACGCTACTGTTGTGCCAGAACTCATATCTGAATAATAAAGATTATAAAAATCAAGCTCCTAAATTATTAGTTTTATACCATATGGCAACCCATGAAAAAGAATCCCAAAAAGCATCTGATTGATTATATTTAAATACTTACCAGCACATTTTCTTTTATCTGTAAGTTATCTAGTGCCACGTTACCTACAAAGCAGAAGATCAAAATTATCAACACTCCCGTAAATAAATAGGACTACAGAAGTTTTTAACAAAATAGGAAGAGAATTTTTTTTTCTGAGATGGGGGGAGGGAGAGAACCATCAATAATTGATATTGCTGGAGAAATTAAGTATTGCAAAAGCTATATATGCGATAGGGCTTTGTGTGCCTGTTTTACTATATTTGTATTAAGAGATAACACAGCAAGAGAAAAATATTAGGGTTTTTTTCAGTTTGTTTACTTTGTTCATTTGACAACACTGAGTATGTTGTTAGTTTCACTAAGTCACCAAGATAATCTTTCAGTGAGCTTTGTTTTACTGGTTTTTTTTAAAAACAGGAAAAGAAACAAATGTAATAAGCATGAATTGTAAAATCACAAAACAATGAATAAGAATCCTGGGGCAGATTAGTCCCTGTAACTATTTAAAACTTATTTAAAATTGCTAGATTTCAAACACTTGTTGCTATTCATACTCCACTTGCCTTAGGCGTCATAATTGAAGTACCATTCACAAATGAAAGAGTTGGAGGCTCAAAGGATTATATATAAAAAGATTATATATCAAAGGATAAAATAAGGATATAGTATCAATTATATGATTATATATATCAAAGGATGTAATAATGATGGAAACATATACAACCAGCCTCTCTGTGCTGTATTTATATGCATAGCTTACAATAGATATGCCTTTAGTCATCAGTAAGCTTGCAGGTATGCAGCACTTATCACTGCAACCAGAAAAAAAGTGTGCTGTAAAGAAAAGAAAAAAAAGGAGAGGAAGGGAATTTTCCTTTTTAAGTTTCTAAGACGTTTAAAAAATATATTCAACTCTTTAGGGTAGGGGTTCTAACCATTTTCTTGGCCCAATAAAGCACCACACATACTATAAGCATGGAAATAAACACTGAGAATGAGTTATGGGATGTCTGTAAGCCAACTACCAGCTCTGGTCAAGGCCTAGGAATCAGCTGAGAACTGAAAACTCACAGCTGGAAGACAGACCAATTCAACTGTTTATTAGTATAGATCAAAGTGATTGTTAAAGATATAGGAATTTTTTGGTGTTTAAACTTAATGAAAACTAATGTGATGCTGCACGCATTGTTTTCACTTATCTGTATCCTGTTAGAATGTAACAGCAAACATTTACATTGTATATATCCCTAGAATAAACAACTCATCAAAAGAGAAAGCAGCTTTGTGTAATGCACGTAATGGTCTCTCACAATATGATAAAGCCTGTTCATTAAACACAAATGAGCCACTGCATGAGATCAAGGACCAAAGGCTTCAAGTGTATTCCTTTTCCCAAGGCCCCATAAAGAAACTGTTACTGTCAGTTTGGTTTCTGTGAGAATCTTTAAATATGGACACAAGGATAAACTCTTCATATTGAGACTGTTTGTATTCTAACATGGCAGAATAACCCAACAAGAAGTTGGAGATCCCCAAAGTTACTCTGGGGAGCCCTAACGACTTTTGGGAAAGTGGCAGTTTAACACATCTCTGCTACCTTTTGGAATTGCAGATTGTGCCTCACCTGTAGGTAAGTTTTAGCTGCTTTAATAACTTTCATTCCCTTTTCTTAGATGATTAACCTTTAGTTCGTTTATGACTGAACTGGCTCCACCGCATTATGTGAAATCTAGGACGCAAACTGGCCTGGGTAAGTGACAGTCTCTTGGGGCTGGGGAGAATTTGGAATATTCCTGATGTCTGGTGTAACTGACCATAGTCCGGGTGCTGTGGGTGGTGAAATAGACTGGCCTGTCTAGGAGGCCCGTCTGTGACTCCCTGTTAAGCTCTTTAGGCGTTCACATTTGTCACTGGATGGGTGAAGTCTAATCGGAGAACATGCCCTGACCGTCTGCCCGGAGGCGGGCACTGGGGTTAGGAGCCGCTCCGGCAGCGGGACAGGGGGGCAGAGATCACAGCCCTGTTTTTAAACGTCCCCTTCCTCCACCTCACGTTAACGACCACAGCGCTGCCCTGCGCGTCCCGGGGCGGGAGAGCGCCCGGGCCCCCCGCACAGGCCCATGCACCGCCCGCTCCCCGCGCAGCAGGGCGGACTCGGCCGGGACGCCTCTCGGCCCCCGGGAAGCAAATCCCACCCCCAACCCGGCCCTCCCCCCACGACACCGCGCCCCGCCCCGCCCCGGGCGCTCTCCAACGGGGGCGGCAGCCCTGCCGCACGCCTAGCCCCTGCCGCGGGAGTCCCGGGCGGCGGGGGCGGGACCCGGCGCAGCCCCTCCCGCAGGGGGCCGTGAGGGGGTGACCGGCGGGGGCGGCGCCGGGGGTGGAGCCCGGCCGGGGCCCCGCGCTTACCCCCCCAGATGCCCAGCTTGAGCTGCGACTTGTTCAGGTTCTCCACGTAGTCGCCCAGGAAGCGGTTGAGCAGGTCGGCCACCACCGACTCCAGCACCATGGCGCCCGCGGGCTCAGCCTGCCAGGGGGCGCGCGCGCACGGAGGGAAGGGGGACCCGGAAACCGGCCAGCGCCCGCCTGTCATGTGACGGGAGGGCGGGTGCCCAGGCGGCGCGTGACCGCGCCGTGGGAACGGTTCCGTCTCCGCCGCGCGCGACCGTTAGAACGAGGCCCGCCCCTCCCCCCCGAAACCAGCCCAGCGCGCGGCCCGGGCAGCCCAGCGCGCGCTGGTGAGGTGGCTGGTCAAACGGCTGGGTCCGGTCTGCCGACGGCCCCTTCTCCCGGCTCCAGCCCGGGGCTGCCCGCCTTGCCTCTTCATCCTCACCGCCGCCTCCCCGCGGGCGATTTTTTCAGTTTAATGTCTTCCCGCCATCGCTACCGGCACCGTAACCGACGCCCTGGCCCCGCGCCGCGGTGCGGACACAGGCGTTGGGGACCCGGCCGTTGTTCCAGCTGCAGGCAGTTGATGGAGCGGGTGCAGTACTGGAAAACCGGGCCTGGGCCCTTCTCTGATACCAGAAAGGATTCAGCACGGCCCGTGCATGGCGAAGGACCACATGTTTCACTTCTACCCCACTCAGGGACACTCGCTTATTTATGGGTTTCCAGGCCGTGTTAAAATCCCATGTTTTTAACTGACTGGCCGTACATTCACAGACTGGGGCAGCGCTGTGGGACAAAGGCGGGAATCGTATGGGACAAAACATGCAGCAGAACCTCCGAGTCGTGAATTCCTGCGTTACCAAGGGGCTGGTCAACCATCAACCTCCTTTTGGAACCGGACACATGCAAGCAGGCAGCGGCAGAGACAGGAAAAGAAAAGCAAATACAGAACAGTGCTGCCTTCAACTTATGCTACTAAAAAAAATAAAGGGAAAGTTTAAAAAAGGTACCACGAGGTGAGGGAACTGTCCCGGTGCTTGTTTCATTTGAAATTAAATTGTTGAAAAGCGGAATTTTTCTTCTGCATAGTAAAGTTTCCAAGTTAGATTAAGTCAGTTGTAAACTTTTGAAAGAACAACCGGAACGTTTCGTTCAGCGTTATGAACATTTCAGTTACAAACAGCCTCCGGTCCCAAGGTGTTCATAACTCTGAGGTTTTATTGTATTTCAGATAAACCATCTCACAGCCCTTTATTTATCATTCTAAATCATACCTTGGCATCACACTATATGTGACTCTGCATGATCATTGCTTGGAACCAATTTTTTAACTCATAAACCCAGATTCGGCACCAAATAAGGAATGTTCCTTAAACTGGACAAATGGTCACCATTTATTGGCTCCAGCTACAAACACGAAAAATTTCTTAGGCCCCTATAGCAGCTCCTGTGGAAAAAAATGGTAATTCATCTTCCACCATGAAATCTACAGTTTTAACTGAGGCATTGTCTACACTACCACGTTATATTCTCCTATGTTAGGTTGACATACATCAGGTGGCTCATGTCCACACTACCCTCTTTCGGTCAGTGGTGCGCATCCTCACCAGGAGCACTTCTACCGGTCTAAGAGGGATAGGGGGGTCTCAGTTCCATTGCCAGCTCCCTGCTGGGAGCCTGGCTGCCCCACAGGCTCCTGGCAACTTTCTCCCCCATTCCCTATCTGCAGCCAGGAGCTGGGGAAAGCTGCCCAGGGCTTCTCACCCTGGGGTAACAGGATCTGTTGCTCCACTTTTTGCTCAGATCTGGGTAGCCCTGAAATTGACACATGGGCCAGCCCCCCCAGAGTTCTTGCTCCCCAAGCTCAACCAGGAGTCGGTTCCTACTATCTGGGCTTCTCACCTCACGCTCCCAACCGGGGGGAGGAGTCCAGCCACTCAGCTCTCCAGAGGAGCACTGTGGGGAGAGGGTGTCTTTTCCGCTGGAGCCCTGAAATTGACAAGAATGGCAGCCAACAGCCAATGTGAGGAACACAGTGTCTGCACTGACACTGCATCATCCTAACTACACCAACATAGGCCCTATACCTCTCGTTGAGGTGGATTTATTATGTCGGCATAGCAGGTGAGTTACATTGGTGGGAAGAGCACTTCAGTGTGCACACCTCCACTGTTTGGGTGACAAAAGCTGACTTTGGTCAACAAAACTGTACTGTTGACCAACCCCGAAGGTTGGAGACTGGCAGTTTTTATGACTGCAGGTGGCACACCTACTGCTTGTTCATATGGCAGTTCAGCCATGAGCTAGCATCAGCATTCTGTTATTTCTGTTTCCTATTATCTTTATATTAACTCCATGTATGTGTTCAGGCATACAAAGGAAACCAACCCTGCCCCAAAGCACTAACAGTTTTCAAAAACAATGAAAAAGATGAAGGGTGGGAAAGAGAGCGTGTACCAGGCAATTGGTCAGGGTGAAGATTAGGCAGGCCCTGTTACTTCCATTTGGTCTTTTTAAATATAAATCTGCTCAGTTACACCTCTTAATTATTATTAGTTGGTTTACTTGTAAAAAAGGTAGATATGAGAGATTTGGAGGTGAGGTAGAGTTGTGAATGAAGTATTCTTACAAGGCAGCTTAGGGTGGATATTTTGTGTGTAATTTACTGGGTTTAAAAAAAAACTGGAAAAAATTCCATTAAATGGAGTTATATTGACACCCATATGGTTCATCAACGGGGTTGGAAGCTTTAGATCCATCACACAAACTATTGACTCTTGAGCTAAATGAGTAACGAACAGCAGTAGTAGGCCGTCATCCTCTCCACATGAACCAGCAATAGAGAAGGATGATGTGTTTCTATTGAGTTTCACAGATATTTGCTAACAGCAAAGGAATGTGAGACATTGGAACACTGGGTTCAGTTCCTGGCTCTGGAGAGAAACCTGCTCTAGTGGGCACAGACTCTTCTGGCTATTCCCCATACATATAACCTCTTTTGCACACGCACACCCTTCTCCATGGTTTCCTTGCCTAGCCAGTCCCCATTACCCCTGTTCCTCACAACTCCTCCTCTTCCTGCACTTTCTTGTCCCACTAGTGCTCAGGCAACCCTGTTCCACTCCCTTCAGCTGATTCCTCAATCTGAGTTGATCAGCCCGTTTCGCATCCACCTCTCCGTCTCCTTAGCCAGGCAGTTCTGTTTTTTGCACCTCTGGCTTCTTGTCTCATCTACCTCACTATCGCCCCAAAGCCAGCTCTTGTCCCCTCTGCTTCAGCACTCGTGGATAGAATAATTACAATTTTGTCCAATGGAGAATATGAAATGGCCGATGAGAGAGATGAGCAGCAAAACGCTTGGGACATGGAGCCATGGGACATCAATGGCCTTTTGATTTAGCTATTGAAAGATCATTAAATACTTTCAATTGCACCGCTTCAATGGAACAAACAATTCTAAACCCACTTTGAAAAGGGTACTGCAAAAACATGATTCTGAAGATATGGCACAATCTGAACCATGGTGACACTGCAGGTGTTGAGGTGTGAATTAACATAATGAAGTCAACTGGAAATTAGTATTTGAGAACAGAGTGATTTTGATAGTTCAGAATAACTATAGCCTGTAAAAATAGATGGGAAAACCTCAAAAGCTGGTGAGGAATTAATGATGACTGTTACGGTTTTTGCTATGAAGGAGCAAATTCACAGAGAAAATCTAAGAAGATAGAATCAGCGAGGACTGTGTGTTGAGCATTGTGTCCAAAATGAATACATCAGTCATCTGAAAATTAGAATGTGAGAATTAATTTTAAGTTGATAGTACACTGTAAAGTAATCTACCTCTGTTAGCCCAAGTTCATACATAATTTTCACTTATTAATCACTTGGATGATAGACCAATCATCTAAGCACATGAATGTCTATGTGACCTGTTTCCTCCCCGTCAAGCTTTCTAGGTGATTCAAGAAAGGGACACATCGGGCTGTGTTTCATGGCCAAGTATTAATTGAATAAGGAGAGCTGCTGAAGGGGCAGGTTCTGGAGTCTAGGTTTCCTTCAGGCTCTGGCAGTGCTCTCTTTCTTGCAGGATCACTGATTTGTCATTGGCTAAAATTTACCTTAGAGACAGTGAAAGGCATTTAAGTAAAAGATTAATGATAGAAGCAGGATATGACTCAGTTACAGCCTCCACTCTTGATTAGCAAAGGAAATGCATTACCAGCTGAACTTCAATCCTTTTAACTAAGGATGGCCAGATTCCATGTGTGTCCCCCATTACTATGGTATGCACTCTGAAGTGAAAAGGTGAATGATTTCAAAGGATCCTCATTACTCCAGGTGTTGCTCAACTAAACAGTATTGCTATGGGGCAAGAAAGTGGTTCACATAAAAAATTAATAATATTTTTGCAAATTGGCTCCAACTTACTCTGCACCACACTCTTCCATGAAAGGTCCCTCTATTTTCCAAGGGTGATTGGGGTATGGGATAGTTGCCATATGGGGTAACATACTCGCTTATAGGTAATACCAAATGCCGATTCCAGATGGTCCACCAGCTCCACCACCTTATCTGTGTGCTTCACAGCACTGTGCCCAAGGTCATGGACAAGCCCCTGATAGAGAAAGGCAGATTATTCAGGATTGGCTAAAACTCCCCAGATAAATCCTAAACAGCAAGCATTATTCCACAGAGCTGAGGCAGCCTAATGTTTGCTGAGGTTCTGTCTTGGCAATGAATATCTGGCCTGGCCATGGATACACTTTACATAATTAAGCAGGTATTAAGCTTGAGCCTCTCGTCACTTGTGTTGGTGCAAAACTTCAGTCACTCCATTACAATCAGTGACTACAGTGTGTATGTAAAATCAGTATGAAAGGAGCATCATGCCTAGGTTTGGGAGTTTAACAGCAAGCATCAGACTTCCTGATGTTCACCCTCAAGTTTGGGACCAAAACAGACACCGATTGGGAACCTTGGATCAGAAGAAACTAAGCCCACTGGCCAACTTTCACTGAACGCCCCCCATCCATGGCAAACCCATTTCTGTGGGTTTCTGAAGGCTCCAGCAGCATCTGAACTTTACAGTATGTTCCTGGTTTCATTTCAATAGCTCTGTGTCCCACATGCTAATGTCAGACATTTCTCATTGCGCAGGGATTCCGTAGTCAGATTCTGATGCCTTTCACTTGTTGGTTGGGTAGAAGTATGGCCAGGTATTTCTGGGAAGTATGCCATGGCCTCAGTCAAGGGTTATCACTTTTTCATCAGGCATACTATATTTTAGAGTGATTGTCTTATTGAGATCTATCTATTGAATTCAATTTAGCAGCTGGATCCTAAGTAGAAAGCCAACACAATATGACCAGCCATCTCTCCTTAGGCCACCAGCTAAGCTGTGCTGTGGACCACAATTTGGAAAGGACTGAGCTAAATTCTGGATCTTTGAGATGCTATTAGTGTCTTTTTGTGTTTATATCAAGTTATAGTTTCTTTTTTTGCACTGGCAACAGCAATGAAATTCTGTGCTCTATTGCTGTTTGCCCTCTCTGATACTAGTTCCAGCAGTCTGGTCATCTTGCCATTTCTCTCCTCTTACCCTCCCTAGGCACTCAGATCATCTGAGTTCTTTGCAGGAATCATCATCATCCCTCTACGCACCCCTTTGCACCATATTTCCTTTTATATTTGCTGCAGACATAGTCATACTGTCCTTTTTAAAAATGCAAGCAAATAAAAACAAACCTAAACAAGTTACATATGAAGTGGTGTGCACTGGCTCTGAACGAGGCTCTTAGATTGTGTAGCTGCAACAGTAGATGAACTGACCAGCAAGTAAACTCAGTGGAAGCCTGTCTAAGGGTGGAGCTTGCAGCATGTTGCTGTGGCAGGTTACACGTCATCCTGAGAGTGGCAGCTGAGGATGTGTGCTGACTGAAAGGGAGCAGGGCTTCACTGGTGATGGTCTTCTTTCCGATTTGCTAAATGCTTCTAGCAGCCTTTATAAAGCAGAACCAGTTGTCTAACCGAACAGCACAACTACAATGTGAACATCCACTGCAGCGTCCCATCTCACAGTGACATTAGCAGGGAATGTCTCACTACAGTTCAAGAATTAGAGGTAGGTATTACTTAAATTGTACAAGATACTTCCCTTTCTAACAGCATGTCAGAAATGTTATTAAACCGGTATGCTTTGAGATCCAAGTTACGTGTTTTGGAAGTCAAGTGGGGTGTTTACTTCTTCTTATAGATTAAAAAGCCAGTTTTTGGTAAGTGTTGATACTTGTTAATGCCTTTTAGCAGCAGCCATGTGATTGCCACCCCTTTTGGATTAAGAAAAATCTTTCATCCAAGTTCGTGGTCCAGGAAAACTGATTTCAACTCCTAAAGGCACCAGTCATGTCTCACCAATACAGAGGAGGGTTCCCTCTTTTATTCTTTACATTTGTGATTTTGCTTCATTTCATTTACAATCAAACTCAGACTTTTTTTTGGTTGTTTTTTGCTTTTTTTTTTTTTTTTTTAAGTCTTCTTCCCACACTAGTCTGTAGCTGGCTCCTCCTGATGCAGCATTTAATTCTGCCTTCAACTGCACCATTAGGGGCTACTGGCTTTTATGGATAGCAGTGAGTGATCCTCATCTTCCTTCTCCTGTGTTGCAGGTTACGGTGACCAGTGTTTCCCCTAGGATAGCACTCTCCTCTTACACGGTAGCTGTGTGCATCACATACTGTTACTGATGTGCTGCCTGGAGAAACTCAGCAAGGCTTCAGATCGAATCATGTTGGGAACAGAAGGAGTTTGATGCTGAAATAGAGCCCAAAGGGCAATGGCTGCTTCTCCCAACATCTTAACCCCAGACAGGATTCCAGAATTCTGCATTCCATCCCAATGGATTAACTCTCACTCTGCAAGAGATGCTGGCTCCCACATCCCACGCGACCAGTCCTATGCAGAGACCAACTTATACCCTCATTGTGAGGCTGTTCACAGTCCCAGCCCACAGCAGCCACATATCCTCCCAACTGAAATAGCTAATAACTTCATTTCCATGGAGGAAAGCACCAACTCAGATCCACGGTCACAGGCAGCACTCTCCCTGCCCCATTTCCCCAAGGTACAGACCTCCTATGGATTCTGCACTTTGCTGGAGAGTCCCCATACTAGAAGAAAGGAAAGTATATTCCACAGTCACCCATGCAGCTGTTCTACGTCCTGTCTATTGTTGCTGCCAAGTTCCAGAATCTACTATAAAGGAGCAGAGTCCAGCGTCATCAGCTCTGCAGCTACTAGACTCTCTTCTAGGCATC
This sequence comes from Mesoclemmys tuberculata, assembly GCA_007922155.1. Classification (NCBI taxonomy): domain Eukaryota; kingdom Metazoa; phylum Chordata; order Testudines; family Chelidae; genus Mesoclemmys; species Mesoclemmys tuberculata. The sequence continues at coordinate 4,619,743 of ML675621.1, forward strand.
CACATTGGCCAAGACAAGATTATAATACTGCTTCCTCTACTGACTCTTCCCCTTTCAGCTCCCCACTTCTCAAAAGATCCCTTACCCGATCCTGCTCTTTATTTACAATCCAGAGCCCAGCGGGTCTGCTCTGCAGGACTTTAAAGGCAGAAAGCAAATCCAGCATGCTAAAGAAGATCTCCTTATCCACAGATGAAGGCAGCTCTACAGACCGCAGCCCTGAGCCCACTAGGCAGCCTTTGGCAAAGCTAAGCAAGTGCTCCAGTACACAAAGCTTTTCTGTGTCACATTCACCCATCTTTCCCCAAGATTTTACTGTTGGCAGAATGAGACTTAGAAGCGAGAGTACAGTGTTTCTTGATGGAGGAGGAATCTTGAGACTGTCTTGTGACTACTGTCCTGAAAGCAGAAGGCTTAGACTCCGTCTGATAAGTGCCGAAGGTTTTTATGATGAATTTGTGGAAGCTAAAAGGATTAGCTGTTGCATCACTTTCTCTCTTGTGCCAGGGAAAGTTCAGAAACAAAGAAGCACTGTTATAAAGAGAAGCAGAAATCCCATCTTTAATGAGGACTTCTTCTTTGATGGTATTTCTAAGGATGATCTTCACAGACTATCAATCAAGATAAAAGCTGTGAACAAAACATCTACGATGAAGAGAGATTATATTTTAGGTAAAATGGAACTTTGCTTATTGAGTATGGTGCCTGTCTGAGAAGCAGGAAAGCAATTTAAGTCTAGTCTGTTTTGAGCTAGGTGAATTTACTTTTGAACAAGATGTGTATTTTATGTCTTATTTTATGGCTACATTAAGTTTCCTATTTACATAGTCTCTTTCCATTTTACAAGTAATCAATGTTATTGTGAGATCACACTTGGCAAGCAAAGTTTTGTTTTCAAGTACACCTGTGTAAGTGGCTGATATTAAGCAAGTTTTTCCCCCATATCACTATTTAAATTCTACTCCAGAGAGGACTTTAAATATCTCTTTACCTTAATTTAAAGCAGTTGCAGGACCCTTTGAGATCCCCACTGCAGTGCATTAAGTTGAGAGGACTTAATAGAAAACTGGAGTTTTTGATAGCATGTCAGATCACTCACTGGCTTGTTACCAATGCTGCTGATATGGAAGTTCGTTGCATTATTTGTCAACCCTGCATTTCAATAGAAGGAAGAAACTTTCTATTTGAAGTAGCAGTACATTTGTTCACAATTAGGAAGAGGTACTAAGTGTTGGACGTAACCTTAGATATAGTTTGGGAGTTTGCAGCAATAGTCATTTACATGTGTGGTTTTAGAGGCAATTTCTCATAGACATCAGTGACAGCTTAATCAAAATTCATCTGCCCACGAGATGTCATGTATCTGAAAAATGTTAATGTATATCAGGATAATTCTTTAAATGCCAGATTATATAATGAGCATGTTGTTAATCTATAACGGTGGTTCCCAACCAGGGATACATGTGCCCCTGGGGATACGCAGAGGTCTTCCACAGGGTACAGCGACTCATCTAGATTGGTGTTTCTCAGCCGGGGGGTTGTGAATCCCATCAGTGTTACAGGATAAGTTTAGTGGAGGGGTCACAAGTGTAGGGCCAGCCTTAGGAACCCACGCCACAAGGGTCCCATGATGTTAAGTTATATGCTGCAGCCTCGGACCGCAGCCTTCAAACTCCTGAAAAGGGTACAGTAGTCTGAAAAGGTTGAGAACCACTGATCTATAACATTGCTTACAACGTTTCACTGCTACTGTACGGGTGTATATATACACACACAGTTAATACTTGTAGTTTTCATAACACTATCCCCACGATTAATTTAAGTGCACTGAGAAGAAATTTAACATGATGTACTCATTTGATACAAAAAAGGGTTGGCTTGTTATTTAAATTAAAGATATTTTACTAGTTTAATTTTTTGCTGTCATTTAATCAAGAAAAACTATTTTAATACAGTATATACTATATGATAGTACATGTGTGCCTCTTTCATGAAGAACTATTTAATTTTTCTTTAGTTGGATTTATTTGTCAACTGATGAGGACTTTGGTCAGTGTAAGGACTACAGGACTGGCTAAAACAATAAGCAAAATGGTACACTTGTAATTATAAATTAAGGCAGGGAACATTTGTGGCACAACTTAATTGCAGTTAATTAGGAAATTGCACCAAGTTATAGTAGTTTTAGTTTATTTTGAATTGGTGTGTTCAGCTTTTTAATAACGCCAAAAATCCCACTTTCTTTAAAGTTAATGCTCAAGTGTTGATCAAGTGTTTAATGCCACCCTAGTTGTACTTAAGGTTTATTTGATTATGATACAACCAAACCTTCAGCACTTTCAGTACAAAAAGTCTTCCTTCTACCCCAATAGTTTGGGTGTGGGCTATAGGACTCTACAATCATAGGTTTTACCTATTGAAGTGGGAAAGTGTCCATTAATTTCATTATTCTAAGCCCCTTGCTGGAGAAGGTACATAAAACCCTGACACTTGTTGCCTGGGGCACATGGGAAAATGGCTTTCAATGACAACCTGGTGGTAGGGAGCTCCAGCCCTGACGAATGATTTGATTACCCCCAGCTGATACCTAAGCTTTCTACATGACTCCATCATGGCTCACATGAGCCTGACCTGATCTAGCATGTGTGGTGATACATGAAAGTGTGTTAACCTTGGTCGTCTTGGCAGCTACAGCAGAAATCACAAAGGCTCTTGCCACTGCAATTATTAGTGACTCACACGTGATGGGTTCCCTCAAGATTACTCTATCCATGCAAGTGTTAAAAATAAAAGCAACCAGCTTTTCATTGAGTCTGGCCAACGTCCAACATAGGTTAAAATGTGGGTAATTTGGTCTTTAGTCTCCAGCCTACCTCTGGATCAACTCATCTACAACTGAATCAAACTTAAGCTGCGAAACAAAGGACTGAGACCCATCGAAGTACTGGATGTATACCAGAAGGACTATACAAGCCTGCAAACTCCACAATTCTACTAGAAACCTGATATATATGGACTTTCAAATCAACTGTATGTGTCTGATTGCTTTACTCCTTTAACATTTCTCTTATAGTTTGTTTTTTTCTTTTTATAATAAATCTTTAGTTTTAGTTACTAAAGGACTGGCTGGCAGCGTGGTATTTTGGTAAAGAGCATAGAGTTTTAAATAACTGGTCTCTTTACTGGACCTAGTGGCTGACTGGGAACCAGAGACTGGAATCCAGTAAAGGGGACTGTGTATATTTTTATTTTGGCTTCTTGATAACCAGTGTGGGGAATCAGAAGCACTGTTTGTGGCTGGTTGGGAAGTCTGACTTCAGTGTCAACCCCCACTGCTGGGAGAATCTGCTCTCCTTTTACAGCCTGCCCTGACTTTGGCATTTTCAGATGGCTCCCTTAGGCATGGATGGGTCACACCTTCTCTTTCTCCAGGATTGGTATGCACACTCTCCTTCTTTCCCCTCTGGGCCAAACAGCTACCTCTCTCATTCTGCTGCTTTATGCTCACCCAAAATAGCTCTGCACTAATTCCATTCCCAGAGCAATGTGACTGGCCTGGAAGAACAGAGGAAGCTGTCTATCATGTCATCTTCTGATCAGTTCCAAAACTGCAGCAACTCAGCCCCATAGTGGAAACATAAAAATGGTCCTTCCAGTGTTGTACAGGATTATTCAGTGCAAGTGATTTTTCTTAGGAGTTTTTATGAGTTAACTTTGTTTTCCTTTTCTAACTGCAAGTAACTAAGAGATTTCCATCCTATAATTAAAAGGGAAAATGTTGCTTTTTGTATGTAATTGATGGAGCTTCTCTCTTATTTTCTTCTGTTTTCCACCGTGCTGGACTCTCACAGTGAGAAACACCCAAATCCATGGTCTATCAAGGAGATGTGAGAGCAGACTTAGCTTTGTTCTGGAATTTCTTCATTCCCTCCCATTCAGCCTTGGAGATAACACATACTTACAATAAAGCAGTGGTTCTCAGCATTATCATACCTTCCTACTCACAGCTTTCACCAGCATGCATTTCAAACATTCGAGCTAGGCAGAACATCAGTATCTTATCTTCAACCCCTAGAAACATATGTGGCTGCACAATGTGTGCTATTGAATTATGAAGATAAAATAGTTAGGTTCTGCCGAGCTGAAATGTTCAAGTATATGGTAGTGAGAGGTATGAGTGGGCAAAATTAGAAATTGTGCCAATGAGGCAGGAGAAAGCTGCTAGTTCAGTGCATAAGACAAAAGGAGTAATTTCCTTCAGCCCAGATTCGCCATCTTTGCTCTTCTGTACTTTTGGCTATATTATTATATCGCACAGACTGGTTACTGAACACAGCTTATAGGTACATATGATGGGCTTTGCCTCCTTGACATAGTAACTACACCACACAATATTGGTTATTAGAAAGCAAGCTGCTAACACTTTTGCAAATAATCTACTACACCCTCAAAGAGCAGAAGCTTGCTGAGGTCCATCTGAAAGTCAATCTCACAGTGTCAGGTTACAGTGCCCACTATAACATTTAAATTTTCATGTTTAAATGCATATTATATGTGAAACCATATAGATGAACAAGATGAGATCAGCACAAAAGTAAGGCATTTTAGCATAAAACATTTAGATTCAAATGTTATTTCAGCTTCAACTCTCAAATTTTTCTGTTTCGCTTTGGGCTTCATTTTAGGAGTCATTTGATTCCAATAAACAAAAGTTCTTATTTCCATTAAAATCTCAGGGGGACAGGAAAAGATACATCATGTTAAGTCAAAGGTCCTGTTAGCAAAAATTGTGAACAATATTGTGTTTGTTTGGACCCTTCCACATCTTGAAACACCACATAAAAAAGCTATTCAGTGGTGACGTGTGTGTCAAGTAATTTTAATATACAGCCCTCCTGAAAGCAACAGCAGGTATCACTGTATCCCACTACTTGATCTGAGTTTACAAACCAAAATAAACTTAGATATATTAAGAATATTTACTGAAGCCATGTGTTAAAAATATGCAGTGAAAGAAATAAGACACCTATAAATTCCTTCATTGTTGCTACAATTCTGCATTGCATTATAGGAATCTAATACGCTTTTTGTGTAAAAAAAAACACAAACAAACAAAACCCCCTAAATTATGTATTTAAAGATCTCACCATCTTCCTTTTCATCACCCTTTAAGTCAACAGCTGGAGTAAGCCTGAAGCTGCACTAGGTAATGAGAGTTCACCACCACAAGGCCCTACATGGAAAATCCCTCACTCATTTGTCAAACAAAAGTCCCAGTAGTTTGAAAGCGTGATCTGTAATAGCCCATGACGTTCCTTCCTGAAAAGGTTCTCATGGTTGCAGCCTACTGGTTTTATTTATTTTTCCAACTCGTAATCAGCCAAGATCGTTTCCATTCACATGGTAATACGTCTCCAAGTTGCCCTTCAAAGTTTATCATATTTCAGTTTCCACAAGGGACAAATAATGTTATCACTGAACCTCTTGCAGCTCTGATGCTGATCCTGGGTGTAGGTCTTACCCGGATTCTCAGGGGGGAGGATTAACGAGTTGTGGGAACGTAAGCAACAGTCATCGCACGAGTAAGATATTAGAACATTAGAGCTAGGCATCATCTAATAACACCTTCAATTTGGCTGAATACTTCAATGCTGACCTGAAACATCTGCTTTTAAATCATTTATATCTACTGAGTGCAACTTCTAGGCTTGAGCATTTCAAGTAAAAAATCCATCTATGACAACTTTCACTCTTCAGGTTTGATCCTTCCCTAGTCCCTTTCTTACTTAACCTTCTACTTGCCTTTGGAATTCAGTTACTTGTAGAATAGCACTCCAGGTTTCACCCAGAGATTCAAACCCCTGTAAAAGTAGGTGTTTGGCAGAAATATTGACATAGCTTTAGTGTAATCTAGTGAAGGCTTTATGGAGTTTGGAAATGTTAATAGTTATAGTTAGCTCATGAATGATTTCATTTTACTTGAATAATAATTTTGACACTCAGATTGTACCTAACTAAAAAATCCAATGCATTTAACTTCAGTTCTACCTTACAACTTTGATCATTGATGTAGTGTCCAATGAGTTTAATAGGTATTGGACTAACCAACTCTACCATCTTTTTTTTCTGGGATGGAAAGGCATCTTTCACTGAAACACCATAAATAAAGAACAGATTTCAACAATTGGTGCAAGGCTTTTACTTTTCGATGAAAAAATCAATTCTTATCCTACCAGTCAGGTAATATGTCAGCTAAGTAAACTTTCTTCTCTCAGAACTACATGGCAGTTGGTGACGCTGTACTGTATTCTTCCAAGGCCACCATCTCCTTTATGCTAGAGTTAAAATAGTCATCTCATCCTCTGGACTCTTGGACCTACATTTTCAAATGGGTAAAATGATTTGGTGCTCAAATGAGATATTTCAAAGTGGTTTGGGTCTCAGAAAGTGCTAAGCATTGACCATTTGAAAGTCTGACCCCATTTACATAGTGCAGTCAGAAGGAGAGACACCCAGAAGCACCAGTCCCTTTTGGCTATTTGGGCCTTATGTCCAGCAAGCTTGTACGTGGGGAGGCAGAGCCCTGAAATCCAGGATTGCTCTAAAAATGTGGGTCCCAAACCTGAAGAAGAGCTCAGGGTAGCTCAAAAGCTTCTCTCTCTTACCAACACTGTGACCCTTCCGTGCCTAGGATAGCCAACTGAAAATGCTAAGGTCAGGGCAGGCTGTAAAAGGAGAGCAGATTCTCCCAACACTGGTGGGTGACACTGAAGTCAGACTTCCCAACCAGCCACAAACAGTGCTTCTGATTCCCCCACACTGGTTATCAAGAAGCCAAAAATACAAATATACAAAGCCCCCTTTACTGCATTTCAGTCTCTGGCCCCCAATCAGCCATTAGGTCCAGTAAAGAGATCAGTAATTTAAAACTCTTTACCAAAAAGGTTTCTCCTGACCCCAAAGGGTCAGCCACAGTAGCAGATCAAAATGAATTTGGATCCTACCCAAAATACCACAATACCAGCCAATCCTTTAGTAACTAAAACTAAAGGTTTATTATAAAAAGAAAGAAACAAACTATAAGAGAAATGTTAAAGGATTAAAGCAATCTGATACATACAGATGATTTGAAGGTCCATATATATCAGGTTTCTATAAGAATTGTGGCATTTGCAGGCTTGTATAATCCCTCTGGTATACATCCAGTACCTGGATGGGTCTCACAGCTTCAGTTCTGTTGTAGATGAGATGATCCAGAGGTAGGTTGGAGACTAAAGACTGGAAGACAGACTGAAGACAAAATGGATCCCAGGCAGCTGCCTTTTCTGTCCTCTGGTCTGTGCCATGCTGCTTATGGAATTTTGCAGGAACCAAAATGGAATCCAGAGTCACATGAGTAAGTCTGAGTGACTCATCAGGTATATCCCTGACTTCTCCCTCTGGGCCCCTTGTACCTGTGAATTTCTTAATGGGCTATTAAGCAGGCTATTGCTACAGTCATCCTGTCTGGGGGTGGCCCAGACACAGCACAATTTGAAATACAGATATATCAGCCATATCAATAACTCCCATTATACATATAACACATGAACATAAACGTCATCTTACTTAGCACATTATAGCCTTTCTAACAGTACCTGACAGCATATCTCACATGAATTACTATGATTCTGATGTATTAATGTTAAAAATAATAAATGCCCCCCCTCCAATCCACCATGAAACATAGGATTGCTTGAAAAATGTGGGTCCCAGACCTGAAGAAGAGCTCAGGGTAGCTCAAAAGCTTCTCTCTCTTACCAACAGAAGTTGGTCCAATAAAGCTATTACCCCACCAACCTCATCTCTCTAATATCCTGGGACTGACATGTCTACAGCTACGCTGCATGCTAAAAAATTGGGGACAGATGCAAATTCTCTAATCTTTGGCCCATGTTACTGCAGGGGAGGACAGGAACACTAGATAAATAGAAATAATTCCACTTTTGTCCCTACCTCCCGAGCGGCCATGGGAAGTTGCTGGATATCACATGGAGTGTATTGACAATGCAACTTCAAGGGCTTTGCTATGTTATTTCCTCTTTATGACTTCTGGAGTCTCACATTTCTCTGCACATGTGTTGTTCACACAACTTGCCACCTTTTGATATAGAAGTTATTTTGATGACACCACCTTATCCTGGTCTGTTGTTGCAATGTGACCACCTACAGGCTAATTTAATGTGACTGGAGTAGGACCGCTGCTTCTTTGACCAGAAATCTTTACTGTGAACATTCCAGGCGTAAAGGGTAAAGGCGTACGGATTGAACTGTTACAAGAACTAAACCTTACGTGAAGAAGTTGATACTTACATTATTGATCCGCACATTTATTGAAAACATTTATTTTGTTCTTACTGCCTTTTATCATCATAGAGCTTAAAGCTATCTATAGATACATCTGACTTCCTTGCTCAGAGATCTCCATTTAGCTCAAGATATCACCTTCCCAGTTGCCTTAAGATCAAGAGAGTCAAGGAGGCCTCTGTTCTTCTAGCTGGTGGAGCCTCACCTACAATTACTTGAAGGCATTAAAAGTTACTATAGCAATATGGGATCATATATTATCCTGCCCCTCTCTCCACATACATGTTCTCATTAACTATTGTGGCCTTCAGAGGCAATTTCCCTTTCTTCTTAAGGACGCATGGCGGTGTCAGGAGAAGGGGAATTACAGCTGTAAAGCTTATAGACTGTAGAGCCTGCCCAAGAGCTGCAGCATCTGACTGCTCTAGACGCAGTGATTTTCAAAGAGTGTTTATGTACTGAGCTACACCTGTTGAGCCTGTTCTGCACCTCCGTGCAGTTTGGGTCAATAAAAGACTGGTTTAGATACTTAGGTTTATGCCATATGCCTGCCTTTCTTCCAAAACCTTCCACCTACCGTACAGTCAAACTACGTAGCCTGGAAAGATAGCGAAGTTTGTGGGTGGGGTCTCCAGTCTTTTACATTAAGGAAAGAAATGCTATTTAATGATACTGCATAAAAGGAATGACAGGAAAATCAAGGACCTGTTTAAAACACTTGTTCAGTAGATGGTTGAATTAGGCAGTTGAGAAACTAGGCATGAAGAGCCTCTGGTTCCTGTGCAGCCAGTTCTTTATTTCTGACAGTACTGAAGCATATGTACCAAAAGCAAACATTACTGCTGTTGCTATGACAAGAAAGTACTCTCTTAAATACCAAACAAAAACCACACATGAATAAAGGGCTCACATTGTCTATTGCAGGAGTCCATACAAATATCTTTAATAATCCAGGCCATTTAAATTATAGGTTTTTTGGATAGCTTTCTTTAGGTCCACCAATAATCCAAGGCCCTAATCCCATGCTGCCTTCCGCTAGCACAAACCCCTGAACCTGCGCAATATCCCTATGCTATGATAAGGCCTAGTCATGTAAGTGGGACTGTAAGTGTTCATCCAGTGGATTCCAATACAGCATCAAGGTCCAAATGTTTTTATTACCTTAAGTATTAGAGGGGGGGCTTTACACCACTAAACTTTAAAGGACGGATGTAAACCCTAATTTAGTATAACAGAGGGGAAATTAAGACTCCAACCTGTTGGCCTTGGTTATTACAATCTACCCCAAACAGAGATTGTCTGGTGCTATTTGAGAGCTTTAAGAAGCAAGCTGTTACACGGACTCTGCTGTTTTTAACTGTAGCCCCTGCTTTATATAAATCTGAAAACACAAGGTTTGTAGTTGGAATCTCTTTATCTAAATTTTAATGATGTTACAGGACACTTAGCATATGTAAAAGGTGCCACCCTCATTACTACTTTCATTACCCCTCAATACTTTGTTATCTAAACAGGAGGGCCTGGATGACTCAGCATATTGCTAGTGGGACAGAGATTTTCACTGGGAGGTATGTCCCTGGTTTAAATCAAACCTAGGTTATTAATGACTAAGTTAGTTCATGTTTGTATACATGCTATTGTTATGCTCAGCACAAACATCAAGATCTATTTATGTCATATAGAACTAAATTGCTTTTACTCTGAAGGAGGCTCCTACGGGACAAGACTGAGGTGCCAGGCTGTGGTCAAATAGTGTAAGTCTTCAAGGCTGTCAATCCTATATCTACAACTAGTAATAAATGTAATATATCAAGGCTGGATATTCTGGGATTTGGGCTTGGCATTGTTTTTCTCCTTGTGTCCTATTTTCTACATAGATTGGCAAATAATCTTATCTAACATTCTACCCTTCTGATTTCAGAATTTGTCCCAGTCAGGATTTTGTTTTTGACAATATGATACGATTGTATAAAGCTGGCTGTATGCATTTTTAACATATCCTGTAACTCTAATCTTGCATTCTTTTAATCCAGATCCTTGCCATATCTTTCCTTTGAATTACTTTACATGTAAGCAAAGCAAGAGAGAGAGTCTGGAGACCCAAATGGAAAACCCTGCCTAAATCTGAAATTTGTCCCCTGCCCTCTGCAGAAAATGGGGAACACATTTTTATGAAGCAATTAACCCTCATCCCTCCTTTGAGTCATTTTTTTGGGGGGAGATGTAGTATTATGCAGTCTAACTTGGAGAATAATAGATGCTTCTGTAGCTATGTCAAACTGCTGTCTTGAATTTCTTGGAAAAAAGTCAAAGTAATGGCTCTCCTTTAACATATGTATAATTAGTCATTGATTTCATCCGATATTGATTTCATTATGGCAAACTTACTTTAAATACATTCTCTGCTTCTTGTTTTGCATCTATGTACAATTTATAATTGGTTACACAATGTAATTTCTAAGAAAAGCTTATTTCAACACATTTCACAGCTATAAACATGGCCAAAGGGGGTTTTCATTTTAACTAGATATAATCTAACAAGACAAAAGTTCTAATGAAACTGTTTTTAGTAATATATTTTTTAAAAAACAACAACAGCTGAGAGGCAACAAAATGGCTGAAGACCCTGCTAAGATTTTAACTCTCCTCACCATAATACCCCACCTGACTTGTGATAAAAAGGTCTCTCTAAATTATATAGCTATATTGCTGACAATGTAGATTCTTAATTATGTATTCCGATAAAACAAATTGCAGCGGATTTCCAATGAAGTTTTACAGTGCCAGGCCAGAGTTTGTAAGAGCAAATATACTTCTTGTGTGCTGCCCTCAGCCAACTGCTTCTACTGGCAAAATCGAAATTATGCTGAAAGAAAAATATTGAACAGATGGGCATGTTTACTAGTGATTTGTATTGTGTGCAGAAGCACTACTTGCCATATTTCTGGGAACTGGCCTAGCCAGAGGAGGATAAAAGCTTATTACAATGAATAATTGCAGCAGTCAGCTCAGTCCTAACTGACTTAGTAAGACTATCAGTTTTTCCTCAAATTTCACTTTTTGCTCTTATTGGTAGTAAAACACAAGATTTGGGTTTAAGATAAAATATAATATATGGTATAAAATACACTTTGTAAACTGTAAAAAGAGGGAGAAAACTCAATGTGTTAAGCCTAGCTATATATAAAAGAACGAGATAAAGCTGTCATTAATTTGTCCTGAGATTGGTGCCTTTGAGCATGGCAAATTGTGTTCATTACATAAGAACAAGTTTTAAGAAGTGGCTACTGAGAGTACCACATTAGGCTGCAATCTAAGGAAAGTAGGACATAGACTGGCCACTGTTTGAATTGGAGATGTTAGAAATAAACCAAGGCACTACAGGAAAAGGCAGTGGGTCATTCACCGAGTAGCATTCTTCTGTCCAGTTGAACATTTAATTGCAATTCAACAGCATGCTGGGTTATAGTTAAGAGCCACTGCTTCCAGATTGTAGCTAAATGATGGTCTTTCTACAAGTAAGCATTCTCCCACCCAAAATCAATTGTTTAATGACCACATTACATGTAGTGTCCTGGAGATATTTCATCTTGAACAGTTATATTCTACAGTTTTAGTTTAACAGCTCTTTAATGAACTGTTACCATATTTAAGGGGTCCCTATAATGACGGCCGTCAACCCTGGAGCACCTATGGCAGCCTGGTGCACTGCTGCAGTTATGTGTCTGTCTCAGTTTCCACTAGTAGGCTTTCAATAAGTCCAGTGAGGCTTGTGGATGTTGAACAGTGCCCCCCTTTAGAGGGTCTAGTTATTTAATATTTTATCTTAAATCCAAACCTTGTGTTTTGCTACCAACATTACACAAATAGGCAGCATCCTAGCTGAACAGAGAAGGGGCTGAGTTAATTTTAGTCCATCAGCCTTACCCCACTTACATCCAGGCTCTTTACTAGTGAGGCCCTCTTAACACAGAACCCGTTTCTGGAAAAGGGCCTCTTGTTCTCATCTAGGAAAGAGTCTCTCCATTTGAATCAAGGTCCCCAGAGAGTTCAAACCATAACAATTCTTCCTTAGAACATCATACTATTTCTTTGGTGTGAGGCTGCTGGTGCCTAGTGAAATCTTTCCATCAGGACCAGGTTTCTCTGGAACTTGATATTCACAGCTCTGCCCCTTAGGAGCCTCTCCCACCAAGAAGCACTCTTCCTTCATTTCCTTTACAGGAGCGCTCCCTCATCAGCTCCCCTGAGAAGCCCTCCCCATACAAGTTCTCTCTTTTTTGCCTTTGTGGGCTATTTCTCTCCCCAGGAACTTCTGTTCTCTAGGGAGACTCCATTAGCTTCTCAACCAGATTTGTTAATATTAGCCAATACTACTAGTATTTGTTTTGACTCTTGCATTTAAAGTTGTAAATTTGTAGAGGGTTAAGCAAGGCAGGGAGATATTGAGGGATGAAGAATTGTATGGCAGCAAAGTGTTCATTTCCAGCTTGGCTTTATTTAAAAGACAAAATATTTGTCACCTTTATGCACTGTTAGCAAGATTTCATTTTAACGCATTCATTCTGAACTCTTAAGAGCTCTTTGTGTTCAGTAATATATTTCTTCTGAATGCATTGTTTCAGACAGCAATTGTCACTTGATCATTTGATTTGTAGTTTATACAGCCATCAGTCTTACTGGAGATACCACATCAACTGATGTGCTTTATGATTAGATAGGCTCCAAAAAACTGCTCTGTTGCCAAGAAAGAATAAACACAGCTTCATTTATCAGGAAGCAGATCTAAGGCTTAATCTCTGAACTGCTCAAGAGGGTAGAAATGGGATGTAATCGATGTAATAAAGGCAATTTGAGAGAGTGTGCCTCTTCTCTTGAGACTCATCAGGAACTGTGTTTCATTGGAAGTCTGCATTAGACTTATCATTTGCTGTCAACGTAATAGAGTGACCACCAACAAGACAATGTTGAGACTAACTAGAGTTTGCAGTAAATTAGCTTTCGTAGAAGTCTGATTTACATGTTAAAGCAACAATGTAAGTTGTTTTTATAGTTCTGTTTAATAGTTAAGGTTCACCATCAGTGAACAAATATTTTTACTGTCCTTCAGGGGTCTCTCCTATTCCCACCAAAAGATACCAACTTGGAAACTATCCACGTGGCTTGCAGGCCAGGAGAAAATAAAGCTATCAGCTTCCCTCTCTCGCTGGGTACATTAGCCCAGAGAGCAGGTTGGGCCCCTGGGGGTAAAACCAGGAATAGAGCCGGCACATGTGAGAGATATATGAATTCAACACAGGCAATTAGGTTATGCTCCCAAGGCTTCCATGGAGCCGTATCCGTCAACTTAAAGCTGCTTCCCCCTCTGGTGGAGGATACCTGCATAACCAGCCTCAAAGGGGGGGACTATCCTTCCCCTTAATTGCTCCATGATCAATAATATGTATTTGTGCACGAGTTTTTCTGCCATCTTCCTGCTACTTGCCTCTAGTCCAGTATGAATTAAGTAGCACTCTAAAAAAGGACATGCCAGTTCCCATCAGTTGATTGAACTAGAGGTTGCACTAGATTGCCCTGAATCTTCTTAAACCATGCTCATTATGTCATCTGTTCAAATGCACACCAGTGTTGTTGCTTGTCCTCACCCCCCAATGTGTTTAAAATTGTTTTTTGCTAATGTAAGTTTCAGCATTTAGTCCTTTCCTTACAGTCTCTTGGTCCATTATGACGGCTCAAGAACCACTCAACTTATTGTACTTATAACAACTGTATATTGCCTAATTAAACTGAAACTTACCAACACTTTCTATTTCTGAGCCTGATAAATAGGCATACATTTATTTTAACACAATTTTTTGGAAATTAAAAGGATTAATTTGAACCTGAAGTTGTGATCTCTAGGCTTCTCCAAGACTGCATTTGTAACCAGTTTATTTTTTGTTTGTTTATGTTAATGTTAACTTTACTATTTGGGTAAAAGTATCAGAACTGACTGTACAATATGCTCAGAAGAGCAAAGCAGAGGTGCATGTTTTATCACAGATTTGCTGAAGTCCAACTTGGAGAGACCGCCTACAGAATTCAGAGCAATGCAATCAGGACAACAGTCAAAACTGGCCTGTTTCAAAAGACTAAACAAGGAAGAAAGTTATCCGTTTTGTGGCTATTTGTTATCTAGAGACAAATTACGAGGACTAACTGGAAAGAGAATGTCGAAATATTTCACTGTTAACATGAATTAGGTGAAGCTCCCTCTCTGCGTATCAGTGATGGATTTCAACCTGCTACTGACTTTTCAAGCACTGTGTCCTATGGCAGATAGTCCTGCTTCATCCTAACTGCTAGAGTCCATGTCCTGTCTGGTATGTCCCCATCAAATGACCAGAAGTTCCTGAGACCATCTGAAGATGGAATTACCTCACAAGAGGTTAGCTCATGTCTAGCAGTTAAAAGGTTAATTTAGTAGCATTTGTTTGGTACGTGATCCAGCTTTTTAGGTCCTAGCAATCTTGTTTGCTTGGTTTATCTACAAGTGTTTCCTTTACTTGCCTGCATGGCTGGGGAACCTTTGATATTTTTATTCTGGAGAAGGAAGGAAGTAGAGAATGACATTTAGTGTGAGATAGCTGTTGAATCATTGCCCAAACCAGCATTAATGAACCATCATTAATATGTGTCAGTACATTGGTCTTATCTTTGCATAGTCATAAGCAACAATAAGCTTTGACACAGTCTGGAAAAAAAATCCTCGAAAACTTTAGGGGATCAGCAGAATTACTTCATTTAATCTCTGTAGCAAGGGTTAATGTTTGGTAGATAGCTGCTATCATAATTTGGTTAATCTTCCCTCTGTGTTAATTGTCAGTGAGCAAATTGGATATCTTAAATATGTTTGTAGCTTGTTAGCGAACAGCTCATTGCAACTAACCTGTACTCGAAATTTAATCTATTTATTACTTTTTATTTGAATGGTTCTGATTTGCTTACCTGGTATGTCTGTGTAGGCTCAAATCCTCCTTCCATTGATAACAATGGCAGTTTTGGAATGGCTGTCAGATTGATATTTTAATTATAAATTGGTCAAGATCCAAGATTTTGCTACATGCATTCAGTGGTTGCCGCTTTGTTTGGAACACTGTTTTCCATACTACCCAAATCCTCATTAAAATTCCAACAAAATAGCCTTGCTTTTTATTTTCAACACATCAGTGTCTGCTCTACATTTAGCAGCTGAAGGAGATATGCAGCCCTAATGTATAATTCCCCCATCAGTTAATACGGTATTTTAGAAAGTGCACTTTCCCAGCCTGAGAATCACAGCTAGTAGTGTACGAGGGAAGCCATCCATATTGAGCACGTTGCTCCATGCAAGTGAAGGTTTGCAGTCTTGGAACAGATGTGGCACAAGCCTTCAGTGGATCCTGAAAGCAACTCTTGCCTTTAGGATACTCAATTTACTCTTGTCTCCCATTGAGGGGAGGGGGAGAGGAATACTAATGAAGGGAAGATCAGTGGGTGATCTCTTTCTGGAAGAGAAGGTCTGCAAATTTTGTTCCTTGAAGATTCATAAATTCTAAGACCAAAAGGGTCCACTGTGATCATCTCAGCACAGACCACAGAACTACCCCAAAAGAATTCTTAGACTATATCCTTTAGAAAAACATCCAATCTTGATTTATAAATTGTTAGTGATGGAGAATCCACTATGACTTTTTCAACATCCTTCTTCAATTGTGGGCACCAGAACCGGACACAGTATTCCAGTAGCTCTTGCACCAGTGCCAAATACATAGGTAAAAAAAAACCAAAACTCTGTACTCTTCCTCCAGATTTCTTTATTTGCCCTTTTGGCCACAGCATTGCACTGGGAGTTCATGTTCACGTTCATGATTATCCACCATGACACACAAATCTTAAGAGGAAAGAAAGAATGAGGGAAAGCTGTTTGGTTACCATTGCCCTAAAGACCGTTTTAAAAGCTGAAGTTGCAACAGGAAGCCCCAGGAATAAATCTAAATTTCTTTTGCTAGCTGCAGAGAAAAAGGTACTGCCTATTTGTCCCTTAGGGGAAGCCTCAAAATGCAGAATACGTTTTCTGCTTTTAGCCATGTAAAAATCAGCTTGTGATCTTAGAGTTAAGCTAAGGTTTTTTTTTCTGCAATGTCTCTACCAACTATCCACTGCAAATCAGTTCATATGCTCACTTACATTTGAGCAACTCCAGGGTCTTCACAAGTCTAATTTATTTACACAAAATTCTGTTAATGGTGTGTAGAAATCAAAGATAACTCCTCCTTAACAATAAGGAAGCCAAATGGAGACAGCTGGGTTCCAGATAACTAAATTTAATTATAAAGAGACATTCAAGACTTACCTTCATAGTGTTGCTCCTTTTTAACCCAAAAGGTTCATCAAATTTCAGGGGCCTGGCGGGGAATGTTCCAGTTGGAAATAGAAATTGAGAGAATCTAGTATTTGATGCAATCTTGTTTACTGACAAGGAAGGTACAAAGTCCTGCTTCTCTGAATGCAGGAGGAACCAAGAACAAAGAAGCAGTTTCTTAGCCTGCAGCCCCAGCCCTTTTTGCCAACACCAGATCCAAAAGCCCTCACTCTAGTTTTTCCAGTGTCATACTGCGCTCCCCAGCTACTGCTTGGCTTTCTTGCTTTTTGCCTCTGACTCTCTGTGGATGTGCTCTCACTTCACTCTTGCAGATGCCCAGGAAAAACATTAACAATACTCAACAAAACTCAGCCCAAACTCCTGGGCAGTTTCATAATCCTCTTCTGTTTTAGGCAAGGGAGCTTCTGATGAACTCATCCTGAGAGTTGTTAATTGAAGGGTACATTCACACTCAATCTCAAACAGGTGTTTAATCAAAGCAACCACTATTACCTCTCAACATAACAATATATACCCTCTTGCACTGTTAGGATCTGCAATAGAAGACTGGGAGGCCTACTAGAGGACTTCCAAACTATTTAAATGGATATGTCCCATTTCCTACACACCAGAAGAGGCCCAGGTATTAGAATTCCACTTACTTTTAGCTGTGTTCCATCTGGAAGTCTTACAATAATAAAAACAGAAGAAAAGTAAGACTTTAAGCATCATTTTCACAATGTCATCTTTCAGGGTAGAGCCACACTTGAAGTTTTAACCCCCAAAATATTCTTATTGACAGCAAAACTAAGGACCCCTGTAACACCCAGCCTTCTCCCCCCCCCCCAGAGCAGTGGGGAGCAACATTAGATGTCAGTCTTTGGAGGAGAGAATTCAATTCCATAAGACATTGCCCTTCCCTTTTCATAAAGATAGGAAGCACATCAGCCACTTGATTCCTTATCCTGTAAGTAGCAGTCATGCTGAAAAGCCATCAGGCTACACTATCAGTTGCAGACCACAAAGCCAATTGTCCGCGTTTACCATTTATAGTTGTCATTTTAACAAACCACACGTGGGAAATATTTTGCATTGTAGTAGTGCTTATGTCAGGACTGAGGCCCTATTGAGGTGCTATATGAAACACCGAAGAGGACAGCCTCTGCCCTGATCCCTTACAATCTGCAAGAAGCATTCAAGATTCACCAGCAGGTTTATAACTTGGTCAAATGCATGGGAAGATTTTCACAGGGCAATTACAAGCACATCCATCCCCTGGCAAATTTCAAGTCCCTGCTCCAAAGCTTGGGAGCACTATAGTTTAAGAAACAGTCACAGTTTGGGGTGGTTTTTGTTTTTTTTAAACAGGGGCAAACCAATACATTTCTCACTATCCTTGTAATCAGTAATGGCTGTATATTTGGCTTAAAT
Organism: Mesoclemmys tuberculata; assembly: GCA_007922155.1. NCBI lineage: Eukaryota > Metazoa > Chordata > Testudines > Chelidae > Mesoclemmys > Mesoclemmys tuberculata. The sequence continues at coordinate 4,637,903 of ML675621.1, forward strand.
TTTCCAAAAGAAATTCAGCCTAAGGCAGATACCCAGTAAGCCATAAAAGGAATCAGCTGTCCCATGTTATTTTTTAGCACTATAATTACAGCTGTTTAGTGCATTATACCTTCACTTAGTGAAAGGACATTTGTGAGCTTTACAAATATTTAATCAGTTATGCATGCAGCATGATTTTAAGTTTGCCTCTCTCTTCACCTAGAGAATTAATAGCCATAGCTAGAGGTTGCTATAGTTATCCTGAATTTGAGAAGTATCGACACTGCTGTCTTTTGGTTGGTTCCTAGGATTTTATTTCAGTTATTGTTGCCACCTTTAGCTTTTCAGAAAGTAGATAGTCTGCTTATAAGTTATTTTATTGGCTTTGCCAAAGGGATTCAGACACCAAAGCATTCTATAACTCCCAAATGATGACGCTTTGACCTAAGAAGTTTAAACATGTCATAGTACATAGTCCAATGACAGCCAGCACTCTTTGTTGTAGTCAGTGATAAATTCATCCAAATTAATGTTATTCAGTATATTGAGTTACAACTGCCAAAGGCCAATCAGCAGCAATTTAAGTACGACATATTGTTCCAGAGCTCATTTGCCAAGGGATTTCCCAGAAATGCTGTGTTTTTCCAGGTGTCACTTCCAGCAGTCACTAGACAGAACGGCGTAATTAGATGTTTTGCAGCTCATATGTATGAGGTTTCTCTCCTTGTTCATCTTTCATACATTGCTATTTGGGTGTTTGTACTATTGTCACTCAAACTGGAAGCTCTGATATAAACAGCCTCACACGATCTTTTAATTCTGGCACTGGATCCGATCCAGAAGGAGCCTCTTTCTGCTTTTGTTTCAGATGTTGGATAACAACATCACATGGTAATGGCAGGACATCTTCCAAGAACTGTTATTTCATTGACTCTTCCTACCACATTGGACACAAGTCAGACCTAACCATTCCACAAGCTTTGTGCTATAGAAAACTGACTCCAGTAGATTTATCCAGGTCAGGCTTTTTTCCCTTAACAGGAAAGGACACTTGAAAAATACCTATGTCAAATGTATATGAAAAGTGTCTTTTTGCTTTGTAAGTTTTCTCACTATGTTATGACAAGCGTATATGGAAGTAAAGAGAAGCCCATGAAACATGCTTCAGGAGAAAAGTGCCATGAAGAACAGAACATATAAGGGGAACCTGAGATATAAGAGATAACAGACCTGTCATGTTTCAAATATGTACAATATTTCATTAAGCGTCCCCATATCCTTTCTTACCTGAGCCATTAGAAGAACTAAGGCTAATCAAGAGGCTACAATCTCAAACACAGAATTTTATGGCAGAATACTGAGACACTATGTTTTCCCCCCCGAGAAATATATGGGGTCCAAGAGACACCGGCTTTTCACCAGCTTATGTGTAGTACATTCTCGGATTGTTGGCATGAGACTGTGAGAGACCCTCTGTTTTAGAATGTAATTTAGAAAATTGTCTTCTTTTTCTGTTCATGTGGGCTATGAGCATCTTCCAAGTGTAAGTTGTACAGTAGTTAAAAAAATCCCTAAAACACTTATTTTTCCAGCCAACTATTAATCTGAGCAACAGTACACCCAAGTGATTGCAAGTTACCTGGGAAATAAAAAGCAAAAGTTGCTGGCATAGTAAGTAGAAGTTAAATTTGTAGATCCCAGGCCTTTCTAAAAAAACCAAGGAGAACCAGGCTCTCTCTTTAGTGAACTATTCAGTAGCCACTCCCACACCCTCCAAAGCCATGGGCTAAGGAGGCAGAGACTGTACAGTGCACAGAGCATTCTACCACTCTTTATGGCTCTCCACAGCCTGCCCACTGAGCCATGGAAACAAGCTACTTTGGGTGCACTTAGAATTCTTCATACACAGAGAGGGAGGCCAAATGCCCACCCATTCACTATGCTTATTTATAGAAATTAGCACAAATACATTAGCACCTGTGTTTTCCTTTCACTACTAAAACATAACAGCATGAATGCGTGGTTGCTAGTAAGTCATAGTGAAAAACAAATTAATGAAATGTCAGATACCTTATCTAGCCTCTTCAGTTACACCTCAGTTTATCTCAGTTGACATTTCAATCAGGTCACAGTAGCAGCTTTGAATATGAAAATTCCTACCATGTAGATGCAAAATACCAGCTTTGATGTCAATAGAATGTCAGTTGTGGTTTACTTCATTTAAATTTAACATAACTGTAGGAACTGTATTAAATAGTCAACATGAGCCATCTGTTTAAACATGTGTTTGGAAAGAAATTGTCACCTATAATAAACATGCTCAGCATGCACTGTAATGACTTGGAAATGTGTTTGTGTGAAAGGAGAGTTCTGCAATTCCCCCCACAAACACACGGAATTACAGGTTGGTCCACACTGTAAAGTTAGGTCAAAGTAACTCACCTTGTATTGACCTATTTGTGCCTACGTCTCTGCTCAAATTTGTCTCTAGGTAATGAAGTGCCTTTACAATGATGCAGTAAAGCCGTCTCCGCAAATGGCGTTGAGTGATGGTTGGCCTATTGAGGTCAACGCACTGCAAATGTGACCTGTGTTGTCTCTAATTGTCCTCCAGTAGCTGTCCCACAATGCCCTACACTAACTGCATTGCTCAGGGTTACAGAGACCCAGACCTGTGCTTTTACAACAAGCATGCCATGGTTGGGGGAGATCGCACAGCACCCTGCAAACCATGGAGTCACGGACTAGCCAGATGTGTGTACCTTAGACTAGGGCTGTGCACAGGGTGGTTTAGCCTGTGACAGTGGTCCTGGCATTGAAAACTCTCCCATGTGAGGACAACCTTCCAGTTGCCATTTGGAGCTGGCTCTCAGGTTATTTTGTGCCCCCAGAGTAGCTGGTTCACAGTCTTTGTATGATCTAAGAGTCACAGTAATCATCTTTCATTTCAGCCTCCCATGTCACACATCCACCTGTTACCATCCCCCTACTGATTAGATTTTCATTGTGCTGCTCACTTGTAATGAACCTTAGTAACAGTTTTTATGACTGATTTGCGGGGTTAGGGAATATTGCCCCACTTGATTCTTTCGTTTCTTGTAAAGAAGTTTGCTATCTCCCAGTTGGAAGTTGTGTGTTTCTTGGGAAAGCCTGCCACAGGGAGCAAGTCTGCCAGTTTTCTAAGAACGGGATGGCTGTAATGCACCTTTGGGAAGAACAGCAGCAGAACTATTTTATGTTGTGGACGAATGATTCCATAATCAAGAGCAGTGGGTCTCAACCAGGGGTACGTGAACCGCTGGCGGTACTCAGAGGTCTTCCAGGAGGTACGTCAACTCAGCAATACATTTGCCTAGTTTTACAACAGGTTATGTAAAAAAGCACTAGTGCACTCAGTACAAACTCAAATTGCATAAAATGCCTTGTTTATACTGCTCTTTTTACTAAGCACGGCAATATATATTCCAATTGATTTATTTCGTCTGGTAAAAATGAGAAAGTAAGCAATTTAATGTCTGACTTTGTGAGCCAGTAGTTTGAAAGTGAAGTGAAACTTGAGGTACCCAAGACAAATCAGACTCCTGGATGGGATACAGGAGTGTAGGAAGGTTGAAAGCCACTGGACTAGAGTAGTTCTCCTTAAGAAACGTAAGTCTTACTGGATTTTGGACCAATCCAAGAACCAGTCATTTTAATTTCTCTCTTCTGAAGAGAGACAAAAGGTAAGTCTACATGTATCAGAATACCAAGTTAGAAAGCTTCTAAATTGTGGTTTCAATATGGAGGCTTTGATGATAACTGGTAATAGTCAGGTTACTTCAACTATTATCGATGTACCATTTTCTATATTCTGACATATGCTTAGCAAAATTTACCAGGTAGACAGCAAAACTGAGGGGGACCCCCTCCATTGACTCAGGTACTGAACTTTAATTTGAGCGACGCATATCTGAAACAGGAAACAGGTTTCTATTTTAAGCCTTATTGCACCAGGTGGTGTTTCCAAGTTACTAATTTTAACACCATAAAATTATGAACCCAGGTACTAACATCTGTTCAAAAGGGCTGGTCAACTGGAATAACTTCTGCTTCTATCAGTAAAAGAAAGGGGCACCGGAGAACTCTCATTTTGAACTCACCTTTATCAGAAACTTTCTTCTGTGAACAATGTTATTTCAGTACTAATTTCTGAACTATAATTGAAAATTTAGGGAACTAAAGGCGTATCTCCCTAGAAGTGTATCTCCCTAAGAAACATTGTGTAACTATATGTTTTACTGTTACTGCTGCAGCTATGCAGAGAACGGACAGTCCATTTCATTAAGGTTTTTAAAATTTGGCTTCCTTCCAAAAAAATAAAACAAAAACTAAACACATCAAACGTTTCTGCAAAGGAGAAGTCCAAAAACAAAAATTGTTTTGGGTCAGTTGAAATGTTTTGTTTTGATTTTGACTTTAAAAGTTAGCATTAGATACAACATCACAAAACAAAGCCGTTCATCAGAAAGCTGTTTCAAAAAGAAAAATCAAAACGTTTTGCTACTCATTTTTTCTTGTTTTCCTCCTAAGTGCAATCAGCTAGATTCCCAAAAGGGTTCTGAGTTTGATGCCAATGCATATTCCAGCCGAATAGGGTGAGGTCAGAAACTCTGACCACCTCTGATTACTTCACTGTTTAATGGCTTCTGTGCCCATTGCTCAAAAGTACACTTGGAATGACTGAATAACAGCAGAAACCTCAGAAGCCAGGACCTTACTTGATGGCGCAGAACAAGATGGTTATGGGAATTAGGGGGGACTGTGCTCTTTACTGCTACTCCTAAAAGCATCTGTCCCCCCCACTCCCCGTGCTGACAATGCATAGGTGCTTGTCACTCCTCCAGCTGACATGGCACAGAGCTTTGGAATGCAGGAGCTTTGGAAAGTGCATTAGGCAGGTTCCCAGCTTGGTGCCTCACTAAGTACTCGGCTAGAATCCTGTCCATCTATAGTGCTGGAAGGTGATTAGGTAAGGCTTCCTCCTACTCTTATGCCCAGCACACCCAAACAAGACAAAGCCATCTTTCACCACCTTCAATCGCCTTGTTTAACTTCTGTGGCAGTCCTGAGCTCTGAACCAAGACGGCAATCAACCTCTCAACAATTGTTTAAACCGGATCTCAGCTGTCCTAACACACAGTGCCAGATTTTAAACTCCGATCTATAGTCTGCACCCCTTCCTGAAGATGCGTAACTTTTCATGCATGGACACTTCTTTTTTTTTTAAATGTTTCGTAGAATCATGCACCATTTGGCTAGAGCTGTCCAGGGAACCAAATTTTAGTGTGACAAAATTTTCAAAAACATTTTTCATCCCAAATCAGGACAAACCCAAGAGCCTCAAGATATTGTACAGAATTGAAATCCCACAGTATTTTGTTTTAGAAATGCCAAAGCAAGGGCTGGAGGAGAAGCTGGGAGCCTGGAAGCCCTGAGAGTGCTGGCTCCAGGGCTCTTTAGGGGTTCCTGGCTTCCCTTCAGCCCAGTTGGTGAGCTGATTGGGATCCAGACCAAGGCGCTGAAGGGGAACAATTCAGCGTAAAGGATCCTTGAGTTGTTCATTTGGGAAGTAGTAACACCTCCATAGTTTGCAGCAAACCTTCGATATTGAGCAGAGGGAAACCCCTCTAGCAATAGAAGAGCTTTGTCTATGTCCCATGAGATTCCTTGGCGATTTTGCCCAGTGGTAAAGGGTTTAAACCTCACTATTTCCCTTCTCTCAGAAAAGTTTTGGCAGCCTCACAAAAGTCACTGAACGTTATGAAGAGCCGCTTCCAGCAAAGCACCAATAGACACTGCTCTGTGAATACCTGAGAAGCCAGAGTAGCTGTAACTGGAGGGGGATGGGAGGAAATAACTCTGCTGGGCTTCCCCTTGGAATCCCTGCACCTGAACCAGCACATGGCCTCAGCATCCCATCCCCCCCCTTCGGGGGAGGGAGGCATTACATGGGGCAAGAGCACTTCACATTCCTGGGAGGGAGGGTGAACACCGGGCTGGACCCAGCCCAGCGCGCCAGGAATCCCAACCCCCTCCTGCTGCCAGGTAATGTCATCAGTCCTGTAGCTCAAATGGTAGAAGTCAGTGCGGCTGAAGGCTCATCATTCAAACCCTGCTGAGACATGATGGGTAGATGTCTCATGGTTTTACAGAGCAGTATTTGTGTTCATTAAAATCCGAGGAAATTACATACAAAAGCCATGCGAAAAGTCAAGCACTCAGAAGTTAGGAAATGCCAGACTTGCTGTTGCTTAAACAACCTTAACTTCACCCCCTTGTGATCTTTTATTACATGATCACATACTTCCTCCGCCTCCTGCGCTCTTCTGTCTAGAGGCTGGATACCCAAGGGAGAAGAATTAAGGTTGCCTGGGCAACTGCAAATGTAGCACTCCTTGTCTATCTAGGGCTTGACTTGAGAATGTTAGCTTGCTCACAATTTCCAAATGGTACTAAGATAAACTAATACTTACAATGTCTGAACACCTAACATTTATTCAATAGTAAATGACATGAATTGTTAATAGGACGGCCATGTACCCAGCGGGTGTTTGCTTACAGCTCCGCTGCATGGTTCCCACTCACGTGCGCTAAGTAGATTTTTGTGCTGTTTGTCAGGATCTAATATGCAGGATGACATTTACCAGTGCCTGTAAACAAGAAGGTTCAGAAATTGAGGAAAACGCCATATGCTTCATTAAGTTCTCATTACCAACTCAGGAAATAAGTCACATTTCCTCACCTAGAAGTTTAGGTTGTGGCGATGAGGCCATCTCTTTGTTAGAGCCTATCTAGCACCCTCTTGGAGTCATGTGCAGTACTTGGACCATGTGAGGACTCTGCCTCTCGTTTTCAAATCCTGGTTAGTAAGTTGGTTTGTTCTAACAATGCACCATACCTCGAATGGGGAATTCCAAAGCAAGGAGCCACGTGTTATTTTAAAAACACAGTGACTAGGAAAGAGAATGAACGGCGCGCTAGAAAGTTAGACACAGTGTTTAGGACGTTTTACTGTCTTGTGTGACCAGAAGCTTCACACCTTTTGCGGTGGAGTTCTGGGAGAGGGGTTAGTGCGAGTCTAAAGCTGTTCCCAGAGTGGTAGGCAGCTGGGCAGCAGCTCCAACACTCGGAGCGTGGTGCCAGATGGAAGGTCCGTCTTCTGGTGTGTGCCTAGGGATCCCCAAGATTGGAGCAGGGGCTGGCCTCTGTCCAGGCTCCAGGAATCTGAATACACCCCTCCTCTAGAGCTCCACCCCAAAAGGTGTGAAGCGTCTGGTTTACAGTTTAGTCTCCCAGGGACACGCAGCAGTTGTGAAGTAGTCCACACATGCGCACACACATCTTGCACCGTCTAACCTCTTTACGCTTTTTTATGTTTAATCACGTAAACCACAGCAGGGTACACATGGTACAGAACAATAAATCATCATGAACACAACATCCTTCGCTTTTTAGCTCACTGTTTTCTTATGAGTCCTGGGGGAACCATTTGGTCCATGCTGTTTCATACTAACCTGGTCTCCCTCCTTCACTGTTAACTGGAGAAAAAGTCCCCTGAGCAGACCAGCCCCCACCCTTTCCTAACCTTCAGCCCATCTGTGTCATATGACACCTTGCCAACTTCCTCACATGAGCACAAACCCCAGGCAGGTGGTTTTATTGCCAAGGTGACGTCCCCTTCCTAAACCAGTTCTTCAAGGCAAGAACCAGTCCCTTGTTCAGGCTAAATAGATTTCTAGGGATTGGGACCAGCCTTTGGAATTTTTAACCCATCACGGAGGCAAATAGACAATAGAGAAGGCAAAAGGCTGCACATTCAGAACGGAGTTTGCAGCCTGACACAGACTTGCAGATTTTTTAGAAAAGTTGTTCCTCCAGGCATTACTTGAGATTATAAGTGATAGGTAGGTGCATAAACAGAGCCATCAGCATAAAGATAAACTTGCCATCCTACTGCAGCAACAATCAAGAAGGTAAACAAGAGAAAATGAAAACAGGGACATGCAGTACAATTTTAGTGTTTTTTTTTTAACTGCTGTTCCAGCCAGTTAAAAACAATAAACTATTTCCTGTTATGTGTATGTCAAGTTTTATATCCTCTCCTTATGACACCCATTATATCCTGTTTAGACAGTAATGGTTACTAAGTGCAGACAGGACATGAATTATTTGTTTATGCGTCCTGTCTTCATAGAGAAATGTTTTTATCAGACGCTGTAGCTCTTTCACTGGTCTAGAGCCCTGAAGACTAAGGCAGGTAGAGCTATTACTGTTCGTCTAACCCTAGTGAATACAGCTACATCCCACATTATGCACAGCTAATTAAACATTATGTCAAGAAATGAAATGAGCAGTTTAATTAAGTTTCTTGTTTTGCCAAAATATTTGCTTATCATACCTCAACTGGAGAGATTCAGGTATTCGAAGAAGCAGCATCCACCTGACAATTAAGATAGAAGCCATTAGTTGTGTCTTAAAAGCTTCCACATCATGTTGGGTTAAATTGGTCTGTTTGTAAAACAAGAAGTGACTGTTTTTACTCAAGCCTCAGTTTTTTCAATGTAAACTTAAATTTAAAGGTAAAAATGTGAGGTATGGCAAAGAGTAACACAAACATTCCACTGCTTGGATGTGTAAGTATAGTCCATTGCCTGTCATATACACAGTGAAGGTCACTTTCGCCCAAAGCAAGTTTTTCCTAGCTCACACTGAGAATTGCATTTGTATTAAATGTTAGGCCAAGTGCTCTACTGTAGTTTGCACTGTCTTTGAGAAGAGTTGTGTCACTTCTTAGTATTTGCCATAGTTAATACCAGACTTTATATAGACCTTTCTATAACAGCGGAAAGCTATTAACTGAAACAGTTTCTTAGGATTGCAAATATATAGCAAAAATGCAGTTTTGGTAAAAATCGTAATACCTCAGCCACATATAAAGCTATTTTCTGACATGCTCCTGCGAGTTTTATTCCTGTAATAGAGTAATTGTTCCTTATCCTCTCTGCACAAGACTCCACAGCCAATGCAAAAAGTGATGGAGATAATGGACATCCCTGCCTAGTCCCTCTGCGTAATTCAAACAAGGGAGACTTAACTCTATTAACTCACAGGCCTGCTTTTGGACTAGTGCAAAGGACAGTCACCTGTTTAAGGAACTGGGGGCACGTGACGGGGCCAGTCAGGCCTTCTCTGTCCCCGCAGGAGCTGTCAGCACCCTGAAACCCCATTGCTCAAGGACAAACCACTCACTCTAGGCTTTCAGTAAGATTTAGAGCCTCTGAAGTCTAGAAGGCCAGAGAAGACCCTGATCAATCAGAAGCCAGTATGTCTGGTTTATCAAAAACTTTTTGTGCCCCAAGATCAAACAGAAGAAACTGATGGGTAGGTTTGATGTGGCATTATGGAGGATTCCAACTAGCTTCAGATATTGTCTGATGTGTCTATTCTTAATTAATCCACATAAATAAAGAGCATGGACTCCAATTGGCTAGCTAGTATTTGTGCTAAAATATTTATATCATGATTCAGCAGTGGTATGGGCCTAGACCTTCTCTTATGCAGCTCTTCTTTTTCACTGCCCCATGGCACTAATGCTTCTAAGTTAGGCATCACGTTTCCCAGCTTTCTAGAAAAGGTGTTTTATTCAGAAAGCCAACTTTAATAGAAGAGACAGCATCTAGTCAATTAGGAACAAAAATAACTAGACTCCAAAGAATTAGATAAAGAACATTCCTAAAAAAAGAATGTCCACATGCTAGAATGACATGCTAGGAACAAGACCTGAATAGACAAGTGACCCCAGAGGAATGGGACTTGACCAGGAAAAGAGGACCAGTGGCCTCAGTCTGTAGCACAATAAAAGACAATTTCTTTAAAATATATTATTTCAGTGGTACCTGATACCAGTCAGGTTAAAATAGAGAGAGACTGAATGGGGATAAAGGTTAGAGAAATTGTGGTGAATCAGAAGATTTTACAGACATATAGTAGACATGTCCAGAGTACTGTGATGCAATTTGTAATCAAGTATCACAAGTTATTGAATATTTATTACCAAACAATCCTTTGGTAATCCATCTGGGGCTTTCTAGCAGAAATGGTCACACAAAAGGACATGAAGAATTAAACTTTCATCTACTAAGCTACTGATAGCCTCATTGGAAAAAGATAGTCCAATTCTAGAGGAATGATTAAAAAAATATGGGAGATAGTTGTTAAGGAAAAATAATCCACCAATGTACCCACAAAATAGGAAGAGGAAAGATAGATATTTAGACTTTTGGCTGCTACTTATTCAATATGCAGACCAAGTACCATTATTTGCACACAAAAAAAACCCCAGCACATCTGTGGTTAGTCAAGTATGTGTAATAAAATCAATAGAAATGACTTATCGTGGGTACTGTAAAAATGCTCGTTCTGTAACATGGTAATATCCTGTTAAATAGACAGATCTGATTGTTATATTACTACATAATGTTTCTCTAAAGAAAAGCTTGCAGCTGTAAGGATTGTATTGTCTCTGATATTTACAGGATTTGTAAACCTGTTAAAATGAACTTACAAAATACAGTTTTTAAAAAAAAGAAAGTGCAATTTCAAAAACAGAAGGTAAAGTCAGCTGCAGTTAGACACAGACTGAAGCTTTCTCGAGTGTATGATGTGATTATGAAAGCAGCAATTTATCATTAAAGTATTACCTATTATGAAGCATGAATTTAAGAGCTTAGACATTTTGTACAGGTGACTGAAGCTATTACCAGAGGAATCTGGCATTTAGATTGGCTGAGGGAAGCCAAGTTTAAAAACTGAGCACAGTTTCACTCAAGTTTTCAAAGCAGTACACGGCGATTTTGCCCTGCAACTGCCGTTAATACCAGTTGGCAACTCATGCCAGACTGCACAATGCTTTGAAATTTAGGCTTATGTATTAGAGCACAGTATGGGTTGCCAATGTCTGGCATAAAATATCTAGTGCAGAGGTGCACAGCCTTAAAAAGTTTAAACACTAAAATGACCAAAAAGTCATTCAAATGACCACGCTGTTTCTGTAACTTGGCCATACACCCCATTTATTTTATTTACAACAACCTCCAGAGTGAGTTCCTTGTACGACTGAGCTCCAGATCAAACAAATACTACCTTTAATGACAATTAAGATTGTAGCAGAACATATCCCATCTACTAAAAACTTCAAAGTAGGGAAATATAAACTTAAGGGGAAAGATTTCCCACACTCTATAAAGCTTGTACTTCGATTTCCAACTGGTATCTAAAAGCAGTGTGTACCCCAGCCTGCACTCACGCAAAACCTCAACAGTAACCTCATACTTGTATATCAAGGTCATTAAAACATCACCACAGTTCACATATTATGTGTGGGAAGTTACTTTACCTTAACACTTCTGAGGTCACTTAAAGTTGTTTATTACAATGCCATCTTCAATTTCACAGATGGCTTGATGTACAAGGCAATATCAAAAGCTTTGATTAAGTCTATTTGGACAAGGTTGTCATTTAAAATAGACATGACCTTAGAGTTAACTCTGCTGTCCCTCCCCCACCAACACAATTCCCCTTAAAATGTGACCACCTCTTCTTATGTTATACTAAGTAGCAGTGTGTAATTTGCACATCTAAAAAGGTATTTTTGCCTATGTTTAAAATTTGATCAAAACACCCTTCTCATCAATAAATGGAAGAGATTTTAGCTTTGATGATTGCAACATTTTCTATGACCCTTTTCTTTCATGTTCTGTTTCTGTAGTCAGTGATCCACCCAATAACTAATTATAGAAACCCTTTCAAAGCTATCTTCTAGGTAAGAATTATACAGTACCCAAGAAATTAAAGAAACTAGAGTTAAATGTTGGCCCATAAAATGAGGCAGCATTGCCCATTATCTTGTTGATTTAGTTGTAAATAAAGAAGCAGGCTGGATGCTAGGTACCCAAGCTTATTATGCAATGTTTAAATGCTTTGAGTAAAAACTTAAAAGCAGCCATTATTAGATGGAATGGCCTACTAGAAAGCTCCATGGAGATTTATCACTACTGCTCTGTGCTGCTGTACCTAAACACATAAACACCAAATACTCTATACATTTCAAAATAATTTTGATAACTCACAGGCACTCCATATGGTCACACTCTCTAAAACCGCTTCATATCTTCTGCCCAGGAACTAGAGTGTTTGCAAACATCTCGAGCCTTACTCTAACACCCCTCAATATGGTCATGTTATACTACACTCTAATCATGCTCCTACGTGGATATTTTAGTGCAAAACCCCACAGTTCGAACCTGTTGATAACATTCAAGTGAGAAAAATTAAAAAGCTAGCAGTTTGCTTAATACTTAGAAAGTTACTGGCTAATTCATACTAAAGTTAGTGGTGCAGGCTAACTTTGGTGGGATGTGGAGTGATGCCTCTGCCCTTCCCCCTTTTGTGTAGCAACAGAAGATGTCACCTCAATATTTAACACCTTCTTTCCTAAGTGCCAAAACCACGATCACCTTGCATCACTTCCAGGCCACCAAAAGCATAACTGTCCACTACCTAGCTTCCTCTGACAACTTTAGGTGTCCCTGTCACTCAGCTTTCTCGCTGTTAGTTCAAACAGCTGAATTAAGGGTCCAAATCAAACAAATTCAATTGCAGGACAAAGAAGCAGCCGTAGCAGATGCTGGACTGACTGACCTGGGCATGGTCGACACCAGCAGCTGGCATGTGAGATGCAGTGGTTACTAGCACCAAATTTTATTTTATAGCACCAAACTGCATGCTCACTTGTTTAAGCACATAACAGCATAAAGCCCTATGTAGTCATAGCCACGTCAGAGGTTTCACTCACCATTCAGTGCCTCCTTCTGGCTGCTATGGGGATTAGCTCCTTCCAGGTCTGAGACCCTGGTCCCTCGCTCCGCTCTCACCACGATCTCACTCGCTGTCTGGAACGCCACGCACTTCCTGGCTTGGCCTTCCGGCCAGCTCACTGTCTGTTTTCCCCTTCCAGGATATCGAAATCCCACAGGACAAACAGTCCCAGGCAGTCTTCAAATCTACCACCCTGACTGGGCCACTTCCTCAGCAGCTGGCAGGGGAACCTGGACTACCCACTACTCTGGGTTCCAGCTCAGGGGCCTTCTAATCAGCATCCCACTTTGCTGCCATTTCCCTGAACCTTTTCCTCTCTCAGGCTTCTGCTCCGACACCTATCTTGGTAAACCCTTCCTTCAGGACCTGGATCCCTGGGTTTCTGCTCTTCTGCTGGATTTCCTCCTTTCCCTCTAATATCCAGAGACTAACTAGGAGGGTTTCTTTTACTGCTTCCAGTTTCTTGGCTTTATACCATCCCCCCTCCACCCCCTGTGTCTTCTCAGCTGGGCTCCATCATCAACTAGGAATCACCTATCAAGCCTAACTCTCTCTCAACTGTGGCTTATCAAGTCACTTAACCTCCCCACCCACCCTTGATCAATATTCATCCTTTCCGGAGTGGTGTGAAGTGAACACCCCTTCACAGCAAGGTGAATATGTCATTCCAAAGCAACTGTTTGTCCATCATTCATTAGTCTTCTCTGCCTCTTTCAGACAACTTTCTGTCTTTTAAGGACACCTGTGCACTTGCGTTCTTCTCACTGGCTTTCAGGAACAGAGTGCCTGCCAGCTTAAGGTTTTCACAAAACAAGGTCAATTTCATCAAGTCAAGTACTGACAGTCAAGTAGTCACATAAGAAAAAGAAGCTAATCAATTCCAAAAACTAATCCAATTCCTGTGCCAAGAACGTTTGTACTTATCACTAAGAAACTGAAATTCATAAGAACAAGGAAGTCAGATTTAAGTATATAATTGGCATAGCCTAACTCTTTTTGTGCTATTAATATATTGAACCTGAATCTTAGCCGTCAATACATGCCATTTATGCTGCTCTAACAATGTCAAGGGAATGTAAAATTGTCTTTTCAGGGTAAGAAGAAGTTTCCCTTAACTAGAGAAATACTCAGAGGGGTGTAAAGATAGCATAACAAGTTGATCTTAAAACTGAAACAGTAAAGTGAAAATTGTCAGAAGGGACATTAGAAACTGCCCAGCACGTGCAGTTAGACGTTTGGTGATATGGCAAAGGCTTTTGTTTTATGAATATACTGTCATTAAAGATACTGTAATTTACAACAAACACACACTTTTGGAATGCCCCTAAAAAAAGGGCGCTCTTGCTCCTGTAACCTCTTGAGCTTTAAAGTAGTCACCTGAAAGGCAATAGTTCTGTATGGGAGCTCAAAAGCAATTTTGATTTTAATCCCAAGGCAAACCTTTAATATCAAATTTGGCACTGGCTTGTATTCTGCACAATCCCCTGAAAGTCAGGGCTGACATTGCCCTTGAATTATTTTCTGTTTTAGTTCAATAGTTTCTAGTTATTTAAAATTAAGTAATTTAATTCATTCATTAAACCAGTGCAAGCAAGTCTGCTAACTAACCCTTCAATAAGCCACTACCAGTGAGTTTGTCAAATTACACCTTGAAGAAAGAGGACAACTGTCACTGTCTGACATATTGTATTATGTAACCAAAGCTCACAGGTACACACCTCGCTTCTTCCAAGGTTCAGCACCCTGGCTAGCAGTCCCTTTTCAGATCTCATGTAGAGCTGGGAGAGTTCTTAGGAAGAGATTGATTCATTTATCCCTGTTTTGTGCTCACCGTTACTCTGAACAGACACTTCAAATTTGATCATATTAATTTATGAGCTTGTTATTTGAACACATTTCGGCCTATAGATTGCCCACAAACTGTTTGCAGTGAGTGTTCCTTCATGTTTGTGCTCACATTTCTGAATTTGAACTGAGACTGAACATATGTTTGTGGTCAGGTTTCTAGTGCTAATTTATTATGAGTTCCAGATTCACTATTCATGAAAACTGCAACTTCAATTTGTGTCTTCATCATCAGGAACTTGCATGCCCCTGGCTTTATGGGCTAAAATAACAAGGATATTTCCTAAATTCATTCATAATCTCAGCCATTAGGAGAAAGTTTTGCTATATTAGCCTACATCATTCAGTGACAGATTAGTGTCATAAATTAGAATTGCAAGTGGCAGATTGAAGTTCATCTGTCAATAGTTCAGCATTTTGCAATGGTGCAGATTGAAATGTACTAAAATAAATCAGTAGGCACTGCTGGAAAAGAAGGGTGCTGTCAAGTGGATGGTGACACAAGCAGTCAAAAATCTGAAAGGATGTCTTAAAATGGAATAGACATCTCATAACTAAAACTTATATGTAAGTCATGCTTGATAGTTCTCAAACACTGCCAGAATACTGAGTGCTATAAAAACCACTTACGTTGCAAAAAGGTTTGTTGACCTGATATACTGGCATCTAATTTAAACTAAGGAGGAAATAAGAAGGTTGTGTATACATAGATGTTGTAGTTACTTTATTTTAAGGATGGCTACTCTTCTCTCACTAGCTAGAAATTGGGAAATCTAAGAAGTAGGAAAGAAGAAAGACAGACCTTTCACATATTTTGTAGGCCACTGTGAAGACTCCATTTGGCATACTGGTCTAAGAGTACCATCTAATTACCATCTTACTATATCAAATGGATGATTAGATGGAGAGGTGTTATGTTGGCTTCAAGATTATCAACTGATTTCATCATTTGTGTCCACGCTGGATTAATGCCACCAACTCATCTATCTTGGAGGTATGTGGATTTGAGAAGGTAAACTAGATCATGTCCTGTTATTCCTCCTCTTAATTTTGGATGCAGCCTTTGGTACCTTACTGATGATGTGGACACTTGCCCATCTGCATTCATTATTTAATACATGGTGTTTGAGGTCCTCCAACAAGCCAAATATAATAAGTGAACCGAGATGAAGTAGTATTTCACCTGCCTACACCTGCTTTGAATCGGTTGAGGGATTTTGGTTTTCATTTACTTTTTCTTGGCAATGGAGGTTGGCAACGTCCAATAGCAGCTAGTACAAGTAGAGATGCATGCAAAAGTGCCCTCAAGTTTACAGCAGCAGGTATAGAGCAAGATTATGTGATTCCCTTGATTAACTCCACTATTTAAGCAGTATGCATGCTAAGAGATTTTAAATAAGGCTCAGTACTATATTTTAGCATTTGTGTACATCATGCCTACCATGTGTATGAAATATGGAACATGTTTTCAAGTTATGCAAAAATACATTTCAACATAGAGTCCTCTGCAGTGGTTCCACAGCAGTTTTAACTGTCAGGGGAATACCCTTTTATCTTTAACTAAAACCATTATTCTGACTGGGGCCCCATTTCTGAAATGATCCGATTTACCTATCAGTATATTACAAAGATTTCATGCAGCACCAACACCAGCAACACAACAGCTTCCTGGGGCTTCTCCAAACTAAAGCATTTGTACAGATGCCCCTTGTATTTGATTGTTGGGGTTGTGCAAGACAGAGGAGACTCACTGCGCCATACTCCCACACGTTGTATTTTAACCACATTTTAACATTGACTTAATAACCAATGACACCATTTGTTTACCCTGGCTCAGATTGTATCAGTTTCTCTGTGTCTAACTAGGAACTAATTGAGGAACAAATGTCTGCAGGCTATTGCATTGGAGCAAAACACACACATGCATTTCAAACACACTTCAAATTTCTTCTCCTGCTTCTGCATCAGGTGATTATAAGCAATGCAGATGCTAGTTGCTCAAATGATTCCCCTTAATTTAAGTCCTCTGCATGCCAGTTTTATATGAATTTTATTACAGGCACGGCCAAAAGTAGGCCACCTACATTTATATGGTGTTAGTACCTACTTCTCTTGATGCTAGGCACACATTAGGTTCCTGATTGCATAACTTTTGTGTTAGCACCTAAAATAGGTTTTACTTTCTCATATCTGCAGAAAGACCACTCCATGGATTGAGTCTCTCCTTAAGCAAAAAACATTTTTCCTCTGCAATCTAAGATATAGAAAATTAGACACACACCCTGTTCCTGATATATATCCTAAGAGGAAGCCTTGTGAATGTGAGCAAGAGATGGTTTTATGTATGATCTTGGTCTTAAGCTCACTGCACAACAATTTAAGAGTCTGCCCACTAAAGCTCTAATTTGCTGATTAGAAGGGTTGGTCACTGTAAGACCGATAGTGACCTTTCAGTGTCCTTGGTGGGTGGGCCATGTTTTGCCTGATCACATATCAATTTGTATTTCCTGAACATTCAGCAAGTGATTTTCAAGATAAATACTGAACTAGGACAAGAAACCAAATGTTTATGGATTACCAAGAAAATCAAATGCTGCCTCCTTTCTCTGACATGAAGCTATAATTAATAGGAACAGAATGCTCCCTCACTCTACCCCTCCAGATTGCCAGGGTGCTTTTACATGGCTTCCCTTTACAAAAAAGAAGTGGCCATAAAGCGACAAT
The DNA here is from genome assembly GCA_007922155.1 of Mesoclemmys tuberculata. Classification (NCBI taxonomy): domain Eukaryota; kingdom Metazoa; phylum Chordata; order Testudines; family Chelidae; genus Mesoclemmys; species Mesoclemmys tuberculata. The sequence goes on from ML675621.1 coordinate 4,655,366, forward strand.
CCTGATAAAAGCAAAGATTTTACATCAGTGTCCTAATAGTGCAACTTCCTGCAACCCAATGTTGATGAAAAGAGTTCTGGAAAGACAGATATTTACGTTGGCAACATCCTCAGCTACCCAAGATAGACCAAAGCAGATGTTAACTTCCTGCATGGGAAGGTTATTTCCTGGATGTCCCTTATAGGATTTCTTCTATCTATTTAATCTAGTAATGACAGGATGTTTGTCTAGAAGGATAATTTATCTGATCAGTGATCGCAATTTCTGTAAATAAATATCTAGCCAAAGTGCTATGTAAATTGTTTCTTATCCCTTCTTTGTATTCTGAATTTAAGGATGTGGGTATATCAAAAAACCCATTGGAAAATGAGTTAATGGACAAATTACCTGTTTAGTACACCTGTTGATTAGTTACAGAGGTGAGTCCTGTTGCTTACCAATGGTACTCATTTTTAGGAACTTGCTGTCTCCATTTATACACTGAGATTTAAGTGGAGAAATATGTCCTTCAGTTTCAAGTATTAGCTGCCTCAAGTTTACACTTAGCTTTCCCTCCTCAATTTTGTTCAGATAGCAATATATCATGCGCTTGAATATACAATTAAATTTTTCTTTAACCCTTATGACCTTGTTCTTCTTGGACTGCGCTTACATTTAAACAGGAGCAGGAGAAGACCCTCAATATATCTGTAGTCATTTTAAAAAAGACAAGACTGTTTCACCATAATTATATTAGATTTCCTCTAAGTATTGTGGGTGAAGTGTTGTGTGGGCAAAACACATCCTACAAAGTCCTTTTCTCTGTTTGGAAGGTGAAAATTAATACAAGGAAACAAGATAAGTAGATGAAAATCAATAGTAACAGCCGTAACGAGGATTAGATGACCTCCTGAGGTCCATTCCAAACCTAATCGTCTATGATTCTATGATTGTAGGAGTCTATGATTGTATTTTCCTTTTCATACTACAGTTTAACCTGCTAATAGACTTTGGCTCAAATATGCATATAAAGGGCAATGAGTACTAAACTCACCTGAAGCACGTGTTGAGTAGAGTCCAGTCTTAAAATAATATTTGTTCATAATATGAACATTGAGTGGAAATACAAATCACTTAATCAGATTAGCCACAGCACTGATGCCCTTAGTTCTCTGTTATTAGTTTTCTCCCTTCTCAGCTTTGTCCTTCTTCAGACAATGTTTGTTAAAATTATTCACGTTAGCTATTTTTGGACAAAAATATCAAAAACAAATCTTAGTGTAACTCTGCACTGACTTCATTTTGTAGTCAACGTTTCATGCAGCCTCCTGTAATGGCCAAGGCTCTGAATGGAAACAACTTTTAGTTTTGATGCAACTTATTTTATAGTATTCTTCCAGATTCCGGCTAGTTCTGTACACAGAGAAAAATAGCATACTAGCCATAGAATTGATCTAATACCCAGTAGTCCTCTATCCAAATCATGATTACCTTGGGAACATGAAATGTAACTATGAATATCTATTTAGTGACTGAGGGGGTTTGACTTAAGTTCTCAGCAAGAGACATGGGAGACCCTGGTAGGTTTTATCTCCCAGTTAAATGTGGAATTATTTCCCTGTGCCTGATGGATTTTGCCCCCTCTCGGAGTTCTGGTGAGACCTCCCTGCCTGAGAGGACTTTTCCAGACTTCATAAAAGTATCTCACAATCACCAAGTTGTATCTACTTGGAGATAGTCCCAAGAACATCCCAGAACCTCCTTGTACCCTGCAAGTCCAGTTTAATTACAAATTAAACTGTTAGACACTTCTGTACTGGATGCAGCACTGTTTTCAGGAACTAAATATGAATGTTGCCAATAAACTCACTTCACTTAAGTAATCCAAATGGAGTAATTTCTTCCTAGGCTAACTTAAGTACTTCACTTTCTCACCTGAAGAAAGTAACACATCATCCAGTGCCTCCCTGTTTTTCTCAGTACACAGAGCCTGGTTATCACCAGCTAAGGAGGGGGCATGAAGAAGGAGTTAGAGAGGTTTACCAGGACGTGGCCAAGGAATCAGGAGGCATGATCTGAAATTCTGTGCTGATGCCCCCTCTTCCAGCAGTTCTCCACTGCATACCTCTTCAAAGTTAATGTCATCTTCTCATTGAAGTTTCCCTGCAGAAACCAAATTTTGGCCCGTTATTTCATAGCATTCGGAAACCCAAGATCTTTTAGTTCATATAAGGTTACAACAAGGTGTATAACTTTTATACTTAAGTTAAACACAAAAGTTAGGCAAACTTACTGCATCAGTCTGTTATATGTACTTTAAATGTAGATCATGTTTAGCTTTAACCTTGACTTTCTTAGAACAAGTTAGATAGGTCTTACACTGGAAATAATCTGTGGCGCCAAAACCCGTAGTGCTGGAAAAGGGCCAATTGCCAATGCTGCATTCTCCAGTTAGGAGGGAAGGAAGCGGCCTCTCTCTCTCTATGGTGGGAGAAGCCATGTGATGGATGGCTTTATGGATATTCCCAACCCCTAGAAGCAGAAACAAGGGGTGCCATCTACTTGTGTCCCCAAAATAAGCTATCACTCACAAAAGTGTGCTGATATTCATACTATACTCATATGACAATAGTTTCCTTTCTTGCATGCTTTGATCAGCTATGAGATATTTAACATTGACTTGTACAATAACATCGCTGGACATTTGAGTGTACACCCCACTGAGATGAATGGGCACTTTTCACCTTGGAGTTAATGTCCTCTTTTCTGCACATTCAGGCACATCCCTATCTCAGTGACCCTGCGCTCTCTGAGTGGTAGTGACTCGTTTAAAAGAAAGCTGAGATCTGGAAAAAAAGACAGCAGCCTCAAAGTAAGGGCTGAGTCAATGACCGGGCTTCATTCAAAACCTGTTTAGTTGATGGAGTCTTTTTTAAATATTTGAATAGTAGTTTTGTTTAGCAAAACAATAAAAAGGAAGCACATTATCTTTCAGCGTTCTATGACTTGCCTATTGTCCTGTTTGTGAGTTCAACATAGCATCAGCATTGTGTGTTGCACCTGATATGAGGCCAGGTATGTTAAGTGTATATTTTGCCTTTAACCAAGCTGAAGAACATCTAGAGAATTCCAAATATGCATGCGTGTAATTTTCTAATTAAAAAAAGTATTCTGTACCAGTTTGACTCGTGTCCACCTACACCAAACTAATTGATCTGAACACTGCATATTTTAATTTAATTGACAGTTTGGATCACCTTCAAACTTGTTGAATGAAGCCAATTTAACCTTTAGTGGCGTCAGAGGCATCATACCATTAAACGGACAGAGCCATGCTTTGCCACGGGCACTCTTTCAACAATTAGTGTTAACAAAGCATCTCTCAAACATCGGTGACTTCCCTTTTGCTAATGTTGAAAGTGAATTAGAGTTGGCCTGACGTTGGTTTTGTGTGGAGGGGGAGATGGGGGAACGTGTTAGCTTTTATGGAGACTTCTCTATGCTTGGGCTTTAGAGTGTGCCATGTGCTGAACTCACTTGCTCAACCTCATTTTTTATTTGATGCGCTAAGTTCTGTAGCTTGTGCAACATCTTAGCATTTTATCTCCCTGTAACTGAAAGGCTTTGTGACTAGAGCTGTACAAAAGTCATCTGGTGAGAACCATAGATCTAGCAACACAAAAACATTTCACAGTTTTAGGTTTTGCTGAATTGTTTCAGCCAGAAAGCCTTACAAGAATTCTAAAAAATGTGCAGTGTTTCATTTGACATTGTTGAAACATTTCATTTTGGTTTTTGGTTCAAAATGACTTTTTTTCAGTCAAAGTTTCCTTTAATTTTATTAAACAATCAAAGATTAAAAATGGTCAAAATCAAAATGAAACATGTTGTCTAATCTAAGTGTTTCATTCAACCCAAAACAAAAGTTCTTTGGACTATTTGATTCACCAAAAATTTGGAAAATTTTCTTTGTTGGTTCAATCTGAAATAATTTCCCCCCCACACACACACACTTCAGAATTTCCAGTGATCCAAAAAGAATCCATTATTTGCACAGCTCTATTTGTGACATGCTAATCGTGCTTCAGCTAAAAAGATTTTGTGTTGAAATTTAGGTGGTTCCACAAGCAAGAAGTTAGCTAAAACTGCTAGCAGTTCAGCTCATGACTTCTGTATTTTAAAACAGTTATAATATTTGGCTGGACTAGTAATCTCAGAAGTAGCCTTGCAGTGGGATAGAACATGCAGCAAGGTAGGACTAAGTGGGTATTTTGAGCTAGTGCTCAGGCAGTGAGATTTATTTTAAGCTTAAATCACCTAAAATTGAGGCAGGCGGGGAGGGATGCAGAGGAAAGGAAGGGAATGTATTCCAGATTTTATTATTAATGTATATTAACAGGATGCGAATAAAAATGGATGTACCAAGATGTTTAAAAACATCATTTTCCTCTTCACTTGCTTTATAATACCTTACACTGTTTTATGACTAGTTTATAGTGAAGTTACTTTCATCCTAAACAATGCTCAATTTTGCTCATCCCATGCACACAATCATGGAAATACAGTAGCTGGATGGAGGGTAGGAGCCAGTTGGTGGAAAAGATATCAAATTGTGAGGAAAGCAAAAGTTTAATTTGAGACAGTGGGCAAATCCCTACTTTTATGGAGATGGCAATGTTGAGCATTTTCCCAAAGCAGGAAATACTTTAGTTTTCAAAGGTGACTTCTTTACTCAGTATAATACATGCAACTTCTTCAAGTTCACATTACATGAAATGCCTGCATAGGTTATTTCCCACCACATCCAGAGGTGACAAACATAGAGTCTGTGGCTCTTATTCTCTTCACATCACTGAGGCTACCATAATTCAACACCCTACAGAGAGCATGAATGGCACTAAAATACGCTAATAACCACCCTGACTGTTGTACATGAACACCCCCGTAACTCTTCGCCCTTATCAAAAGGTAGTGCTGGCTCGTTGTCAGCACCACAATGGTAGAGCTTCTCATGATCTCATCACTGTTAGTGGGAACAAAGAATTAAGGGCATCAGTCTGACTCGTTTCCAGTTGTACAATTTATATACACAACACACTCCTACAGATTTTTCCATCCACTGCTCTCCCCTGTGTCATTCTCCTTTTATTTAGAATATTTATTTACTGACTCCCTGAGTGTTTAACAGAAAAGATAACATCTGACAGACAAATGGTACACTTCCTCTTATGACAACATAGGCGTTGATCCAGCTGGCAAGAAAATAGGTGCCCATAGCTAGCTGAGGCAGGGCCTGGGGGCACTTAGCCCTTTGTACACGTGCTAGGTATGTGCCTGGGAGGGGCACAGGGTGGGTGCCATCGGGATATAATATTTTCCCCTCAGAACATAACAGATGGGAAGACAAGACAGGTGACACAAGTGATTGGCTCAATGTCTCCCCCACCCCCTCTCCACCAACTTCTCAGGTGCGTGGAAGCAAAGGACAACCCTCTCTGGCCCCTCTCTGGAGCACGATGTCACTGCGTGCTGGCGTGAGCCAGAGCTGCAGGCTGGGACCCCAGCCCCTGTAGTGACAGTGCTGCCCTTGGAGACAGCAGGAATGACCTGGCAAGCTTTGGAGGTTGCCTGGGAAGCCACAGAGGCTCAAGCAAGGAAGCAGCATTTTAATCAGCAGCAAAGACGGACGATCTGTGGCACAAGGCCTGCTGTCAGGGCAAGACAGAGGCAGCCGGGAGGAAGGGGGTGGACATTTGGTGAAGGACCCTCCCAGCCATCGTAGCCTGGCTGAAGGTCCTAGCAGCTGAGGCTGGACACAAAGCACTCTCCTCTCCCCCACGCACCTAGAACTCCATCCAGTTCAAGGGAGGCTCCCTCTGCCTCAGTGGACATTGATCCTCCCTGTGGATCTGCTGGAGAAGCAGCCATGCGACTGCAGTGGATAGCGCCAGGCTGGGGCAAATGGTGGTACCCTGGGAAGAGGCATCCATCACCCAAGAGCAAAGCAGATTTAGGCTCAGTAGCCGACTGCTATCGGGTGCAGGTGGACAGGAGCCCAAGCGATGGGTTGACTGCAGTGACGGCACCTGGGTGTGCTGATGTAGCCTCCATCTCTGACTGACAGGTAGGCCCCCCCGGGGTGAGACTGACGTCATGGGAGTTGGGTGGCGGTGTGGGTAAGAGACATCTGTATGATGGATTCTCTCATCCTGTCTGTGTCCATTTATTAAAAAGCACCAGGAGGGAAAAAAAATCAGGAAAACCAGAGTAAGGCTAAGTGCTGGATAAATCCTAGAAGCTCACGCTTTTTAATTGTTGACAACTGCATATCTCATATGCACATGGGCTCTAAGAGTAGCCCAGATTGTTCCCCCATTTGATTATCTGGAGATTGTTCCATGCACAGAAGCCACACTGGTCTGGGACAGGGTTTAGCTTGACCAAGAACGCCAGTTTAGGGCTGCTGAAAAGCAGAGTACGTTTTGGGATTGGACTTGAGTGTGCAACACGTCAGCCTACACCAGCTATTCAGACTAGAGCACATAGCCCATGGGAACAGCCAGTGCCCAAGGCCTGAGGCCAAAGTGCAGATCTGCTTTGCGTGGAAGGGCAGCTATTAATTCAGCTATAAACAAATGCCCCCACACCTGCCTGGGAAGCAGGGGCAAAGCCAGACCCAATGGCCGGTAAGTGTACCTATGCAATAGTCTCTCTTCTGTAACTTCAGTCCCATGGGGCGCACTAGGGGAAAGCTGCCTCTCACTTGAGTTAGAAGGGCTGAATACTTCGTTACTGATTCTCCTAATACATCGGATAGGGAAGCTTTTCAGTGGTATTTCTTATCCCCTAGCAATGTAAAAGCAAGTATGTGTAAGCAGTAACCTTACACCGATTGTTTGTTTAGAGCAAACACCACCAGCAAACTTGGCCCAAGAATTTAGGATCGGGCATATGCCACAGCTTTTCAGGAATTGCTGTTACCGATTGACAGTGTCTCCTTTGGACACAGCACCAAAAGGAGTGCAGGCTGCTTGATGCGCCATCTCTCCACTCCCACGGAGTGGGGGCATTAGGTGGTGATGGTTGTGGACATTGGCTGGGTAGTTTTATCAGAACTACACCTGTCAGTTCCTGAACTCCTCCCCCAGTACCTCGACTGTTACAAGGATAAAGAACAATTTAATGCTGACTTTGCCTTGCATAATGCTGATTTTGATCATGACCGTCCATTTTTCAAATGGTTTTACACTCAAATACTGATCACCAGATTGACTTTTTCTTATGGCTTTCTCTCAGTTCAAGAGATATTTTTAAGTATGAAAAATGATCATTTCAAGAACATACAGGTAGAAAGTCAGTTTACTTGCTTAACACACATTCACAATTTCAGTTAGAAACAGCCACCTTAAAACTTTGCTTAAAACCAGTGCATCTTTTAGAGTAATTGTCTAGGGTTATGTCATTTAAGGAACCAAGACAGAGATTGTGGCTAACCAATGTACTATGCATCTAGAGTTTCAACATATAGTAATGTAATTAGGAATTTTATTAAATTACATCTCCTTTAACTATGTCATTACAAAATACGATGGAATGATTTATTCAAGCCTCTTGATCACTAACACAACAAATACTTAGTTAGAACAGTCACTAATTGTTGCTAGAATGGGAAGCCATCAGGGTGAAGAGTACTAAGGAAATCAGACATTTTCAACCTCACCCTATGCTACACTATTTTTATTCAAGGGGCAGGGTTGAGCACCATTCTAAACTTCATATTTTCATCTTTTGTCTGTTCATGTTACAAGATCAGTACATTATAATTGTACTATTAGCCATTATAAGTCTATAAGTATTATGCAACCATTGGAGCTAACACACCCATTCAGTGCATTTTTCTCATCTGTCATTTCTAAATGCAGAACATATATTGCTTACAGTGAGCTGGGGCTTCAGTAGTCTAAGGCGCACACGCATAATGCAGACTAAGGCACATGATAATAAAATCCATGGCACTTTAAGAGCATATCAGAGCCAGAAATCTAAGCTTGTGTGATCCCTGCACTTCAAACAGTCGTCAGATTCATCTAAAAGGAACTGCGACTCTTCCTTTCTTTCATGTTGCTACTTCAGTGTACGAGCAGTCATTTACACTTGGGGCCTATTTGTTTGCAGCCCCCTCCTGCATCCTTCTCAGCTGCCGAAAGAAACCCAAAACATTCCCAGCCAGCACGTTCTCATCTTGTACTTGAATGCTTTCTGCCTTTGTGCTGAAGGTTAGTACCAATTATAGGGAAAATCATTCAGCAGCTGAGACAGGAGCCAGAACATCTCGTTCACCACTTCTCTCTAGCACACATGCTGCTCAGCAAGGCCAAGTTCTCATCTCTTCACGTGAAAGAGCTAGCTTAGAAGTGTTACAACATTCATGCTCATGACGATGAAGCACCAATATCACTAGCCAGAGCCATCTTTAGTGGAGGCACATGTTACCTGACACCCGGCTCCTACATCAGGTTTCATTCCTGACCTGCCTTACCTCTGCTCTTCATCTCTTGGACTCTAGCTATTACCTGTCACAGTTCAGGGCAACTGCACCTGTATTCCCCACTCAGTGGTCCAGCAAGGGCACCCACTCTAGGCTCCTCAGCTGTCACCCAGGGGAGCTGGAACAATTTTTATAGTGAGGATGCTAAGAGCCACTGAACCAAACTGTAGCCCCTGAATAGAATGGAACCCACCTGGAAGTAGGGGTGCTGGGGGTGATGCTACACCTCCTGGCTTGAGCATCTATGTGGTGACCTCTCTTGTGCATCTCTCCCTCCTGGCCAGAGTTTGTCCAGGCTGCACAGCTCCCTGCCTACACTGATTTCCCCTGCAAAGTCAGGCTGCCTTCCTAAGCAGGTCTGAAAGTGTAATTGCCATAATTAAGTTACCACCCTGCTCTTTCTAAGCAAGCACGTAGATAAAAGAACCGACACGTGCTAATAAGCTTGTGGGCTCTGTCCAGTGAAGAGTCCTTCAAACCCTACCTGTGTGTTTTCCTGTAGCTACAAGTTCATAACCTCCTTTTGCTCAGAACAAGCACACCTCTGAATCAGGGAGTTACTCTTTTATGCCGACTGGGCCTTTTGATGCTGGCAACATTGACAAAGATCCCCACCCAAGGGTGAAGCTTCAAAAAGATCAGGTCCAAAGGCAGGCATTTGCATAGCCCTCCTCCCAACCATTTCCTAGGAAATTTACTCAACCATTCATTCTTGTCTTAGCCTGCTGTTTAAAAGCCTCCTTTGAAGCTCATCATCCTTCCCAAGGTTTCCATTAGTCATGTCTCCTAGACACATTAAATATCATCTCACAATTAAAGAAACATTTGCATGTTGACACAATGATCTCCTAAAATACTTGGACTTAATTCAGCAAGGGCTAATTTAACTCACTAGCGCTTGTCCAGGATACACTGGTATTGCAGGGGCATGCTCTACTGCCCCAACTCCCAAATTTGTTAGGGCTGGTTGAAGTATGTGTTCAGATGACCAGAGGCTTGTGAGGATATTGGTGGGATTTACTTCAGTCTTTATATAGGAGAGACTTCCTACTCACTGATCATTAGAGCTCTGGTGCGATTCAGCTTCTATCAGATGGTCACATAAACATACTCAGGAACCACTTCAATGTATCTGGGCCAAAATTTCTGATGTGCTCAGTTAGGATTTCACCTCAGCCTGCTGCTTTCTCTATTTGCAGGGCATTGATGCTGGCATCCAATTCCTCCATGGAGAAGGGCACTGTAAGATCTGGATTGCTGGATGTATCCAGGGAGGGGGAAGAGGAGGATTTTCCAAAATAATGACCGATTGGCAGTGGTCCGCTTAACCTTCCCATTTGGTGGCCAAGAGAGCTAGTGGTGACAACACAGTGGTGACAATGGCATTGGTGAGGCTGCATTTGGAGTACTATGTCCAGTTTTGGGGCCCCCACTACAAAAAGGACGTGGACAAGTTGGAGAGAGTCCAGCTGAGGGCAACAAAAATGATAAGGGGGCTGAAGCACAAGACTTATGAGGAGAGGCTGAAAGAACTAGGCCTGTTTAGTCTGCAGAAGAGAAGAATGAGGGAGGATTTGATAGCAGCCTTTAACTACCTGAAAGGGGCTTCCAGGGAGGATGGAGGTAAGCTATTTTCACTGGTGGCAGATGACATAACAAGGAGCAACGGTCTCTAGTAGCAGTGGAGGTAGTCTAGGTCTAGGTTGGACATTAGGAAAAAGTTTTTCACTAGGAGGGCACAAACCCCTCACTCAAAGACACTAACTCCTCTACTTAACATCACCTGCTGCTATTTTACAGGATGCCTTAAGCCTACCCGTGTCAAGTGCCTTTACATCCTCACAAATATTGCTCCTCCTGATATACGCCAGGAAGTTGGTAGTAAAATAGAGCGGGCAAGGCAAATACCCAGATCCAAGACATCCACAATACAACACCAATGCTGAGTCGACTGAAGTCAGGACAAAGTTTTCTTGCTACATTAAACCCCTAACATTGTCACCCAAACAGACAAGGATCCAGTTATGGCAAAGAAAAGTAGAAAACCACCCTGTAGCTTGTGCATTCCAGCTCCCACTAGTTGAGCTCCTACCACCCAGTGCAGATCAATGGTGTACTACATGGCGTTGCTTTAATCGACTATGCACGGGAGCTGGCCAGTGTAAAGACACGATTAAGTGCGGCTACACCATTGGCCCCAATCAATACCTGTGGCTGCAACTGCAACAGAGAGCCTCAATATATGAAGCATCTCCTGTGATTCCAACTGCTTGAGCATGAATGGCTCTTCCAAAGACCTCATGGTGTGCAACAATTGAGCAATTACATGAGCATGGATCTGGCAGGAAGCAGTATGAGGATGCAAGAAAACAGATCTCATAAATAGCTTCAGATCACTCATTTATCCACATGCCTACTCAAAGTTTGCTGCTCCCTCCTTCTGCCATCTGTGGACAACCAGCTCTGCTCCTTTTTGTGGCCAGTTCTGCCAGTGGCCCAGTTTGAGATGCGGGTGAGGGGCTCAGTGAACTCACACCTCACTTCCTGTAAACACCGGACTCCTCCCATTTCATTACAGATATTCCATCTTATTGTTGTTTTCCATCCTTTTCAGCTGGACAAGTGAACCAAGGAGATTTACACTGTGGGACTCTTCTACCAGTTCTAGCAGAGTAAAGGGGAGGTAAATTTGGCTGCTCGGGATTTGCCCTTGTGTATAAGGTTTCCCTAACTCGTATGAAGTCCCAACAGCTCTTCACAAGCCCTAACCAGCAACACAGCATCCCAGTGAGGGGGCATACCCAGCTCATGGGAAGAACATGGCTGGTCTCTTCTGCCTTAATGCACTCCAGGAGGGTGCTACCCAACAGCTGAGTGGCTGATGTTACTTCTGCACTGCTCCCAAGCCAGGCCCATAATTTGAGGGCCATGAAGGAGGTGTACAACAACCTGCCCCATCTTCCCGAGACGTGCAGAACTTAGTACTGCAGCCACAGTGTCTAGAGCAGCTATTATCCCATCTGTTTTTTACAGCATCTATCACTAGTTGACCTTAAAAGCTCTCCGACTGACCGGCATGTAGATATCCTTCCCTAATCTCAATAACGTGAGCAGAATCTTCAGCATAGCTTACTTCATCAGTCCCCTGAAGAACCTTAGTCATTACATAACATTTTTCAGAGTCAATTTCAATCAAATGGTTATCAGTTTTGGGGTTGTACTAAAACGCTAGCACGTTTGTTTAATTATATAGATGTGCTGTGTGTGTAACGTTTTGTTCGTAATGCGTGATATTAGGAAGTAAGTAATATCTAATTATGAAGCTCATTTCATGAGCGTAAGACCATTGTTATTTGTTTTAATCAAACATCCTGCTGCAATAAACCACCAGAAAATATGACTCACTGCTCTAGCTATTATTTGGTTTCACGCAGATACCATTTTTTGTTGTTTAGCCAGCTATAGTCGTTACAAACATCTTTGACCTGAGCTTAAAAATGCTGAGTAATTATAAATCCTACTACAATCTGTGGATGCGAGTGGGGCTCAGTATCTCTGAAAATCAGGCGTTTGGCACACACCTAGTTCTACGTGGTGTGTATTGTTCTTCTGCATAGAATAATATAATTAGCATTGAAAATAACAAGCATATGCATCTATTTTCATCTGTGCATCCTGTTTTCTGTGCCTCCAGCGAGGTTTGCTAACTCAGATATTATTATCCTGGCAACCACCAATATTGACTTTTACACAGGAATATGAATTTGATTACTTGTCCTTTCCTAGTTTTCTAGGAAGGGTAACAAAAATTCAGTACTGCAGCGAGTAATAGCAAGAATGAGAAACAAAGAGTATTTTACCTCTCAGTGCATTAACTCGCTTGTTCTACAAGAAATAGAAAAAGCCAGGAGAAGAAGAAGAAAAAAATATCAGTCTCTTCAATGAACAGTTTATCCTTTCACAGCATGCATTTTAAGACTGAATAATTCAAAAGACAACAGATACCTGCATCATGTCCTTTTCAGCATAGGAGCTTTTGAACAGTTACCTTTGAAAACATGGATAGCTTAATGAGAACAAGTGACATAATGAACTGAGTTTGAAACTGTCTTCTGCTCCATCATTGCTACTGAAGCTGCCTTTTGGCTCCACAATCTCAGTTATGTGAAGTTGATTTTTTTCACCTGTGAAAATCAACTTTGGGCCAGCATGCACCAATTCAAGTGCTCCATGCTCAGCACTTCTAAAGTATCTTTTCCAAAGCACTTGAAAAATTAACGCATTGATAGTTTCAACAATGCTTTGAGATACATGATTTGCCCTTTTACAGATAGGGAATTGATCCAGAATTAACAGCATGCCTATCAACACTGAGGAAATCCGCATTAGAGCCAGGATTGGAACAGACGTATTGGTGGCTCCCCGTCTTCCAAACCTACCACTGCTCCCAAAGCCATGTTTGTGAATTACTGGGATCCATCTCTGCACTATGTCATCTGAACCTTGGCCTGCTAGAGATAGCATAGGCAGAGATTCTAACTTAGGGTTGATGCACCAGGGATATCATGCCCTCCCTCCTGTTTTGAAATGAGATGGCATCCCTGTTAGGCTGAAAAGCTGGATCACCATATCCCAGCTGCCAAGGAGCTGGATGAGCAAGCTAGCAGGAAAGTAGTGTCAAAATCAGAGTCTGTGTGAATGGTTTAGATTTTCACAAATTTGCAATTTCCAAATCAAACTGTTTCATATTAGTTTTTCTGACCAGCTCCAGCAACCAGCATTCACCTACTGCAAGAAATTATGGGATGTATTTGGATAGTCAAACAGCCCATTACTGACATGAGGAATTTACACGCTTGCTTCATATATGAACCCAGTCATTTTGCCAGTGTTTATAGTTCGAAAATGCAAGTACATTGGATATGCAGCAGAGCCTCACCTCCTTCCTGCCTCCAACTTGCTGTCGCCGAGGGTCAGACTCCCCTTTGCATTTTCTCTATTTCCATCCAGTCTGTTCCTTTCTCACAATTTCCATCCCTTTCCCTCCACGATTCTGGTTGTTTCCTCTCTCATGACTCCTGGTATCCAAGCCCAACTCAGCCTTGTCTCCCCACCCCCATCCCTCCCTCTCCCGCTCTCCTTTGTTCATCCTCCTCCACTATTGCTTCTGGTGCCTTCTTCTGCTACTTTTCACCCTGTTCAGTCCTGCTTTAGTCCACTCCCTGCTTCTTTCTTCAACCATATCTTTCCGGATCTGGATCACTGTTTCCCTAGCACCACAGACTAAGGTCTGCGTTGGAGGAACTCTGGCAGCCACCCAGTGAACCGATCTAGAAACTGAGTATTGCATTGTAAGGAACAGAGACTCAATCTGTTTTTATATCTGGATAGGTCCATACATACCAAGGCCAGATTTCTTTTAGACTACCATCAAAAGAAGCTGTTGGTCTCACATTGAGCAAACCGTGTCTGTTTGCCCTGAAACAGATGCTCTTTTTTCTTGCAGATATTTTGTATTTGCCTATCTGACCAGTTTAACTGTTCATCTGCATCCAGGAGACCTCTGTTCAGCACTAGGGGCACCTCCTCCTGGCTGTTCTGGCAATTAGCTTTTTCAGCCTGACTCCCTCTTCCTGCAGCCCCTCTCTACCTTCTCAGGATCTGCAACCCCTCATCTTCTGGGCTTAGCCCTCCAGCCAAGTCACAAGAGTCCTCCCTCTCTGGGACGCAATCAGAGTCTTCCATGAGTTCTTAACTCCAGTGCCCTGGCTGGGCCACTCCCTCAGTGGCTAGAATAAACGGACCCGGACCATTTTTACAATGGTGTCACTCAGACAGTGACTGGTAGTGGGACCCAGGGCTGCCCCCTTTTCTGGGGTCCAGTCCAGAGCCCCATCTCCAGCAGCAGAACTCTAGCCAGCCCCACACTTTCCTGCCACTCCCCTCGACTACTTTCCACTTTGCTATCCCAGCAAAGGCCTAGCTCAGGCTCCTTTCTAGCTCCTAGTGTGTCCAAATCCCTTTCTCTCCCTTATCCTAGAGAAAGGGACTGCAGCCCTCTTTCTCCTGACAGCTCCCTGGCTTCAGAGAAGCCATGCCTGTTCCTGCTCCGGTGAGCTTCCCCTTATTAAAACTTTGCTCTCAGCCTGCCTGTGCCCCAGTTTGCTTCCTAATTGGCCCATCTGGCCTACCCTAACCCTTTCAGGGTGAATGCAGGGAGGCCGGGGGGGGGGGGAAGAAGGGGATGGGTTATCCTCTCAAAAGCAGGCTTGCCTCATCTTTGCATTCCCGAGTACTAGGTTTACAAGCAAATCCACCACATTAAAAGAAGTTACATACACTGACCCTGAAGAGGGAGCTGATGAGCTTTCCATTGGGAAAATTGCTGGTGGTGAGAGTGTTCAGTTACACAGCTCTGAGAGGGAAGAGAAACAACTAGTTCGTAATTAAAATAGATTATTCAAGGAGTAGACATTAAGGAAATTGCTTCCTTCCTTCATACCCAGTGTGCATCTTTTTAATTCCCTTTTGCGCACTCCTCCCCCACACCTCCCCTGTATTGTTTTCCCTTCTACTTTTTCTTAATAGCACATAGAAAGTTGCTTTGCCTCATCTCTGGTCTGGTAGTTTGTCTAACTGTCTGCTTAAACACAAAGGGATCCTGTTTAAGTTTAATCTGCTTCTGTGCATAAACTCATCCCTTTCTTCCATGAAAGCTTCTTTCCTAACCCTTGCGTTTTCACCAGGGCCCTGTGCTTTGGGTCATAACGATATCCATGTGAATGACTGGCCTTCCGGTATATCAGCCTGTTTTGGCTTTCAGCAGTAGGCCATGTCACTGAAAAAGATGCCCTTGAGTCTACTTGCAAGACATTTTCATAAACCCTCCCCTAATCCCACTCCCAAACAGGACTGCCAATTGCACTGTTACAGCTTTCCACTTGGAGGATGTCGCTAGACTCCCCTTCAGGGGGAGAGAAGGGAAGGAGCTGCTTCTGTTAGAGATCTGACACGTTTTGGAAAAGCTTCAGGGAGTAATACTCAACACACAGTACCTTGCATCTGCCATCCGTATTCCATTCACAGTGCACAGAAAGAGGCCCTTATTTTGAAGTCCCTGTACCCGTGTTGACCATTTCCCCTCCCGTATGCATTGCAAGTACGAAATCTTATCTATGTTTTACAGACTGAGCGTCTGACTGAACCAAGGTCAGATCGCAACTCAGTAACAGACCTGGAAGTCCGATGCTGAGATCCTAGACCCACTCATGCTCTATTCAAAAAGCTACCTTTTCAGCTAGTGCAGTTTGCTTAACTGGTCACTGCCATCTGCTCCCCTCCACTAATGAGCAGAGAGATGCTAATGATGGTAGCAATTGACCAGGAGACTTACATCTCTAGGTCACCTCTTGTCACTTTACTGAGTGTCTCAGGAACCCTGATGGAGTTTGTACTCTACTTCACTGGGTGGTAGGGAAGTGTTCGCTCCAGGTCACAGTTAGGGAACGGAAACAGACCCCCCAGCCTTGAGCAAGTGTACAGTAGTGGTCACACAAGCCTACAATAGAAGCAGGCACTCAGTCCATGTGTTATGAACCCACACCCCTTCTTCTACTCATGCGTTGCCCCACCCAGAGTACTATCCAAGACTGGGGGGTAAGAGACAGCAATAACTGCACCTCATCAGCTGTATTAGCTGTCAACCTCTTAGATTATTTCCTCACACAATATTATTTAAAGCCCACATCATTGCTTGCAATATCTCTTTGTGTGCTGCAGAGCCCTCCCTGAATAGAAGTCTCAGGCCAACCTCTTGCCAAAAAAAACAAAAAAAAAAAACAAACACACTATGGAAGAGCAACATGCTGTTATCATTAGTGGGCCCAGGGGTGTAATTGAGTGTGTTGGGTCTTCATTGGAGCCCCTTCTCTGCAAAGATCTGAGTGACTTCCCCTTTGAAGACCTGGCAGCCCTTAGCCCTGCCTGCTCCACAATGAGCTAAACTTATTACCCTGGATACAGTGAACAAAAAGGGAATTCTCTCAAGTTTAAAATGTTACATTCCTAGCCTCTGCTTTGTGTTTTACTGTTTCCTTCGCATTCCTCAGGGAGTAAATCTGGCCCCACAGCAGAGTAAAATTGCTTTCAAAACTAGCATGCCACGTCAGGGGCCTCCAGTCAAGCTACGGGCATGGGTTTCCTTCTGTAGATTGAAGCAGTGTTCTATTTTTATTAATTGTTTTACTGTAGCATGTGGAAGTCCCAACCAAGGTCAGGAAACCAGGGTGCTAGACATTTCACACGTAAATTGGATTTTAAAAACAATACTTTCCTCCTTTAGCAAACTTTGGCAGTGTTTTTATAACCCTAAGCCAATAGGAAAGAACCTAACTATCCAGTAGCATTCCATGGCTTCATGCACACCTAAGGTCTTGCACTACAGAATGATCAACATGAAATGAATATTGTTGTAAGTGGAAGACCAGGGAACTTACCACCCAAAACCAAAGGAAGGCTTTTTAAAGGCATTTGTTAAAATCGTCATTTATTAAAAAAAAAAAAAAAAAACACACACACACACTTCAAAAGGTACAAAAAATAAATATTTTCTTGCTTGTTTGGCATTTTATATGGATAAAATATTTGCTAAACTCTGTTCACTTTCACCTAAAATGTGGTCTCTTTTCATGCTACAGCCTTTATTTGTAGCTTTCATCCGCACAGAGAAGCTGTACAGATCATCCTCTGAAATACCATCAAAGAAGAAGTCCTCATTGAAGATGGGGTTTCTGCTTCTTTTTATAACAGTGCTTCTCTGCTTCTGAATTTTCCCTGGCACCAGAGAAAAGGTGATGCAGCAGTTGATGCTTTTAGGCTCCACAGATGCATCATATAAACCCTCTGCGCTGATCAGACGGAGTCTCAGCCTTCTGTTTTCTGAACAATACTCAGCTGACAGTCTCAACAAGCCTCCTCTATCCAGTAGCACTGTGCTGTCCCCAACAAGCCTCTCTCGGCCACAGGTAAGGTCCAGTGGAAAAATAGTGGAATGCGACAGGTTAAAGCTCCGTGTCCTTAAGGACTGAACTAACCCCTCTGAAGCCCTCCTGGTGGCGTTGGGGCTGTTATCATTGGAGCTGCTCTCATCTGTCGATAAGGAGTTATTCCTCACCATGCTGGATTTGTTTCTTGCTCTCAGTGCCCTGCCAAGCAGCCCCTCTTGGCTGCGAGCTTTGAGGAACGGGCAGGATCTGGGAGGAGATCGGCTCAGAAGTGGGGAGCTGAAAGGAGACGAGTCAGCGGAGGAGGTAGTATCACTGTCCCCAGCGCTTTGCCAGAGCAGGTGCCTCGGAGGCACTCCAGCAGCCACAGAGCTTATCGCAATGGGGCTGGAAGCTGCCCCTCTGCCCGTGTAGGTGTTGGCTCTGCATCGAGGCAGCGTCAAGCTGGATAGAGAGCTGCTGCACAGGTCATTGTGGAAGATGGACTCCTTCCTCCTGGTGTGGGGACTCTCCAGCAAGGTGCAGAAGCCGTAGGAGGTCTGGGCTTTGGGGAAGTGGAGCAGGGACAGAGCTGCCTGCGACTGCAGGTCTGAGTTGGAGCTCTCCTCCAGGGCTGGGATCTCCTCAGCGCTTTCTACCTGGATGAGATGTGGCAAGAAGGGGCTGGGGCCACAACCGGCCGTGCCAGAAGGAGGCAAAGCGGGCTCTGCTAGGGAGCAGTCATGCAGAGAGATGCCAGGCCCTGCTGCAGCAGAGGAAACCGTCAGTCTGGGTGGGATGCAAAACTCTGGGATCCTGTCTGGGGTTAAAACATTGGGAAAAGCAGCTGCTCCTCCCCGGACTCTCTCTGGCACTGTCGGACCAGGCTGCAACCCCAGGAAAGAGGAACTCTGTGGGTTGCTGTTTCCAGGTGACCCTTTCATCTTCTCCAGGACCCACATCACTGCAGCTGGATACAGAGAGGGAAAGGTCTCCGGGGCAGAGCTTGAGTTCACCTGCAAACAGAAGCAGAAGCACATGAATATATCTTAACTGGCAGCAGCAAAGCAAAGCTTCTAGCCTGCTACACCACTACCATCCCAACCTAGTGGGACAAGATCAAGGTCGTTTATTATAGCTACAATCCCCATTCCCACCCCGACCTTTTACAGCAAAGAAGGAAACCAGAAGGTTACTAGAGATTAAACAGTGTCCTAAGTTCCTCTAAGAGCTGATCACATTTAACAGAGACTCAAATCCATGCTCTCTAGGAAAAGTTTCCCTCTCTATTAAATTGCATCAGGATTCTCCAGAAGTGACGCTCACACATACCTTGGCAAATTTAAGCCACTTGTTATTTCAGAGAATTTGCTAGGAGCCTGTTCATCAAGTATCAGCTTAGCAGAGACACTTCCTCCTCCTCCTGCAGCTGCTGCTGCTCTCGAGAGCTCACTTCATCCGTTGGTAGAAAAAGACTCAGCCAGGCTCTGCTTTTATAAGCAAGCCAGGCAGTCTCCCACCCAATCACACGCTGAAACGGTGGCCGGGGGGGGGGGGGGGAGGGGGGCTGCAGAGGAAAGGGGAAATGCAACCAGCTCCTCCCTTTGGAGGATTTCCAAGCCCCAGAGTCCAAGCAGCCAACGAAGCTCGTGCTCGCCTCCGGCTTGTTTTCCCTGGCTCTCAAGTGCCAACACCTGCTGCTGGGGACAGCTGCACCTGAGGCAGAGAAGGAAGGCATGATCCTACACTCCTCTCCCCCCAGACTACCAGGGCCCGTAGAGAAACTGGCATCTCCACATCACACACACATGCTGAGTCAGGCCAGCCACTAACAGCTCTAACCCATTTCAGATTCACTCAGGAGCCCGAGGCTCTATGTACCCAACGCACAGATAGAATATGATGCATGAGGAGCCAAATTCATCCCTGGGGTTAAAAAAAAAATTCCATCCACCTCAACGTGTTGTACCACAGGGGAAGACAGCTGTGTGCGAGACAGGGCCATTGTTCTTATCAGCTGGCAAGAGAGGAGCTTGGTTATCTGTTAGTGCCTAAAGCTGTGC
The DNA here is from genome assembly GCA_007922155.1 of Mesoclemmys tuberculata. Taxonomy (NCBI): domain Eukaryota; kingdom Metazoa; phylum Chordata; order Testudines; family Chelidae; genus Mesoclemmys; species Mesoclemmys tuberculata. The sequence continues at coordinate 4,674,937 of ML675621.1, forward strand.
CCATCCCAGTAGGTTTGCTTCACCTAGTTATCAGGGAACCATTGGCCTGGATGGGGGCAGTCGTACTATTTCACACTGAAGGGAGTTGAAATTCACTTGAAGGCTCACAATTAAATTTAACCCAGAACCACTGCATTTTGCAGTTGAATCCTTAAGCTGGAATTCCTATGTTCCTCCCTCTTGTCCCCCCGACCCCAATTACCACTTGTATTTCAATGTCTATTTACACTGCAAGTTGTTTCAAAATACAACCGCTGGAAACAAGCATGATAACAAGCCAACTCTATGCTTCTGTTTCTTTAGAAACTTTAGCACATTTCCTGGATTTGAGCAGCAGAGAGGATGGATTTTGATCCTTGACACTGTGATAATTTAGAGTAACTTCAGATGGTTAATGGCACATTTCTGTATAAGTCAGGGCATATTTTTATATTACCAACCTCCTCTCATCTTTATCTGCCAAGAAACACAGATGATGGTGTATTCAGGAAGGAGATGTAATAAGAAAGTCTTGATATCAGGCCTGTACCATGGGTACAAGTGAATACAGGTGCAGGGATACAATGCACATAAATGGGTTTTATTCAGACTTTCAGTTTGCACAGATTAGGAAGAGTGGTTGGGGTTAAGCCAAGGACAGATACCACATTGGCTAACCCTGACTAGCCACAACTTTTCTTCAAGTACAAACTCAGGTTAACCCCTTTCACCTTTGTTCAGCGCTAAGTTCCCTGCTAGGGTGAGCCTCAGTCATCTTAATTCAGTGAAAGATGCTCACATGAGCTGGGACGACTCTGGGGTTAGCTAACACCAACTTTTTTTCTTAACCTACTCTGATTTTTCTTAAGGATCCAGCAACCCTGATTTAAAGGAGTGTGGCTGCAAAAGCCTTTAACATGCTGTCATTCCAGAAGTGAACACCGCTTGACATTCCTGACACTGCTAATGGAAAATAATCTAGGTGTGGTGGGAGAAAGTGCTCATGATTTTTAATACATCATAAAGCAGCAAGAGATCATCAACCCAATTAATCCTGTTTTGCGAAGATCTTTAAGCAAGACACCTTGGGTGACCTCTGAAGCATCAGGCTAGACGACCCTTTACAGACTGTGATGAAAGACAATGTGACTTCCTTAAAGTCTATTTAAGAAGATGGGCACAGCTGCCAACAGTAAAATGTAATTGCAGAGCTGGGGAAGTAGCCGAGAAACTAGCCCAACACTTGATTAATCTGTAAGCTAGCAATCATAGGGGTACAAGGAAATGTTACCTTAATTGTGTTTTTTCCTCCCACAAACAAGGCTTCTCTTAGGCCCAGATCCCCCAAGATATTTAGGCTCCAAACTGCCATTGAAATCAGTGAATCCAGGCCCTAGCATTTAGATTAGGGCTAGACATGCTTAGAGAAAACAAGTCCAAGCACTTGCAGTGCGAAAAAATATTTATATTCTAAGGAGAGATTCAGCCCCAGATGCCCCAAAACACACAAATGCGGAGTGAGTCTCCTCCACTATGCCTGTTTTCTTAAACAGAGTTACACAGGAATTACCAAGAAGAAAGCAAGAGGAAAACACGGCCTTTGTGAGCACACCATTTCAGTTATTTGTAGTTGAATCGAAGCAGGGAGGGCAATTAATGCCAGTGTCCACAGAAAAACTTTGATTAAGACATGCCCATGTTATTTCTTGGCTTATGAACATTCATTTTAGAATCCCACAAGTTGGGAGCACTTCTTTCTCTCAGATCTAAAACAAAGAGAATAAAGCTTGTGTTGCCTTTTTCCTGAGACAATGGAAACCTTTCTTTTTCTAGTCTAAAAGAAAAAATATCTTTAGTGTTTTTAAACTTCTTGTTCCTTCTTGGCCAGAATAAAAAAGGAAAAAAGTCCCACAGAAACTGGTTGGTGCTAATTAACTCTTAAAATCTAATTTAAGATAAATTCCTTCAGATTGGGTGGGTGTGCCAAAAGAAATCTTATAGATTTCAGTTGGGAAACCCAAGAAGAAAGAGAAATAAGAGAATAAACCTGTGCAAAACATACAAAATCTTTTTGAAAACCAATTGTTTTTCTTTAAGCATACTCACCAGCTTAAAGCTCACCTGCTACTTGAGAAAAATGAAATCGAATACAGATCCTTAGAAAAAGGTGCATCTTGGCCTTTCCACTTATAAAGAGACACAACCAACACAGGTGGGACAGATTTGTTCATAGAAAAAGCCTGCTTGCCACTTTAAGAATTCATATCTGCTTAGAATACTCTGCTAGATTATTCATGCAGGTTTGTTTTCTTTAGATAGGGATGGGGAAAATTTAGTTAAGATTCTACAGCTGACAGGTTAGATTAGTGTCATAGACTAAGCATGTATGAGGAACATTGACCTGACAGCTGCTCTTTAACTACAGACAGAATTAAAGCTATGTTTGTTTTTCTGTTTTGTTACTTTTGACATTTTTCTTCAAGGGATGAGGGGAAACATAAAATATGTTGCTCTATATGCTGTCCAGTGTGGCTGAAAGAAAATAAATGTGTTTTTCAATGATGTTTCTGAATATGACTTCTTGTCTTAAATGCATGCTACTTCTCAGGATGACTGACAACACTTCACTTAGGAATCTTCGGAACACTTGGGCAGTTATATTTATAAAATGAACATCTTCCCTTGCACAGAGAGAGAGATTTTCATTGTGTGAGCAGGTGGGCCAGGGCAGGGAGCAAAGGAGACATTTCAGCTCCCCCACCCCCCAACAATTTTCTGGGGTCCGCAAATTATTGCCAGAAAGGTCAAAATATGTACAAGGCCAAAATCTGTATAAAGTGATCTGGTATTAAGCAGCAGCCGTGAACCAAATATTTGACCCAATAACCAAATTTTACTTTTTTTTTTAAATGTTCCAGAGGTCTAACTAGCCACAAGCCTCCTGGAAGGTTGTTCATTTTAAATAGCAACAGGCAGGACCTCCATCCATGTGCCCCTTCCCCAGTAACGAGTCCTAGAATTAGCCCTGGTGAGCAGATAAAGATCCAGTTGAAAGTGTGCACCAATGTAATGCACAGCAACTGCTTATGCTTTCTGCTAGCAAAAAGACCAGCTTTTCAATGTGCAGCAAAATCATCCCTTCCTTTGTGTCTGTGCATTTCTGTGTTCCAGACACCTCAGAGCACGTTAGCCATAAAACCAGCATTTATTCCACCTGTAAAAACTAACTTTTGTGTTTGCCTGATATGATATCAGAATCTTCACCCTGCAAGCAGAGGTTTGAGCCCCAAAAAGCGAGCAGTGCCAGAGATGCCATGATGATCTCTACTGGGAGCTTCTCTATCACTATTCTTTTTACATGGAAGGTGCTCAGATGCCCTGGGGACGGGTGGCAGGCTTACATTCTAAAATAAGATAAAATAAGAGTCCCAGCTGGTATCAGACAGTAATAAAAGAAATAAGGCTCCAATTTTGAAAACAGTCGATGGGACTAGTCATGTATAAAGCTAAACAGTGCTTAAGTGTCTGCACATCTCCCACGGAAATAAGCACTCAAATGCCTGATTAGGTGTTTAGCTCACTGTGTTCAAAACTGTTCCTATGTTCCTTGATTAAACATAGAGTAAAATTAAAAAGCAGTGTCAAGGAGGCCACCTGTAGCTACAAAATGTTCCTTTAATAAATTGCTTTTAAAACAGGAGGACATTTAATTTATGACAGCGATATAGTACAAAAGGCTTTATTCCGCTTACATCAAGTAACTGATGGATGGATCCTTTAGTCTGATGGATGTGGATGAAATGCAGCGACAACTGGAAATGCTCCATTATCAGCTAACTGATGAATGAATGACTTGGGAAACAGACTGTACAAGTCCTATAATGAAAATCAAAATTTGTTCTAGCTTGAATGCTCACATCCTACTTGGGGGCTTGTTATTTTCAGCAACAAAAAATATGTCATTGCTGTCTTGGTGTTAAGTGTACTCTGTCTCTCTGACACACAGGCCTGTAACTAACCTCAAATTTAGTAAAGCCTTTTTCACACAAGAACATGACTGCAGTTCTCTCTTTTTCAAAGAGAAATTCAGCTCAGCTCACTCCCCCCTAGGGGCAGCACTATGAATTTCAGTGGTTTAGTAACATGATTAAGGCTATGATTTTGGCATGGGTATTTTCATTAAAAGTCATGGACAGGACATGGGCAATAAACAATAAAACACATATTTATTGAAGCCAGACCCCCACCACCCGGGGCTGAATTATTGGAATTTTGAGGATGTCACTGAGGTCTCATAAAATTGTGGAATCCATGACCTCCATGACTGACTCTTTGCCTTATTGATCATCAATGGGGCAATTCAGTTCCTTTCGTCACAAAATGAAAGCAGGCGTGTGATGAGCTTTGAGTTTAAGAAGCTAATGGAAGTGACTTCTCCAGTTCTTGGGCCAGTTTTCCACAATCTGTAGTTCATTTCAGCTCTGAACTATAGAATGAATCAGGTCCGATGTTAAAGCAGCTTTTAGCTGAACTCCAACAATGCTAACCTTTGGTGTCACTCCAGGGTCATCTAAGACTTAATGACTTATTTCAACCTCTGAAGGAAAGACCTGTGAGAGGGGGAAACAGAAGGCCCAGGAAACTCCATCAGGTTGAACTTTGCAAAGTTTCCTTCAAACAGCCCAATCAAAGGGAGAGACCACAGAAGGGTCAAGAGGCCTGGGAAGTTCTGGGATCAATGGGGAACTCTGCTCTCAACCCCAAGGATCTTGGAAGGGAGCGTTTGCCTATCCATGATGACATATAGGCCTCTCCTCTTGGGAGCTGGTTCAGTCACTGGCTGCCTTTGCCTGAAGCTGTGCAGAGCAAACTGCAGCAAGCGAATGTTGCTTGGAACAGAGTATGGCTTGTTTCCGCACACCCAAACCAGAAAGGGCTTCTGTGGCCTTGGGTGCCATTGCTCTTCACCCGTCCCACGCTCACCCTAGCTGGCTCCTCTACGCTCGCCTTACTAGAGGAGAACGTCAGGCCCTAAATGATGGTAATACACTTTGGCTGGTCTGGTATGCACTCTCTTCACGTCTGATTCATGATAGATAACTGTGATTTAGATGTAGTCTTTTCTTTGTACCATTGTCTGCAAATGCTTGTGCTGGAGAGTGCTGGGGAAACTGCAAAGCAGCCACATGGCCCCACTGTGAAGTCCCCAGGTTCAGTTGGCCCCTTAGGCCAGTTCTGTACCCCCACCACAGAAGCATTGTGGGACAGGCAGATGGAAGATACGGAGCTGGCCAGAAGAGAGAGGAGGTATGTTGGGGTGGGGGGATGAGTGGCCAGAATTGTACTGTGCCCCACCAATTCTTTGCTCCACTAGACCCCGCAGAGTGTACGGCACCGGGTGTGTACAAGTTAGAACACCTTTGAGGCTGCTCTAACCTACTCTGGGGGCAGAGTCCTCCCCTGCCGGCCCCAGCAAAGGGAAGGTATAAAGCTCCCCTCTCTGTCACTGTGCCAGGCCACACTGGCTCAGGGTTGAATTTGCCTGCAAGGCTGCAGTAGCTGAGAGCTCCCCCACAAACAGCTCCCTCCGCATAGAGCGCTCTCTCTTCCTTATGCACAGATGTTCCCCCTATTCCTGCTTTTGTTTGTAAACGCCTGTCTTTAGGGCTTGTGCTCCTTATAATCAACACCCTTATGCTCTTTGCTCTAAGATTTTGTTTCACCCCCGTTCTTAGTAGCCTTTCAGAATTGCCATTTCAAAAACCATTAATTCTAGTCTGCTGTCGCGGGTAAATAACATGCAGCTTTAGGCCCTTATTCTGCAAACAGAGGCAGGTGGACCTTTGCTCACAATTAGCCTCATTGATGGCCATGCCAGTGCACATCGCTTTGCAGAATCTGGTGTTTAACATGCAAATCCTATGCAGTGTCCTACATCAAGAGCCCATAATATTTAGGTTTGACTTTTCATACATTACCAATAATATATTCATTTTATTTCTTCTATACAGTTGTGACTTCATTTAGCCGTTGTGATCTCACATTAAAAGCATCCAGCTCAGTCTCATTTTCAGCTTCTCACCCCAGGGCCTAAAGTTATAACTGAATCCATTACCATAAATTGACAAAGTGCACCACCTATTGGTAACTCTTTGAAGATCGTCACAAATTATGAGATCCTGTTCCACGTTGTTCATCCCTCCCCATTTTTTCATGCAACTACATGTAGAAGGAATGACTTTTTCCCCACGTATTTAAGTATTTCAACTTAGCAGTTAAATACCAGACAAAATATATTTAAAGCATAATAATGCTATTACAGCATGGCTATTAAGACATATAGGCATTGCCTTAACACTTTCAAAATAAAATTAGTTGGATTTTTCCAAAAACTGTCCCGTTAAATTACATGCTGTTGGGTGCCTGTTAGATTTTTGAATAGGAAAATTTTCCATTCTTGTACAACTGAACTGGTTTATCTTTTACGGTTTGACTTTTGCTGTGCAAGCAACTTCATGCTTCCTGCAAAACATACTTTGAGCTTCTCTATCACAAAAGTTATACTGCTTTTAACTATACTAGTTAAATAGTTAGATACTATACAACCCCACCGCCCCCAGTTCAGATTAAATTATACTGGTATCAAGGTATGTCCACACCTTGAATACTGTGTGCAGTTCTGGTCACCCCATGGCAAAAAAGGTATATTAGAAATGGAAAAGGGAAACAAATTTGGAAAAGGGCAACAAAAATTATTAAAGGTATGGAACCTTTCCTTCTGTCTGAGGAAAGTTTAAAAAGACTGGGACTGTTCATCTTAGGAAAGAGACAATTAAGGGGAGAATAGGATAGAGGTCTATAAAATCATGAACGGTGTGAAGAAAATAAATGAAGGTAAGAACCAGGGATCACCCAATGAAATTAATAGGCAGCAAGTTTAAAACAAACAAAAGGAAGTCAACACACAATCAACCTGTGGAACTCATTGCCAGGGATGTTGTGAAGGCCAAAAGTATAACCGAGTTCAAAAAAGAACGAGATAAGTTCATGGAGGATAGGTCCATCAATGGCTATTAGCCAATCCGGTCAGTGACACAACCCCATGTTCTGGATATCCCTACGCCTCTGACTTCCAGATGCTGGGACCAGATGATGGGATGGATCACTTGATAATTGCCCTGCTCTGTTCATTCACCTTGAAGCACCTGGCATTGGCTACTGTCGGAAGAAAGGATACTGAGCTGGATGGACCATTGGTTTGACCCCGTATGGCTCTTCTTATGTTTTAAAAATTCAATGCAGGCTTTTGTCATTTCACATTCTCCACGATAGTTCATTTTATATCTTGCCAATATAAAATGTGCTGAAATTTCCTGTAGCTTTACTAGAAGACTTCATGCTAAGGCTGATGCATGAGTGAATGTTGCTGAGTGGCTAGAACAGTGATTCTTAATCTTTTTCATTTATGGCCCTCTAAAAAATTTCAAATGGCGATGCATACTCCCTTGGAAACCTTAGCCATAGTCTGTGGACCCCCAGTGGTTCACAGACCAGAGATTGAAAACGACGGTTCTATGACAATGACAATCTTTCATGGATCCCTTAGACATGGTCCACAGACCACAGATTGAGAACCACTGGGTTAGAGCACTGCAGTGAGAGCTGGGACTCTTAGGTTCTCTTTTTAGCATTGCCATTAGCTCACTGTACGACTTCCAGCTAATCACATAACCTCCCTACAATGGGGTCAGCTACCTCCCAAGCATCCCCTTGTGACCAGGAGTGGCTTTGTGTTGCCCTCCCTCAGTTTCCCCTCTTCAGGGTTTCTTGACAAACTCCACACAAAGGATGCACTATGTTCAAACACCCCTCCTTAGGGCCTAGGTTTATTAACATCCAAATTCTGAACAAAACTCAAAGTCCCGAAAGGAAGTCGATAAAGTTTGACTCAATTCCTGCTTTTAGTAGGCTACTCCCAGGACTTCCCAGCTGGAACGCCTTTCTTCTCCCTTTGAATCTGGTCTTGCTGGCCCTCAACCTTCTGACTTCTAGATCTAACCTCTTCTCCCAGTTAAGAGTCTCCTGCAATAATGCCAGCTGGGGATGGGAGTGGGAGGCCACACCCCAACCACTTTTCAGCAGCGATCCCATTCTAAATCACTATGGCTGCTGCCGGATTGCTCCAGCTGCATGGTTGCACTGCTGTTCCAATCTGATCCAGCCATCTCTTCATACAGATGTAGGGGCAGCAAGGCCAAATTTCAGCAAGTGACATTGAGACCTGTCATAAGGGGTCACAACAACACTCAAATTTGGCCTGGCTACTCCTTCGTCCAGGTGCAAGGGTGGGTGCACCAAATGGTATTGCAACCTGGTGTATGGGGAGTTGGTTCCTGTTTGGCAGAGTGCAGTGGAGTCCACAAAGAATTCGACTCCTGGCAACATCAGCTCATGCGCTGTGTAGGTAAGAGAGAGGGGAGACTTCCCACCTGAAGGAGACCCAGGTCCCTGCAGGAGGATGCAAGTGGGAACCAGAACAGGATCCTGCTGGCAAGGAGTGGACCTGAAGTTTCCCCCTCCACTGGTCTCCTGCATGTGTAGCCCGCTCACTACAGCTCTTCTGCAATCTCTGCCATAATTTCCTCTCTCTGTTCATAGGGACCAGCTCTTCACAGAGACCAACTGCCCTCTCTTAGGCCCCTTGTGAGGCTGTTAATGAGGCACAGGTGAGCCGGACCGGTTTCTTCTTAAACAGCCCAGTTCATCCTGTGACATTCCCCATACCTCAGTTCCCCACCTGTAAAATGTACCTGTCTGTAAGTGACTTGATGAGGCGTAACGTCTGTAATGCACCTCGAGGTTCTTTAATGAAAGGCTCTGTAGAAATGCAGTTTCTCATACAAATATGCTCATGCTGATCTTTGCCCTGTAAAATCAAAAATGATAACATTGGTCCTAATCCTCCTCGCACTAGGTCAATGGGGAAAATGTGAACTGACTTCAGTGGACCGGATTTTTTTGAGGCATCAACTATATCTTGTTCCAAATGTTATCTTTATAGCTTTAACAGTTAAACGTACACAGTCCGGGCTGCAACTCTGTAATGTTTATTTTAAACTTTAAAATGCAGCTGAATACTTTTATGTTGTATTTTCTCAGTGAAATCTAAATACAACTGCAGAGTTTCAGACTCTGTAAAATAAGTCCTAGCTTCTAGCTCACCAGCTGCTTCAGATGGAGTTCTCAATCCACTGCCAACCAATCTCGGATGTTACTCATAGAAAAGCCAGTCTGTACTCAAAGTTTGGCATTTTAGCTGGTTAAAAAAAGGTTTGTCTTGAATAGAAAAATCTTCATAATTTGGGTCTGAAAGGAAAAAGATCACTTTTTCCCTGACATAGGAGCTTTTCCATGCTGCCCGGGTTCTCCCCAACTCATAGACTTTCCAAATAGGCATCTGGCAAAGGGGTTGATCCAAAGCCCATGAACTTCCATAGGCTTTGGATCAACTTCCATAGGCTTTGGATCAACTTCCATAGGCTTTGTAATGTGCACAGCTCGTTGAAAGTGGCAGGCATGCTGCAAGCAGCTACCTGGCTTTAGGCATTTTTAAGGGGAACACACTTGGGATAGGAACAGTTCTTTAATGAGCTCCCAAAAACAGACCCCTTGGACTATAAAGAGAATTAAGACCTATTATGTCTCATTCTCATCACCATATGAACTGCAGCATTAGGCTCAGGTTCTAATTGACACTAAGGCACTGTGCACTGAGTTAGCTATATAAAGGGCTCTTCAAGGAAGTGAACACACAGGTTCAGTGGAGGGGAGTGCAGAGTGGCTTTGATGCCAATAAGAATTAGGCCTTTCTTATATTTTCTATGTTTAAGCAAGCACCAGTAAGCATGAATGTCTTTTCTAAAAAACACTTTTTTTATCTTTCGCAGCATCAAGTAGGGAATTGTTTGCCCATTGCTCCAGCGTCACAGGATTCCCACTTCCAACATGCACATTTGTACATTTAGACAGCTGTCAGCTAATGAGATAGATCCCTAATTAAGCTAACTCTGGCTTTCCTGTCCAGTTAGGCTGTATAACCATGACACCGTTAGCACGTGTGAGAAACCTTGGTATTGATTTCATAAAAGATAAATGAAAGCAAAAAAGAAAAAACAAAAAATAAATCCAACCCCAAGGTCTGCATATTTCAGTTGCTGACAGTTCTGATTCGAGATGTTTATCAGAAAGGCTTTGTCCAGATACCATTTTTACACAGGAGACCAAGAATTGCCTTGGTGTGGATGTCACACAGTGAAACAGTGGACTCCAGACGTTCAGTAATGTCTATCAATTAAGAGGGCTATGTGATTGGGTGAATCAACCCTGCACCGGCCCAATGGGGGCTGACCAATCACTGTGGACCCAGGAAACCGCCCCCCACCACCCCTGCTGCACATGTTCCAGATGCAAGGGACAGATAAAAGGAGGCAGCCCAGCTTGGATGGAGTTGGCTGAGGAGGAGATGTACCCTGCAAGTGTCTGCAAAAGCACTATTGAGTTTCTAGACTGCAGACCTGAGCTATGCTGCAATGGACCCACCAAACATGGAGACTGATGTGGATGCTGAGCTGCTGCCAGTCAAGAAGATGGGCTTTATGGTAGGAAGTGGCCCACGGAATATGTGAAGAGCTGAGGTTTGAACCCTTAATGAGTTTGCTGGCTTCTGTTGGACTCTGGTGGAGTAGGGTGGTCCTTGGTTCCTCTACCTCCTCAATACTTGCCACTGGGCATGGCTCCAGGGGACTCTTAATATAGACTGACTGTTTGCTGTGCTGTGCTGTGCTTGGAGGGGGCCAGCGCCCATAAGCTGCTATTGTATGCCCCCACCAGGAGGCTGAGGGGCTATAGACTGCTTGATTGCTTTGCCCTGCCCAGGGGTCTGAGGTTCCTGATTGTGACTGCTTGACGCAGCAGGGAATCTTGTTGACTGTGTGATGGGGTGTATCGGCCCTGCACTGAGAAAATGAGGTGTCCCTTGCTGGACAGACTGAGCCCCCATGGCATAAAGAAAAAGAGCAGACTGCCAACTTTGATCACAGTCACTGAATACCCAAAGGAAAGTTCCCTGGATGGGAAATCACTCTGATCTCACTCATTAGAAAAAATTTACAATCCCACATGTAACTTAATATAATGTCAACAGTTCAAATGAAAGCCTCTGCAGCCCACAAAACACTGGGGAATAGTTTTAAGAGTAAGTAGGATTTTTTTTCAGCATGCCTTGAATATCTACAAATCCAGGCTCTGTCAGACCAATGGGGTAAGCAAATTCCAGTCAGGAGTCAGTCCTCTATGGAGTATGCCCTGCCATAGGACAAATTTTGCAGCTGTCAGGTCTAGTATCTCAGCTGATCTCAACCACCCCATTTGGCTATGGAGAATATACAGGATCCAACCCACAAAGGGTTTTATAGATCTAAGCTGTCATTGTGAACTTTATTCAGGGAACCTAGAGCATCTGTGGAAAACTCAATATTGCATAATGGAATAATGTGCTCATTGCATGATACACCAGGATGAGGACATTGCCATAAGTTTTCTGAACCTAAAGGTTGTTATGTACCAAGTAAAGCTGTGTGAAATGTTCCCAGTGAAACCTGGAATCCTCAAAAAGAAAATGGACATTCAGGCCAGGATCACAAACAGGGCAGACCAAAAGCCACAGACTTTCCCGCAGTCAGACATTTTGGGGATTTGGAACTACAGCCATGGATACCTATGGGATCTATATAATGTCCTGGGTTCAGATTAATCTTTTTTGTGCAGTTGCTTGAGTTGTAAGTTTCCTTTTAATAAATGAAGAGGTATGCCTTGTGACAGACTGACGATTTTCTGCAATATCCTGAAAGAACTTTATTGAATTAAGTTAAACTTTATTTAATTAGTTTTAACATCTTTAGAGTTCATTGTATTAAAACTGCAAGTGTGTGGTGTGCAATTGTATGTACTTCCATGGGGAGAATAAATAGAAAAACAGCAGGCTCATGGCCTTCTTCCTGATCCATCAAATAGCTGGGACCTGGTCCATGGAGAATTCCAATCCTTCGCGAAGATGTAGAAGGACTGGGCCTGTCAGAATCCATGTTAGGAACAGATTAAATCTGCTAGGTTTATTAGCATGTGTGTAGGTCCTTTTCTTTTTTTCTGCAGTATTTCTTACCTTAAGAATAGGCTGGTTTGGCAGGGCCTGTTCCCTCCTGCCTCTGCTCTGGTCCCCAAACGGCTCAAAGACCTTTGTGCTAGTCAAACACCCTGAGTAGTTTTATTTACATGTGGGTTCTCCCCTCCTCTTGCACAATATACAGCTCTGCTCCAACAGTCTTATGGAGCCCACAGCTTCCGTCACAAGCAGGGAAGAGCAATCTCGCTCTTTTTCTCTCCCTCTTGCTGCCTGTTTTTTTTTTTTTCCATTGCCTTCCTTCTTGTGCCCATGTGTTGCCTCTGCCTAATGGCTTAATTAGCCTTTCAGCTCTCCTCCATCCACCAACTAGCACAGCTCTGTTTAACCAGGTCAGTTTTGCATTGTTTGATGGGAGCTACCATACCAGAGTGCTGACTCAGCCGTTATTGCCTAGCACTCTGTCACCGCTTGTCTAGGAAATGCAACCTATAATGGTTGACAGGCAGTCTATTATCAGTCTCTGAAGAAAAGCAAGCCAGCATCCATGGGCAATTTGTCTGTGCTGGGAAATATATACCGAAGGCAGGGAACTGTGCAGCCTGGAACTAAGCTATGCAGTTGATCCTTATTTTATTATGATTTGTTTAGCAAAAAAATTAGTTTCACCTCTTTATACCTCTACTTTCTCTCTAGTGTGGGTGGGTGGGTATAAAAAGATGTAACAATATATAGTGTTACACTAGTTATACCCATGTAAACTGAGACACAGGGAAGTTCAGGCCAACCCTGTTCAAAAGTGTCTATTTGTTGTGGGTGCTTCACTTGGCGGTGCCCAGTTATGAGCCTGAGTTTGGAGATGAAAAGCAGTAATAGCTCCCATAACTTCACTTGGAGCTGTAGATGCAAAACATCATGGAAAACCAGGCGCCAGGCTCTTGAGCCAAAAAACACAGGCTATTTTTGAAAATGTAGACCTTAGTGACTTGCTCAAGATGACTTAGGAAATTAAGAAAAAAACCCCAAGAGTCCTGACTCCAACTTCCATGCGCCAACTGCTAGGATAACGCTCCATATCCAAGAAAGAAAAAAAGAATGCCCCGATTCCCACCACTCCATGAATGTTATGAACAAATTGGCTGTCATATTCCAGGTGCAATGTCCAAGCTCTATTTCCTCTTGTATATGCATCCTTCAAAAATAGCAAATTCCAGCCCAGGACTCAAGTGAAGAATTAAAGTCCTGGGTAATGTAACTTAAAAATAAGTTTTTTTTCAAGTCTTAGTGGTCCAATCATTTACTTTATTATTAATCTGGAAACTGATATTTGCTGGGTTATAGTACTAGATTAGTACAGCAGTTCCCTCTCATTTTTCTCTCCTTTGTTTTTCACTCCTTTTTTCTTTTCTGCTACTTTCTGGCTCCCCTCTCCTAGCCGCTTATCTTGCTGAAGCCCTCACTCAGACAACTTGCTGCTCATGGTGAGGGGCTTCCAGTGGAGGCTCTGAGGGGCCAGACCAACATCAGGCATTTCCACAGCAGTAAGGTGAGAGGGTGGTTTTCAAGGAGATGGCCATGGCTTCATCCACTGAGCAACCTTTGGGAGGGGGAGTCACAGCGGACCCAGCATCGAGAAGCTTGGTCCTTCCGCTGGGACGCCCAGTGCTTTTGTGTCTGCCCTGCAGCAATCTGGCTTCCACCCTGGGGACCTCACCCTCCCGAATTGGAAGCACTGCTTTATGCGTTACCGGGTGCCCTGATGTTTGCAGGCTCTAGAACTGGATTATTACCAAAGTGTTAGCACATCTAGCAGATCTCTGCTGCTTGACTCCAGCAGATGTAGACAGGGCACTTCTGTATTGTGGAAGGCTATGAATTTCTCTCTCCTACAGCTGGACTTTCTAATGGCAAAATCAACTAGGCTGCATTAGTGAGCAATGAAAGTTTCATGAGTATCAGGCACAGGAAGTGGAGACAGGACAGAGAGTTGATATTAAGGAGCTGCCTGTCTCTATTCCACCACCATTCAGGGCATTTTGCCTCGCTCATTAGGAAACACTCCCATTGCCAAATGGCCATCTACAAAATTTTATGGGAGAATTTTCCTGATTGAAACAAAGGTTCCCTGCCTAGCACAACCAATGATTTGAATGTTGGTTGCATGCCCATCTTCCTCTGCTCTCACAGGCTGTGGTCGTATCTAGCCTGGTCTCATTGTGCTGTCTTCCTTCATTTGACTAGCTAAATGCCTCTAATCTAAGAATTTCCTGCTTAAAATCCCCTCCAACTGATCGGTGTGCCTTGTGTAGGAGGAAATCAGGCATGGAGAGCAGTAATTGCTATAGTCCTTCACATGGCTCAGCATAGCTAGTACACTCTTGCTTATAGCAATATGTGCCGCAGTTAATGAAATGTGAAAGTTACATCTTATGTTTTCCTCTAGGGTGGGGAAAAAAATAGGGCAGCACAACTTTATCTACAAAGAATTGTTAATTTCAGTTTCAGTGGCTAGGGAGTGAAGCACATGCCATGTATGCATATTATGCAAGCCTCATGGTCCCATTAGCAGTGATAAAAGAGCATTTGCTGAGCTGGGTCCCTCGTTCTGTTAAGAAGTGTATTTCATGGTAATTGGTCGTGTGTGTCCTCTACTATAATGAACCCTTCACATCTAAGGGGTATGCTGACCCTCACAAAGTAAATCAGACATGTATACTTACACAATGTGCTCACCACCGTCTAAAGACCCATTATCCTATTTTATACTGGAATACAAACAACCAATGTAAGAGACCAAATTAAATCAATGTACACTACAAGTTTAAAATAAGACTGTCTGAAAATAAGTTTCCACATAACCGAAGACCAAATGAGATCTTATTTTTCAAGAAGACTTTTTTAAATAAATAAGCCTAGCTTAAACATTGCAACATTGTACTAGCACATGAGAACCTGGAAGAGAAAAGGAGTGAAAACTGCTTGTAGGATACATTTGACATCTAGTTGAAAGGAAAATATTTATTGTAGTACATTGATATTGTTTCCAAGTACTTGGAGGGTCTGACTTATGTGGTGATTTATGCTAATTTTGCTCAGTTAAAAGGGGTGTGACAAGGTCCAGGAGCTGCGCTTGGTTTCCAGCAAGTAGAGAATTAACTCTTCTTAATTAATCTGTGAACCACGTAACTGCTCGTTCTCTGGAGTTTATACTCTTGCTATTATATTGTCTCCGCCATTTAGAATACTATGCTGAAATTGACTGGTCCAATAAAATGCACAAGCCACATCGAGCCTTACAACAATAGTTGTTTTAATAAGGATGTTATTAAAGAAGATGTGCTGAACTACAAAACAAGAACACAACCCATACTGGGGGAATCCTGGATTCCTCCCAGAACAGCACTGGTTGGATTATTCATTGCAGAAACTCTATCCAACAAATAATGGCATTTTCATCAAATAAATCTGTGAATAATTTTGGTCCTTGTTTGAACAGCCTTCCCCCAGCGAGAGTAGATCAGAAACAGCCTCAAACTAAAAATAGAGAGAAGGTTAGCTGCTCGTACATCTAAAGCACACGCTGAGTTTCCAGTCCTGACCCATCCTCTCCTGCAGGTACGAGCTCTCTGAAGCATAAGCACAGAAAGGTGCTCTGTCTCAACACCAGCCTGCTCGTACAAATATAAAATCCTCATTAGAATGAACAAAGCATCAAGCCATGGGCGTTTGATATGAGAAAGTTTACACAGTTAGAAAAATAACCTTTTAAATCCAGGCTTAATAGGCTTTCACTCTGTCCGCTTGCAGTTAGAATCTTTTTGTCTATTATGTCACCAGATAAAGAGCAAGAACTCAATGTACTTAGAGATGGAAGAATGGCAGGAAGTTCCTAGGTTCACTTCTAATCATCTCAAAACACAGTTAGCTGGAGGGGTGCTCTAATTGACACGTGTGTAAGGACTCCGAAATTAAAAATGGCCAGAAGTGCTCTGGCCACTCCTCCCTCTTCCATGGACATCTCCCCCACCCCAAAAATGTTCCTACCTTGCAGGGGACAAAGGGAGGGGGGGAGAGTGGTAAAGAGCTGTTCCTCTAGTTTTTTCTGGGGAATCCTGGTTTTGGAAGTTATATACCTCAGAGACAGGTGTGTATGTGCCCTTCTATGGCTCTCTTTACAATATATATCTACACACAAGAATATATAACCTTTGTAAGTTTGTAGGACCACTCGAGTTATTGTTGTGCACTGCAAAAGACTTCCATGTCACACAGTTGATATCAAATCCCATTGCATCGGTGGGTATTTCTCAGTAGCCCACTCAGTGAAGATAAAGGCATGGAAGAGAATCGCTGCTGTTTAGGGCTGTTGATGTTGTTTTGCCTGTGTCAAATAAGATGTGTTGCAAGCTGCAGCAGACTCCCTTTACTTCAGAGTTGCATATTTGGGCCTGATTCTCTTTGCACTTGAACCAGTTTTATAGCAGGGTGATACCTCACTTCAGTTGATAGCTACTTCAGTGTGAGAAGAGAATCAGTCCCTTTTGACAACATAACAGCTTGGAGATTTTCACCTAGACCTTCATAACATATATAAAAATGTAATTCATCACCACACAGTGCCCTTCATGTAGGTAAAAGCTTGTTCCTATTTCTTTTTTTTTTAATATAAAGAACCCAGCACATCTATGGAAATGGCCTGAATATCTTGATGGATAGGAAATGTAATCAGAGAGTTATATCTTGAAGGGGATAGATTTCAGAGTGGTATCACTAATCAGCAGTGGCTAATTAAGATAAACAGATGTTGGCTTTGATGAGCTGTAACAGTTTACTTTAAAAACCATTTTTAAAGAAAGCAACCATCTGTAGCTTAGGAAAATGCTAAGTTATCAAGACTTATTTTTAATAATTGAGAGCCCAGTTGACCTCTCCCATGGGAAAGGAAGCAATATCAGGGAGGCTTTCTTAAGGCATGTCTACATGGGAAGTTAGCACAAAGTAAGCTAGGATGTAAATTGACAGTAGTAGCTTGCTACTCGGCACTAACTCCCCATGTGGATACTCCTACTGCACACCAAAAGTGTCTGTGTGTACCCTAGTTTAATACACATTAAAGTATAGTCAGCTAAACCACCTGAATGCTCTTTTAGTGCACATTGACCTTGGCACCAAAAGTAGGAGAGTGCTAATGAAATTTGCTGATAACTACAAAGTTGGGAGGCATCATCAATACAAAGGAGGACTGGAATATTATATGGGCAGAACTGAATGACCTTGAAGACTGGAGTAACAGAAATGCAATGAAATGTAATCGTACAAAATGCAGATTATGCACCGTGGCGCTAATAATAATTTCTGCTATAAAATGCGTGCTGAACAGTTGGAAATGACAGAGGTGGAGACAGACCAATACAACCAGGTCTATCAGGATGACTATGAGCCTCAATTTGATGCAGCTGTGAAAAAGGCAAATGTGATCCTAGGATATATTCGGTGAGGCATTTCCAGTAGAGATGGAGAAGTATTGGAGACATTGTACAAGGCAATGGTAATACCTTGTCCAATTCTGGTCAATCACATTCAAGAAAGATGAGTTCAAACTCAAACAGGTGCAGAGAAGAGTTATGAGGATGGTCAGGGGAATGGACAGCCTATTTTAGGAGAGGAAACTGGAAGAGCTTGCTTTGTTTAGCCTAGTGAAATGAAGGCTGAGAGGAGATATGATTGCTCTTTATAAATACATCAGGAGGATAAACACCAGGATGTTGAAGAGCTATTTGAGCTAAATAACAATGTTGGCACATAAGAAAGAAACTGGCCATGAACAAATTCAGAATGGAAATTAGAACATTTCTAGTCATCAGAAGGCTGAAACAGCTTCCAAACAGGAATTTGGGAGGGGGGAAACTACTTACTTAGTTTTGGAAGAGATATGGACAAATTCATGACAACGATTTTATGATGGGATTGCTTGTGATGGTGGGGGCAGGGCTCAGCAACCCTGGCTTCTGGTTTTTGTCTGAGATTAGAAAAATCTTGTGTGTCAATGCTTCAGCCAGCCATCTGGTGGGCTCAGGGATGGATTTCCTCCATGTATTTGGGCGGGAGAGGTTCTCTTCTTCTGAAGCATCAGAGATGGAGATGGGATGTGATGGGCCAGGGCTCTGAGGTGGCTTTGCACATTCTCTCCCCAGGTGCTCGCTTGACTGGTTCGCTCACATACTCAGGGTGTAAGGGATTGCCACATGTGGGGTGGGGAAGGAATTTCCCTCCAGTCAAATTGGCAGTGAGTTTGGGGACAAGATTCACCTTCTTCTGCAGTGTGTGGGAGTGGCTCACTTTCCAGAATTATCTGAGTAGATCTCATTTAATCATTCCCACATCATTTCAGGGGCCTTGGACACTGGTGCACCTCGGTTCCGCTTATTGTCTGCCTGTGGCGCAGAATTGTTTCATCTCCTGAGGGCAGTAATGCTTTGGTGTGTAATTTTAGTTGTCTGTTTAGTATGAGGGTACTTAGTGGTATTGGTGATCTGTGATATACAGGAGACTAGATGATCTGATGATCCCTTCTGGCCTTAAATTGTATAACTCTTCAGCACGTTCACCCAGGGAGTTAGTGCAGAGCAGCCGACATCCTCTAGCTTGCACTAACTTCCCATGTAGACAAGGCTTAAGGAGAGTTCTTCCCAAACTGACTGACAGCCCCGTGGAAGAAGTGGTATGAGGATCCCCAAAACCCTATAGATCACAGAGACAGTGGGAGGCCAGAGCCACCCATGCGTTGACCCAATTTTTCCATGCCATCTCTATGTCCTGAGCAGTCCCCTGCTTGATGGCAGCACAGGTGTCCCAAGGGCCTTGTACCCTCATTAGAGGGGGATCTCAAGCACAGACAGAGTGGAAAGTTAATACAGCCTTGTATTATCTTTCCATGAGCATGAGAAACTCCCTGGATTTGGTGCAGGGACACTGATGATAAACCTGGTCAGAAGTAATTTTGCTGGTGCTGGTGTTATAGACCAAAGGTGAGGCTAATATTGCAAAAATGTTTTGTGTCCCTGCTAGAGAACAACCCTATAATGGAGGAGGGGGATGTAAACATACACTCCCTTTACCATTTGCCCCAGATATTAGAATCAGGTATATCAAAAAGTTCTGGATCATATTCTGCTCTTCCTTGTACCAATGCAACTCCATGGATTCCAATGAGTGTGCAATGGATGTAACAACAGGCAGATTTTAGCCCAGTCTGTGGCCTTGATCTTCAGATCTGGCCGAGCTTTACTTGATGCAGCATCCAGCATGGGGATGTCAAAGATGGCTATATGCCAGGACTTGAGGTTCAGGCCCTCCTTCCCTCACTATCTTTCCTCCACCGCACCACACCAGCTAAAACAGCTCTAAAGACTGCTCCAGCAGTCAGGTATTGCCAAAGTGCAGCTGCTCTGACTACATCACTTAGTGCTCCCAGTGCCCCAGTAATGCCAAACTGGAAGAGCACAAAGCAGGCAGAATAGAAGGCAAGAGCTGGCCCTGTAGGTTCTTAGCTGAGAATGAAGAGTGAAAATGAACACAAAGCAGATAATGATCCTTTTGCACTTTAGCAGCACAAGTCTCCTTCCACAAGATAAATAATCCATCTTTTACGGCACAGCTCATACTTCTTTGCATGGAAAATTATTTTGAAAGTCCTTATTAGTAAGAACCCTACCAATGAAATGATTTAAGCATTTGCTCCACAGGTGTACATTAAATATGCTCAAAATGTTGTAACTTTAGATGACTAAAGGGCTAGAAAGCAATCAAGGCATAAGTACTTATATCAGCAAGCAGCTGCCACAAATGACAAGGTATATAATCAACTTCAAAAATGTTTAGAATTTTTCAGTAGGCTTTTGACATGTACTTCAGGGCCTCTTCAACAGATCTCTAGTTTTCAAAATCAAAGCAGGAATTAAAGTTGCATTTGTTTTTTATTTTTAACGTGACCAGTGGAAGTTAGTTAGTAAGGTTCAGTATTTGATCTGCCTTTCCCCACTGTTTATATTGTTCTGCTGAGCCGATGTCTTTTTGCCAACATGCTTTTTAAAGAGCAATGACTTGGTGTGTTTTTTCTATTTAAAACTTCATGGTTAACTGCAGTAAAACCATGGCTTGGGTCCTTCCAACGCTTTCATGTGTATAAAGGTATGTCTAAACTGCAATGTGAGCTGAGATTTAAAAAGTTAAAGCTTTATAACCAGTGAAACACAAATTATCAACATCCTGTGCCAAAATTTACAAAGTAAATATCTTAAATCAATCTCTAAGTTCTCAGGCAGCATTTTTCTTAGTTTATTTGTAAATTTCCATTATTGATGGAAATAGCTGTTGTCGAATTGTGCATGTGTGGTGAAATCAACATGTACCAACACCTTAGAGATGAAAATCTCATCCTTCCAAGCCTAGAGACAGGGAAAAATGAATGTGTGGCTCAACAGTCTCCTTGCTTTCCATTCCCACCTCTGCCCCAACCAACATGACAAACCTATCCTCTAAGAAGGTTCTTCTATCTCTAGCCCAAAGGACCTCAAGTGACTAAATATTCAGACAGTCATTCTGGGACAGTCCCCAGCACACATTAGGACACTGGGAATAAGTGGAGGTCAATGAGTCAGACACCCTGATAGAACTGTCATGGACTGTGGTTTTGCAAAGAAATTGTCCCTGCTGAGGGGTTGTTCCCCAATAAACTGATTGAGCACTTTCTCCTACAGGCTGGAAAAGGGCAGGGGGAGGGAGAGAGATTTTTGTTTTTATTTCTGTTTTTTTAATACTTGAAGTGCTCCCACACTCTGCTGGGAATGATGTACCAGTATGCTAAATAGAGAGGATGAGTACGCAACCCAGGAAGGCTGTGGAGTACCAAAGGAACAGCACTCCCCCACCCCGCCGCCCCGAGAGATTCACCAGAGCGGGACAAACATGGGAAGCAAGGATTTTTAACTCTGCATATTTCTCTCCATACTCTTGGGGGATTGCCACTGTCACTCACCACGGAGAAACATTTCATGTCGTGCCTCAAGGGCAGCTTTTATTTTTCATTACTGTGAAAGATGAATATACTTGCATCATCAGCACTTTTAGAACAGTGCAATCAAGATCAGAAAGTCATTGACTTGTTCCTGCTGCTTTTAATTAAAAAGAATTCATCAGTGCAGAAGGTTACACCAATGGCAAAGACACTAATGAGCTTGACACTATAACAGCCTTAGCTTATGGTATTTCTAATATCGGCTTATACGGTAATAATAACTCCATTTATCCATATAACGTACTAAAAGAAATTATTAAGCATGGGTAGTTGGAGATAGCTCTTCCTATCTGTGACAGATATGGCAGTTTCTTGAAATATCCTTGAAAAGCCTTATTGAATTAAGTTTAAGTATCTTTCGAGTCTACTGTATTAAATGAAAAGGTTTCCTATTATTGTGGGCTGGGATTGTATGTGAAGCCTTTAGGGAGGAGATGTGATGTGAACCCTGGGAAGCGTCATGAACTGCAAAGGATTGCATTGAACGATGTGCCAGACAAGAATGGACTTTTGGGACAAACAGTGTCAAGTGTTTTGCTTGAGGAAATCTAGAGGGGGAGGTGAATGCAAATTTCCCACCTCCAGTTATGCAAAAACCTAGCCTTGTTGAGCTATGCATAAAACTGATGCAACAGAATTTAAAAAAAAAATAATCCTCAAAATAGGACTTACGTGGGACTCAAATGGTGCAGAAATTTTTCACTGACTATCTAACCAGAGGAGAATTCCATCCAGTACTAATATAATGGGGAAGGGGGAAAGTTGTGCTGTCAGAATGAAAGCTACCCTAGTGATTTTAAATATTTCTGAAAAGTGTCTGTCTTTGGCATGCTGCCTAGTAAAACTGAAAAATCGTTTCATAAATCAATTTAAATGAACAAGTGTCACCTCCTCCAGGCACATAAATGTTTGTTTAGGTCATCTACATAAGACACCATTTAAAAAAAAATTAACTGAGAACTGGTATCGTTGAGTGAGTGACAATAAGATGAAAGGCAGATTTGATCAGCAGAAGAAATGCACACAAATTATACCTTACGGGGGTCAGTGACAATCTAGGCAGAAACTGACAGTTGATTTGATTTAAATGAATTGCTATCAGAATCTTGAGCCCGTGAGTGGACTGTAAAGGCATGTCTACACTGCAATAAAACACCTGGCCTATGTCAGCTGACTCAGGCTCTCTGAGTTTGACTGTGGGGCTACAAACCAGCAGTATAGACGTTTGGGCTTGGATTGGTTTATTGCGGTGTACACATACCCTAGCAGCCTGCTCTCCCTCTTACTTTGCTAGTTCTATCCTAGTGTACTCCGTTTACTTCAGTGGAATTACTTCCAATTTACACCCGCACAAGGGAGAAGATGATCTGGCCATTAATATACATGACATTCTAGTTCTGATAAAATTCACAATGGTGTATTAAGTGTAGAGATACCTGTATTAATTTTACAAACCTATATGCATCAACCCTTTACTTGTCATGGGTGTATTTGAGTTTAAGGGTCATTAAATAAAATACTTAAGCAAACGGACTTCTCCATAGCAGTGCGTAAGAGGGCAGGTCTCATACAGTCCATAGGTTTAAAAAAAAAAGAAAAGGAAGTTCATGGACTCTGTCATCCACTAGGCAGACACATCAGCTGGGCTGATAAAGCCCCAAAATAAAGCCCAAAATAAAGCCCCAAACTATAATTCAAGCCCTGTTCCTCGGGGGTGACTTTAACACAAAGAAGATTAGAACAATAGGAGCAAAGCAACTCGAAACAACCAGAAGTTTTGTAATCTTCCAGCAGCCTTGAGGAAGAGGGCACACGCTTTTCCCTTCCCCTTTATCACTGCAGAAACTTCTCGGCTTATATAGCCCCCACACCAGATCACCATATGATAAGCAAGGATACGGGGTTGTCTGTGTAATTCCTTACTAGCTGTGACTTGGACTCTTCATCCCTGCTTACGAGAGTGAGTGAAGTAGCGAAGCTGCCCTCTAACTGCCCTCTTCTTCCTGAGCATCTGTTTGCGTTAGGGAAGAAAACAGTCCCCTTCTGCCTGGGGGGACCCTTCAGTTCCCTGGTTGACCACTGGGGAGAAGCGGCACAGGATGGCCGAGCCAAAATTGTACTTAGTTGGGAGTTACAAACAATGTGTGGACAAAAGAAATATTTTTGGATCACTTGAAGGTGGCTCTTATTTATTGCCTGAAGCAGACTGAAGGGTTATAGTGTCTTTCAAATGGTTCCTATTGGAAGGTGTGCATGCCCCCTCAGCAAGATACTAACATAAATGCATTACTATGGTAACACATATGCTAGGTGCTGTCAACACACGAGAAGATATTGACCCTGCCCAGAGGTGCTTACCTTTAAGGAAACAAATAATGAAGGATAAGTGAGAGGAGGATTAATTAAAATAACTAGCTCAAGTGCCCTCTCCCAAGCTGTTGTCAGTTGGCTAAGTTCTTGTAGGCATTGTGGGTCTTAAGGGACGTAAATGACAAGTTAGTACCTTAGGGTCTAGGTCAGGAATGGAGTTCCACATATATGGGGTGCTAAGTGTAGCCACAAGAGTGTTGTGAAAGAAGTGGACAAACATGGCTGAGCCTGGCAGAACAGAGGAGGTGACTCAATAAGAGTAGGAGTGGATAAGCAGAGGGGACAGAGCTGTGAAAGCCTCTGAAGGTGAAGATAATCTTCAGTTTGATTTGGTTGAAAAGGGAGAACTGCTGGGGTGACCCAGGCAGAGGAATGGGCAAGGCAGATAATCATGGGAGCCATGTGTTGCATAAGCTGGAGCAGCAGGGGCGAGGTGGGTGTCAGACTGGAGAGGAGGCAGCTGTGATAATCAAGATGGGAGCTGATAGGGGCTATCAACTGGATAAGAGCTTTAGCTGTGTGAGAAGAAAAATGGGTGGATCTTGGAAATGTTATTGAAGAAGGTGCTGAGATTTGGACAGGACTCCTATGACTGAGGCAAGGGAGAAGGAGGAACCCAAGAAAAGACATTCGGGTTTGGGGTCTGAGTGACAGGGAGAAGGGACGCATCATCAGCAGTGACCGCAAACGGAGGGAATGGAGAGAGTTTGTTGGTAAATAAAAGGAGACTGATTCTCAGCTCCAGCCGAGCTCAGTGGAAATACTCACATGCCTACAGTTAAAGCATGTGTATTACATGTGATCTACCGGCTCAGGGACTTATCACTCTGGACAGGAGGACTCATTGTTATCCATTTGTTTTATAAGTTCATTTCAAATGAGCATCACTCCTAGAATCTGCAACATCCAGATCACTTGCAATGTCCTCTCTTTAGACCTCCTCAAGGAGATCATATAAATGTATTTTTCTACATTTTGTCCAGGGAGTCTGTATTAATTGTTATTAGGCTCTTTTTCAACAGAGTATAAAGGTAATGGCATTTTTGTACTTCTAAAGCTCCATCAAGCCAATCCGTTTATCAATACACGTATCAAAGTTCTTGAAGTTCCCTGTTCTCAGGCAACTGAAACAATATCAAATGTTGAGCAAAGAAAGTTAATCTGGAAGAGTTAGAACCTTTTATTTCATAAAACATTACTAAACAATTTAGCACACATAGCCTCATGCCAAATGCAATTTTATTTTTCTTTTCCATTACTTCTCCTTCGGTAGATTATACTCTAGTCTGATTCCATTGCATTTCATTCAGGAGTGAAGTGCCTGTCACGTTGCCCTCACTTCCAAATTGAGCTTCTCCTGATACGGTTTATCCAATCCATTCTTAACTCTGGGGGGTAAAGAGAGAGGGGACCTCTCAATCCCATTGTAACATTTCATGTGCACACTAGCTATTGAACCCGCTTCCTCCAGAAGAATCTAGCCATGCCAGGATAAGGCACTGGCTTTTTATGGCTGATGCAGAAATCCTCAATCACTATTTTTATCACACACACATCTTGAGCGTGTTGTGCTATTGCAATTTATCTTTCTCAGCTGAGACCAGGCATCTTACCTGAGGACACTGCGGTCAAGCCGCTCACACACTTGCAGTATGTTGAAAACATTTTTTTAAATTTTTGCACAGTATTTGCATATACAAATAAATATAACCTAGCCATATCTGTTCATTACTAGTGTTCCTGTCAAGCTGAGGCCAGCAAGTGTCTAAGAGCAAGGCTATAACACACTATCTCAGTGAAACGTAGAGAGGAGTGGATATTAAATTGACAGGTGGCTATTGGTGTGTGAAAGGCTGGACTAGGTCCAGAGGCCTCAGGGTCCTGCCACAGCCCTCCCAGGAAACGATTAGTAGAGGAGTCCTCCAAGAAGTCTAGAATGCCAACAGAGAGGCTGCAGGGAGCTGCCAATCAGGGCCCAGGAGGGCCATATAAAAGGAACTGAAGTGCAGACCAGAGTCACTTACTTGCTGGGACCAGAGAAATGCCGATGGTGTTCCTGGTTGGCCACAGGGCACTGCAGCACCACAGACAACTCTGTGCTGGCAGGGACGGGGCGGGGGTGAGAAAGAGCCCCTGGCTGACTGTTGAGCCTGAACATAGAAGAGGTAAGGGTGAAACATTGGCGAAGGCTGGGGCTGCAGGGAAGTGGGTCAGGGAACTGAAAGCCATTTGTTAAAGGGACATGGCAGCACAAGGCAGCTGTTCTTAGGCTGGATCCAGAGCAATGGACAGGCCCAGGTCCCCCGCATAGACCACTGGGTAAGTGGTCTACAACTGGACAGTGATTGAACCCCCAGAAGGGGATTTGAACTACTTAGTCGCCCAGCTGGACAGCTTGTTACCTGACCCAAAGATTTTAGGGACGCCTCCCAATAAACCCTGGTTGGCCATCAAGTTTAGATTGGCATTTTATTGTAGGCCATAACATAGGACACTTGAATCCTTTGGTGCTGTGTGCATCTGGCTCCAGTGCCTTGTGTGAAAAATATCTAGGCACCATCCTCAAAGCAGCATGTGGTGTGCAGAGGTGGGAAAAGGAGACTGACTGACTGGTCAGGACCATCCCATTTAAGACTGGAGACTTTTGGAAGCTGCTGTCTCCCTGCCCACTGACCGTCATGTATTTTCTCCTGTATTGCTTGGATTAAGATTGATTTACCTATTCATTATTCCTACTCTTGTTCCTGTCATGGTTGGTTCCTGTTACCAGTTGGTGTTCCTGTATCCATCATGAGTCCATCCCTATTTGTCCATCCGGTCCGGAGTTCCTTCATGTCCACCCGACCTTCTCCATGTGTTGATCTCACCTGTCATTTGCCTGAGAGGCATGAGTTAGAGACTCTTATTGTTCGTTTGTTCATCAACCTGTATCTGCCATTTACTGTGGGTTTCTGAGCTTGCAGCTCTAGATCTTTGGATTGTGTATCAATAAATGGTTTGTTTATGTTATCCTGTAATAAAGGATCTCTTAGTTCCCTTGGTGAGTCCCTCGCTGATAGACCCCAGTGAGGGTGAGCCTGTAAGAGGTCCATAACACAAATTTGGATCTGTTGCTTATTAGAACTCAGAGGGAACATAGACCCATTGGTTAGGGGAGCGTGTTGGGTCTCTGCTATACTTACCTTGTGTCATTTTGGTAAGAAGCTGAGACCATCAGGGCCCTGTGATGTCAAAACCATTGCCTCCAGGGAGGAAGGCCTGGGGGTTGTGACCCAATACCTGAGTTGGGACTGTTTAAAGACTGTGGACACACCCGACCAGAAGAGGCACTTGTGAGAGGTGGGTGCCACGCCATTACATGGTGACTAATATATAAGTGGTGGAAACTGTGTGTTCAGTTTCAGAGAAGGACCAACATGAATTACCCCAAAATGACTGCCTGGGCTGAGAGCAATGTCATGTCATCAGCTCTGTGCCCCTTTCAAAATGAGAAGGGGGGGAGGGAGAGTCACTAGATCATGAACAGGTAAGGAGGTGAAAGAACCAAGTAAATAAACATCTTATCTGTACTGTGGGCTCCCCCCCGCCCCCGCAGTATTTCCATCCCACCCAAGGACAGCACATGTATTATGTGGTGCAGTGAGGTTCAGACTTACAACCCGGCATCCTGCCTCCTGATAAAACCCTACGATGCTGAGTCAGTATGACTGGCAATGTTCGTTATTTACTGAGCTCAGCACCATTATGAAAATCACCACAAAGTCACCATGGGTGATGCTCCTGAGTGGTAGCTTTCTCTGTCTCTGGTCAAAGCAAGATCCAGTGCGGTGCGTCCATACTGTAGAGTCCCTATCACACTAAGTACTCCAATGAATTGATTCTCCTTTCACCTAGACTAGTGGAAATCAGGAAAGACTTAATTGAATGATCTTACACTGGTGGTGTGAAGTTACTATGATTGAGAGGAAGCTGTGGCCCCAAAAGAGCCACATTGCCTGAGAGCGTCATTCAGACAGCATGTTGATCAGTAAAGACACAATATAAGTGACGCTATCTGACACAGCCATTTGAATGTTGTATGTGGCAGTGAGCTAGCTAGCTCACAGCCAGATTTTGAAGATGATGGAATCACTCATAGAGAAGGGGAGGATAAAGAGGAAAAGAACAGTGTGTCCCACTGCCATAAATTAAAATAAAAATAATCCTCCTTTCTAAAGAAGCTAATTTCTTGAGCCAGCTCTACTGCTTTCACATTCCCACTCCCCTGACTGATTCACGTTCACATTCTCCACCCTTCTGTAACTGGATAGCAGATTGTTGGACTGGAATTAGAGCCACATACGTGGTAACACCTGCTCCATGTTCTTTTATTATTTGTTCGCTCCAGAACAGCTGTTGGTCTTGGTCTTCACTAATTCAGAGTGGAGGGGAGGAGGCAATTACAGCAGTCTCTTGCTGATGTTTTCATAAAACTTCTATTGTTCCTCAGCAGCTAGACAGTAAGGGTCTCAGATGCATTGCGTATTTAACGGATCAGCGGCCAGGCAAATATCAGACACTGTCCCATGTTTAGGAGTCTCAAAAGTTCTACAGGCCTGGAGCCACAAGCCTTTAACTTGTCCTTGATCCTTTTCAGTGAACCTTTATTGCATCAACATTTCTCACTTTCCAAATAAGCAACATAACTGAAAGCATTTGTAAAAACTCAGAGCTGTAAAAATATTAAAGAAATCATCACATCTGGGGAACTGCAAGGAGATAATCTGGTAGAGGAAATCCATTATGGATTTCCTGGATATCTTCTGTTACAGGGAGGTTGAAAGGAGCGCTCACAAGGCATCATTTTCACAAAGCTTTTCACCCCACAGCCTCACACAGCATTTGCTTCCCTTCTTACCAGATAATCTTTCTTAAACCACAACAACTGGATTTTGCTTCTGTCCCTGCCACAGACGTTGGCCTAAATTTTCAGAAATGCACATTAATCTTGGGCAGCTTGGGATACTGAGTTTTCCAGGGCTCTCAACTTCAGCTGAAGCCAGTTGGAGTTGCTCAGCACTCTGAAAATCCGGCCTCAGGTGTCTCAACCTGGGCACCCTGCATTAGGGGACACGTGAATAATCTCAGCTTTCCTGTGTGGCTTGGTGCCACTCTCTGTGGCCTTCAGTGTCACCATCTGTACAGTGGAAGTAACAATCCAAAAACTTCCCTAGCGCCCATGGCTGTTGTGGCGCCATGGAAATCAAAAGTATTACTGCAGAGGGCCAGAGTCTGCCACGCTGATTCACAAGGATAGGATCTTACTCCTCGGATGCACATTGAAACAAACAGAACTACCTGACATGTGAGGGCCTGCTCCATGGAAAAGTGGCAGATTCTAGTCTGTAGTGAACAATCACAAAGTCCCCACCAAGGGAAAGTTGTCCAGTTAATAGGGTTTTGTCTACTAAATATAAATTGAAAAGTTACTACTTTGTCTGTTTTTAACATAAATACATGTATGTCCAACTGTTCTGTACTTCAAAGCAATGGCAGAATTGCTAATAATCCGCTTCCGTGCTCCTACTGAGAAGTGGCTGTATTTCAGTGTGGATGGATGGATCTGTATTCTATCCTCCATGGGCTGCCATGTAGGTGCTGCATTGGAGCACCGAGGGAAAGACTTAGAGCAGCAAGCACCATAGGAACACCTGTGAACACCATCCGGAAGCCAAGAAATAATTTAGAGTGTTGACTCCTGGTGGCACTTTTGTTAGATAGCTGGCTGAGGTTTCTGGTGTGCTGCATTTTTACGTGCAAAGTTAAAATGCCGTGTCCGAGTTGCTCCACCCCAAGCTAATATTCTGCATTTTCAGGATCATGCTCTCCCTGCTGTTAGTTTTCTGTGTCTAACACCTTTGCCATTTCAAACTGTATCCCCTTTGTACTTAGCACGTCTGTGTCTGTTTGTGTATGTGGGTGGGGAAGTAAGGAGGCCACGACAGCACTGTTCTATTGCACTTCTTTCAGAAGTGTGATCTATGTGCATTGGATTAAATTCTACTCTCAGGAGTGCGTATGGAACTGCCCTCATTCTAGTGGGGTTGCATGGTTGTAACTGAGGGCATAGTTTCTGAGGCTTGAACAAACTGAAGGCTGAGTGGGATATTTGTTATGGTGGTTTAAGTAACTTGCGTGGATTTATGCAAATTATCTTGTGGAAAACGGCTTACTAATTACTGTTGTCTTATTTCTGCTGAGTCATCTGACCATCTTACCCACATGTGCTGATGAGACCACTGAATGCAAAGAAGTTAAGCTTCTTAGGCCAGGTGTACATAGGTATTTAGGTACCTAAAGATGCAGATGGGCACCTAAAAAGATTAATAAAAGCGTCTCAGTAAGTTGGAACCTAACCCCACTGACTTAAGTGTAGCTCTAAATCCCACTGAGCGCCCATCTGCATCTTTAGGCCCCTAAATACTTTATAAACCTGGTCCCTTGTTCCTGCAGGGTGTGATTTATCTCCCACTAAAAACATCCATTGAATTCATTGCTATAATGTCAGGCTCACTGAGTGTCCTGAACAGTTCCCCAGAATCTTGACTCCCTCTGTCCCTTCTTCTAACCCCTAGACCAGGATGTATCTCAAACATACTTAATGTGTGTCGGTGCATTTAGTAAAATACGGTCATGAACATTTTCTTTTTTCAATTAAAAAAAGTTATTTTCAATTGATTAATCATTCAAACAAAAATTAGCGCATTCTTTTTGTGGAAGAAATCAGTATATATTTCCATACTTTTATATAACTCTAGGTATAGATATATAGTTAATAATATGAATAGCAGCAGCACAGTTGACAACCAGGGGGAGTCTTTTTTCAAAGACAGTTTGTATAGTAAGTGTCACTAAAAGTTAAAAATCAAGCCAAGTTAGAAGACTACGTACTGTGCATTACTGTATATAAATTGTATAGAATTTCCTAAATTTATTATCATTAATGAATAAAATTCATGGGATGAATAGTTTATGATGATATAAAGAGACCATATTTCAAGGTTTGAACACACAGAGCAGCTTTTCCTGATTTTTTTTTTTTTTGAGTGATTGATTTCTCAATGTTTGAGTTGTTTGCCATTGTTTTTAAACAAAATGTATATGGTTACCAAACAATAATTTTACACAAATCAGATTATACAAAATAAAAAAACTTTTGTCCATTTAATGTAAACTGCATCCTATAATGCTTTACAGAGTTAAATAATGCCATCACTGAATTAAATAATAAAGATTAGCAACGCGATTTAAAAAGTTACGCAGTGCCACCAAACGGGAGAAGCTATGTATTTGTACGAAATTTGAAAACAGATGGAGAATTGATGAGCTGGAAGAATGCAGGAAAGCTGTTCCAGATGTCTGCAGCTGCAGACGAGAAGGTGCTCACATCAGCTGTGGAAAGATTGTGAGAAGGGACCTCGAAAAGACCAATTCAGGATGGACTGAAGGAATGAAGTATAAAGAAAAGCTATGAATAATCCTATTAATGAAGTATGGCTTTTATTTTTCCACAGTATAGTCCAGAAAGCGTTGCTATCATGTGTACAATTGTTGTTGAGTCTGATGAATAAGTTTCTCCTATGGCACACACCCAGCCAAATCCTACTGGTGGGCTTTACGTGGTAGAATGCTCTCCCTCTGGCCACAGAAGCGTGATCTTTCATTTCAAC